>BSUD01000006.1:65863650-66268139 GCA_033239045.1 Fagopyrum esculentum | reverse complement strand
TGGCTTTTCAAAGGAGTAGAGGAAGAGGAAGGTGGAGTTAGTGAATTGGAATTGGAAGGATAGGAGTTACCGGAATTTTGTTGATTGGAGCGCCAATTGTTGTTGTTTGAACCCCGATTGTTGTTCCAATTGTTGTTGTTCCGGTTGTTGTTGTTTCCATTCCAATTGTTATTCCGGTTATTGTTCCGGTTATTGTTGTTGCGGTTGGTGTTATCACCGCCGTTGTTGTTGCCCAAATAGCCAACATCCTTCTCTTGTTGCTTTGGGAAGTTGGTCTTGATAGCCTCCTTCAACTCCTTGATCTCATTGTTGAGGGAGAAAATCTGATTTTGAGCTTCATGTGTGAGCTTCGCTCCTTGCTCCACACGATTTCCCTCCACTTTCCGGTGGGAATACTTCTCTATGACTCTTGCTTGCTTCTCAATGAAGTCCCAAGCGTCATCTTCTCTCATGTCCATGAACGTTCCACATGAGAGGGATTGGAGGTTGAATTGCGTTCCCGCATCCAGCCCTTTGTAGTAAATCTCCAGCAAGGCAAGCTTGGATATGCCATGATGAGGGCAATCCAATAGCAAATCCTGAAACCTCTCCCAAGATTGAAACAAACTTTCGTTAGGTCTCATAGAAAAAGCATTAATCTTACCTCTAAGTTCCGCCGTTTTGGAAGGCGGAAAGAATTTGGTGAGGAACTCTGCGGAAAGGTCTTCCCACGTGTCTAGTTTCCCATTAGGAAGAGCTTGGTACCAAGACAACACTTTCCCTTTCAAGGAGAAAAAGAAGGGTTTGAGCTTATAGCTGTTGGTAGTAGCGTTCTTCGGTCTCATCGTCTCCATCATACACTCAAAGTTTTGCAAGTGTTGGTGTGGAGATTCAGCGCTTGTACCGCCAAATTGGCTTTGGCGAACAAGAGTGATTACTTGAGGGTTAAAGCTAAACCCTTGCACATCTTCAGCATCAAAATTCACACCCAAACGGCGTGGTTGTTGTGTTGGATCCATCCGTTGGCCAAGAGTTCTTGGCTCATTATCCACACGTTCGACTCTCGCATTCCTTGGAGGGATGCGGCGATTAGTAGTTTCTTGTGGATGGAAAGGATTTATATTGATCGTAGGATCAATTTCTTCTAGTGGCGGCATGGAAGAGTCACTATCATCAGCGGATGAGTGGCTTTTTCTTTTTGACCTTGATCTCCTTCTTGAGGACTTCTTGCCAACCTTGTCTTCAAGGTTGCTCATCTGTACCCTCATTTGGAAGAGCATGTCTTGTAGACCGTTAACTTGAGATTGATGACGATCCATCTCATCCTTGCGGAGAGTCTCATTCCAACGGAGTTGGGCTTCTTTTTCCGCCAACTCCGTATGAAAATCACGTTCGTTTTCTTCAGCCATCTTCTTTTCCTTGCGCCTTTGTCTTAAGGTTTTCTCTAGCTCTTGATCAAGAGGTAAGAGATTTTCGGTGTTCCTAGACCTGCGCATATACTCGAAACAATGTCAAATAACGAGAGCAAGCTCCCAAGCTTGACAGCCGGTTACCGAATTCGGCCAAAACCAAATCCCCGGCAACGGCGCCAAAAACTTGTTCGCCCCTAGAGGTGTGTGCAAATAAGTTTTAAATTTATAAAACTAGAATCAAGCAGCGAACCCGCAGTGTACGGATCGAGGTAGCTAAGCAAGAATTCCAGAGTATCGAACACAGGGATTTGGGTGGGAACAAATTCGATTTCAGGTTATCAAGCAATAAATATGGGAGTTTTGCAAATATTGGGAAAACAACAATCCTAAAGATCCGGGTATTCAGTTGTGGCAACAGATTCAAGATATACTAATGATATAAAGACAGAGTAGAGATATGCAAGGGTATACTAATGTAAGGTAATCGTACGGTTGAGGTTCCAAAAACCTTATGTAACTCACCTAAAAGATACTCCCTATACAGGTTGTTGAGGCTCAATATAGAAAGATTCTAAAGGCGAGAATTAGTGTCAAATACCCAAACTTATAACCTAAAGATCAAGACTAACTTATCCGATTGAGGTTGTTGAGGCTCACAATCGAGGTAGAGGTTGTTGAGGCTCACTACCACCTAGAAAAGACAAGTCTAAACTAAGTTAAAGCAAATCTTTAACTTTGGATTAAAGTAAAAGCAGGCTCGTAAACTAGAGGAGAATCACGGTTAGTTCTGGAGGTTCCACGGCCGTGGACTCAAGAACAGCCCGTAATTTGGGTCTGTCGACGATGTTTCTCTAACTCTCAGGGTCTAATCTGTTTGCGAGCGATCTATCATCACCTATGCCACAACTATCAACCCTTCACCTTAGAATTGTTAAGGGTTTTTAGCCAATAACAGTCATTTTAATATCAATTCAAGAATCAAGGAGTAAAAGATGGAAACTTTCAAGAACTATCAATAATCTTCAATTGAATCTCAAGATCACAACAAATGTTTATCAAAAGGTTCAAGACAAAGTAAACAATCACAACCTTAGGAAAGAAGAGAAACGGGATGTCAATCCGTTTTCAAATCAAACCTAAACAAGAAGAGAGATCTTCTTGCAAAATCTTCCAAGAACTTCCGATCTTCCACAAATCTGAAGATCACCATAGCAATCTCCACTAAAAATGCGAGAATTGAACAACTCTCCAATGCAAACTTCGATCTCCAATGAGATCTCCCAAATACCTCTAAACGAGGGTTTGTGCGTTGCTAAGCGTCGATTTGTGGTGATGAATGAGAGTAGACGGGGTGTAAGCGCTGATGATGAAATCTCTTTTCAGCCGTCTTTTTATAGGGCAAGACGAAGTGTCGGCCCGGCCCAATCTTCAAAAAGATCATGGCTTCGAAGTGTGGTGAGAGATTCGTCAAGATCACGGTCGTGGAAGATTCCACGACCGTAATTCTAGGGCGTGGAAACAATTACGGTTAGTTCCACGGCCGTAATATCTCCTGGAATGAACATCGAATTCTGACTCAAAATCCACGGCCGTAATTTAGGGTGAGAGCGTGGTTCTTGCCTTCATTCGTGCATTCCTCAATCTAATACTCCAATTTGCTTCCAAAAAGTGTCCTCGATCTATGGACATCTCAACTCAACTCTCCTTTGCTCGATTTCGTTCGGAAATAGCTCCAAATCACCTATAATCAACATAGATATCGTGTAGACATCCATATCGACAAAATAGGCAATACTAGCTCACATATGCATAAAGATCAATCAAAGACTATCGATATGAATCAATTACGATTAGAAAACGTGCCTAAAATATCACAATATTTCATGCTAACACTAGAGCAATTGCATGTGGTTACAATGTTTTATATGATCGACTTGAAGTCGAGATGTCACCATATTAGGGTAGAGAAAAGAAAGGACCTACGTAAGACGGCATTTTGGGCCGGTATGGTCACTACAAGTTGTCGTGAAGCCTTTTGGACTCACGAGTGCGATTGATGAGTTGGAGTTTATATAGATGTGTATTCACCGTGTTTCTAAATTGGATTGTTGTAGTGATGTTCGATTTGTGGTTTTTGGTGGTTCCAATATTGACCCTAAGCTTATGCTAGTGTTGTAGACTGTGTAGGTGTTTGTAGTATGAGGTGGACGAATGATTGTTTACGATCTCATGTTGGTGACGTCTTGTCGTACTCTCAGGGTTGAGAAGAGAAAACTTGACACAAGAATACAATGTTAATGTCTATGCGGGACAAGAGAGTGAGCAAAAGTGTCTATGTGGGAGTAGGATGTCCGAAGTGACTTCTTAAGGCAAGTAGTGACAAAGAGAGAGATCGAGTTGATCCAACAAAGACCAGGATGGTATCTTAGGAACTACCTCCAAGGAATGTTGGGGAGGTACACAACTTTTAGGTTGATGGGCTATAACCGCCGAGTGGTGGAATGATTTTCGACACTCTCTTCCTTTCAGAGGAAGTATACTAGAATTGTGTGGTTTGAGCCGTGTCTGTGGAGCTTTAATAGAAGCGGAAGAGGCGAGTGACCTCTATTCCAATTTTGTTGGCACAGACAAAGAGTCATGGGGACTTTATGACAATATGGATACACCCAAGAGGGGCTTGGGATACGTAGGAAGTAACAAGAGAGGTTTCGCGTGTGTGTTAGACGATTGCGGGCATATGAGAAAAATGACCGATGAAGGGTCGATAGTTAGACGCTTTAATGCATGCACTTAAGATTATGTCGGTACTTTTATGAAGCGTCATGAAAATCTAGTACGGATGATAAAGGTCTGATAGACATACAATTTTGGTTAAGGACTTCGGTCATATGATTTTGGATCATTCAAGGGAAGGTGAATGTGGTCAACAACACCCTTAGTAAGTGGGCACTTCGAGAGAAAGCAACAACTTAACTCACGGTTCAGCCTCAGTTTATTAACTTAGATGATTTGTGAAGAAACCCAACAAAAGCGTAGGTTTTGTATGGATTTGAGGAAGATCCGGGATAAAAGGTCCCGAGGAGAGACACCATAGTTACCTTTATGGGTTGCCGGTTTGTTGAGACGCCAAGAGAGCCTATGTGTGCTTATAACAGAGAGTTGAGATAGAGCCTATGGGAGGCTCACACTATCCTTACTAGTTAACCCTGGTGCTAGTAAGAGGTATCTAGGATTGGTGATGTTCACATTGGTGAGGCAGTGGGAGTGGTCGGATACCTCCATAAATGTTATTACCGGTTTCAGACCGAGTATGAGTTGTGACGTAATTTGGGTTGTAGTAGACCAACCGACAAAGACAACGCGTTTTATACCCTATTGGGAAACAAGGACGATGTGTCGGCTAGCTGTGGAATCTACTAAGTTGATAGTGAGATTACATGGGGATACCGAGTAACATCATCTCGGATCGAGGTGGGCATTTCACCTCGGGATTTAGGGCATCAGGATCATACCAATTTGGGTGCTAGTTGCATTTCATGTGAGTTTTGCATCCTCAGACATATGGTCAGTTAGAGAGGACTTTTTAAGGTCTTAAAGGATGTGTTAGGAGCCTCTGTGCTAGAGTGAGAACAAGTGTGATCCGAATACTTTCTGTGATTGAGTTCACGTATTATATTAGTTGGCATGTGTCGATTTGTGATGGCCCATTTATGAGGCATTAGATGGGTGGACGTGCCGTACACCATTGTGCTAGGATTAGAATAATACATGTGGAGAAGACCCTGAGTAGATACAAGATAACCTTGCTCGAGTAGCGACGGTCCAAGAGCGGATGCTAACTGAGTTGAGTCGCCAGAAAACGTATATAGATGAGAGGTGCAGACCTCTAGAGTTCAAATATGGAGTAGGTCAGGTGGGTCGAGAGTTTCACTAGTGCGAGACGTTAGATGTTTGGCATTTAAGGGAAGTTGAACCCCCGATATTTTGGACTTTTGAGATCTTGGAACGAGTTTAAAAAGTGGCTTACGGTTTGGCGTTGCCACCAAGATTGAAAGGATGTTCACCAATCGTTTCGCGCGTATGAGTCGAGGGAGTACATATATGACTCAAGGTACGTTGTCAGTCATGACGATCTAGTGGCATAAACGAGGAGCTAGAGAGGCTAACTAGGAAACGGAGGATGGTATCTTTGGATGAGTTTTTACGATGACCTAGTTACACAATAGGGCCGATGGATTAGATCTCATGTGCATGTGTGAGGTTATGTGTAATATGTGCCCCATGCGGGAATGTATTGTATGATCAGTTAGATCTTGATGTGGTATGCTATATGTGTTCCTGGGAGTATATGTCTTGTTCCTTGTGCGGTCTTGTTATGGTAACATGAGTAGGCTTTGGTTATCGAGTAGAGAGTTGACACATTTACAATTTTTGAGTTGTTACCGAGGCAGTTATGACCAAGAGTTTGGCGGTTAGCAAGTTTCGGGACGAAACTTGTTTTTAGGGGGATATGATGTAACGCCCGTAATTTTAGTTCCGGTAGGAGAGCGGGTTGATAACCTTTAGTGGTAGCCACCACCCCTGCGGCTCAGTCGTGCCGCAGGTGCGGTGATTTGGGTGAACGGGATTTCCATCCCGTATCCTTTCCGACCTCTTGTTCCTTCCTTTAGACCTTGACCCCTCGTTACCTTGGTTGCCTTGACCTTGTGATTTTCAAGTGGGCAGCTCTCCCATTTTCCTCTTTTCTCATTTCACGTGACTCTCTTCTTCTTCCCTTCTCTTCTCCCATCTCTTCCTCTCCCATGGTGATGTTTCTTCATCTCCCTCTTGCTTGCTTGTGAGCTGCTCATCCTGGACACGGATTGGAGACAGAAGATCCAAACTACAGTAGGTATTTTCTTCCCCTACTTCATCTTCTTCCTTCTTTTCCTTTGAGCCTTAATGGTGGAAGCCATGGATTCTCAATCTTGGTCTTCTTTTGTATTGCATGTGAGTGGTTTTGATCTAGGAAGCAGTGTGGTGTGTGGATCCATGTGATCGACATCCATGAGGGAGCAAGCAAGCTAGGAGACATCCCGCAAATCGAAGAGAAGCCCAACGGATCGCCCTTTTGGAGTTCGACCGCACCCGCGACTAGACAACGCCGCGGGGCGCCATCTGAACCACAACCGCGGGGGCGGCCAACAGTAGCCGTAGGGGAGGCGGCCAGTAGCTCCTTGCCGCAGGGGCAGCTAGCCTGAGCCGCATGTGCGGCCATTGAGCTGCAGGGATGACTCGTGCACAGTTGCAGCCCCGATGCGGTCTTCTGCTCTTTTCCACCGCCACGTCTCCTTGTTCCGCGACCGCGTCCTTGCCCCACAGTAGAGTATCTTCCTACGGGAAATGGGGTACGGTTTTATCGGTTTAATCCTTGAGATGAGGTAAGTCTTCGGACTTACTTAGCTAGTGTTCGCCTCTAAACGTGCATGCAAATAAGTTTTAATTATAAAACTGAAACAAAAGCAAGTGAACCCGCAGTGTACGGATCAGCGTAGTTAAGCAAGTATTCCAGAGTATCGAATTCAGGGATTTGGGGAGTCAAATTTAGTTTTAATAAAATCGAGCAAGTAAAAGTATAAAACTTTACAAATATTAGGGAAAACAACAATCCTAAAGATTCAGGTGTCTAATTGTGGAAATCGACTCAAGATATACTATAGATATAAGGACAGAGTTGAGATTGCAAAGGTATAACTAAAGTAAGGTAATGTACGGTAAAGTTCCAAAACCCTATATATCTAACCCAAAGACTTCTCTCTATAAAGGTTGTTGAGGCTGCAGTATAGAAAGGACATAAAGTAAGAATTAATCTCAAATACCCATGCCAAAACCCAAGGAATTAAAGATAAACTAAAACGGTTAAGGTTATGACACTCGATACCGAAATAGAGGATGTTTAGTCTCACTACTACCTAGGAAAGGCAAGCCAAGGCTAGGTTAAAGCAAATCTTTAACTTTGGATTAAAACAAAAGCAAAGGTCGTATAATAGAGGAAATCACGGCTAGATCTTGAGATTCCACGGCCGTGGAACTCAAGAACAGACCGTGGTTTAGGGTATCGACGAGGTTTCTCACACTCTCAGGATCCAATCTGTTTATGATCGATCTATCATTATCTAAGCCACAACTATCAATCCTTCACCTTAGAATTGCTAAAGTGTTTTAGCCAATAACCATCATTATGATATCAAAAATCAAATTAAGAAGAATGAAAACCCTCGAAAACTTAATAAACAATCACAATCAATCTCGAATCCGAATAACAAAAGAAGTATGTTTATGAATTCAGAAAATGGAATAAGAAATCCTCACAATGATCTAGAGAAACCACAAAGAACGGGATGTCAATTCGTTCTCCAATAAAAAACCTAGAATATCCGAAAGTACACAATCTCCAAATTTACCTCTCTCACAAATCTCCAATCCTCAAGGTTGAAATGAAACCCTAAGGCTGCCGTCTCCAAAGCTCTAACAAGAGTCTAAGCGAAGGTCCTCGAAACTCTCTTCTCAAGCCTTCTTATAGACGAAAATAGGGTTACGGGAAAAGCCCAATAACGTTGCTGACGTGGAAAATATGACACGTCACAAAAATCACCAAAATCACGGTCATGAACAACTTTCCACGGCCGTGGTTTAGACTGTGTAACTTTCCGTTGTGCTCCAAACTCACTTCCACGATCATGTTGCCAAATTCACGGCCGTAATTTAGGGTGTGGACTTCCAAACGTCTTCTCCACGACCGTAATTCAGGGCGTGGACTTCCAAACTCTTTGTTTTTGCCTTTGTTTCGTGACATTCTTCATTTATGCTCCTTCCTTAGCCTCTCTAATGCATCTCTTTGCCATCGAGTATGATCAAATGCTCCTTTCCTTCCTCATTTTGCTCCAATCCAAGCCTCTATTCACCTAAAAACAAAACAAAGCTAGTGTACATCTCTATATTAACAAAGTGGGTGAATAAGCTCACAATTGCTTCAAACTCATATCTAAAAACACAACAAAGAGGGAAAACAACTAAAACAAGTGCCTAAAATATAGTCATATTTCATGCTAACAAAATACCCCATACTTGCCACTTGCTTGTCCCCAAGCAAGGTTTTCAAAAGCTTAGAATATATGGTAGAATGAAATATGAATGCAAAACAAAACAAAACAATCTTTTTGGTTAATATGCTTCTAATAAATAGATCATCCTCAAACCTTGCTTCATTCATCCTTGAAAACGTTCATATACATAAACAAAAATATGTAAAGCAAAGGAACTTCATAAATTTCAAATACTTCAAGACAAACATCATAACCTTCAAGCATTGTCAAAATCAAGCATGTGAAACTTCAATGTAGATCACTAAGTCAAATAACGCTCTTATGATCTCAAGGACTTTCAAGTAAGGCCAAACATGCGGAAAAGGTGGGAAACTTGTAAAGGAATGTGGTGTATGAATCCGGGAAGAAGGAACAACACAAACTCTTTTCTTTTCACCATTTGAACTAACCACCAACTTAGAGCTTTGCTCTAGACTTTTTGCACATAATTTTTCGACTTTACTTTTGGAGTTTTGGACAGCGGTGCACAAAAACCGAAGCCTAGGAGATTGATGTTTCTCAATTTCGAGATGCCTCAAACCCTTGATGCACATACCATAATCCGTTAGGAATATCGCTCAATCCGACTTTGGCAAGACACAAACACCCGGCTATGTGAATGGTGCCGAGTTACTGTTCTCCCTAAAACGTTCGTTCAATCAAGTCTTAAATTTATAAAACTAGAATAAAGGCAAGCAAATCCGCAGTGTACGGATCGGCGTTGATTAGCAAATATTCCAGAGTATCGATCACAGGGATTTGGTGAAACAAAATCCAATCTCAATTGTCGAGCAAATAAAAGATGTAAAGATTTGCAAATATTGGGAAAACAGCAACCCTAAAGATCCATATATCAAATCGTGGCAATCGATTCAAAATATACTAAAGAACTAAGGACAAAGTCATGAGTTGCAAAGGTATGCTAAAGTAAAGTAATGTACGGTGAAGTTCTAAGACTTTATATGACTTATCTAAAGACACTCTCTATAAAGGTTGTTGAGGCTACAATATAGAAAGGATCTATGGATAAGAATTAAACTCAAATACCCAAACTTGTAACCCAAGGATCATGATAAACTAAAACGATTAAGGTTGTGACACTCGAAACCGAAATAGAGGATGATGAGTCTCACTACTACCTAGAAAAGGGCAAGCCAAGACTAGATTAAAGTTAATCTTTAACCTTGGATCAAAGTAAAAGCAAAGTTCGTAAACTAGGGTAGATCACGGTCAGATCTTGAGAACCACGGCCGTGGAGACCCAAGAACAGGCCGTGATTTAGGTTCATCGACGAGATCTCTCTAACTCTCAGGGTCCAATTAAATTACGATCGATCTATCATCATCTAAGCCACAACTATCAACCCTTCACCTTAGAATTGCTAAAGGGTTTTAGCCAATAACCATTGTCATAATATCAATATTCGATTTAAATAGAATGAAAGATAAAAACCCTCGAATACTCAATAAACTTCAAAACCAATTCTCGAATCCGAAACACAAGAAGTATTAATCAATGAATTCAGAATGTAGAACACAAAACCTCACAATGATCTAAGGTAAATACGAAGAACAGGTTGTCAGTCTGTCTTCAATCTCAAAATCTAAGAAAGAGGCTAAACCTTCGGCGATCTTCAATCGACCCTAGGGAAGAATGCTCCAAGCAAGGTAAGCGGCCATCAGCGTCCGTAGGTGTCTAAGCAGGATCAAACATGTGTATTGTGACATGCCCTCAAACTCTCTTCTCTGACCTTTTTATATGACCGGCTGTTAGCATGAAATATTGTGATACTTTAGGCACGTTTTCTAAACGTATTTGATTCATATTGATAGTCTTTGATTGAACATCGTTGCATAAGTAAGCTATTTTGCCTATATTGTCGATATGGATGTCTACACTAGTTCTATGTTGATTATAGGTACTTAAGAGCTATTTTCGAACAGAATCGAGCAAAGAAGAGTTGATTTGAGATGTCCATGGATTAAGGGCATTCTTAGGAGCAAATTGGAGTCTAACTTGAGGAATGCATGAGGCTAGGGAAGAATCACGTTCTTGCCCTAAACCACGCTCTAAAATACGGCCGTATTACAAACCACGTTCAGTTCCACGGCCGTGGATCTTTGCAAAGAGAAGCGTGATGTATTCCAGTAACTATTACGGTCGGGAACATATGGTGCAAACCGTGACCTAATCCACGCTCTAAATTACGGTCGTGGAAACTTCCACGACCGTGATCTTGGCGATCTTTTTCGCCACACTTTGAAGCCACGATCTTTTGAAGATTGGGCCGGGCCGATATTTTATCTTGCCCTATAAAAAGACGGACGAAGAGAGATTTCGGCACGCTCGCTACCTCGTTTTAGGTTTATACTTACGACATCCCCGCTAAGACCGCATCCACGCTATAGAGATTATCGACGCTTACGCTCGTTGCGAAGCAATTGGAGATCTCGTTGGAGATCAAAGTTCGTGCTTGGATTTGCCCTAATCTCGCACTTGGTGGAGATTATCGTTGGGATTTCCATATTTTCCGGATTGACGGAAGATTCGGAAGGTTTCTTGCAAGAAGACTACTCTTCTTGTTTAGGTTTGATCTAGAAGACGGATTGACATCCCGTTCTTCCTTCTTGCCTAAGATTGTGTTTGTTCGCTTTATTCTGAATCTTGTGACGATATTTGTTCTTGATTGTGACTTTGAGATTGGTTTGAAGTTTATTGAAAGTTTTCGGAAGTTTTCATCTTTCTATCTTTTAATTCTTGAATTAATATCAACATGACTGTTATTGGCTAAAAACCCTTAACAATTCTAAGGTGAAGGGTTGATAGTTGTGGCTTAGATGATGATAGATCGATCGCAAATAGATTAGACCCTGAGAGTTTAAGAGAATCGTCGACGAACCCTAAATTACGGGCTGTTCTTGAGTTCCACGACCGTGGATTCTCAAGATCCAACCGTAATTTCCCTTAAGTTTACGAACCTGCTTTTACTTTGATCCAAAGTTAAAGATTTGCTTTAACTTAGTTTAGACTTATCTTTTCTAGGTGGTAGTGAAGCCTCAACAACCTCTACCTCGATTGTGAGTGTCACAACCTCAATCGGTTAAGTTAGTCTTGATCCTTGGATTACAAGTTTGGGTATTTGACACTAATTCTCGCCTTTAGAATCCTTCTATATTGAGCCTCAACAACCTGTATAGAAAGTGCCTTGTAGGTGAGTCATATAAGGTTTTTGGAACTTCACCGTACGATTACCTTACATTAGTATACCTTTGCATATCTCAACTCTGTCTTTATATCATTAAGTATATCTTGAATCGATTGCCACAACTGGATACTTGGATCTTTAGGATTGTTGTTTTCCCAATATTTGCAAAACTCTCATACTTACTCGCTTGATAATCTGCAATCGAATTTGTTTCCACCCAAATCCCTGTGTTCGATACTCTGGAATTCTTGCTTAACTACGTCGATCCGTACACTGCGGGTTCGCTGCTTGATTCTAGTTTTATAAACTTAAAGCTTATTTGCACACACCTTTAGGGGCGAACACCGGCCAAGAATAATCGTCCGGGCCCATTACGTAAATAACGTAACAAATAAAGACACGTCAAAAGATCGCCTAAATCACGGTCTCAAAGGTTTCCACAACCGTGGTTTAGAGCGTGGAAAGGGGTTACGGCCTCTTGTGATTTCCACGACCGTACTTTAGGCCGTGTAACTTACTGGAGTGCTCCCGCTCATGATGCCAAGATCCACGGCCGTGGTTTAGAGCGTGGACTCTTCTACGGCCGTAATTTAGAGCGTGGAAGTGTAAAACACTTGTGGTTTCCTTTGTGTCGTGACATTCTTCATCCTAGCTCCTTCCTTAGCTTCCTTGATGTGTTCCTAATCCTCGAATATGATCAATTACTCTCTTTTCCCTCTCAATAGCTCCTATTTAGCTTCTTTTCGCCTACAATCAACACAAAGCTAGTGTAGACATCCATATCGACAAAATAGACGAACAAGCTAACAATTGCTTCTAAACTTCATCCATGTACACAATAATAAGGGAAAAACAACCAAAATAAGTGCCTAGAATATCGCAATATTTCATGCTAACAAAATACCCCATACTTGTCACTTTCTTGTCCCCAAGCAAGGTTTTTAAAAGCTTAGAATACGAGTTAGAATGAAATATGCATGCAATCTCAAAACAAAAACATCCTTTAGGTAAATGTGCTTCTAATCAATAGATCATCCTCAAACCTTGCTTCATTCATCCTTGAAACGCTTATATACATAAACCAAAGAATGTAAAGCAAAGAAACATCATGAATCGCTTAAACTTTAAAACAAACATCATAACCTTCAAGTATTGTCAAAATCAAGCATAAGAAACTTCAATTTAGATCACCAAGTCAAATAACATTCTTTTGATCTTAAGGACTATCAAGTAAGGTCTAGAATGCGGAAGGGAGGGAAACTTATAAGGGATGTGGTGCATGAATCCGGGAAAATGAATAACCCAACTCTTTTCTTTTTTACTTTGGATTGCAACACCATCAACTTTGAGCTTTGCTCTCTTCTTTTTCTCATTATTTTTTGACTTTACTTTTTGAAAAATGGACAGAGGTGCACAAAAACCGAAGCCTAGGAGATCGGCATTTCTCAATTTTGAGATGCCTCAAACCCTTGATGCACATACCATAATTCGTTAGGAATATCGCTCAATCCGACTTTGGCAAGACACAAACACCCAGCTATGTGAATGGTGCCGAGTTACTCATCGTCATGATTGACTTCCCCAAACCTATTAATTCTATTCTTTGAATGCTAAAATTTGTTTTCATGGCCCTCCCACATCAAACATGCCAAATATCTACTCCTCCAAATTCCCGGATAGGTAAGGGAGGCAATTACTTTTATTGTGGGGTTAAGTGATCAAAGAAAGAAGAAACAAAATCGAATTGCCTTAATCATTTCATAAAGAAGTATAAGAACTTATCATGTGATTTCAACCTCAATTTTTCAATATGATTTAGATAGAACTTTCACATTATGAAACTTGTAAGAAAGGATAAACAACACATTCAATTCCTTTTCAATTCATTATTCCGTTTAAGCATACAATTGTCATCAAAAACTCATTCCACAAGTGAGAGCTATCATAGAAGTCATCTCTAATATTAGAAGCACAAGAACTCTTTTGAAAATTTCCAAAATTTTCAAATTTTTATGGGTTTTTCAAACTTTTTCATGCAATGCAATAATGAAATGTTTGACTATGAAAATGAAACATGCAAAGTATTATGGATAGAAGCAAGCAATGTAGTAGAGTTACTACAAAACATAGTCACACCCCACCCCATACTTAGAACATACATTGTCCTCAATGTTCGAAAAAGAAATAAAGAAAAGAAGAAAAGAAAAATGAACTCACTAGAACGGTAGTGGGGAAGCTGAAACTGTTAATCCTCATGGCTCATCACTGTGGAGGTGATGATGGTGGAAATGGGCGGAAGTCATGGCTGTAGTACCGCCCAAACTGCTGGAGGTAGATATCACTCATCATCTCGTCATGCTCCCGGCTCCTAGCCACATGCGCCTCTCTATGGATCTCCAGGTCACCAACTCGCCTTGAAAGGTCGGTATCCCACTCCGGTAGCTGCTCATACCAAGCCGGTGGCTGGCTGTACCATGCCGGTGCGTCCTGTGGAGTTGGTGCTGCTGGCGCCTGGCTATACCAAGGTGGTGGAGCTCCCATTCACTCCGGCTGTTCTCCATACCAAGCGGGTGGAGCCTCCATCCATGTCGGCCTCTCACTCACGCTAGCACGGCGAGAGGAAGAGGCTGCTGAAGGTCCAGCGGGTCGTGGTGAACGCCTAGAGGGGTCAGGGAAGTGTGCCGGCTGATCCGGGAAAGTGCCAAAGTCCTATCATCACCTCCTCCCTCAAAAACATCATCTCCTCCTATCTCCTCCTCAACATCTGCAGCCGGTACCTCATCGGGGACGTAGGGAGGTGATACTAGCCTATTCGCATGCATAGCAGCGAAGGTCTGCTTCCAATTATGGCGTCCATCCATAATGGAATACTCAGGGAGCCACGGGATGCCTCTACCTCCTCTCTCCTCCCAAGGCATACCAGCGGTAGGTGGACCGCGGTGCCTAGGAAAGATGATACCCCTCGTCATCAAGCTATTGAGACCCAAAGGTCTCGCTGCGATCCTAGTACATGCAGAAAAATCTATCCCCAGCTGCCTAGCAATGTGGGTAACCATACCACCATATCCAATGTTACCGGCTCTCTTGTTCTTGAGCTTACTCATGGTGGAGGCTAAGAGGGTAGCACAGTCAGCAGATCTACCGTGAAGCATAGAATAAAGAAGGAACAACTCATCAGTCTTAATCTTCTAAGGGGTCTCGGTCCTAGGGAACAGACACTCAGAAAGGATTCTATGGGCTATCTTCAAGGCTATGTGGTAGATGAGCTTAGCCTTGGTGTCAACTGGCTGCCAGCGGTCCTCGCTGGCATAGATCATGGCTATGTCCTCCCAGAAGTCCTTAGCGTATACACCGCTAGGGAAAACCATTGAAGGTCTCTTGGAACCCAAAGAAGGTTCCAAACTGTAAGATTGAGAACTCGTAGTTCTCCTTTATCAGCCTAAAGGAAACTGTCCTATCCATACCACTGTGCTCAAAAGAAATTGTTAGCATGAAATATTGTGATATTTTAGGCACGTTTTCTAAGTGTAAGATTGAGAACCCAAAGATTGTTCGTAAGGAGATTTCATACTTCAATTCTAGGTTTGATTAGAAGATGGATTGACATCCCGTTCTTCGTTCTCATCTAAGATTTGTGATTGTTTGTGTTATTCCGAATCTATTGACATTATTGTTCTTGATTTGTGGAATTGAGATTGATTTGAGATTTATTCAAGGTTTTCGGAAGTTTTCATCTTTCATTCTTTTAAATCTTGAATTTGATATCAATATGACTGTTGTTGGCTAAAACCCTTTAGCAATTCTAAGGTGAAGGGTTGATAGTTGTGGCTTAGATGATGATAGATCGATCGTAAACAGATTGGACCCTGAGAGTTAGAGAGAATCGCCGACGAACCTAATCCACGGTCTGTTCTTGAGCTTCCACGGCCGTGGAACTCAAGAACTACCCGTAATTTTGTGTCAGTTACGAATCTTGCTTTTACTTTAATCCAAAGTTAAAGATTTGCTTTAACTTAGTCTTGGCTCGCCTTTTCTATGTGGTAGTGAAGCCTCAACAACCTCTACCTCGATTCTGAGTGTCACAACCTTAATCGGTTTAGTTAGTCTTGATCCTTGGATTATAAGTTTGGGTATTTGACGTTAATTCTTACCTTTGGATCCTTTCTATATTGAAGCCTCAACAACCTTTGTAGAGAGTGTCTTTTAGGTGGGTTATATAAGGTTTTTGGAACTTCACCGTACGATTACCTTACATTCGTATACCTTTGCATACCTCAACTCTGTCCTTATATCTTTAGTATATCTTGAATCGATAGCCACACCTGGATTCCTGGATCTTTAGGATTGTTGTTTTCCCAATAATTTGAAAAGCTTCATACATTTACTTGCTTGATAACCTATAATTGGATTTAACCCCCCAAATCCCTGTGTTCGATACTCTTGAATTCTTGCTCAACTATATCGATCCGTACACTGCGGGTTCGCTTGCTTGATTTCTAGTTTTATAATTAAAGCTTATTTGCACGCACGCTAAGTGGCAAACAAAAATCACAAACTCCCTAGTAATCTCCTCATATGCATCTTCCCTAATAGCGGAGAAGATGATCAAACCGGCTCTATCTAGAAGCCACGTCAGGTCATTCACTATATTCAGCGGCTCTAACTCCTCAAGCACTAAGTAGCGTGGTCCTATGACCGGCCTCTTCTCGATCCTTTCCAAGGCATCGAGGTAATCCTCATGGATTGTTGGAACTGATTGGAATTGGGAGGAGGAGGAAGTGTCTCCTTTCCTCTTCTTGTTCCTATTTGACTTACGCCTAAACAAATCCATTTCAGAGGAAAAATCACGGCCTGTTCTATAACTTCCACGGCCGTGGTTTGCCTAGAGACCGTGGTTCGGCTCTGATTTGCTCAAAACTCAATCAATTCACACCGAATTCAGCAGGCAACAGTCCTAGACTAAATCCAATCCAATTCCAATCAGTTCTCCTAAAAAAATCTTGCAAGAATTGAGCCAAATCGACAAAGTAGAGAAAGAGAAGAAAACCTAGGTTTTGGATTCTTAAAATCCAAATTCCGTCTTCTACAGGGATTGTTCACTTGATTTGTTGATTGGATCTTGTATATGGTTTAATTTGCTTCACTTTAGGCTCAAGAATCGTTCGAATCGGACTCCGCACGAAGATTTGAGAGAGGGGGATTGGTTTTGGCGTTTAGGGCGTGGAATGGGGTCGTGGTTTGGGAATTTTGTGTTGTTTTTGTGAAGAAGGTGGTTTATATAGTGACCGTAAATTTTTTGGAAAATCACGGTCACTCGGGGTGTTCCACAGTCGTGGTTTTGTACGGAACCGTGGTTTTGGTGATTTTTCTCAGATTTTTGCAAATTACGGTCACTGTAGCTTCCATGACCGTGGTTTAGGGCGTGGAACTCTCTGTAATGTGCCAAAATCCAAGTTTCGTCAATTCCTTCTAACTTTTCCCTTTCCATTGCCCATCCCATTGTTCCTACATCCAAAAACACGACATACCGGGAGGTATCGAGGGCAAAAACAAAGCAAAAACGACTAAACTAATCTAAACTAAGAATGGTAAACAAAAGCATAAGTGTAATACCTTGGGTTGCCTCCCAAGAAGCGCTTGGTTTAGGTCCGTAGCTAGACCATACTTGCATCTATTCGAGTGTGGTAGGTGCAAACTCCTCAGCTTGGAGATCTAGTGTATACTTCTTGAGTCGTTGACCGTTCACCTTAAAACTTCCGCTCTTTTCACCCCATACTTCAACTGCACCATGGGAAAAAACATTTTTGATTAGATAAGGTCCAGTCCAACGGGATTTAAGCTTACCTGGAAAGAGCCGAAGTCTTGAATTGAAGAGGAGAACTTGATCTCCTTCTTTGAGGTCCTTTGGAATGATGTGCTTATCATGTCAACGCTTCGCTCTCTCCTTTTAGATCTTGGCGTTCTCATAAGCATTTAAGCGAAGTTCTTCAAGCTCATTAAAGTCCAAAAAGCGCTTCTCGCCCGCTTCCTTCATGTTGAAGTTCAACCACTTAACCGCCCAATACGCTTTATGTTCCAGCTCCACCGGTAAGTGACAAGACTTCCCATACACAAGGTTGTATGGTGTTGTTCCTATGGGAGTCTTGTATGCAGTCTTGTACGCCCATAATGCATCATCTAGTTTCAAAGACCAATCCTTCCTTGTCTTCGAAACTGTTTTCTCTAGGATTCCTTTAATCTCCCTATTTGAAATCTCCACTTGTCCACTCGTTTGTGGATGATAAGGGGTGGCGATTTTGTGAGTCACCCCATACTTAGCTAGTAGAGCTTCGAATCGTCGGGCAATGAAGTGAGAGCCTCCATCACTAATGATAGTCCGCGGTGTCCCAAACCTTGGGAAGATAGTTCTATTGAAGAACTTAACCACAACCATGGCATCATTAGTTGGAGAGGCAATCTTGAGCATTATGATACGGGAAGAGGACTTCATCCATCGCAAGTTACGCAGTGGGAGTGGTCGGATACCTCCATAAATGTTATTACCGGTTTCAGACCGAGTATGAGTTGTGACGTAATTTGGGTTGTAGTAGACCAACCGACAAAGACAACGCGTTTTATACCCTATTGGGAAACAAGGACGATGTGTCGGCTAGCTGTGGAATCTACTAAGTTGATAGTGAGATTACATGGGGATACCGAGTAACATCATCTCGGATCGAGGTGGGCATTTCACCTCGGGATTTAGGGCATCAGGATCATACCAATTTGGGTGCTAGTTGCATTTCATGTGAGTTTTGCATCCTCAGACATATGGTCAGTTAGAGAGGACTTTTTAAGGTCTTAAAGGATGTGTTAGGAGCCTCTGTGCTAGAGTGAGAACAAGTGTGATCCGAATACTTTCCGTGATTGAGTTCACGTATTATATTAGTTGGCATGTGTCGATTTGTGATGGCCCATTTATGAGGCATTAGATGGGTGGACGTGCCGTACACCATTGTGCTAGGATTAGAATAATACATGTGGAGAAGACCCTGAGTAGATACAAGATAACCTTGCTCGAGTAGCGATGGTCCAAGAGCGGATGCTAGCTGAGTTGAGTCGCCAGAAAACGTATATAGATGAGAGGTGCAGACCTCTAGAGTTCAAATATGGAGTAGGTCAGGTGGGTCGAGAGTTTCACTAGTGCGAGACGTCAGATGTTTGGCATTTAAGGGAAGTTGAACCCCCGATATTTTGGACTTTTGAGATCTTGGAACGAGTTTAAAAAGTGGCTTACAGGTTGGCGTTGCCACCAAGATTGAAAGGATGTTCACCAGTCATTTCGCGCGTGTGAGTCGAGGGAGTACATATATGACTCAAGGTACGTTGTCAGTCATGACGATCTAGTGGCATAAACGAGGAGCTAGAGAGGCTAACTAGGAAACGGAGAATGGTATCTTTGGATGAGTTTTTACGATGACCTAGTTACACGATAGGGCCGATGGATTAGATCTCATGTGCATGCGTGAGGTTATGTGTAATATGTGCCCCATGCGGGAATGTATTGTATGATCAGTTAGATCTTGATGTGGTATGCTATATGTGTTCCTGGGAGTATATGTCTTGTTCCTTGTGCGGTCTTGTTATGGTAACATGAGTAGGCTTTGGTTATCGAGTAGAGAGTTGACACATTTACAATTTTTGAGTTGTTACCGAGGCAGTTATGACCAAGAGTTTGGCGGTTAGCAAGTTTCGGGACGAAACTTGTTTTTAGGGGATATGATGTAACGCCCATAATTTTAGTTCCGGTAGGAGAGCGGTTTGATAACCTTTAGTGGTAGACACCACCCCTGCGGCTCAGTCGTGCCGCAGGTGCGGTGATTTGGGTGAACGGGATTTCCATCCCGTATCCTTTCCACCTCTTGTTCCTTCCTTTAGACCTTGACCCCTCGTTACCTTGGTTGCCTTGACCTTGAGATTTTCAAGTGGACAGCTCTCCCATTTTCCTCTTTTCTCATTTCACGTGACTCTCTTCTTCTTCCCTTCTCTTCTCCCTTCTCTTCCTCTCCCATGGTGATGTTTCTTCATCTTCCTCTTGCTTGCTTGTGAGCTGCTCATCCTGGACACGGATTGGAGACAGAAGATCCAAACTACAGTAGGTATTTTCTTCCCCTACTTCATCTTCTTCCTTCTTTTCCTTTGAGCCTTAATGGTGGAAGCCATGGATTCTCAATCTTGGTCTTCTTTTGTATTGCATGTGAGTGGTTTTGATCTAGGAAGCAGTGTGGTGTGTGGATCCATGTGATCGACATCCATGAGGGAGCAAGCAAGCTAGGAGACATCCCGCAAATCGAAGAGAAGCCCGACGGATCGCCCTTTTGGAGTTCGACCGCACCCGCAACTAGACAACGCCGCGGGGCGCCATCTGAACCACAACCGCGGGGGCGGCCAACAGTAGCCGCAGGGGAGGCGGCCAGTAGCTCCTTGCCGTAGGGGCAGCTAGCCTGAGCCGCATGTGCGGCCATTGAGCTGCAGGGATGACTCCTGCACAGTTGCAGCCCCGATGCGGTCTTCTGCTCTTTTCCACCGCCACGTCTCCTTGTTCCGCGACCGCGTCCTTGCCCCACAGTAGAGTATCTTCCTACGGGAAACGGGGTACGGTTTTATCGGTTTAATCCTTGAGATGAGGTAAGTCTTCGGACTTACTTAGCTAGTGTTTGCCTCTAAACGTGCATGCAAATAAGTTTTAATTATAAAACTGAAACAAAAGCAAGTGAACCCGCAGTGTACGGATCGGCGTAGTTAAGCAAGTATTCCAGAGTATCGAATTCAGGGATTTGGGGAGTCAAATTTAGTTTTAATAAAATCGAGCAAGTAAAAGTATAAAACTTTACAAATATTAGGGAAAACAACAATCCTAAAGATTCAGGTGTCTAATTGTGGAAATCGACTCAAGATATACTATAGATATAAGGACAGAGTTGAGATTGCAAAGGTATAACTAAAGTAAGGTAATGTACGGTGAAGTTCCAAAACCCTATATATCTAACCCAAAGACTTCTCTCTATAAAGGTTGTTGAGGCTGCAGTATAGAAAGGACATAAAGTAAGAATTAATCTCAAATACCCATGCCAAAACCCAAGGAATCAAAGATAAACTAAAACGGTTAAGGTTATGACACTCGATACCGAAATAGAGGATGTTTAGTCTCACTACTACCTAGGAAAGGAAAGCCAAGGCTAGGTTAAAGCAAATCTTTAACTTTGGATTAAAACAAAAGCAAAGGTCGTATAACAGAGGAAATCACGGCTAGATCTTGAGATTCCACGGCCGTGGAACTCAAGAACAGACCGTCGTTTAGGGTATCGACGAGGTTTCTCACACTCTCAGGATCCAATCTGTTTATGATCGATCTATCATTATCTAAGCCACAACTATCAATCCTTCACCTTAGAATTGCTAAAGGGTTTTAGCCAATAACCATCATTATGATATCAAAAATCAAATTAAGAAGAATGAAAACCCTCGAAAACTTAATAAACAATCACAATCAATCTCGAATCCGAATAACAAAAGAAGTATGTTTATGAATTCAGAAAATGGAATAAGAAATCCTCACAATGATCTAGAGAAACCACAAAGAACGGGATGTCAATTCGTTCTCCAATAAAAAACCTAGAATATCCGAAAGTACACAATCTCCGAATTTACCTCTCTCACAAATCTCCAATCCTCAAGGTTGAAATGAAACCCTAAGGCTGCCGTCTCCAAAGCTCTAACAAGAGTCTAAGCGAAGGTCCTCGAAACTCTCTTCTCAAGCCTTCTTATAGACGAAAATAGGGTTACGGGAAAAGCCCAATAACGTTGCTGACGTGGAAAATATGACACGTCACAAAAATCACCAAAATCACGGTCATGAACAACTTTCCACGGCCGTGGTTTAGACCGTGTAACTTTCCGTTGTGCTCCAAACTCACTTCCACGATCATGTTGCCAAATCCACGGCCGTAATTTAGGGTGTGGACTTCCAAACGTCTTCTCCACGACCGTAATTCAGGGCGTGGACTTCCAAACTCTTTGTTTTTGCCTTTGTTTCGTGACATTCTTCATTTATGCTCCTTCCTTAGCCTCTCTAATGCATCTCTTTGCCATCGAGTATGATCAAATGCTCCTTTCCTTCCTCATTTTGCTCCAATCCAAGCCTCTATTGTTCGCCACTTAGCGTGCGTGCAAATAAGCTTTAAATTTATAAAACTAGAATCAAGCAAGCGAACCCGCAGTGTACGGATCGATATAGTTTAGCAAGAATTCCAGAGTATCGAACACAGGGATTTGGGGGGTTAAATCCAGTTATAGATTATCAAGCAAGTAAATGTATGAAGCTTTTCAAATTATTGGGAAAACAACAATCCTAAAGATCCAGGAATCCAGCTGTGGCAATCGTTTCAAGATATACTAAAGATATAAGGACAGAGTTGAGGTATGCAAAGGTATACGATTGTAAGGTAATCGTACGGTGAAGTTCCAAAAACCTTATATGACCCACCTAAAGATACTTTCTGTAAAGGTTGTTGAGGCTTCAGTATAGAAAGGTTCTAAAGATAAGAATTAATGTCAAATACCCAAACTTGTAATCCAAAGATCAAGACTAACTAAACCGATTAAGGTTGTGACACTCGAAATCGAGGTAGAGGTTGTTGAGGCTTCACTACCACCTAGAAAAGGCGAGCCAAGACTAAGTTAAAGCAAATATTTAACTTTGGATTAAAGTAAAAGCAAGGTTCGTAACTGACACAAAATTACGGGTAGTTCTTGAGTTCCACGGCCGTGGAAGCTCAAGAACAGACCGTGGATTAGGTTTGTCGGCGATTCTCTCTAACTCTCAGGGTCCAATCTGTTTACGATCGATCTATCATCATCTAAGTCATAACTATCAACCCTTCACCTTAGAATTGCTAAAGGGTTTTAGGCAACAACAGTCATATTGATATCAAATTCAAGATTTAAAAGAGTGAAAGATGAAAACCTTCGAAAACCTTGAATAAATCGTAAATCAATCTCAAATCCACAAACAAAGAACAATGATGTAAGTAGATTCAGAATAACACAAAAACAATCACAATCCTTGATAAGAACGAAGAACGGGATGTCAATCCGTCTTCTAATCAAACCTAAGGAAAAGGCGTAATCTCCGTACGAACAATCTTCAAAATCTTCAACTCTTCGCAATTCTCCGTTGCGAAATAGCAATCTCCACACGTCCAACTCGAAACCCTAGGCACGTGCAATAAGCGTAGGCAAAGTCTAAGCGTAAGCGAAGGTGACGGAATCTCTTTCCTTCCGTCCTTTTATAGGGCAAGATAAAATATGAGCCCGGCCCATCGCGTAAAAGATCATGGCTTTAAAGTGTATGTTAAAAGATCGTCAGAATCACGGTTTCCCAAGGTTCCACGCCCGTGGTTTAGAGCGTGGTTTAGAGCGTGGAAACTCATCACGGTTTGTCAAAACTCTCCACGGCCGTGTAACCCTCTGGAATGCTCCACGCTTGTCTTGCTAAAGTTCCACGGCCGTGGTTTAGAGCGTGGACTTTAGTACGGCCGTATTTTAGAGCGTGGAACGTCAAGTGCTCGAAATTTCCTTTGTTTTTGTGTCATTCTTCATCCTAGCATCATCCTTAGCTCCTAGTGGTGTCCTCAATCCTCGGACATGCTCAATCTATCCCCATTCTCTCTCAATCCGTTCGGAATTAGCTCTTAATTGCCTACAATCGACACGAAGCTTATGTAGACCTCTATATCGACAAAATAGATAAACTAATTCACAATTGCTTCTATGCTTTATCAACGAATACCAATATGGATGAAATACACTTAGAAAACGTGCCTAAAATATCACAATATTTCATGCTAACAAATAACCCCATACTTGCCACTTGCTTGTCCCTAAGCAAGGTCTTTCAAAAGCTTTAAAACACAAGTTAGGATGAAATATGGATATACTCTCAAAGCAAAAACTTCTTTTAGATGAATGGTGCCTTCTAATCAATAGATCATTCTCAAATCTTGCTTCATTCGTTTACAAGACTTTCATACACATAATCAAAGAGTAAAGAGTAAAGAAAGCTCATGAATTAATCAAACTTCCATGTAAACATCATAACCTTCAAACATTATCAAAATCAATCATAAGAAACTTCAATTTAGATCACCAAGTCATATATAACTCTTGATCTTAAGGACTTTCAAACAAGGTCTAGAATGCGGAAAGGGAAGGAAAACTTTAAGGAATGTGGTGCATGAATCCGGGAAAGTGGATAACTAACTCTTTTCTTTTTCTCTTGCGGTTTCCGCAGCACTTTCAACTTAGAGCTTCGCTCTCTTCCTTTCAATTCATTTTTCGACTTTACTTTTGGAGTTATGGGTAGAGGTGCACAAAAACCGAAGCCTAGGAGATTGGCGTTTCTCAATTTTGCGAGATGCCTCAAACCCTTAGCGCACATACCATATTCCGCTAGGAATATCGCTCAATCCGACTTTGGCAAGACACAAACACCCGGCTATGTGAATGGTGCCGAGTTACTCATCGTCATGATTGACTTCCCCAAACCTATAATTTCTTTCTATTCTTTTGAATTCATAATATTGCTTTCATGGCCCTCCCACATCAAACATGCCTTTTTCATTCAACTCCTCCAAATTCCCGGATAGGTAAAGGAGGCCATTATTTCAATGAGGGGCTAAATGATCAAAGAAAGAAGAAAGAAAATCGAATTGCCTTAATCATCTCAAAAAGAAGCATAAGAACTTATTATGTGATTTCAACCTTAATTTCTCAACATGATTTAAGTAACATTCATCACATTATGAAACTTGCAAAAGAGGGATAATCAACTCATTCAAATTCTTTTCAATTCACTATTTGTTTAAGCATGCGATTGTCATCAAAACTCAATTCACAAGTGGTGATTATCATAGAAATCATCTCTATCCTTAGAAGCACAAAATTATAAAAAAAATTTCAATTTTTATGGGTTTTTCAAACTCTTTTTCATGCGATGCAATAATGAAACGTGCAGCAATAGAATGAAACATGCAAGGTAGTCTCGATAAAGCATACAAAAGTGAGTAAGAGTTATTACAACGATTAGTCACACCCCACCCCATACTTGGAACAAACATTGTCCCTAATGTTCAAAAAGAAAAAGAAGAAAAGAAAGAAAGGAAAAGAACTCACAAAACGGTGGTGGAGCGGCTAAAACGTCGATCATCAAAGTCATCACTGCGGTGGAGGCGGTGGTGGAAACGGAGTGAAGCTGGGATCATAGTACCGCCCGAACTGCTGGCGGTAAATGTCTCTCATCATGTGGTCCACATCATCAGCTCGTGCATCCCTAGCATCAGCACGAATCTCCAAAGCTCCAACCCTATCAGAAAGGTCGGTAGCCCACTCTGGCAACTGCTCGTACCAACCAGGCGGCTAGCTGTACCATGCTGGCGCATCTGAAGGTGCTGGTGCAGGTGGTGCCTGTGTAGACCATGGTGGTGGAGCTCTCATCCACTCCGGCTGAGTGATATACCATGTAGGAGGATCCGCCATCCAAGTGGGCCTCTCGCTCACACTAGCACGGCGAGAGGATGATCCTGAAGCTCTAGCGGGACGGGGGGAACGTCTAGGCATGTCAGGAACTGCATCCGGCTGATCCGGGAATGTACCAAAGTCCTGCTCAGCTCCTCCTCCTCCTCCCTCATAATCATCTCCTCCTCTCATCTCCTCCTCCTCCCCTACAACTGGTGGTGGGGGAACATAAGGAGGGGCTACCAATCTGTTCGCATGCATAGCAGCGAACGTCGCCTTCCAGTTATGGCGTCCAGCCATAATGGAATACTCGGGGAGCCACTCTATCCCTCTCCCGGTCCTACTCTCCCATGGCATAGTAGCATATGGTGGGCCTCTATGGGTGGGGAAGATGATGCCTCTAGTCATGAGGCTATGTAGTCCTAGGGGTGTAGCAGCAATACGTGTACAAGTTGAGAAATCTACCCCTAACTGCCGAGCAAGGTGGGTGACCATCCCACCGTATCCAATGTTACCAGCCCTCTTATTCTTTAGCTTGCTCATAGTAGCAGCTAAGAGGGTGGCACAATCAGCAGGTCTACCGTATAGCATACAATAGAGAAGGAAAAGCTCATATGTCTTGATATTCTAAGGTGTCTCCGTCCTAGGGAAGAGACACTCAGAAAGTACCCTGTGAGCAATCTTCAAGGCTAGGTGATACATCAACCTAGCCTTGGTATCAGCTGGATGCCAACGGTCCTTGCTGGCGTAGATCATCGCGATCTCTTCCCAGAAATCCTTGGCGTATACGCCACTGGGGAAACGACCATTGAAGGTCTCGTGGAACCCAAAGAAGGCTCCAAACTCCCTGATGGAGAACTCATAATCTCTTTCCATCAGCCGGAAAGAGACAGTCCTATCTACGTGATTGTGCTGGAAGGAAACCACAAACTCCCTCGTGATCTCCTCATAAGCATCTTCCCGAATAGCGGAGAAGATGACTAGACCGGCTCTATCTAAAAGTCAAGTAATGTCTCCTACCACATGTAGAGGCTCTAACTCCTCAAGCAATAGGTACCTAGGTCCAATAACAGCTCTCTTATGGATCCTCTCTAAGGCATCGAGATGATCCTCATGGATGGTAGGAATCTTAGGGGGAGGTGGTGATGGTGATGAAGGAGGTGAAGGAGATGAAGGGGGTGGTGCTCTAGAAGAGGAAGCATCATTGCCTTTCCTCTTTTTGTTCTTATCCTTGTTCCTACCGGACACTCTCCTCACAAAATCCATATTCTGTCAAAAACCACGGTTTGTTCTTCAATTTCCACGGCCGTGGAACGTCCAGGAACCGTGGTTTCTCTCGAAAATTCTCAAAATCCAACAGAAATTCACCAAATTCAGCAACAAGCAGCCCTAGACTAATTTCCTTCCAATTCCAATCAGTTCTCCTAAAAATACTATCAAAAACAAAGCCGAATCGACAAAGAGAGAGAAAGAACTAAAAACCTAGGTTTTCGGATTTTGTAATCCGAATTGTGGCTTCTCCGGTGATTTGTCGCTCGAATTGTTGCTTGGATCTTGTAGGTGATTGGATTTGCTTCAATTTTGGCCAAAGAATCGTCAAAAACGATTAACGAATGAGGAATTTAGAGAAGGGGCGTGGATTCGGCGTTCTTGGCGTGGTTTTGGGGTTTGTTTTGTGTTTTGTGAAGAAACGTGGTTAATATAGTGGCCGTAAAAATTTTTGAAAATCACGGTCTGTCGGGGGGTTCCATGGCCGTGGAAATGTACGGAACCATGGTTTTGGTGATTTTTCTCAGGCTTTTGGAAATTACGGTCACTGTAGCTGTCACGGTCTAAACCACGGCCGTGGAACTCTCTGTAATGCTCCAAAGTCCAAGTTTCGTCACTTTTCTTCAAACTTTCTCTTCCCCTTTCCTTTTCCACTATTCCTACATCGAAAAACACGAACATACCGGAAGGTATCGAAGGCAAAACAAAGCAAAAACGTCTAAACTAAGCTAATCTATGAATCAAAAACAAAAACGTAAATGCAATACTTTGGGTTGCCTCCCAAGAAGCACTTTGTTTAAGGTCCGTAGCTAGACCAACTTCGCACTTATACGAGTGCGGTGGGCGCGAACTCTTCAGCTTGGAGTTCTGGTGTATACTTCTTGAGTCGTTGACCGTTCACCTTAAAGCTTCCGCCCGTTTCACCCCATACTTCAACTGCACCATGGGGAAAAATACGTTTGATTAGAAAAGGTCCGGTCCAACGAGATTTAAGCTTACCTGGAAAGAGACGAAGCCTTGAATTGAAGAGGAGAACTTGATCTCCTTCCTTGAAGTCCTTTGGAATGATATGCTTATCATGCCAACGCTTTGGTCTTTCTTTGTAGATCTTGGCGTTTTCGTAAGCGTTCAAGCGGAGTTCTTCAAGCTCATTAAGGTCCAAGAGACGCTTCTCTCCCGCTTCCTTCATGCTGAAATTCAACCACTTAATTGCCCAAGACGCCTTGTGCTCCAACTCTACCGGTAAATGGCAAGACTTCCCATACACAAGGTTGTATGGTGTAGTTCCGATGGGAGTCTTATATGCAGTCCGGTATGCCCACAATGCGTCATCTAGCTTCAAAGACCAATCTTTCCTAGTCTTTGAAACCGTCTTCTCTAGGATTCCTTTGATCTCCCGGTTTGAAATCTCAACTTGTCCACTAGTTTGTGGATGATAAGGGGTGGCGATCTTGTGAGTCACCCCATACATAGCTAAGAGAGCTTCAAAGCGCCGGGCAATGAAGTGAGAGCCTCCATCACTAATGATGGTCCATGGTGTCCCAAATCGTGGGAAATGGTCTTGTTAAAGAATTTAACCACTACCATGGCATCATTGGTGGGAGAGGCAATCGCTTCAACCCATCTTGAAACATAATCTACCGCCAAGAGTATGTATTGGTTTCCACAAGATGATGGGAAATGTCCCATGAAATCTACTCCCCAAACGTCAAAGATCTCCACCTCTTGGATGTTGTTGAGAGGCATCTCATTCCTCCTAGAGATATTTCCTGTTCTTTGACAAGCATCGCAGCAAGAAACAAAGGTTTGCACATCTTTAAATAGAGTAGGCCAAAAGAATCCAGATTGCAATACCTTAGCGCTAGTCTTGTTCGAACTAGCGTGTCCTCCACAAGGTAGTGAATGACAATGGCGGGTGACACTTTGCATCTCATCTTCCGGCACACATTGCCGAATAATGCCATCCGGACCTCTCTTAAAGAGGAGAGGTTCATTCCAAAAGTATTCCCGAACATCCTTAAAGAACTTCTTTCTTTATGCGTAGGATAATCCGGGCGGTATTTCCTGACAAACCAAATAGTTAACAAAATCAGCAAACCATGGTTCGTTACCTTTGGAGATCACATCGATGCACTCCTCTATGATGTGTAAGTATTCGTCCGGAAAGGAGTCATTTATAGGTAAATGGTCGTCCTCTAGATGTGTTAGGCGACTCAAATGATCCGCAACAGAATTTTCCGAACCCTTCTTGTCGCGGATCTCTAGATCGAATTCTTGTAGGAGAAGAATCCATCTAATAAGCCTTGGCTTCGCATCCTTCTTTGCAAGGAGGTACCGGATCACAGCATGATCCGTGTATACAATCACCTTTGCACCTACAAGATAAGAGCGAAATTTGTCAATTGCATAAACAATGGCTAAAAACTCTTTTTCCGTAGTGGCGTAGTTGAGCTGCGCTTCATCTAGCGTTTTGCTAGCGTAGTAGATAGCATGGGTTCGCCCTTCTTTTCTTTGTCCAAGGACAGCTCCTATAGCTACGTCACTTGCATCACACATAACCTCAAAGGGAAGATTCCAATCCGGAGGTTGGATAATTGGAGCTGAAATTAGAGCTTCCCGAATTATGTTAAACGCATCTAAGCATTCCTGCAAAAAATCAAAAACTGCATCCTTCATCAATAGATTAGTTAGCGGCTTTGATATTTTAGAGAAATCCTTTATGAAACGCCTATAGAATCCAGCATGTCCTAGAAAACTTCTTATCCCTTTCACCGAAGTTGGGGGAGGAAGCTTTTCTATTGTCTCTATTTTAGCTCTATCCACCTCAATCCCCCTACTAGAGATTAAGTGTCCTAATACAATGCCTTCCTTCACCATGAATTGACACTTCTCCCAATTAAGAACTAGGTTAGTGTCTTCACACCTTTGCAACACAAGAGCAAGGTTAGAAAGACAATTGTCAAAAGAGGAACCATAAACGGAGAAGTCATCCATAAAAACCTCCATGATTTCCTCTATATATTCGGAGAAGATGGCCATCATGCACCTTTGAAAGGTGGCTAGGGCGTTGCAAAGCCCGAATGGCATCCTCCTATAGGCAAACGTACCCCACGGGCACGTGAACATGGTCTTCTCCTGATCGTCCGGGTGTATCGGAATCTGAAAGAAACCACTATAACCGCAAGATAGCAAAAGTGCGATTGTTGTGCTAACCTTTCAAGCATTTGGTCGATGAAGGGTAATGGGAAGTGATCCTTCCTCGTCGCGTTGTTTAGCTTGCGGTAGTCTATGCACATCCGCCATCCTGTTACGGTTCGAGTAGGAATGAGTTCGTTATTTTTGTTGGTGATGACCGTCATTCCTCCCTTCTTTGGAACCACTTGTACTGGACTCACCCACTTGCTATCGGAGATAGGGTAGATGATACCTGCATCAAGCAATTTAAGAATTTCCTTCTTGACAACCTCCTTCATGGTCGGATTTAACCGCCTTTGAGGTTGTCGCGAAGTCCTAAAGTCCTCTTCCATCAAGATCTTATGCATGCATAGGGAAGGTTTGATTGCTACTAAGTCCTCTATAGTATATCCTAAGGCTTTCCTATGTTTCTTAAGGACAACAATAAGTTTACTATGTTCATCTACGCTTAAATCTGAACTAACAATTACCGGATAGGTAGAATTAGGTCCAAGAAATGCGTACCTTAGATGAGTAGGAAGTGGCTTTAGTTCCATCACTATCGGAGTTTCCAATGGCTCTTGAGGAGCATCCGATGGTTCCTTAGAAGTGTCTAAGGATGTAGAAGGTGTTGGAGAAGAATCAAGAGAAGTTGAGGAAGAGACATAATTGCCTTCGGAATCACCCAAAATTACGGCCTCTCTGACTTCTCCACGGCCGTGATTTTGGGTGTGGAAAGTAAATACGGTTGCTCTATTCTCTCCACGACCGTGTAAGCCTCTGGAGTGCTCCACGCTTTTGTTGGTGAAATCCACCGCCGTGGAATATAGTGTATGACCGTGGATCCGTACGTTCTCTGCCTCGTCGTGGAGTTTCTCAAACTCCTCTTCACACACTTCTTCTTGTGCTTCTAAGGCTTCAATTGCCTCATTACAATCCTCTTCTTCCCCTACATCCATTAGGCTCATAGAAATAACCTTTTGCAAAGGATCTTTGAAGAGAATAGCACTTACCTCTTCTCTAGATAGCCCTTCTTCATCTTGGATATTGAATATATCCTCATCAAAGATTGGTTCCTTCACTTGAGTGGAAAGGACGAACTCTACCTTCTCTTCTCCTATGTCAAAGGCAAGTCTAGCATTCTTGCAATCGACTATGCAGCCGGATGTTGCAAGAAACGGTCTTCCGAGAATGATCGGGACCAGACTATCTGCAGGAATGTCAAGCACAACAAAATCTATAGGAACATAGAATTTACCTAGCTTGACCGGGACGTCTTCCACAATACCGACGGGACGAGTTATGGATTGATCCGCCATGTACAACGTCATCTTCACCGGTTTAGGATCGCCTAAACCGATCTTCCTACATAATGCAAGTGGGATGATGCTCACACTTGCTCCTAAATCACATAGTGCATCATATGTGCCATCTCCCACCCCTATGGGAATACAAAATGACCCCGGATCCTTTAGCTTTGGGGGCATCTTCTCTTTCATGGTCTTGATGAGATCCGAAGAATCCGAACTCATCTTAACCTCTCCAAAATCCTCTAACTTTCTCTTGTTAGAGAGGATCTCCTTTAAGAACTTGCCATAAGCCGGCATACCTACAATAGCATCAATGAAAGGTATATTAATATGCAATTTGCTCATGAGTTCTATAAACTTACCGAATTGTTTATCTAGACGCGCTCTTGCTCTAGATTGCGGAAACGGTAGGGGAGGTTTGTAAGCCGGAGGAGGAACATAGACATCTTCCTTCTCCTTCCCCTTTTCTTTCTCTTTCTCAACGGGGACTTCTACAAACTTAGGCTATGGGTCGGTAGTTGTCACTCCGCTCCTAGTTGTGATTGCCATAACCCTTCCTTTTGGGTTGTCCTCCGTTTTTCCTGGAAGTTTCCCTTGATTCCTAGGAACTTCCTCCGCATGGCTGAACATTTGGTTTTCTAAAACCTTTTGGGCTTTATCAACCTTTGTTATATGATCATCAACCTTGATGATGCGAGTCTCCAACCCTTGAAGCTTGCCCAAAATTATCTCCAACATGGGATCGGGCTTCTCTTTCCCCGAAGTACTTCCACCATTAGATGTTTGCCCCTGGCTTTTCAAAGGAGTGGAAGAAGAGGAAGGTGGAGTTAGTGAATTTCCTGAACTGGAAGGATAAAAATTACCGGAATTTTGTTGATTGGGACGCCAATTGTTGTTGTTTGAACCCCTATTGTTATTCCAATTGTTGTTCCGGTTGTTGTTGTTGTTGTTCCAATTATTCCGGTTGTTGTTCCGGTTGTTGCGATTGGTATTCTCATTACCGTTGTGGTTATTGTTGTTGCCTAAATAACCCACATCTTGCTCCTTGTGCTTCGGAAAGTTGGTTTTGATGGCTTCCTTCAACTCTTTAATCTCCGTGTTGAGAGAAAAGATTTGAGTTTGAGCTGCTTGTGATAGCTTTGCTCCTTGATCTACATGATTTGCCTCCACTTTCCGATGAGAATACTTCTCTATCACTCGCGCTTGCTTCTCAATGAAGTCCCAAGCGTCATCTTCCCTCATGTCCATGAATGTACCACATGAATGGGATTGGAGCTTGAATTGTGTTTCCACATCCAGCCCCTTATAATATATCTCCAATAGTGCAAGCTTGGATATGCCATGATGAGGGCAATCCAATAGCAAATCCTGAAATCTTTCCCAAGATTGAAACAAACTTTCGTTAGATCTCATAGAAAATGCATTAATCTTACCTCTTAACTCTGCCGTTTTGGATGGCGGAAAGAACTTAGTGAGGAACTCCGCAGAAAGATCCTCCCATGTTTCAAGCTTTCCACTTGGAAGAGCTTGATACCAAGACAATGCTTTCCCCTTCAAGGAGAAAAAGAAAGGCTTGAGTTTGTAGCTGTTGGTAGTTGCGTTCTTCGGCTTCATTGTCTCCATCATAATCTCAAAGTTTTGTAGATGTTGATGTGGAGATTCAGTTCTTGTCGCTCCAAATTGGTTTTGGCGAACAATGGTAATAACTTGAGGGTTGAAGCTAAACCCTTGTGCATCGTCAGCATCAAAGTTCACACCTACACGTTCGACCCTCGCATTCCTAGGTGGAACACGGCGATTTGCAGCTGGCCGTGGAAAGAATGGATTCACATTGATCGTTGGATCAATTTCCTCTAGTGGTGGCATGGAGGAGTCGCTATCCTCATTGGACGAGTTGGCTCTAACCGATCTTCCCGGTCTCCTTCTTTTCTTTTTCCCCTTGAGGTTGTTTATTTCCAACCTCATTTGGAACATCATGTCCGATAGATCATCAACCTTTGTTTGATGACGATCCATCTCTTCCCTACGAGTCTTCTCACTCCATTGGAGTTGAGCTTCCTTCTTCGCCAACTCCGTTTGGTAATCACGTTCTCTTTCTTCAGCCATTTTTCTTTCCTTAAGCTTTCTCCTCAAAGTCCTCTTAAGCTCTTGATCAAGAGGTAAGAGGTCTTCGTTGTTCCTAGACCTACACATACACTCAAAGAGATATCAAATAACAAGGGAAAAGCTCCCAAGCTTGACAACCAGTAACCGAATTCGGCCTACACCAAATCCCCGGCAACGGCGCCAAAAACTTGTTCGCCACTTAGCGTGCGTGCAAATAAGCTTTAAATTTATAAAACTAGAATCAAGCAAGCGAACCCGCAGTGTACGGATCGATATAGTTAAGCAAGAATTCCAAAGTATCGAACACAGGGAGTTGGGGGGTTAAATCCAGTTATAGATTATCAAGCAAGTAAATGTATGAAGCTTTTCAAATTATTGGGAAAACAACAATCCTAAAGATCCAAGAATCCAGCTGTGGCTATCGATTCAAGATATACTAAAGATATAAGGACAGAGTTGAGGTATGCAAAGGTATACGATTGTAAGGTAATCGTACGGTGAAGTTCCAAAAGCCTTATATGACCCACCTAAAGATACTTTCTATAAAGGTTGTTAAGGCTTCAGTATAGAAAGGTTCTAAAGATAAGAATTAATGTCAAATACCCAAACTTGTAATCCAAGGATCAAGACTAACTAAACCGATTAAGGTTGTGACACTCGAAATCGAGGTAGAGGTTGTTGAGGCTTCACTACCACCTAGAAAAGGCGAGCCAAGACTAAGTTAAAGCAAATCTTTAACTTTGGATTAAAGTAAAAGCAAGGTTCGTAACTGACACAAAATTACGGGTAGTTCTTGAGTTCCACGGCCGTGGAAGCTCAAGAACAGACCGTGGATTAGGTTCGTCGCCGATTCTCTCTAACTCTCAGGGTCCAATCTGTTTACAATCGATCTATCATCATCTAAGCCACAACTATCAACCCTTCACCTTAGAATTGCTAAAGGGTTTAGCCAACAACAGTCATATTGATATCAAATTCAAGATTTAAAAGAGTCAAAGATGAAAACCTTCGAAAATCTTGAATAAATCTTAAATCAATCTCAAATCCACAAACAAAGAACAATGATGTAAGTAGATTCAGAATAACACAAAAACAATCACAATCCTTGATAAGAACGAAGAACGGGATGTCAATCCGTCTTCTAATCAAACCTAAGGAAAAGGCGTAATCTCCGTACGAACAATCTTCCAAATCTTCAACTCTTCGCAATTCTCCGTTGCGAAATAGCAATCTCCACACGTCCAACTCGAAACCCTAGGCACGTTTAATAAGCGTAGGCAAAGTCTAAGCGTAAGCGAAGGTGACGGAATCTCTTTCCTTCCGTCCTTTTATAGGGCAAGATAAAATATGAGCCCGGCCATCGCGTAAAAGATCATGGCTTCAAAGTGTACGTTAAAAGATCGTCAGAATCACGGTTTCCCAAGGTTCCACGCCCGTGGTTTAGAGCGTGGTTTAGAGCGTGGAAACTCATCACGGTTTGTCACAACTCTCCACGGCCGTGTAACCCTCTGGAATGCTCCACGCTTGTCTTGCTAAAGTTCCACGGCCGTGGTTTAGAGCGTGGACTCTAGTACGGCCGTATTTTAGAGCGTGGAACGTCAAGTGCTCGAAATTTCCTTTGTTTTTGTGTCATTCTTCATCCTAGCATCATCCTCAGCTCCTAGTGGTGTCCTCAATCCTCGGACATGCTCAATCTATCTCCATTCTCTCTCAATCCGTTCGGAATTAGCTCTTAATTGCCTACAATCAACACAAAGCTTATGTAGACCTCTATATCGACAAAATAGATAAACAAATTCACAATTGCTTCTATGCTTTATCAATGAATACCGATATGGATGAAATACACTTAGAAAACGTGCCTAAAATATCACAATATTTCATGCTAACATCTATTCACCTAAAAACAAAACAAAGCTAGAGTACATCCCTATATCGACAAAGTGGGTGAATAAGCTCACAATTGCTTCAAACTCATATCTAAAAACACAACAAAGAAGGAAAAACAACTAAAACAAGTGCCTAAAATATAGTCATATTTCATGCTAACAAAATACCCCATACTTGTCACTTTCTTGTCCCCAAGCAAGGTTTTCAAAAGCTTAGAATATATGGTAGAATGAAATATGAATGCAAAACAAAACAAAACAATCTTTTTGGTTAATGTGCTTCTAATCAATAGATCATCCTCAAACCTTGCTTCATTCATCCTTGAAAACGTTCATATACATAAACAAAAATATGTAAAGCAAAGGAACTTCATAAATTGCAAATACTTCAAGACAAACATCATAACCTTCAAGCATTGTCAAAATCAAGCATGTGAAACTTCAATTTAGATCACTAAGTCAAATAACACTCTTATGATCTCAAGGACTTTCAAGTAAGGCCAAAAATGCGGAAAAGGTGGGAAACTTGTAAAGGAATATGGTGTATGAATCCGGGAAGAAGGAACAACACAAACTCTTTTTCTTTTCACCATTTGAACTAACCACCAACTTAGAGCTTTGCTCTAGACTTTTTGCATATAATTTTTCGACTTTACTTTTGGAGTTATGGACAGCGGTGCACAAAAACCGAAGCCTAGGAGATTGGTGTTTCTCAATTTCGAGATGCCTCAAACCCTTGATGCACATACCATAATCCGTTAGGAATATCGCTCAATCCGACTTTGGCAAGACACAAACACCCGGCTATGTGAATGGTGCCGAGTTACTGTTCGCCCTAAAACCTTCGTGCAATCAAGTCTTAAATTTATAAAACTAGAATAAAGGCAAGCAAACCCGCAGTGTACGGATCGGCGTTGATTAGCAAATATTCCAGAGTATCGATCACAGGGATTTGGTGAAACAAAATCCAATCTCAATTGTCGAGCAAATAAAAGATGTAAAGCTTTGCAAATATTGGGAAAACAGCAACCCTAAAGATCCATATATCAAATCGTGGAAATCGATTCAAGATATACTAAAGAACTAAGGACAAAGTCATGAGTTGCAAAGGTATGCTAAAGTAAAGTAATGTACGGTGAAGTTCTAAGACTTTATATGACTTATCTAAAGACACTCTCTATAAAGGTTGTTCAGGCTACAATATAGAAAGGATCTATGGATAAGAATTAAACTCAAATACCCAAACTTGTAACCCAAGGATCATGATAAACTAAAACGATTAAGGTTGTGACACTCGAAACCGAAATAGAGGATGATGAGTCTCACTACTACCTAGAAAAGGGCAAGCCAAGACTAGATTAAAGTTAATCTTTAACCTTGGATCAAAGTAAAAGCAAAGTTCGTAAACTAGGGTAGATCACGGTCATATCTTGAGAACCACGGCCGTGGAGACCCAAGAACAGGCCGTGATTTAGGTTCATCGACGAGATCTCTCTAACTCTCAGGGTCCAATCAAATTACGATCGATCTATCATCATCTAAGCCACAACTATCAACCCTTCACCTTAGAATTGCTAAAGGGTTTTAGCCAATAACCATTGTCATAATATCAATATTCGATTTAAAGAGAATGAAAGATGAAAACCCTCGAATACTCAATAAACTTCAAAACCAATTCTCGAATCCGAAACACAAGAAGTATTAATCAATGAATTCAGAATGTAGAACACAAAACCTCACAATGATCTAAGGTAAATACGAAGAACAGGTTGTCAGTCTGTCTTCAATCTCAAAACCTAAGAAAGAGGATAAACCTTCGGCGATCTTCAATCTACCCTAGGGAAGAATGCTCCAAGCAAGGTAAGCGGCCATCAGCGTCCGTAGGTGTCTAAGCGGGATCAAACACGTGTATTGCGAGATGCCCTCAAACTCTCTTCTCTGACCTTTTTATATGACCGGCCAAGAATAATCGTCCGGGCCCATTACGTTAATAACGTAACAAATAAAGACACGTCAAAAGATCGCGTAAATCACGGTCTCAAAGGTTTCCACGACCGTGGTTTAGAGCGTGGAAAGGGGTTACGGCCTCTTGTGATTTCCACGACCGTACTTTTGGCCGTGTAACTTACTGGAGTGCTCCACGCTCATGATGCCAAGATCCACGGCCGTGGTTTAGAGCGTGGACTCTTCTACGGCCGTAATTTAGAGCGTGGAAGTGCAAAACACTTGTGGTTTCCTTTGTGTCGTGACATTCTTCATCCTAGCTCCTTCCTTAGCTTCCTTGATGTGTTCCTAATCCTCGAATATGATCGATTACTCTCTTTTCCCTCTCAATAGCTCCTATTTAGCTCATTTTCGCCTACAATCAACACAAAGCTAGTGTAGACATCCATATCGACAAAATAGACGAACAAGCTAACAATTGCTTCTAAACTTCATCCATGTACACAATAATAAGGGAAAAACAACCAAAATAAGTGCCTAGAATATCGCAATATTTCATGCTAACAAAATACCCCATACTTGTCACTTGCTTGTCCCCAAGCAAGGTTTTTAAAAGCTTAGAATACGAGTTAGAATGAAATATGCATGCAATCTCAAAACAAAAACATCCTTTAGGTAAATGTGCTTCTAATCAATAGATCATCCTCAAACCTTGCTTCATTCATCCTTGAAACGCTTATATACATAAACCAAAGAATGTAAAGCAAAGAAACATCATGAATCGCTTAAACTTTAAGACAAACATCATAACCTTCAAGTATTGTCAAAATCAAGCATAAGAAACTTCAATTTAGATCACCAAGTCAAATAACATTCTTTTGATCTTAAGGACTGTCAAGTAAGGTCTAGAATGCGGAAGGGAGGGAAACTTATAAGGGATGTGGTGCATGAATCCGGGAAAATGAATAACCCAACTCTTTTCTTTTTTACTTTGGATTGCAACACCATCAACTTTGAGCTTTGCTCTCTTCTTTTTCTCATTATTTTCGACCCTTACTTTTTGAAAGATGGACAGAGGTGCACAAAAACCAAAGCCTAGTAGATCGGCATTTCTCAATTTTGAGATGCCTCAAACCCTTGATGCACATACCATAATTCGTTAGGAATATCGCTCAATCCGACTTTGGCAAGACACAAACACCCGGCTATGTGAATGGTGCCGAGTTACTCATCGTCATGATTGACTTCCCCAAACCTATTAATTCTATTCTTTGAATGCTAAAATTTGCTTTCATGGCCCTCCCACATCAAACATGCCAAATATCTACTCCTCCAAATTCCCGGATAGGTAAGGGAGGCAATTACTTTTATTGTGGGGTTAAGTGATCAAAGAAAGAAGAAACAAAATTGAATTGCCTTAATCATTTCATAAAGAAGTATAAGAACTTATCATGTGATTTCAACCTCAATTTTTCAATATGATTTAGATAGAACTTTCACATTATGAAACTTGTTAGAAAGGATAAACAACACATTCAATTTCTTTTCAATTCATTATTCCGTTTAAGCATACAATTGTCATCAAAAACTCATTCCACAAGTGAGAGCTATCATAGAAGTCATCTCTAATCTTAGAAGCACAAGAAATCTAAAATTTTTATGGGTTTTTCAAACTTTTTCATGCAATGTAATAATGAAATGTGTGACTATGAAAATGAAACATGCAAAGTGTTATGGATAGAAGCAAGCAATGTAGTAGAGTTATTACAACACATAGTCACACCCCACCCCATACTTAGAACATACCTTGTCCTCATTGTTCGAAAAAGAAATAAAGAAAAGAAGAAAAGAAAAATGAACTCACTAGAACGGTGGTGGGGCAGCTGAAACTGTCAATCCTCATGGCTCATCACTTTGGAGGTGACGGTGGTGGAAATGGGCGGAAGTCATGGCTGTAGTACCGCCCAAACTGCTGGCGGTAGATATCACTCATCATCTCGTCATGCTCCCGGCTCCTAGCCACCTGCGCCTCTCTATGGATCTCCAGGTCACCAACTCGCCTAGAAAGGTCGGTAGCCCACTCTGATAGCTGCTCATACCAAGCTGGTGGCTGGCTGTACCATGCCGGTGAGTCTTGTGGAGTCGGTGCTGCTGGCGCCTGGCTATACCAAGGTGGTGGAGCTCCCATTCACTCCGGATGTGCTCCATACGAAGCGGGCGGAGCCTCCATCCATGTCGGCCTCTCACTCACGCTAGCACGGCGAGAGGAAGAGGCTGCTGAAGGTCCAGCGGGTCGTGGTGAACGCCTAGAGGGGTCAGGGAAGTATGCCGGCTGATCCGGGAAAGTGCCAAAGTCCTGATCATCACCTCGTCCCTCAAAACCATCATCTCCTCCTATCTCCTCCTCAACATCTGCAGCCGGTACCTCATCGGGGACGTAAGGAGGTGCTACTAGCCTATTCGCATGCATAGCAGCGAAGGTCTGCTTCCAATTATGGCGTCCAGCCATAATGGAATACTAAGGGAGCCACGGGATGCCTCTACCTCCTCTCTCCTCCCAAGGCATACCAGCGGTAGGTGGACCGCGGTGCCTAGGAAAGATGATACCCCTCGTCATCAAGCTATTGAGACCCAAAGGTCTCGAAGCGATCCTAGTACATGCAGAAAAATCTATCCCCAGCTGCCTAGCAATGTGGGTAACCATACCACCATATCCAATGTTACCGGCTCTCTTGTTCTTGAGCTTACTCATGGTGGAGGCTAAGAGGGTAGCACAGTCAGCAGATCTACCGTGAAGCATAGAATAAAGAAGGAACAACTCATCAGTCTTAATCTTCTGAGAGGTCTCGGTCCTAGGGTACAGACACTCAGAAAGGATTCTATGGGCTATCTTCAAGGCTAAGTGGTAGATGAGCTTAGCCTTGGTGTCAACTGGCTGCCAGCGGTCCTCGCTGGCATAGATCATGGCTATGTCCTCCCAGAAGTCCTTAGCGTATACACCGCTAGGGAACCGACCATTGAAGGTCTCTTGGAACCCAAAGAAGGTTCCAAACTGTAAGATTGAGAACTCTTAGTTCTCCTTCATCAGCCTAAAGGAAACTATCCTATCCATAGCATTGTGCTCAAAAGAAATCACAAACTCCCTAGTAATCTCCTCATATGCATCTTCCCTAATCAAGGAGAAGATGATCAAACCGGCTCTATCTAGAAGCCACGTCAGGTCATTCACTATATTCAGCGGCTCTAACTCCTCAAGCACTAAGTAGCGTGGTCCTATGACCGGCCTCTTCTCGATCCTTTCCAAGGCATCGAGGTAATCCTCATGGATTGTTGGAATTCTAGGAGGTGGGGATGATGGTGGCTCACTAGGGGGTACTTGGGAGGAGGAGGAAGTGTTTCCTATCCTCTTCTTGTTTCTATTTGACTTACGCCTAAACAAATCCATTTCAGAGGAAAAATCACGGCCTGTTCTATAACTTCCACGGCCGTGGTTTGCCTAAAGACCGTGGTTCGGCTGTGATTTGCTCAAAACTCAATCAATTCACACCGAATTCAGCAGGCAACAGTCCTAGACTAAATCCAATCCAATTCCAATCAGTTCTCCTAAAAAAATCTTGCAAGAATTGAGCCAAATCGACAAAGTAGAGAAAGAGAATAAAACCTAGGTTTTGGATTCTTAAAATCCAAATTCCGTCTTCTACAGGGATTGTTCACTTGATTTGTTGATTGGATCTTGTATATGGTTGAATTTGCTTCACTTTAGGCTCAAGAATCTTTCGAATCGGACTCCGCACGAAGATTTGAGTGAGGGGGATTGGTTTCGGAGTTTAGGGCGTGGAATGGGGTCGTGGTTTGGGAATTTTGTGTTGTTTTTGTGAAGAAGGTGGTTTATATAGTGACCGTAAATTTTTTGGAAAATCACGGTCACTCGGGGTGTTCCACGGTCGTGGTTTTGTACGGAACCGTGGTTTTGGTGATTTTTCTCAGAATTTTGCAAATTACGGTCAGTGTAGCTTCCATGACCGTGGTTTAGGGCGTGGAACTCTCTGTAATGTGCCAAAATCCAAGTTTCGTCAATTCCTTCTAAATTTTCCCTTTCCATTGCCCATCCCATTGTTCCTACATCCAAAAACACGACATACCGGGAGGTATCGAGGGCAAAAACAAAGCAAAAACGACTAAACTAATCTAAACTAAGAATGGTAAACAAAAGCATAAGTGTAATACCTTGGGTTGCCTCCCAAGAAGCGCTTGGTTTAGGTCCGTAGCTAGACCATACTTGCATCTATTCGAGTGTGGTAGGTGCAAACTCCTCAGCTTGGAGATCTAGTGTATACTTCTTGAGTCGTTGACCGTTCACCTTAAAACTTCCGCTCTTTTCACCCCATACTTCAACTGCACCATGGGAAAAAACATGTTTGATTAGATAAGGTCCAGTCCAACGGGATTTAAGCTTACCTGGAAAGAGCCGAAGTCTTGAATTGAAGAGGAGAACTTGATCTCCTTCTTTGAGGTCCTTTGGAATGATGTGCTTATCATGCCAACGCTTCACTCTCTCCTTATAGATCTTGGCGTTCTCATAAGCGTTTAAGCGAAGTTCTTCAAGCTCATTAAAGTCCAAAAGGCGCTTCTCGCCCGCTTCCTTCATGCTGAAGTTCAACCACTTAACCGCCCAATACGCTTTATGTTCTAGATCCACCGGTAAGTGACAAGACTTCCCATACACAAGGTTGTATGGTGTTGTTCCTATGGTAGTCTTGTATGCAGTCTTGTACGCCCATAATGCATCATCTAGTTTCAAAGACCAATCCTTCCTTGTCTTCGAAACTGTTTTCTCTAGGATTCCTTTAATCTCCCTATTTGAAATCTCCACTTGTCCACTCGTTTGTGTATGATAAGGGGTGGCGATTTTGTGAGTCACCATATACTTAGCTAGTAGAGCTTCGAATCGTCGGGCAATGAAGTAAGAGCCTCCATCACTAATGATAGTCCGCGGTGTCCCAAACCTTGGGAAGATAGTTCTATTGAAGAACTTAACCACAACCATGGCATCATTAGTTGGAGAGGCAATTGCTTCAACCTATCTCGAAACATAATCTACAGCTAGAAGTATGTATTGGTTTCCACAAGATGATGGGAAAGGTCCCATGAAGTCTACTCCCCAAACGTCAAAGATCTCTACCTCCTGAATATTGTTAAGAGGCATTTCGTTTCTCCTAGATATGTTCCCTGTTCTTTGACAAGCATCGAAGCAAGAAATAAAGGTTTGCACATCTTTAAATAAAGTAGGCCAAAAAAATCCAGATTGCAATATCTTAGCGCAAGTCTTGTTCGAGCTAGCGTGTCCTCCACAAGGTAGTGAATGACAATGACGGATGACGCTTTGCATCTCGTCTTCCGGCACACATCTTTGAATGATGCCGTCAGGACCTCTCTTGAAGAGTAGAGGTTCATTCCAAAAGTATTCCCGGACATCCTTAAAGAACTTCTTCCTTTGTGCATAGGATAGTCCGGGTGGTATTTCCTGACAAACCAAATAGTTAACAAAATCAGCAAACCATGGTTCGTTACCTTTAGTTATCTTGTCGATGCACTCCTCTATGATGTGTAAATGCTCGTCCGGAAAGGAGTCATCTATAGGTAGATTGTCGTCTTCTAGAGGTGGTAGATGACTCAAATGATCCACAACAGAATTTTCTGAACCCTTCTTGTCACGGATCTCTAGATCGAATTCTTGTAGGAGAAAAATCCATCTAATTAGCCTTGGTTTCACATCCTTCTTTGCAAGTAGATATCTGATCGCAGCATGATCCGTGTATACAATCACCTTTGCACCTACAAGATAAGAACGAAACTTTTCAAATGCATAAACAATAGTTAGAAATTCTTTTTCAGTAGTGGCGTAGTTAAGCTGCGCTTCATCTAGCGTCTTGCTAGAGTAATAGATAGCATGGGTTCGGCCTTCCCTCTTTTGCCCAAGCATAGCTCCTATAGCTACGTCACTTGCATCACACATAACCTCGAATGGAAGATTCCAGTCCGGAGGTTGGATGATCGGGGCCGAGATTAGATCTTCCCGAATCTTATGAAACGCATCTAAACAATCCTGCGAGAAATCAAAAACTGCATCCTTCATCAATAGATTAGTAAGCGGTTTTGATATCTTAGAAAAATCCTTTATAAAACGTCTATAAAATCCAGCATGTCCTAGAAAGCTTCTTATCCCCTTCACCGAAGATGGAGGAGGGAGCTTTTCTATGGTCTCAATCTTAGCTTTATCTACCTCAATCCCTCTATTAGAGATCAAGTGTCCGAGTACAATGCCTTCCTTCACCATAAATTGACACTTCTCCCAATTAAGAACTAGGTTAGTGTCTTCACACCTTTGTAGCACAAGAGAAAGGTTAGAGAGACAATTATCGAAAGAGGAACCATAAACAGAAAAGTCATCCATGGAAACCTTCATGATCTCCTCTATGTACTCCGAGAAGATAGCCATCATGCACCTTTGAAAGGTGGTTGGGGCGCTGCAAAGCCCGAACGGCATTCTCCTATAAGCACACGTACCCCATGGGCACCTGAACGTGGTCTTCTCTTGATCGTCCGGAAGAATCGGAATCTGAAAGAAGCCACTATAACCGTCAAGATAGCAAAAATGAGTGTTGTGCTAACCTTTCAAGCATTTGATCAATGAAGGGTAATGGGAAGTGATCCTTTCTAGTTGCATTGTTTAGCTTCCGGTAATCAATGCACATCCTCCATCCAGTCACGGTTCTTGTAGGAATGAGCTCATTGTTTTTATTGGTGATAACCGTAATTCCTCCCTTCTTTGGAACAACCTGTACGGGACTCACCCACTTGCTATCGGAGATAGGGTAGATGATACCTGCATCAAGTAGTTTAAGAATTTCCTTCTTGACAACCTCCTTCATGATTGGATTTAACCGTCTTTGAGGTTGTCGCGAAGGTCTAAAGTCTTCTTCCATTAGGATCTTATGCATACACAATGAAGGCTTAATTCCTACTAGATCCTCTATAGTGTACTAACGCTTTCCTATGTTTCCTTAGAACAACCATAAGCTGATTATGTTCATCTTCACTTAGATCGGAACTAACAATTACTGGAAAAGTAGAATTAGTTCCTACAAATGCGTACCTTAGATGCATGGGAAGCGGCTTCCATTCCATCACCATAGGAGTCTCTAATGGCTCTTAAGAAGTGTCCATTGCTTCCTTATAAGTCTCTAAGGGTGTAGGAGTGGTTGAAGAAGACTCAAGAACATTGGTGGAGAGGACGTAATTTTTCTCGGAATTTCCCAAAATTACGGCACCACTATTACTTCCACGGCCGTGGTTTTGGGCGTGGAAGTCAATTACGGCATCTCTGATAGTTCCACTGCCGTGGTTTTGGCCATGTAACTCCCTGGAGTCCTCCGAATAGTTGATTGCGGTCATGTTGGTGGAAACCACGGCCGTGGAATGGCACGACTGACCGTGATTCCTCACGTCCTCTGACACATCGTAGAGTTTTTCAAACTCTTCTTCATGCACTTCCTTTAGCTCTTCCAAGGCTTCAATTTCCTCATTGCAATCCTCTTCCTCTCCTTTCTCCATAATACTCATAGTGATAACTCTTTGCAATGGATCTTTGAATAGAATCGAGCTTACTTCCTCTCTATATGCCTCTTCGTCATAGGTATTGAATATATCTTCCCCAAGAGCTGGCTCTTTCACCAAAGTAGAAAGAACAAACTCTACTTTCTCCTCTCCTATGTCGAAGGCGAGTCTAGCATTCTTGGAATCCACCATACAACCGGATGTTGCAAGAAACGGTCTTCCAAGTATGATCAGAACCGGACTATCTGCAGGAATGTCAAGCACAACAAAATCTATTGGAACATAGAACTTACCAAGCTTGACTGGGACGTCTTCAATGATACCGACGGGACGAGTTATGGATCGATCCGCCATGTATAACATCATCTTCACCGGTTTAGGTTCACCTAAACCGATCTTCCTGCATAAGGCAAGCGGAATGATGCTAACGCTTGCTCCTAAATCACATAATGCATCATATGTGACATCTCCTACTCCGATTGGAACACAAAATGACCCCGGATCCTTCAGTTTTGGGGGCATCTTTTCCTTCATCGTTTTGATGAGATCTGACGATTCTGAACTCATCTTGACTTCTCCAAAGTCTTCCAGTTTCCTCTTGTTAGAGAGGATCTCCTTTAAGAACTTTCCATAAGCAGGCATACCTACAATTGCATCAATGAAAGGTATATTAATATGCAGTTTGCTCATGAGTTCAATGAACTTACCGAATTGCTTGTCTAGACGTGCTCTTGCTCTAGATTGTGGGAATGGTAGGGGAGGTTTGTAAGTTGGAGGAGGAATGTAGATGTCTTCCTTCTCCTTCCCCTTTTCCTTCTCCTTTTCGACGGGAACTTCAACAAACTTAGGCTGCGGGTCGGTAGTTGTTGCTCCGCTCCTAGTTATGATATCCATCACCCTTCCTTTCGGGTTATCCTCCGTCTTTCCTGGAAGTTTTCCTTGATTTCTAGGAACTTCCTCAGCATTGCTGAACATTTGGTTTTCTAAAACCTTTTGAGCTTTATCAACCTTAGTGATGTGATTCTCCAGCCCTTGAAGCTTTCCCAAGATCGTTTCCAACATGGGATCGGTTGTTGTTCCGGTTGGGATAAGAATTACCGGAATTTTGTTGTTGGTTGGAACGCCAATTGTTGTTGCTTGGAATCCTATTATTGTTCTAATTATTGTTCCGGTTGTTGTGATTGGTGTTCTCATTCCCATCATGGTTATTGTTGTTTCCTAAATAACCAACTTCTTGCTCCTTAGGCTTTTGAAAGCTAGCTTTGATGACTTCCTTTAATTCTTTAATCTCGGTGTTGAGAGAAAAGATTTGGGTTTGAGCAGCTTGTGTTAGATTCGCTCCTTGCTCTACTCGGTTAGCTTCCGCCTTTCGGTGAGAGTATTTCTCAATGACTCGGGCTTGCTTCTCAATGAAGTCCCAAGCGTCATCTTCCCTCATGTCCATGAATGAGTCACATGAAAGAGATTGGAGCTTGAATTGTGTTTCCACATCTAGCCCCTTGTAGTATATCTCCAACAATCCCAATTTGGAAATTCCATGGTGTGGGCAATCCAATAGTAAATCCTGAAATCTTTCCCAAGACTGAAACAAACTTTCATTAGATCTCATAGAAAAAGAATTGATTTTACCTCTCAACTCCGCTGTCTTGGATGGCGGAAAGAACTTGGTTAGGAACTCCGAAGATAGATCCTCCCATGTGTTGAGTCTTCCATTTGGAAGAGCTTGATACCAAGATAAAGCCTTCCCTTTCAAGGAGAAGAATGGCTTGATCTTGCAATTGTTGGTGGTTGCTTTCTTTGGCTTCATTGTCTCCATCATGATCTCAAAATTATGTAGATGTTGATGTGGAGATTCAACACTCGTTCCTCCAAACTGGCTTTGACGAACGATGGTAATAACTTGTGGGTTAAAGCTAAACCCCTGAATATCATCAGCATCAAAGTTCACACCTAGACGGTGTGGTTGCTGAATCGGATCCATCCTTTGGCCAAGAGTTCTTGGCTCTTCTTCTACACGAGCGGCTCTCGCACCCCCAGCTGGGACACGAGGAGTTGCGGTTGGTATCGGATTAATCCGGACTGGATTGATCGTTGGATCAATCTCCTCTAGTGGTGGCATATCCGATCGAATTCCTCATCATCGGATGATTCCACCCTAATGGACTTAGTTGGTTTCTTGACCTTCTTCTTCTTAGAATCATTCAACTCCATCTTCATGTCCAACATCATAGCCCTAAGTTCATCAATTTGGAATTGATGACTCGTTTCCGCATCTATACGAGCTTTCTCACTCAACTTAAGTTGACGTTGAGATTCATCCAGCTCCGCTTGTAAATCTCTCTCTTTATTTTCAGCCATCTTTCTTTCCTTAGCTTTCTTCCTAAGAGTTTTCTCAAGTTCCGGATCAAAAGGTACGAGGTCTTTGATGGATCTAGACCTGCGCATATACCTAAAAGAACCTGCAAATAACACTCACAAGAGATATCAAATAACAAGAGCAAATCTCCCAAGCTCAACAACCGAAAACCGAAGTTTGGTCTTGACCAAATCCCCGGCAACAGCACCAAACACTTGTTCGCCCTAAAACGTGTGTGCAATCAAGTCTTAAATTTATAAAACTAGAATAAAGGCAAGCGAACCCGTAGTGTACGGATCGGCGTAGATTAGCAAATATTCCAGAGTATCGATCACAGAGATTTGGTGAAACAAAATCCAATCTCAATTGTCGAGCAAATAAAAGATGTAAAGCTTTGCAAATATTGGGAAAACAGCAACCCTAAAGATCCAGGTATCAAATTGCGGCAATCGATTCAAGATATACTAAAGAACTAAGGACATAGTCAAGAGTTGCAAAGGTATGCTAAAGTAAAGTAATGTACGTTGAAGTTCTAAGACTTTATATCACTTATCTAAAGACACTCTCTATAAAGGTTGTTGAGGTTACAATATAGAAAGGATCTATGGATAAGAATTTAAACTCAAATACCCAAACTTGTAACCCAAGGATCAAGATAAACTAAAACGATTAAGGTTGTGACACTCAAAACCGAAATAGAGGATGATGAGTCTCACTACTACCTAGAAAAGGGCAAGCCAAGACTAGATTAAAGTTAATCTTTAACCTTGGATCAAAGTAAAAGCAAAGTTCGTAAACTAGGGTAGATCACGGTTGATAACACGATTTATGACTTAGGTTTAGGTGATCATTTAGATAGATTCATCACTCATTCATGCACGGTTTAGCACAAATTCGCGACGTTTGCACTCAATTCACGTATTTTGTCGAGATAGACGTCTACACGGACTTGTGCGTTGCTTTGTAGGTATTTCGGGGCTCTTTTGAACATTAACCGATACATTCGAGGGCCAAGCCTCATGATGGTACACATCCAAAGCTTTGGAGGAGCACAATTGGAGCAACAAAGGACACAAAGACCACTATTGGTGCAAGCAATGGATCAACTCATGGCTAGACAATCATAGCATGTTTCTGCTGAAGAAAATCGGACCAGCTAGCAGCTAAATCGGCCGATTTAATCCTACTGGGTCGATTTTTGGGCCTTTGACAGCTTAAGCCACGTGTCCCACGATCTCTTGTCCGTCCTTGCTCTTGGTGGAGAATATAAGTGGTCCTGCAGGTGGTTGCTGAGTATCTCTCCTCTCCCACACTCTCATTCACAGCTCATTGATTTTGGAGGAAGATTGGAGGAGAAGAAAAGCTCTCAAGGATTGAAGGAAGAGGAAGAACACCATTCTAGGAGTTTGGAGTGACTTTTGAGTGATTTTTGTAATCTTGGATTGAAGAACTATTGCAAGGGTTGTTAGGAACGTTTTGAATCTTCATTTAAGAGTTTGTAAGTCTTGCTACAACTTAGATTCAGCTGGGATTTATTGATTTTGCTTGCTTATCTTTCATTATCCATCTATGAACACCATGTATGCTTGTTTGATGATTTTGGATTTTGATATGCATATTATTGGCTAGTTTATTGTGATTCTAGAGTGATGGATTGATGGTTATGGCTAGGGTGATGATAGAATGGACTTATATGTTAGTTTTGGATGATTTGTATGCACGAAACCCAAACCAATGAGAAAAATCGCCCTGTTCTTCATGATAGATCGGCCGATTTAGTGTAGAATAGCCCGATTTATTCTCCTGTTGCTCTTTAATTGATGAATCTGTATGATTGGGGTGTTAGGTTGTTAAATCCTAGTGTTTATTAAGCTCAATTTAGCTTAGGATCACCTAATGCTATCAACCTAAGTGAGGGAAGAGATCTACCCGATGATTTCCGATCTTAGATACCTTAGAAGATGAATTTTAGGTAGTAGTGAGCCTCATAAGCCGCTATTGGATCGAGTGTGCTAGGATTATTGCTTGAGATTTCCCTATTCCGAGACTTACCCGGTAAGGAGAGGGTTACCCTTAAGTAGTATCTAGTTTGTGCGAAATTCCTTACTCTAACCCCTTGAGACCTACCCGGTAATAGGAGTTTGATGCGGGATTAGTGAAGTGAGAGACCTACCCGGTAATTGCTTCTATTAGTGAAACATTCCTTCCCAAACACCACAGATTGTCCTAAGAATCTTTAGAACCTTGAGTCCTATGCCATAACCGGAAATCTTGACCTCTAGAATCCACTTTTCTCTATTGATCATATACTTGTGCTTTGTGTTACTTGTTCGTTTGCTAGCTTGAGTTGATTGTTGCTTTATTACCTTGCTTGACTTGTGATCTTTGTTTGATCACCACAAAAACCAACAAAAACATTTGGATTTTCATTTCTTTATTTCTTTCTCTTCTCTTAGATTAGATCCACACTATCTATGATCATTGTTTGACTCGATTTCACCTTAGTCTTTGTGTTCGACCTCGGAATACTTACCTTTCTACAAACGTCCCGTACACTGGGGGTTCGCTAGGAGTTAGGATAATTATAACGAGAATATAAATTTAAAACCCATTGCGTATCACATCCTGAGCGTAACAAGTTTTTGGCGCCGTTGCTGGGGACTAGGTCTAGATTGAGTCATTTTTGTGATTGTTTATAGTGTAGATCTTTCTTGTTGCTTTTGATCTCTCTTTGGTGTGTGTCTTTGCTTTTCAGGACATCTCTTACTCTTAGGTGTATGCGAAGATCTCGTGGCAAGGATTTAGCTCCATTCGATCCCGAACCGGAGAAAACCCTTAGATCTAGATCCAAGAGCATTAAGAAGGGAAAAGAGATGGCCGGAAGAGACCTCCAAGCTGAATTGGATGAAGCCTTAGAGCAAATAAGGCTAAGAGATGAGCTTTTAGAGGAAGAAAGGAGACTTGCCAATGAGAGGCAAGAGGCAACTAGGAGGGAGATTGATGAGATTAGGCAAGCCCTTGTACAAGGGGAGCTTAATCGTCAACAACCTCCACCTCCTCCACCACAACCGCAGCCGGCGGCTAATGTTAGGGTTGTTCCCATTGCCATTGAAGAGCCACAAACCCTAGGGAGACGTATGGATCCGGCACAAAGAGCACACCGTCCGGGTGTGAACTTAGGAGATCCCGCAACCCACAACTATGAGCTCCGCCCTCAAGTTCTACAAATGATCCGGCATAATCAATTTGGAGGGATGAAAGGAGAGTCTCCTCATCAACACTTGATGAATTACGAGATTTTGATGGAGACTCTTAGACCGCCAAGATTGGAGAGCAACAACCATAAGCTTAGGGCTTTTTCCTTCTCTCTTAAGGATAAAGCCTTGGCTTGGTATCAATCCATTCCACAAGGGCGAGTGAGTACTTGGGAGGAGATGACAACCGAGTTTTTGACTAAGTTCTTCCCACCTTCCAAGACTACCGAGTTAAGAGGGAAGATCAATGCCTTCGTGATGAAGGATAGAGAGAGTTTGTTCAAGTCTTGGGAGAGATTCAAAGATCTTCTCCTAGATTGCCTGCACCATGGCATACCGAAAATTGAGCTATTGGAGATCTACTTCAAAGGACTTGATGAAGATAGCCAATTCAAGCTCCAATCTCTTTCCGGTGGGACTTTTATGGAGAAGAATGTAGATGATGCTTGGGAGTTTGTGGAGAAGCAAGCTCTAGTAATTGAGAAATACTCCCATAGGAAGAGTGAAGGGAGAAAGGCGGGAGCATATGAGGTGAGTAAGGTCAACATGAGAAATTTCAAGCTTGACGCCATCAACAATGAATTGAAGTCCTTGAGGGAGTTGTGTGCTACAACTTTGAAGAACCAAGCAACTCCTCAAGTGCTTCCACAGGCTAATTTGTCTTCTAAGGAGGAAGATGTCAATTACATGGGAAGGGGAAACTACAACAATTATCAAGGCCCAAGGAACTTCAACAACAACCGGCAATTCAACAATTACCGGCCCAACCATAACCATCCCGGGTTCTCCTACTCTAACCCGGAAGGAGCCTTGAACCCTCCCGCTTCCACAAGCACAACTCCACCACCAAAAGCTTCACAAGAACCTCCACCCGGATTTACTCAACCTCCAAAAGATAGAACCGAAATGATGTTTGAGCAATTGCTTGGGAGGTTGAGTGGTCTTGAGAGCACCGTGACTTCCATTTCCAAAGCTCAAAAGGTTTTGGAAGCACAAGTGTTCCAAAAGGCGGGTGAAGCACATAGAGATCCGGGAAAGCTTCCCGGAAGAACCGAAGAAAACCCAAGAGGCCAAGTGTTGGCTATTACAACAAGAAGTGGGTTAAGCATGAAGGATCCTTTGCCCAAGGAGAATGCTAAAGGGAAGCAAGTGGTGAATGAAGAAGAGACTTTGTAAGGAGATGGAGGCAAGAGCAAGGATGTAAAGCCGACTTATGTGGCACCACCTCCATACAAGCCACCACTACCGTTCCCTGAATCACGAGCAAGAGCTCGCTTGGACAATCACTTTGGTAAGTTCCTTGAACTAATGTCTAAATTGCATATTAACATTCCGTTCATGGATGCTATTTTAGGGATGCCGGCATATGGCAAGTTCTTGAAGGAAATACTCTCCAACAAAAGGAAGTTGGAGGAGTATGGGGAGATAAGGATGACTAAGAGATCCTTGGAGTTGATTCAAACGATGAAGGAGGAGATGCCTCCTAAGCTAAGGGATCCGGGATCCTTTTGTGTGCCAATCGGAGTAGGAGAAGTGAAGTATGACGCCTTATGTGATCTTGGGGCAAGTGTAAGCATCATCCCGCTTGCACTTTGCAACAAGGTTGGGCTAGGAGAGCCAAAGCCGGTTAAGATGACTCTTTACATGGCGGACCGCTCGATCACTCATCCGGTTGGGATTTTGGAAGACATTCCGGTGCAACTAGGGAAGTTCTATGTGCCCATAGACTTCGTCGTTTTGGATATCCCGGCGGACTATCCGGTTCCTATCATTTTGGGAAGGCCTTTCCTAGCTACTTCCGGATGTCTAGTAGATTGCAAGAATGGGACTCTCTCCTTCAACATTGGAGAAGAGAACATCAAGTTCAAGCTGTCTACAATGATGAAAGGACCAACCCTTGATGAAGATGTGTTCAACATAGTTGAAGAAGAGGAGTCTAGAGAGATTGTGAGCTCAATCTTGCTCAAGGATTCGCTTGAGAGAGTTCTTAGCTCAAGCTTGATGGAGGAAGGAGTTGAGGAGAGTAGCAATGAAGTAATCAAGGCCTTGAATGCATTGGACGAGCTACCAAGTTTTGGATTTGAAGTGCTAGAAGAAGAGGAAAACAGACAGAAAAATCGACCTGCCTGGACAAAATCGGCCGATTTTTGGCCTTGTGCTGAAATTTCAGCCAGTTTTGCAAAAACAGAAACTCGAATCGACCCACTGCCAGAAAAATCGTCCGATTTTTCCTCCTGGGCCGATTTTCCTGAGTCTTTTCAGCATCAACCACTTGAGTGTGAGCAATCATCAAGGGACTTCAAGGAGGCTTCCATGGTTTTGCAATCATCGCAACCTACATTATATGGATCGTCTCCAACCAAAAAAGGTCCTCCTCAACTTGATCTTAAACCTCTTCCTTCTCATTTAAAGTATGCTTTCCTTGGTTCAAATTCTACTTATCCGGTGATTGTGAATGCATCTTTGAATGATGATGAGCTTAATAGATTGTTGAATGAATTGAAACTACATAGAAAGGCAATAGGATACACCATTGATGATCTTGTTGGCATCAAGCCATCTTTGTGCATGCATAGAATAATGATGGAAGATAATCATAAACCCTCTATTGAACATCAACGAAGGTTGAATCCTATAATGAAAGAGGTAGTTAAGAAGGAGATCATTAAGTTGCTAGATGCGGGAATTATCTACCCTATCTCGGATAGTAAGTGGGTTAGTCCCGTTCATGTAGTACCTAAGAAGGGTGGGATGACCGTAGTGACTAATGAGAACAATGAACTAATCCCCACTAGAACGGTTACGGGATGGAGGATGTGCATTGATTATAGGAAGTTGAACATGGCCTCTAGGAAAGATCACTTCCCTCTTCCTTTCATTGACCAAATGCTAGAGAGGTTAGCTCAACATTCCCATTTTTGCTACCTAGATGGCTATAGTGGATTCTTCCAAATCCCTATCCACCCCGATGACCAAGAGAAAACAACCTTTACATGTCCATGGGGTACTTTTGCATATAGGAGGATGCTATTTGGGTTGTGTAATGCACCCGCCACCTTCCAAAGGTGTATGATGGCTATCTTTTCGGAATACATAGAAAATATCATGGAAGTGTTCATGGATGATTTCTCTGTTTATGGTTCTTCCTTTGATAACTGCTTGGCTAACTTGTCATTAGTATTGCAAAGATGTGAGGAGACAAATCTTGTCTTGAATTGGGAAAAATGCCACTTCATGGTAAGTGAAGGTATCGTGTTAGGACACTTAGTGTCTAACCGTGGCATTGAGGTTGATAGGGCCAAGATTGAAACGATAGAGAAGTTGCCACCACCTACCTCGGTGAAAGGGGTAAGGAGTTTCTTGGGGCATGCCGGTTTTTACCGGAGGTTCATTCAAGATTTCTCTAAAATCTCTAAGCCTCTCACTAACCTACTAATGAAGGATGTTGATTTTGTCTTTTCCAAAGATTGCCTTGAAGCATTTTGTAGGTTGAAGAACGCTTTGATCTCCGCACCTATCATGCAACCTCCGGATTGGAGCCTACCGTTTGAGATCATGTGTGATGCAAGCGATGTAGCCGTTGGGGCTGTCTTGGGGCAAAGAAAAGATGGGCGAACTCATGCCATTTATTATGCTAGCAAGATGCTAGATGACGCCCAACTTAACTATGCCACAACCGAGAAAGAGTTGCTAGCGGTAGTGTACGCCTTTGAGAAGTTTCGGTCATACCTTGTTGGAGCAAAGGTCATTGTCTATACGGATCATGCTGCGATCCGTTACCTCCTTACAAAGAAGGATGCCAAGCCTAGGTTGATTCGGTGGATCCTTCTTCTTCAAGAGTTTGATTTGGAAATCCGGGACAAGAAGGGATCCGAGAACTCCGTGGCGGATTACCTTAGTAGACTACCTCCCTTAGAGATTGAGAGAGATGACATCCCGATTGATGACTCATTCCGGGATGAGCAATTGCAAATGGTGGAGGAGTGCTTGTTCCAAGTGTCTAGAGGAAGTGAGCCTTGGTATGCCGACATTGTGAACTACTTGGTGTGTGAGGAAGTGCCTCCCGGATTAACATATGCCCAAAGGAAGAAGTTCTTCAAGGATGTGAGGCACTACTATTGGAGTGAGCCACTTTTGTTCAAAAGAGGACCGGATGGAATGTTTAGAAGATGCATACCGGAGGATGAAGTGGAGAGTGTGATCCGCCATTGTCACTCCTTGCCATGTGGAGGGCATTCTAGCTCACACAAGACATGTGCTAAAGTGTTGCAATCGGGTTTCTTTTAGCCAAGCTTGTTCAAGGATGTGCAAAGCTTTGTGGTAGCTTGTGATGCTTGCCAAAGGACGGGCAACATCTCAAGGAGGAATGAGATGCCCTTGAACAACATACAAGAGGTGGAGATATTTGATGTGTGGGGTGTGGACTTCATGGGACCATTCCCTTCTTTATGTGGCAACCTCTACATCCTATTGGCGTTTGACTATGTTTCAAGGTGGGTGGAGGCAATCGCCTCTCCTACAAATGACGCCAAGGTTGTGGTGCGGTTCTTCAACCGAGTGATCTTCCCTAGGTTTGGAACACCAAGGGTGATCATAAGTGATGGAGGGAAGCACTTCACCAATAGGAACTTTGGGGCACTTTTGGCTAAGTATGGGGTGACTCATAAGGTGGCAACACCTTACCACCCCCAAACTAGTGGCCAAGTGGAGATCTCCAACCGGGAGATAAAGGCCATTCTTGAGAAGACGGTATCTAGAACTAGAAAGGATTGGGCTATGAAGCTCAATGATGCCTTGTGGGCATATAGGACCGCTTTCAAGACACCAATTGGCACCACTCCTTACAAGTTGGTCTATGGCAAGTCTTGCCACCTTCCGGTAGAGATGGAGCATAGAGCATATTGGGCTATAAGGTGGTTAAATTTCGACCTCAAGGAGGCCGGTGAGAAGCGGTTGCTAGACATGAACGCCCTTGAGGAGATCCGGTTGGATGCTTATGAGAATGCCCGGATCTACAAGGAGCGGACCAAGCGTTGGCATGACAAGCGCCTCATTCCAAAGGAGTTGAGTGAAGGCGACCTTTTCCTTCTCTTCAACTCAAGGCTGCGGCTCTTCCCCGGAAAGCTCAAATCAAGATGGACCGGGCCATATGTGGTTAAGAAAGTTTTCCCTCATGGAGCGGTGGAGATAGGAGGAGATCATTGTGGTAACTTCAAGGTGAATGGGCATCGTTTGAAGAAGTACATCCCGGAAGCCCCGGTGGAAGTGATTGCCCCGCTTCACCTTGATTAAAATGCTCCTGAATTTAGTCAAGCTAATGACCTTAAGGAAGCGCTTAATGGGAGGCAACCCATTGGTATATATTTTTCCCTTTTGTTTTTCTTGCTTTTGTTTAATCTCACTCTTGGTGTGTTTTGTTTTTCTTTTGTGTTTTTGGGTGCTAGATCTTGTTGATTGTCATGAGTTATGAGACGCTGGAGGTCATGTGAAAACCTCATGGAACTGTTGAGAAGAAGGTGCAAGATCCGAGCACATGGACAAAGAAGAAAGCACCCAGGAAATCGGACTGTTCATGCACAAAATCGGCCGATTTTCTGGGCAACTGGTCCGATTTTTCCTCTGTAAAGGAAAGTGATGACCTCCAATCAAGCATGGGTGGAGCGGACGTGAAACTTGGACGGCTTGCGGTGCCAAGCGCGGGTTCCGACACCATAATGAACATCAAGAGCTCTCTACCATCCTTGATCGATCATCCACCATCATCATCCAATGAGAACCGAAATACCAAAGCATCACCAATTTTACATTGTGAGGACTCTCTTTCACTTCTTTATTTAGTTTACACATTAGGGACAATGTGTTTCTAAGTATGGGGTGGGGTTTTCATGATCACTTGCATGATTAGCATCTAGGATAGTTTAATTTTGTCACATGTTTCATTATGTCTTGCATTGTACATACATATTTCGAAAAATCCAAAAAAATCAAAAAATTTTAAAAAATTTTAGTGCTTCTAAAGCTTGGGAATGACCCTTATGATGAAAATTGTCTTGTGAATTGGCTATGAATGGCCTTATGTGTCAAATTGATGATAGCATATGTGGACTTGAAGTACTTATCTTGAATCCCATGAATGATTTGTGATCATGAATGTTTGCCTTGATTGAATTGAGTATTGAAAATCGAAATTGCATGCTAGTTCTTGCACACCATCTAGGAATGAATGAGGCAATTCATCTTTCTCTACTTCTCATCTTGATCATGTTGTTTGAGCACCTCAATTGATGAAAAATTTAACCTCTTTTGACCCATCCGGGAATAGGAGCATGATAGTGTGTTGATGTGTGTGAAAAGCAAGTGTGGGGTGAAGGTGTTGATGAAAGAATGTCATGAATAAGAATGCTGAATTTGTTGTGAAAGTGTAGACAAAAACATAGGTTTGGGGACGTTAGTTTAAATGACAAGTAACTCGGTACACTTCACATAATCGGGTGTTGGTGCCTTGCCAAAGTCAAATAAACCGATAGTCCTAACGAGCTTTGGTATGTGTGCCCGGTGTGGATGCATCTCGAAAAATAGAAAAAGCCCGAGAATGGCTAATCACCAAGGTTTTGGCTTTTGTACACCAATGCCATTGTCTCAAAAATAAAAGAAAAGAAAGAAAAAAAAATGAAGAAAAATATACACTTGAGGGAAGTTGATAAGAAAATTTGAAGTTGTGGTTGTTTAGTTCCTTTCCCGGATTAGCATCACATAGCCTAGAAAATTCCCGCCTAATCACAACGTTTCTTGGCCTTCTATTTCATAAGTCCTTATGACCTACTTGCATGTGTGTAAGACTAAGTGATTTAGATTGGATATGCCCATGATCATCTTGACATCTTCATCTTTACATTTCATTGCATGCTATCAAGTTAAGTGTAATTGTCTTTTTATGTTTTCATTTATTTGATACATGATTGCTTGTCCATTGCCATGAAACATGACTATGAAGGTGATCCAAAATTAAGAAGCACAAACCCAAAAAGATTTTTGCCATTTTTCTGTATACATAAATCATGTCATCTTGTAGTCTATAGTTGAGAATTTGCTCGGGGACGAGCAAACCTTAAGTATGGGGTATTTTTAATAACACGATTTATGACTTAGGTTTAGGTGATCATTTAGATAGATTCATCACTCATTCATGCACGGTTTAGCACAAATTCGCGACGTTTGCACTCAATTCACGTATTTTGTCGAGATAGACGTCTACACGGACTTGTGCGTTGCTTTGTAGGTATTACGTGGCTCTTTTGAACATTAACCGATACATTCGAGGGCCAAGCCTCATGATGGTACACATCCAAAGCTTTGGAGGAGCACAATTGGACCAACAAAGGACACAAAGACCACTATTGGTGCAAGCAATGGATCAACTCATGGCTAGACGACCATAGCATGTTTCTGCTGAAGAAAATCGGACCAGCTAGCAGCTAAATCGGCCGATTTAATCCTACTGGGTCGATTTTTGGGCCTTTGACAGCTTAAGCCACGTGTCCCACGATCTCTTGTCCGTCCTTGCTCTTGGTGGAGAATATAAGTGGTCCTGCAGGTGGTTGTTGAGCATCTCTCCTCTCCCACACTCTCATTCACAGCTCATTGATTTTGGAGGAAGATTGCAGGAGAAGAAAAGCTCTCAAGGATTGAAGGAAGAGGAAGAACACCATTCTAGGAGTTTGGAGTGACTTTTGAGTGATTTTTGTAATCTTGGATTGAAGAACTATTGCAAGGGTTGTTAGGAACGTTTTGAATCTTCATTTAAGAGTTTGTAAGTCTTGCTACAACTTAGATTCAGCTGGGATTTATTGATTTTGCTTGCTTATCTTTCATTATCCATCTATGAACACCATGTATGCTTGTTTGATGATTTTGGATTTTGATATGCATATTATTGGCTAGTTTATTGTGATTCTAGAGTGATGGATTGATGGTTATGGCTAGGGTGATGATAGAATGGACTTATATGTTAGTTTTGGATGATTTGTATGCACGAAACCCAAACCAGTGAGAAAAATCGCCCTGTTCTTCATGATAGATCGGCCGATTTAGTGTAGAACAGCCCGATTTATTCTCCTGTTGCTCTTTAATTGATGAATCTGTATGATTGGGGTGTTAGGTTGTTAAATCCTAGTGTTTATTAAGCCTAATTTAGCTTAGGATCACCTAATGCTATCAACCTAAGTGAGGGAAGAGATTTACCCGATGATTTCCGATCTTAGATACCTTAGAAGATGAATTCTAGGTAGTAGTGAGCCTCATAAGCCGCTATTAGATCGAGTGTGCTAGGATTATTGCTTGAGATTTCCCTATTCCGAGACTTACCCGGTAAGGAGAGGGTTACCCTTAAGTAGTATCTAGTTTGTGCGAAATTCCTTACTCTAACCCCTTGAGACCTACCCGGTAATAGGAGTTTGATGCGGGATTAGTGAAGTGAGAGACCTACCCGGTAATTGCTTCCATTAGTGAAACATTCCTTCCCAAACACCACAGCTTGTCCTAAGAATCTTTAGAACCTTGAGTCCTATGCCATAACCGGAAATCTTGACCTCTAGAATCCACTTTTCTCTATTGATCATATACTTGTGCTTTGTGTTACTTGTTCGTTTGCTAGCTTGAGTTGATTGTTGCTTTATTACCTTGCTTGACTTGTGATCTTTGTTTGATCACCACAAAAACCAACAAAAACATTTGGATTTTCATTTCTTTTTTTCTTTCTCTTCTCTTAGATTAGATCCACACTATTTATGATCATTGTTTGACTCGATTCACCTTAGTCTTTGTGTTCGACCTCGGAATACTTACCTTTCTACAAACGTCCCGTACACTGCGGGTTCGCTAGGAGTTAGGATAATTATAACGAGAATATAAATTTAAAACCCATTGTGTATCACATCCTGAGCGTAACAACGGTCAGATCTTGAGAACCACGGCCGTGGAAACCCAAGAACGGGCCGTGATTTAGGTTCGTCGACGAGATCTCTCTAACTCTCAGGGTCCAATCAAATTACGATCGATCTATCATCATCTAAGCACAACTATCAACCCTTCACCTTAGAATTGCTAAAGGGTTTTAGCCAATAACCATTGTCATAATATCAATATTCGATTTAAAGAGAATGAAAGATGAAAATCCTCGAATACTCAATAAACTTTAAAACCAATTCTCGAATCCGAAACACAAGAAGTATTAATCAATAAATTCAGAATGTAGAACACAAAACCTCACAATGATCTAAGGTAAATACGAAGAACAGGTTCTCAGTCTGTCTTCAATCTCAAAACCTAAGAAAGAGGCTAAACCTTCAGCGATCTTCAATCGACCCTAGGCAAGAATGCTCCAAGCAAGGTAAGCGGCCGTCAGCGTCCGTAGGCATCTAAGCGGGATCAAACGTGTGTATTGCGAGATGCCCTCAAACTCTCTTCTCTGGCCTTTTTATTTGACCGGCCAAGAATAATCGTCCGGGCCCATTACGTAAATAACGGAACAAATAAAGACACGTCAAAAGATTGCCTAAATCACGGTCTCAAAGGTTTCCACGACCGTGGTTTAGAGCGTGGAAAGGGGTTACGGTCTCTTGTGATTTCCACGACCGTAATTTAGGCCGTGTAACTTACTGGAGTGCTCCATGCTCATGATGCCAAGATCCACGGCCGTGGTTTAGAGTGTGGACTCTTCTACGGCCGTAATTTAGAGCGTGGAAGTGCAAAACACTTGTGGTTTCCTTTGTGTCGTGACATTCTTCATCCTAGCTCCTTCCTTAGCTTCCTTGATGTGTTCCTAATCCTCGAATATGATCGATTAATCTCTTTTCCCTCTCAATAGCTCCTATTTAGCTCCTTTTCGCCTACAATCAACACAAAGCTAGTGTAGACATCCATATCGATAAAATAGACAAACAAGCTAACATTTGCTTCTAAACTTCATCCATGTACACAATAATAAGGGAAAAACAACCAAAATAAGTTCCTAGAATATCTCAAAATTTCATGCTAACAGTTACTCATCGTCATGATTGACTTCCTCAAACCTATAATTTCCTACACTTTGAATTCACACAATTGCTTTCATGGCCCTCCCACATCAAACATGCCAAAATCAACTCTTCCTAAATCCCAGATAGTTAAAGGAGGCAATTATTTTCATTGAGGGGCTAAATGATCAAAGAAAGAAGTAAGAAAATCGAGGTGCCTTAATCATTACATAAAGAAGTATACGAACTTATATTGTGATTTCAACCTTCGTTTCTCAATATGATTTAGATAAAAACCTTCACATTATGAAACTTGCAAGGAAGGATAAACAACATACTCAATCTCTTCACAATTTATAATTCAATTCAAGCATACAATTGTCATCTAAAACTCATTCCACAAGTAGTTTTCATCATAGAAATCATCTCTAATCTTAGAAGCACAAAATCTTTTCAAAATTTTCAAATTTTTATGGATTTTTCAAAGCCTTTTTCATGCAATGCAATAATGAAACGTGTGACAATAAAAGGAAACATGTAAGTGTTTATAGACATGCAAAGCAAAGTGAGTAGAGTTATTACAAACCATAGTCACACCCCACCCCATACTTGAAACATACATTGTCCTCAATGTTCAAAAGAAATAAAGAAACGAAAAGAAAAGCAAAAGAAACTCACTAATGGCGGTGCAGCGGCTCTAACCGGCGGTCATCTCAACATCATCATCACTATGGAGGAGGCGGTGGTAGATATGGAAAGAAATCCGAGCTAAAAGGCCGTCCAAACTGCTGGCGGTAGACGTCCCTCAAGATACGGTCGTTCTCCTGGCTCCATACGTCATGAGTCTCCTGTCGGATCTCTAGATCTCCCACTCTCCTCGAAAGATCGGTAGCCCATTCCGGAAGCTACAAGTACCAATCCGGCGGTTATCCATACCATGCAGGAGCATCCTGAGGAGGATGAGTCGGTGCCACCGGTGCATGCTCATACCATGGAGGAGGAGCTCCCATCCATGATGGATGCTCTCCATACCAAGCGAGTGGAGTCTCCATTCAAGTTGGCCTCTCACTCACACTAGCCCTGCGTGAAGAAGAGGAATCGGAAGGTCTAGAAGGGCGGGGAGATCGTCTAGGCTGCTCCGGGAAATCGGCCGGCTGATCCGGAAATGTACCAAAGGCATGCTCAGCACCTCCTACATCATGGTCATCACCTCCTCCCATCTCCTCATCATCGTCCCCAACTGGGACCTCATCCGGCACATATGGAGGAGTTACAAGTCTATTCGCATGCATGTATGCGAAGGTCGCCTTCCAGTTATGGCGGCCTAACATGATGGAGTACTCGGGAAGCCATGGGATACCTCTACCACCTCTCTCCTCCCATGGCATAGCTGCGGTAGGTGGAGCTTGGTGGCGGGAAAAGATAATACCTCTAGTCATAAGCCCGTTGAAACCCAAAGGTCTCGCCGCTATCCTAGTACAAGCGGAGTAGTCTATCCCCAACTGAGTGGCTATGTGAGTCACCATACCCCCATAACCTATGTTCCCGGCCTTCTTGTTCTTCAATTTACTCATGGTGGAGGCAAGGAGGGTGACACAATTGGCGGGTCTACCGGTAAGCATACAATAGAGTAGGAATAGCTCATCGGTTTTTATCTTTTGTGGGGTCTCAGTCCTAGGGAAAAGACACTCCGAAAGGACCCTATGAGCTATCTTCAAGGCCAAATGGTAGATGAGCTTAGCCTTGGTGTCGGCCGGTTGCCAACGATCCTCACTAGCATATATCATTGCAATGTCCTCCCAAAAATCCTTAGCATACACTCCACTAGGAAACCTACCATTGAAGCTCTCATGGAACCCAAAGAAGGCTCCAAACTGAATGATGGAGAACTCATAGTTTTGCTCTATTAGCCTAAAGGAGACCGTTTGGTTTACATGGCTATGCTCAAAGGAAGTCACAAACTCCCTTGTTATCTCCTCATAGGCATCTTCTCTAATAGCGGAGAAGATGATCAAGCCGGCTCTATCCAAGAGCCAAGTCAAATCGTTCACAACATTGAGCGGCTCAAGCTCCTCTAGGACAAGGTATCGAGGTCCTATGATTGCCCGCTTCTCAATCCTTTCTAAGGCTCCTAGGTAATCTTCATGGATAGTTGGGATTCTAGGAGATGGTGGTGATGGTGGTTGGCTAGGAGGGGGTTGGGAAGAGGAGGAACTATCATCTTTCCTCTTCTTGTTTATGCTAGACTTTCTCCTAAACATTTTTCTCAACGACAGTGAAAACCACGGTCTCTTCTTGGTAAACCACGGCCGTGGAATGTACAGAGACCGTGGTTTTGGTCTGTTTCTCTCAAATCACAATGATTTCACACCAAACTCAGCAATCACTGTCCTAGACTAATTCCAATTCCATTTTCGTTCAGTTCTCTTAAATTCTTGCAAAGAAGTTGAACCAAATTGACAAAGTAGAGAAAAGGGAGAAAAACCTAGGTTTTTGATTTTTCAAATCCAAATTCCTTCTCCAGCGTGGATTGTTCAATCAGTTTGTTGCTTGGATCTTGTAGATGGTTGAAAATGCTCCACTTTAGGCTGAAGAATCGATTGTTTCGGACTCCGAACGAAAAATTACGGATTGAGGAAGGTTGTCGGCGATTCTGGGCGTGGAAATGGGTTTTTGTTGTGTTTTTGTGAAGGAAGGTGGTTTATATAGTGCCTGTAAAAATTTTGAAAACCACGGTCACTCGGGCCATTCCACGACCGTGGAAATGTACGGAACCCGTGGTTTTGCTGATTTGTGTCAGATTTTAAAGAATTACGGCCACCTGTTACTTCCACGACCGTGGTTTAGGGCGTGGAAGTCTCTGTTGTGTGCCAAAATCCAAGTTTCGTCAATTCCTTCCAACTTTTGCTTCTTTCATTTGCCCATCCCTTAATCCTACATCAGAAAACATAACATACCGGGAGGTATCGAGGGAAAAACAAAGCAAAAACAACTAAATTAAGCTAAACTAAGAAAGAAAAACAAAAACGTAAGTGCAATACCTTGGGTTGCCTCCCAAGAAGCGCTTGTTTTGGGTCCGTAGCTAGAACGTTCCTGAGTTTATTCGTGGACAATTGTTCGCTCCAAACGGTGTGTGCAAGCTTTAAATTTATAACCCTAGACTTAAGCTTAAAACAAGGATGCGAACCCGCAGTGTACGGGTCAATCGTAGTAAAAGCAAGAAAATTCCAGGGGTCGATCACAAGGACTCGGTGAAACAAAGTCAATACGGTATGCTTACGTCAATACTAACCACAAGTGCAATTAACACAATCAAAGATGAATAAGAAGTCAATCAAGCAAACATGCAATTCTAGGGATTAAAGCATCAAGTTGTGGTTCCAACTCAAGATCTATAGATAAGCGGACAAAGCTGAGATTTTGCGTGGGGAAGGTGTTACTAAAGTGGAGTAGATCACCGGGTAAGTCTCACTACACACTAATCCTAAACCGTAACTCCTATTACCGGGTAAGTCTCAAGGAATTAAGATAAAGAATTATAACCTCAAACTAGCATACCATCTAAGGGAATAGAATCAACCTTTACCGGGTAAGTCTCAGGCTAACTCACAAAGATGGGATGGAAGCACACTCAAACCCCAATAAAGGATAAACCTTTATTACCTATACTTATGATCTTAGGTACACAAACTAAGGAATTACCGGGTAAGTCTCATCCTAAGCTTGCATTGAACCAGGAAGGTGTAATAAGAATAGGATTTAGCAAACTCTAACACTTAACTTTCTGTTTTAGGTCGGATAAGTCACCTCGGTCAGAAGAATTCCACCCCGGCCGAGATGTTCATCAACCGAACGAGATGCTTAGGGTTAAGGTTAAAGACTCGAACTTTCAGGATCCTACTGGAATCTAATATTATTCTATCATTGTTTTTCCCACAACCTTCAGCTAATCACCCTAGAATCACACAAGGAAATTAGCCACTCATCATCATAATGAAAGTATTAAAATATACGGTAAGAAGGTGAATATTTGAACAAAGAAGAATTTAATGAAAAGACTTCAAAAACTGAATCAAATATCACAACAAAGCGTTCCTTGGATAATAATCCAAAAAGACAAGACAACAATTGAGGGAATTGAAGACAATCTTACAAAACCCTTCAAAAAGCTATAAAAGTTATGGTCTTCAATCTTCCTTCAACCTTCAAAAAGGTTCTTCGAAAACTCCCAAATTGGAGTATACTGCGGCTGCTGCGTGTATGGGGTGTGCTGCGTCGTATGCGAGATATCCAGCTGTAAGCGGATCGTATGCAGCCTCCTTGGATTTGTGGAAATCCAACCCTTTTTATAGGAAAATAAATCTCCAAAGATAATAAATCTTAAGAAGATATTATCCCATAAATATAGGTAAAATATATATTCTGCATATCTTCTTCCTTCCAGAAGCCAAGCCCAAAAATATAAGATCACTTTCCAAATTTAAAAGATCTCTTCCAAGAATAAAATATTCTCGCCGCGTCCTAGGTGTTCGCCTCGGTCGAGTCGGCGTCTCTGGATCACCTCGGTCGAGGTAAATCAATGGTCAACCGAGGTGACTCACAATCAAAATGTGAAATCTCTCGAATCTGCTCCAAAGTGAATCTTCAATCCATGGCTTTGCTCCCTGGATGTAGCTCCAAATGACTCATGACTCCTTTTGCTCCTTTTTGATGCAAAACGTACCATATTACCTGCAATTACAACGAAACTAGGTGTAGACCTCGATTCTCGCAAAGGTAGATGAAATGGTAGTAAAATCACATAATGTACATACAAACATGCAGATTATGAAAGATAAAACGTCCTAACAAACCCCAAAAACTAGACTATAATTCATGCTATCAAAATACCCCATACTTAGCCCTTGCTTGTCCCCAAGCAAGTTTCTCACATAGAAGACAAGATAGAATGGATTATAAGTCAAGAAAATCAATGAAAAAGTCTTTCAAAAATATTTTATGGTGTGCAACTATCATAGATCACTCTAAGAGAATACTTCCTGGAATTAAAAACTTAATATGATCAAACATTTTATAAATATAAGAAAGTTGTTCATCTTTGCATTAAAATCTTAGAATGCATAATAAATCATAATTATCAAAATTAATCATGTATAATCCAGTTTAAACCGCTAAGTCAATCAACAAGCTCAAGGTCTCAAGGGCTTCCCAAAAGAAAAGGTCAAGAAACGTGTAGGGTAGGGATGTATGTAAGGTAATGTGGTGCTAGAATCCGGGAAAAGGATGAACTTTACTTTCATTTTGACTTGCAACATCTTCCACCAATAAGCTTTGCTTATTTCACACTTTTTTTTTTCTTTTTCTTTACTTTTTGGAATGCATGGACAGAGGTGCACAATAACCGAAGCCTAGGAAATCTGCAATCATCAATTTCTCGAGATGCATCAAACCCTTGATGCACATACCATGACCCGTTAGGAATATCGTTCAATCCGACTTTGGCAAGACACAAACACCCGGCTATGTGAATGGTGCCGAGTTACTCATCTTCATGATTGACTTCCCCAAACCTAAAATTGCTTTCTAACACTTCACTTCCAGCCCACTTCTCAACTTTAATTTGCTTTCACCACTTCGCTTGCTTCCAAATTCCCGGATAGGTAAAGGGAGGCAAAATGTATATGAGGGGCTAAGCATGATCAAGAAGAAGAAGAAGAAGAGAATGAATTGTCTTGGTCTTTCCAAGAAGAAAGTGAGAGAACTCATAATGTGGTGTCAACCTTCAAATTCAACATAATTTGGATAAAAACAAAGTATTAAACATGCCAATAATTTCAAACAAAGCATTTAGCAACTTAAACATATTATAAAACCTTTCAAACACATAAAGAATTTAAAACCAGTAGGTAAACAGAATCTTCACTGAGATCATATCTAGATAAGTAACACAAAATCATTTTCGAAAACTTTCTGTTACGCACCTCGGTCGAGGTGTTCTTGGTTCAACCGAGGTGAAACACCTCGTTCGGCCAGAATCTCCCCGGTCGAGGTCAAAAATTTTTTTTTTTTAAAACCAAATTTTTTTTTGTTTCGACGTTTTCTCAATCAAATAACCTGTAAGTATGCATGCAATATCAGATAATCATATAAAGGCAACTGAAGCATAAATAAAATATCCGATAAGATAGAATGTGCGTCATACATCAAAAGTAGTCAAATAAGTACAAACACCCCATACTTGGGACACACTGTCCCAGTGGGTCAATATAAGTCTGGAAATAAGAGTACTCACCGGATATAGCTAAACTGCATAAAGAAGTAAGAAACAGCTCCCAGATAAGACCATCTCGGTTGGCGAAGCACATCTCGGTCGAGGTGTTCTGGCAGTACCCGAGATGTATGTCAGTAAATCTCGTTTCCTCAACTTCTCGAAATTTTGTTCTTCCAATGTAGCTCCTGAACTGTGATCCTTCCTTTTGGAATACCTGGTTGTTGTCTAGAGGAAAACAAAAACAAAGCAACTATCTAAACTAAACTAGAAAAGGGAGAAGAAAGCAATACCTTGGGTTGCCTCCCAAGAAGCGCTTGGTTTAAGGTCGCTAGCTGGACCCTTCTCCATAGAATTACTCAATGTACCTTGAACACCATGGAGTGCTCATCACATCCATCATAAAATTCTTCCAAAAAGGTTCCGGTTCCTAATTTCACCGGCAAATGGTAAGATCTCCTACGTACAAGCTTGTACGGTTTGATTCTCACCGGAATCCTTCTAACCTTCCTGCACTTCAATGGGACATAATCTAGCCTTGCGTCCCTTCCTTTCCTTGATCGAGAGAATAGTTTCTCGAGAATCATAGCAGCTTCCCCATCTATAGCTTGGGGATGGTACAGGGTCCTGAGCATGCGAGGGACCCCATACTTGAACAAATAACACTTCGTTGCCTTAGCGGTGAAGCGCTTGTTAACTTCACTCCTTATAATCCAAGGAGCATCTTCCTCCAACAATTTCAAGAGAGATTTCATCTTGATCTTAGGAGGTTCTTTCGGAAGAGACCTCCAACTCTCCGGTGCTTTCCTGAAAAATTCAGAAATATTAATAGGGAATTCAAATGGAGTAGGAGGATGTACCTTGCAAAGTTCTCCAAGATTTGAGACAAGCTTCGTGTTGGGTTGATAATCCACCCACGAAATATCTCTCAGTTCTGCTTGTCTTTCTTCCACCTTGACCACAATCTCAGTAAATTGGCCAAAGTCTTCTGCATCTGCCTCTTCCGGTTCTGCAGGTTCTTCTTTCATCTCGACCGAGGTCACTTCCACCTCGACCGATGTCTCAACAGTCAGATCGAGATCTTCCACATCTTTTCCTACAAAAGCTTCATGAGAAACTTCTGGTTTGACTGGAGGTATGCTCGAAACGTGCAACACTTCCTTATGCTCCTCCTCCGGCTTAGCATAGGATAGGGTGCTTTCCTTGAGCTCCTCCACCTTCTTCATCAACCTCTCCCATCTTGATTCAAGAGAATCTTCAAGAGGTTGCTCACAAATCTTTTTAGGGACATTCAGTTCATCCCACATCGCAAGTTCACGCTGAATGGCCTCTTCTCTTTCCCATTCATTGTTGAACCAATAGAAGGAGTACTTCTCCTCCAAATATTCATAATGGTCCGCCCTGGCACTTTGTCTTGCTATCCAGGCTGGATCAAACATGGCCATCAAAAATCCTGAAAACTACAAAACTCATAGGAAGAGTAGTTAGTAGCAACAGGGGCAAGTGCCCCGAAAGCAAACCGTACCGGCTCGGTCTAGACCAAGTCCCCGGAAACGGCGCCAAAAACTTGTTCGCTCCAAACGGTGTGTGCAAGCTTTAAATTTATAACCCTAGACTTAAGCTTAAAACAAGGATGCGAACCCGCAGTGTACGGGTCAATCGTAGTAAAAGCAAGAAAATTCCAGGGGTCGATCACAGGGACTCGGTGAAACAAAGTCAATACGGTATGCTTACGTCAATACTAACCACAAGTGCAATTAACACAATCAAAGATGAATAAGAAGTCAATCAAGCAAACATGCAATTCTAGGGATTAAAGCATCAAGTTGTGGTTCCAACTCAAGATCTATAGATAAGCGGACAAAGCTGAGATTTTGCGTGGGGAAGGTGTTACTAAAGTGGAGTAGATCACCGGGTAAGTCTCACTACACACTAATCCTAAACCGTAACTCCTATTACCGGGTAAGTCTCAAGGAATTAAGATAAAGAATTATAACCTCAAACTAGCATACCATCTAAGGGAATAGAATCAACCTTTACCGGGTAAGTCTCAGGCTAACTCACAAAGATGGGATGGAAGCACACTCAAACCCCAATAAAGGATAAACCTTTATTACCTATACTTATGATCTTAGGTACACAAACTAAGGAATTACCGGGTAAGTCTCATCCTAAGCTTGCATTGAACCAGGAAGGTGTAATAAGAATAGGATTTAGCAAACTCTAACACTTAACTTTCTGTTTTAGGTCGGATAAGTCACCTCGGTCAGAAGAATTCCACCCCGGCCGAGATGTTCATCAACCGAACGAGATGCTTAGGGTTAAGGTTAAAGACTCGAACTTTCAGGATCCTACTGGAATCTAATATTATTCTATCATTGTTTTTCCCACAACCTTCAGCTAATCACCCTAGAATCACACAAGGAAATTAGCCACTCATCATCATAATGAAAGTATTAAAATATACGGTAAGAAGGTGAATATTTGAACAAAGAAGAATTTAATGAAAAGACTTCAAAAACTGAATCAAATATCACAACAAAGCGTTCCTTGGATAATAATCCAAAAAGACAAGACAACAATTGAGGGAATTGAAGACAATCTTACAAAACCCTTCAAAAAGCTATAAAAGCTATGGTCTTCAATCTTCCTTCAACCTTCAAAAAGGTTCTTCGAAAACTCCCAAATTGGAGTATACTGCGGCTGCTGCGTGTATGGGGTGTGCTGCGTCGTATGCGAGATGTTGGATTTGTGGAAATCCAACCCTTTTTATAGGAAAATAAATCTCCAAAGATAATAAATCTTAAGAAGATATTATCCCATAAATATAGGTAAAATATATATTCTGCATATCTTCTTCCTTCCAGAAGCCAAGCCCAAAAATATAAGATCACTTTCCAAATTTAAAAGATCTCTTCCAAGAATAAAATATTCTCGCCGCGTCCTAGGTGTTCGCCTCGGTCGAGTCGGCGTCTCTGGATCACCTCGGTCGAGGTAAATCAATGGTCAACCGAGGTGACTCACAATCAAAATGTGAAATCTCTCGAATCTGCTCCAAAGTGAATCTTCAATCCATGGCTTTGCTCCCTGGATGTAGCTCCAAATGACTCATGACTCCTTTTGCTCCTTTTTGATGCAAAACGTACCATATTACCTGCAATTACAACGAAACTAGGTGTAGACCTCGATTCTCGCAAAGGTAGATGAAATGGTAGTAAAATCACATAATGTACATACAAACATGCAGATTATGAAAGATAAAACGTCCTAACAAACCCCAAAAACTAGACTATAATTCATGCTATCAAAATACCCCATACTTAGCCCTTGCTTGTCCCCAAGCAAGTTTCTCACATAGAAGACAAGATAGAATGGATTATAAGTCAAGAAAATCAATGAAAAAGTCTTTCAAAAATATTTTATGGTGTGCAACTATCATAGATCACTCTAAGAGAATACTTCCTGGAATTAAAAACTTAATATGATCAAACATTTTATAAATATAAGAAAGTTGTTCATCTTTGCATTAAAATCTTAGAATGCATAATAAATCATAATTATCAAAATTAATCATGTATAATCCAGTTTAAACCGCTAAGTCAATCAACAAGCTCAAGGTCTCAAGGGCTTCCCAAAAGAAAAGGTCAAGAAACGTGTAGGGTAGGGATGTATGTAAGGTAATGTGGTGCTAGAATCCGGGAAAAGGATGAACTTTACTTTCATTTTGACTTGCAACATCTTCCACCAATAAGCTTTGCTTATTTCACACTTTTTTTTTTCTTTTTCTTTACTTTTTGGAATGCATGGACAGAGGTGCACAATAACCGAAGCCTAGGAAATCTGCAATCATCAATTTCTCGAGATGCATCAAACCCTTGATGCACATACCATGACCCGTTAGGAATATCGTTCAATCCGACTTTGGCAAGACACAAACACCCGGCTATGTGAATGGTGCCGAGTTACTCATCTTCATGATTGACTTCCCCAAACCTAAAATTGCTTTCTAACACTTCACTTCCAGCCCACTTCTCAACTTTAATTTGCTTTCACCACTTCGCTTGCTTCCAAATTCCCGGATAGGTAAAGGGAGGCAAAATGTATATGAGGGGCTAAGCATGATCAAGAAGAAGAAGAAGAAGAGAATGAATTGTCTTGGTCTTTCCAAGAAGAAAGTGAGAGAACTCATAATGTGGTGTCAACCTTCAAATTCAACATAATTTGGATAAAAACAAAGTATTAAACATGCCAATAATTTCAAACAAAGCATTTAGCAACTTAAACATATTATAAAACCTTTCAAACACATAAAGAATTTAAAACCAGTAGGTAAACAGAATCTTCACTGAGATCATATCTAGATAAGTAACACAAAATCATTTTCGAAAACTTTCTGTTACGCACCTCGGTCGAGGTGTTCTTGGTTCAACCGAGGTGAAACACCTCGTTCGGCCAGAATCTCCCCGGTCGAGGTCAAAAATTTTTTTTTTTTAAAACCAAATTTTTTTTTGTTTCGACGTTTTCTCAATCAAATAACCTGTAAGTATGCATGCAATATCAGATAATCATATAAAGGCAACTGAAGCATAAATAAAATATCCGATAAGATAGAATGTGCGTCATACATCAAAAGTAGTCAAATAAGTACAAACACCCCATACTTGGGACACACTGTCCCAGTGGGTCAATATAAGTCTGGAAATAAGAGTACTCACCGGATATAGCTAAACTGCATAAAGAAGTAAGAAACAGCTCCCAGATAAGACCATCTCGGTTGGCGAAGCACATCTCGGTCGAGGTGTTCTGGCAGTACCCGAGATGTATGTCAGTAAATCTCGTTTCCTCAACTTCTCGAAATTTTGTTCTTCCAATGTAGCTCCTGAACTGTGATCCTTCCTTTTGGAATACCTGGTTGTTGTCTAGAGGAAAACAAAAACAAAGCAACTATCTAAACTAAACTAGAAAAGGGAGAAGAAAGCAATACCTTGGGTTGCCTCCCAAGAAGCGCTTGGTTTAAGGTCGCTAGCTGGACCCTTCTCCATAGAATTACTCAATGTACCTTGAACACCATGGAGTGCTCATCACATCCATCATAAAATTCTTCCAAAAAGGTTCCGGTTCCTAATTTCACCGGCAAATGGTAAGATCTCCTACGTACAAGCTTGTACGGTTTGATTCTCACCGGAATCCTTCTAACCTTCCTGCACTTCAATGGGACATAATCTAGCCTTGCGTCCCTTCCTTTCCTTGATCGAGAGAATAGTTTCTCGAGAATCATAGCAGCTTCCCCATCTATAGCTTGGGGATGGTACAGGGTCCTGAGCATGCGAGGGACCCCATACTTGAACAAATAACACTTCGTTGCCTTAGCGGTGAAGCGCTTGTTAACTTCACTCCTTATAATCCAAGGAGCATCTTCCTCCAACAATTTCAAGAGAGATTTCATCTTGATCTTAGGAGGTTCTTTCGGAAGAGACCTCCAACTCTCCGGTGCTTTCCTGAAAAATTCAGAAATATTAATAGGGAATTCAAATGGAGTAGGAGGATGTACCTTGCAAAGTTCTCCAAGATTTGAGACAAGCTTCGTGTTGGGTTGATAATCCACCCACGAAATATCTCTCAGTTCTGCTTGTCTTTCTTCCACCTTGACCACAATCTCAGTAAATTGGCCAAAGTCTTCTGCATCTGCCTCTTCCGGTTCTGCAGGTTCTTCTTTCATCTCGACCGAGGTCACTTCCACCTCGACCGATGTCTCAACAGTCAGATCGAGATCTTCCACATCTTTTCCTTCAAAAGCTTCATGAGAAACTTCTGGTTTGACTGGAGGTATGCTCGAAACGTGCAACACTTCCTTATGCTCCTCCTCCGGCTTAGCATAGGATAGGGTGCTTTCCTTGAGCTCCTCCACCTTCTTCATCAACCTCTCCCATCTTGATTCAAGAGAATCTTCAAGAGGTTGCTCACAAATCTTTTTAGGGACATTCAGTTCATCCCACATCGCAAGTTCACGCTGAATGGCCTCTTCTCTTTCCCATTCATTGTTGAACCAATAGAAGGAGTACTTCTCCTCCAAATATTCATAATGGTCCGCCCTGGCACTTTGTCTTGCTATCCAGGCTGGATCAAACATGGCCATCAAAAATCCTGAAAACTACAAAACTCATAGGAAGAGTAGTTAGTAGCAACAGGGGCAAGTGCCCCGAAAGCAAACCGTACCGGCTCGGTCTAGACCAAGTCCCCGGAAACGGCGCCAAAAACTTGTTCGCTCCAAACGGTGTGTGCAAGCTTTAAATTTATAACCCTAGACTTAAGCTTAAAACAAGGATGCGAAACCGCAGTGTACGGGTCAATCGTAGTAAAAGCAAGAAAATTCCAGGGGTCGATCACAGGGACTCGGTGAAACAAAGTCAATACGGTATGCTTACGTCAATACTAACCACAAGTGCAATTAACACAATCAAAGATGAATAAGAAGTCAATCAAGCAAACATGCAATTCTAGGGATTAAAGCATCAAGTTGTGGTTCCAACTCAAGATCTATAGATAAGCGCACAAAGCTGAGATTTTGCGTGGGGAAGGTGTTACTAAAGTGGAGTAGATCACCGGGTAAGTCTCACTACACACTAATCCTAAACCGTAACTCCTATTACCGGGTAAGTCTCAAGGAATTAAGATAAAGAATTATAACCTCAAACTAGCATACCATCTAAGGGAATAGAATCAACCTTTACCGGGTAAGTCTCAGGCTAACTCACAAAGATGGGATGGAAGCACACTCAAACCCCAATAAAGGATAAACCTTTATTACCTATACTTATGATCTTAGGTACACAAACTAAGGAATTACCGGGTAAGTCTCATCCTAAGCTTGCATTGAACCAGGAAGGTGTAATAAGAATAGGATTTAGCAAACTCTAACACTTAACTTTCTGTTTTAGGTCGGATAAGTCACCTCGGTCAGAAGAATTCCACCCCGGCCGAGATGTTCATCAACCGAACGAGATGCTTAGGGTTAAGGTTAAAGACTCGAACTTTCAGGATCCTACTGGAATCTAATATTATTCTATCATTGTTTTTCCCACAACCTTCAGCTAATCACCCTAGAATCACACAAGGAAATTAGCCACTCATCATCATAATGAAAGTATTAAAATATACGGTAAGAAGGTGAATATTTGAACAAAGAAGAATTTAATGAAAAGACTTCAAAAACTGAATCAAATATCACAACAAAGCGTTCCTTGGATAATAATCCAAAAAGACAAGACAACAATTGAGGGAATTGAAGACAATCTTACAAAACCCTTCAAAAAGCTATAAAAGCTATGGTCTTCAATCTTCCTTCAACCTTCAAAAAGGTTCTTCGAAAACTCCCAAATTGGAGTATACTGCGGCTGCTGCGTGTATGGGGTGTGCTGCGTCGTATGCGAGATATCCAGCTGTAAGCGGATCGTATGCAGCCTCCTTGGATTTGTGGAAATCCAACCCTTTTTATAGGAAAATAAATCTCCAAAGATAATAAATCTTAAGAAGATATTATCCCATAAATATAGGTAAAATATATATTTTGCATATCTTCTTCCTTCCAGAAGCCAAGCCCAAAAATATAAGATCACTTTCCAAATTTAAAAGATCTCTTCCAAGAATAAAATATTCTCGCCGCGTCCTAGGTGTTCGCCTCGGTCGAGTCGGCGTCTCTGGATCACCTCGGTCGAGGTAAATCAATGGTCAACCGAGGTGACTCACAATCAAAATGTGAAATCTCTCGAATCTGCTCCAAAGTGAATCTTCAATCCATGGCTTTGCTCCCTGGATGTAGCTCCAAATGACTCATGACTCCTTTTGCTCCTTTTTGATGCAAAACGTACCATATTACCTGCAATTACAACGAAACTAGGTGTAGACCTCGATTCTCGCAAAGGTAGATGAAATGGTAGTAAAATCACATAATGTACATACAAACATGCAGATTATGAAAGATAAAACGTCCTAACAAACCCCAAAAACTAGACTATAATTCATGCTATCAACAATCGGAGCAATTTCCTCAACCGGGAGCTCCGGTGAATACTTCTTAAGACATTCGCCATTCACCTTGAAACTTTCGCTCTTTTCACCCCATACTTCAACTACGCCATGGGGAAAAGCACGTTTGATTAGATAAGGTCCAGTCCAAGGAGATTTAAGCTTACCTGGAAAGAGACGAAGTGTCGAGTTGAAGAGGAGAACTTGGTCTCCTTCTTTGAGGTCCTTAGGAATGATATGCTTATCATGCCAACGCTTTGCTCTTTCTTTGTAAATCTTGGCGTTCTCATAGGCATTCAAGCGGAGTTCTTCAAGCTCATTAAGGTCCAAGAGGCGCTTCTCGCCCGCTTCCTTCATGCCGAAGTTCAACCACTTCACAGCCCAGTACGCTTTGTGTTCTAGCTCCACCGGGAGATGACAAGACTTCCCATACACAAGGTTGTATGGTGTTGTACCTATGGGAGTCTTGTATGCAGTCCTATACGCCCATAGCGCATCATCTAACTTCAAAGACCAATCCTTCCTTGTCTTTGACACCGTCTTCTCAAGGATGCCCTTGATCTCTCTATTCGAAATTTCCACTTGCCCACTTGTTTGTGGATGGTAGGGAGTGGCAATCTTGTGAGTCACCCCATACTTAGTTAGTAGAGCTTCGAATCGTCGGGCAATGAAGTGTGAACCTCCGTCACTAATGATGGTCCGTGGTGTCCCAAACCTTGGGAAAATAGTTCTATTAAAGAACTTAACAACAACCATGGCATAATTAGTTTGAGAGGCAATAGCTTCAACCCATCTCGAAAAATAATCTACAACTAGAAGTATGTATTGTTTTCCACAAGATAATGGGAAAGGTCCCATGAAGTCTACTCCCCAAACGTCGAAGATTTCTACCTCCTGAATGTTATTGAGAGGCATCTCGTTTCTCCTAGAGATATTTCCTGTTCTTTGGCAAGCATCGCAACAAGAAACAAAGGTTTGCACAACCTTAAATAAAGTAGGCCAAAAGAATCCGGATTGCAATACCTTAGCGCTGGTTTTATTGTAACTAGCGTGTCCTCCATAAGGTAGTGAATGACAATGACGAATGACACTTTGCATTTCGTCTTCCGGCACACATCTCCTAATGATGCCGTCGGGACTTCTCTTGAAGAGTAGAGGTTCATTCCAAAAGTATTGCCGGACATCCCTAAATAATTTCTTCTTTGGTGCGTAGGATAATCCGGGAGATATCTCCTGACAAACCAAGTAATTTACAAAATCAGCAAACCAAGGTTCATTACCTCTAGATATCTTGTCGATGCACTCCTCTATGATGTGTAAGTGCTCATCTGGGAAGGAGTCATCAATAGGTAGATTGTCGTCTTCAATGTGTGGTAGACGACTCAAATGATCCGCAACAGAATTTTCCGAGCCTTTCTTGTCGCGGATCTCTAGATCGAATTCTTGTAGGAGAAGAATTCGTCTAATTAGCCTCGGTTTCGCGTCCTTCTTGGCGAGTAAATACCGGATTGCTGAATGGTCCGTGTATACAATTACCTTCGCACCTACAAGATTAGAACGAAACTTTTCAAATGCATATACAATAGCTAAAAACTCTTTCTCAGTTGTGGCGTAGTTGAGTTGCGCTTCATCTAGCGTCTTGCTAGCATAATAGATAGCATGGGTTCGGCCTTCTTTCTTTTGCCCCAGCACCGCTCCAACAGCTACGTCACTTGCATCACACATAACCTCAAACGGAAGATTCCAGTCCGGAGGTTGGATAATCGGGGTTGAGATGAGAGCTTTCTGGATCTTGTAGAAAGCATCTAAACAACCCTGCGAAAAATCAAAAATTGCATTCTTCATCAATAGATTAGTTAGCGGTTTTGAAATCTTAGAAAAGTCTTTGATAAAACGTCTATAAAATCCAGCATGTCCTAGAAAACTTCTTATCCCCTTCACCAAAGATGGAGGAGGAAGTATCTCTATAGTCTCTATCTTCGCCTTGTCTACTTTGATCCCTCTACTAGAGATCAAGTGTCCTAGTACATTGCCTTCCCTAACCATGAATTGACACTTCTCCCAGTTAAGAACTAGGTTAGTGTCTTCACACCTTTGCAACACAAGATAAAGGTTAGAAAGACAATTTTCGAATGAGGAACCATATACAGAAAAATCGTCCATAAAAACCTCCATTATTTCTTCAATATACTGCGAGAAGATGGCCATCATACACCTTTGAAAGCTAGTTGGGGCGTTGCAAAGCCCAAATGGCATCCTTCTATATGCAAACGTACCCCACGGGCACGTGAATGTGGTCTTCTCTTGATCGTCCGGATGGATCGGAATCTGGAAGAAACCACTAAAACCGTCAAGATAATAGAAATAAGAGTGTTGTGCTAACCTCTCAAGCATTTGGTCTATGAATGGTAGCGGGAAGTGATCCTTTCTTGTTGCATTTTTCAGCTAGCGGTAATCAATGCACATCCTCCATCCCTTCACGGTTCTTGTAGGAATGAACTCATTGTTCTTGTTAGTGATAACCGTCATTCCACCTTTCTTCGGGACAACTTGAACGGGGCTCACCCACTTGCTATCGGAGATAGGATAGATAATACCTGCGTCAAGCAACTTAAGAATTTCCTTCTTGACAACCTCCTTCATGATCGGATTTAACCGTCGTTGAGGTTGTCGCGAAGGCTTAAAATCTTCCTCCATTAGAATCTTGTGCATACATAATGCTGGATTAATTCCTACACGATCCTCTATAGTATAACCTAAGGCTTTCTTATGTTTTCTTAGAACATCCATTAGTTTCTCATGTTCATCCTCACTTAATTCGGAACTAACAATTACGGGAAAAGTAGAATTAGTTCCAAGAAATGCATACCGATGATGTGTGGGAAGTGGCTTCAATTCCATTGCTATTGATGCCTTTGATAAGTCTTGAGGTGTGTCCGATGCTTCCTTAGAAGTCTCTAAGGGTGTAGGAGTGATGGAAGAAGACTCAAGAGCATTTGTGGAAAGAACGGAATTGTTCTTAGAATTTCCCAAAATTACGGCACCACTGTTACTTCCACGGCCGTGGTTAAGGGCGTGGAACTCAATTACGGCACCATTATGATTTCTACGGTCGTGGTTTTGGCCGTGTGACTTATTGTTGCTCTCAAAATAGCTGGTTACGGTCATATTTGGTGAAACCACGGCCGTGGAATAGCACGACTGACCGTGGTTCCTCACGTTTTCTAAGCCATCGTAAAGGTTTTCAAACTCTTCCTCTTGCATTTCCTTTAGCTCTTCCAAGGCTTCAATCTCATCATTGCAATCCTCTTCTTCTCCCTTTTTCCATGATGCTCATGGTTATGTGATAGCATGAATTATAGTCTATATTTTGGGACTTGTTTAGACGTTTTATCTTCAATAATCTGCATGTTTGGATGTATATTATGTGATTATATCGTCGTTTCATCTACCTTTGCGGGAATCGAGGTCTACACCAAGTTTCATTGTAATCGTAGGTAAAATGGCACGTTTTGCATCAAAATAGAGCTAAAGGAGCTAAGGAGTCATTGGAGCTACATTCAAGAGCTTAAGGAAGAATCCAGGAAGCATGGAATTGGATTAAAGATTTACTTTGGACCAGATTTGACAGATTTCACATTCAGTTTAGAGCCACCTCGGTCAGCTACAGTACCATCTCGACCGAGGTGATCCAGAGGAGCGTCCCGACCGAGGCAAACACCTTGGACGCGGCGAGATATATTTTATTCTTGGCTGAGATCTTTTATTTTTGGAAGGAGAGATCTTATATTTTTAGGCTGGATTTCTGGAAGGAAGATCATATATTTTAGGGATTTATTTATGAGAGATAGATGTATTTTATTAGGAAAATATCTTTTCAAGATATTTTATCTTTGGAGGGTAGTTTTCCTATATAAAGGGTTGGATTTTCTACAATTAAACCATCTTCGGATCACAAAATATCAGATCTTCAGATCAAGAGATTTCAGATCTTCGGATCACCGAATGCTTATACAAGCCTAGAGGGCTGATAGCATCCAGCAATTGAAGGATTTTCTCCAGATTTTTGAAGGAAGGAAGATTGAAGGAAGAAAGTTGATAGCTTCTATAGCTTTTGTGAAGGGTTTTGTAAGACTTTCTTAGATTCCCTTCTTGTTGATTGTCTTATTGGATTGTGATCCAAGGAACGCTTGTTTGTTTGATAATTGATTCAGTTATTGAAGCCTTGTTCTTAAGGTTTTTGTGTTCAATTATTCACCTTCTTCCCTTATATTTGATTATTTCTTTCATGATGATGAGTGGCTAATTTCTTCGTGTGATTCTAGGATGATTGGCTGAAGGTTGTGGGAAAAACAATGATAGAATAATCTTAAATTCCAGGAGGACCCTGAAAGCTCGAGTCTTTATCCTTAACCTTAGAACATCTCGTTCAGTCGATGAACATCTCGGCCGGGGTGGAATTCGTCTGACCGAGATGACCTTTTCTGATCCGAAACTGAGAGTTAAGTGTTAGAGTTTGCCAAATCCTATCCTTATTATACCTTTCCAAGTTCAATGCAAGCCTAGGATGAGACTTACCCGGTAATTCCTTAGTTTGTTTACCAAAGATCATAAGTGTAGGTAATAAAGGTTTGTCCTTTATTGGGGTTTGAGTGTGCCTTCATTCCATCTTTGTGAGTTAGCCTGAGACTTACCCGGTAAAGGTTGATTCTATTCCCTTAGTTGGTGTGTTGGTTTGAGGTTATAGTTCTTTTCCTTAATTCCTTGAGACTTACCCGGTAATAGGAGTTACGGTTTGGGATTAGTGAGTAGTGAGACTTACCCGGTGATCTATTCCACTTTAGTAACACCTTCCCTTTGCAAAATCTCAGCTTTGTCCGCTTATCTTTAGATCTTGAGTTGGAACCACAACTAGATGCTTTAATCCCTAGAATTGCATATTTTTCTTTAATTGACTTTTTATCATCTTTGATTGTTTTAATCGCTTTTGTGGTTAGTAATTACATAGACTGCCTATACTTGCTTAGGTTTCACCTAAGTCCCTGAGATCGACACCCCGGAATTTCTTGCTTTTACTACGATTGACCCGTACACTGCGGGTTCGCATCCTTGTTTTTAGCAAACGTCTTGGGTGATAAATTTAAAGCTTGCACACACCATTTGGAGCGAACATTATGACCTTTTGCAATGGATTTTTGAATAGAATCGAGCTCACTTCTTCTCTAGACGCTTCCTCGTCATGGATATTGAACATGTCCTCTCCAAGAGCTGGCTCTTTCAACAAAGTTGAGAGAACAAATTCAACCTTCTCTTCTCCTATGTCGAAAGCTAATCTAGAATTCTTGCAATCCATCATACAACCGGATGTTGCAAGAAACGGTCTTCCGAGTATGATCGGGATCGGACAATCTGCGGGAATGTCAAGCACAACAAAATCTATTGGAATGTAAAACTTACCGAGCTTGACTGAGACGTCCTCAATGATACCGATGGGACGAGTTATGGATCGATCCGCCATGTATAACGTCATCTTCACTAGTTTAGGTTCACCTAAACCGATCTTCCTACACAAGGCAAGCGGTATGATGCTTACGCTTGCTCCCAAGTCACAAAGGGCGTCACATGTGACTTCTCCTACTCCAATTGGAATGCAAAATGACCCCGGATCTCTCAGCTTTGGGAGCATCTTTTCCGTCATCGTTTTGATGAGCTCCGAAGATTCCGAACTCATCTTAACTTCTCCAAAGTCTTCTAGCTTCCTCTTGTTAGAGAGGATCTCTTTCAAGAACTTCCCGTAAGAGGGCATACCTACAATAGCATCAATGAAAGGTATATTAATGTGCAGTTTACTCATGAGTTCAATGAACTTACCGAATTGCTTGTCTAGACGCGCTCTTACTCTAGATTGCGGGAATGGTAGAGGAGGTTTATAAGCTGGAGGAGGAACATAGACATCTTCCTTCTCCTTCCCTTTTTGTTTCTCCTTATCGGCTGGAACTTCTACAAACTTAGGTTGCGGGTCGGTAGTTGTCACACCGCTCCTAGTTGTGATAGCCATCACCCTTCCTTTCGGGTTATCCTCCGTCTTTCCGGGAAGCTTCCCTTGATCTCTAGAAACTTCTCCGGCCTTGCGGAATACTTGATTTTCTAAAGCTTTGTGAGCTTTATCAACCAAAGTTATGTAACTCTCCAACCCTTGGAGCTTTCTTAGGATCGTCTCCAACATAGGATCGGGCTTCTCTTTCTCCTCATTGTTTGAACCATTTGATGTTTGCCCCTGGCTTTTCAAAGGAGTAGAAGAAGAGGGGGATGTTAGTGAATTTCCAGAATTTGGATAGGAATTACCGGAATTTTGTTGTTGGTTGGACCGCCAATTGTTGTTGGAATTTCGGTTGTTGTTGTTATTCCAATTGTTGTTCCAATTGTTGTTCCGGTTGTTGTTCCTATTCCCTTGGTTGTTGTTGTTGTTGTTGTTTCCTAAGTAGCCAACATCTTGCTCCTTTGGCTTTTGAAGGCCAACTCTAATTATTTCCTTCAACTCCTTAATTTCGGTGTTGAGGGAGAATATTTGAGTTTGTGCAGCTTGTGTTAGCTTAGCTCCCGGATCCCCTTTGTTCCGGCTATTTGGATCCACCTTACGGCGGGAATACTTCTCAATCACTTGGGCTTGCTTCTCAATGAAGTCCCAAGCGTCATCTTCACTCATGTTCATGAATGTACCACAAGAGAGAGATTGGAGATTGAATTGTGTTTCCACATCCAACCCCTTGTAGTAAATCTCCAATAACTCCAGCTTTGAAATGCCATGGTATGGGCAATCCAATAAGAGGTCCTGAAATCTTTCCCATGATTGAAACAAACTTTCGTTAGCTTTCATAGAAAATGCATTAATTTTTACCTCTCAACTCCGCCGTCTTAGATGGCTGAAAGAACTTGGTGAGGAACTCCGAAGATAGATCATCCCATGTGTTAAGCCTTCCAGCTGGAAGATCTTGATACCAAGCCAAAGCTTTGTCCTTCAAAGAGAAGAAGAACGGTTTGATCTTGTAGTTTTTGTTGGTATCCCTTTTCGACTTCAATGTCTCCATGAGAATCTCAAAATTCTACAAATGTTGGTGTGGAGATTCAGCACTACTTCCACCAAATTGACTTTGGCGAACCATGGTGATTACTTTTGGACTAAAACTGAATTCCTGGATGTCCTCAGCTCCGAAATTCACACCTAGACGGCGTGGTTGCTGAATTGGATCCATCCTTTGCCCAAGAGTCCGTGGTTCATCCCCCTTCATGAGAAACTCTCACATCTCCAGCGGGAATGCGAGGAACAACCGGTGGTCTTGGGTTGTTACGAACGGGATGAATCACCGGATCAATACCCTCAAGTGGTGGCATATCCTCATCCTCATTGTCGGATGATTCAACTCTAATGGACTTAGTTGGTTTCTTGACCTTCTTCTTCTTAGCATCATTCAGCTCCAACTTCATGTTCATCATCATAGCTTTGAGCTCATCAATTTGGAATTGATGAATTGTTAATTCTTCCAAACGAGCCTTCTGACTCAACTTAAGTTGAAGTTGAGCTTTATCCAACTCCGCTTGGATGTTTCTCTCATTTTTTTCAGCCATCTTTTTCTCTTTCAACTTTCTTCTTAAAGTTTTCTTAAGTTCCGGATCAAAAGGAACTAGATCTTTGGTAGATCTAGTCTTTCGCATATACCTAAAGAATCTGCAAAAATCACTCAAAGAGAGATATCAAATAACAAGAGCAAAGCTCCCAAGCTCGACAACGAAAACCGGAATTGGCTTAGACCAAATCTCCGGCAATGGCGCCAAAAACTTGTTCTCCTCTAAACGTGCGTGCAAATAAGTTTTAATTATAAAACTGAAACAAAAGCAAGCGAACCCGCAGTGTACGGATCGGCGTAGTTAAGCAAGTATTCAATAGTATCGAACTCAGGGATTTGGGGAGTAAAATTCAGTTTCGATAAAATCGAGCAAGTAAAAGTATAAAAGCTTTGCAAATATTGGGGAAAACAGCAATCCTAAAGATCCAGGTGTCTAATTGTGGCAATCGATTCGAGATATACTATAGATATAAGGACAGAGTTGAGATTGCAAAGGTATAACTAAAGTAAGGTAATGTACGGTGAAGTTCCAAAACCCTATATATCTAACCCAAAGACTTCTCTATATAAAGGTTGTTGAGGCTGGAGTATAGAAAGGACATAAAGTAAGAATTAATCTCAAATACCCATGCCAAAACCCAAGGAATCAAAGATAAACTAAAACGGTTAAGGTTATGACACTCGAAACCGAAATAGAGGATGTTGAGTCTCACTACTACCTAGGAAAGACAAGCCAAGGCTAGGTTAAAGCAAATCTTTAACTTTGGATTAAAACAAAAGCAAAGGTCGTAAAACAGAGGAAATCACGGCTAGATCTTGAAATTCCACGGCCGTGGAACTCAAGAACAGGCCGTGGTTTAGAGTGTCGACGAGGTTTCTCACACTCTCAAGATCCAATCTGTTTACGATCGATCTATCATTATCTAAGCGACAACTATCAACCCTTCACCTTAGAATTGCTAAAGGGTTTTAGCCAATAACCATCATTATGATATCAAAAATCAAATTAAGAAGAATGAAAACCCTCGAAAACTTAATAAACAATCACAATCAATCTCGAATCCGAATAAAAAAAGAAGTATGTTTATGAATTCAGAAAATGGAATAAGAAATCCTCACAATGATCTAGAGAAACCACAAAGAACGGGATGTCAATTCGTTCTCCAATGAAAAACCTAGAATATCCGAAAGTACACAATCTCCGAATTTACCTCTCTCACAAATCTCCAATCCTCAAGGTTGAAATGAAACCCTAAGGCTGCCGTCTCCAAAGCTCTAACAAGAGTCTAAGCGAAGGTCCTCGAAACTCTCTTCTCAAGCCTTCTTATAGGCGAAAATAGGGTTACGGGAAAAGCCCAATAACGTTGCTGACGTGGCAAATATGACACGTCACAAAAATCACCAAAATCACGGTCATGAACAACTTTCCACGGCCGTGGTTTAGACCGTGTAACTTTCTATTGTGCTTCAAACTCACTTCCACGATCATGTTGCCAAATCCACGGCCGTAATTTAGGGCGTGGACATCCAAACGTCTTCTCCACGACCGTAATTCAGGGCGTGAACTTCCAAACTCTTTGTTTTTGCCTTTGTTTCGTGACATTCTTCATTTATGCTCCTTCCTTAGCCTCTCTAATGCATCTCTTTGCCATCGAGCATGATCAAATGCTCCTTTCCTTCCTTATTTTGCTCCAATCCAAGCCTCTATTCACCTAAAAACAAAACAAAGCTAGTGTAGATCTCTATATCAACAAAGTGGGTGAATAAGCTCACAATTGCTTCAAACTCATATCTAAGAACACAACAAAGAGGGAAAAACAACTAAAACAAGTGCCTAAAATATAGTCATATTTCATGCTAACAGCTAGCTTCATTGTATTAGTTTGGCATGTGATGGTGATGTGTGTTTATTTATTGTTATTATAACAAATTTGATTAGGACGACCTTTATATGTACTATTTGGCCTAAGTGTATGATAACCGGGCGGTGACCACTTGTCCAGTTCAAATGGAGAAACTGGGAGGTGCTTTGCGACCAGTCCAATAGGTGATGCTGATTCGCATCAAGTACAACCATGTTTGGTGAAAGGGGACAAAGGCGAGTCTCGTAATATTCTCGTGCCACAACAGAATTGAATTAGTAAAGAGGATAATGTGAAGAAAGGATAATAAATCGGACTTGTGTGCAAGCATGTTGCGTGTTTACATTTCTTATGTGTGTGCATGTGTGCCTTTACTTCCTTTCTAATGCTTAAAATATTACCTAACGGTTTTATACTGCCTTGTAGATGTCTTGCAGGTTAGGGACGTTGGCGAGTGATCCGGTGGAGTGGGCAATTGGGGTTCCGTACATTATAGGACGTGTTTGGTTTATTATTATTGTTGTTGTCGTTTTTGGGAATGTTGTGGTTGTTTTGTAAGAACTCGGCTGAAGTCCTTCCTTTGTATCTTTTGGATCATGTATTAAATTGCATTAAAGGCTATTTCGGTGTTTACTATTGTGTCTTGTTGTAAGATCCGGTGAAATTGTTGTCAGGATAAGTGTCGGGGCCCATTGTGAGGCCCTAACTCGTGGCATCCCGAATCCCGCGGATTCGGGGTGTTATAACCAACATATAAAAAATATGTATCTTACAAAGAAACCAACTTATGATAAAAGATTATTATGAACATTTGTTTGTTTAAATGAGATTAACTTCTAATAAAAGATTATTGTTAAGACCATCTTATAAAATCTATATCTTACAATGAGATGAGCTTATAATAAAATTTTATTATGAATATTTATTCCGAAAATTTGAATATGTGAGCATGTACAAAGTTATATATACATACACACACACACACACACACACACACACACACATATATATATATATATATATATATATATATATATATATATATATATATATATATATATATATATATATATATATATATATATATATATAGTTAACTTAATTGAGAATGTGCTTGTGTGAGTATGTATAAAGTTATAAACAAATAAACATTATTAGTTCATTACTTTGGCTTCCTAAAATATTTTACCATGTAATATTGTATTATATGTCAAAGACTCAAATATAAATATTAGTACAAAATTGAATAGTGATATAAGGTAACTAAGTATGGATAAGTTGTAACAAATTAACATTATCAATTCATAACTTTGTCTAACTCAGATATTTTCCCATTTAATATATGTTAAAATATAAATATTAGTACAAAATTGTAATATACAAATTGTTTCATTTATTTTATTTATCCTTCCTAAATGAAATATATTTAATATTATAATAATAAAAAAAATAATAGCCGGATATCCAAGAATATATAGTGATCCGGGATTATCCGGATATCTGGTGATATGGAGATATCCGATTATCCGGATTATAACACCCTATAAAACTATCACCCCGCGTCATTTGAATGAGAATTTATGATTAACTTATAAGGATGAGTTGTCAAACATGTCAACAAAAATTCTTCTTTCCCAATGGTCGAGTGAAGATAAAGAACTCCGATTGTAACACCTCGCGAAAACATCAACTCGTATTATTTAAATGGGGATATCCATTTTTTATCTGGCCTTTGCGGATATCCAAATGTCTAAAACCCGATCTATATCAGATCCGGCAATTCTTAAAAATCTTCCGGATTGGATCGGATTCGGACCGGATCAAAATGGGTACTAAAATATCGGGTTTTCGGATCGGGTCAACAAATTTTTTGGACCGGATCGATGGATCGGATTGGTTGTCTACCCCTAATTCCACCCTTGTTGCTAGAATCTCTAGCACCTCTTATAACTATTTTCACACAACCGAAGTCTTACTATCATGCATTCTCTTCATTCATGACATCAACTTAACCTTAATCACTCATTTATCATCTTGTTGACCTTTTGAGACTTTGAGTTCTGAGGCTTAGACCGTGGACATATTTTTCATATTTATGTGATTTACGACCAATATGACAACATGCTAGCACCACTTAGACCATCTACAATGCAACTATCGTAGTTATAAAATATAATAAGTCTTCAATAAAAAGTGAAATTTTCTGAACAAAACTTTTTTGGCGTATGGAAGATACATATTCCCATCAAAACGATGAGAGATGTGATTGTACAAACAAAGATTCAACTTTTTTGGGTCCAAATCTCTATTATTTTATGTTAGAAATATGTGCCCTAACAAAACAAACATCTTCTCACGCAGAAGGTTGTAAATTATGTGGTCCCCAAATCCTCACTAAATCAAAGGTTTTTATTTTATTGGGTAGAGATGGTAGTAATTTATATTTTGGTTAGTTTTTAGTATAAATAATAATATTTGGATAAATATAATTCTCTTAACGCTTATAATTTATTTTTCTCTATCAATAGAGTATAATATTGGGTATGTTTGCAATAAGTAAATTAATTAATGAATTAATGTAATAATGATATTAATATTTATTATAAAGTTATTATAATAAACATTACACATAAAAATAAATATATTAGACACCTTACATATAATATATATTACAATAGATTTTTTTACATAAAATTTAATATATTACAAGACATTACACATAACATTGAATGTATTACAATATATAGCTAAAACACCAAACTTAAAAAGACCCGAATTTAGAGAAATCCTAACATAATTATGAAGTTATTCTTCACTTAGGTTCTACGAAATACATGAAAATACAGATAGATTTCACATCCACGCATATCACATATTCAATTCATGTCTTAGCCTTTCCACTACGTCATTCTAGTAGTTGTTAACTCATCATCTTTTGTAAGCAATGTGCTTAACATTTGAAGCTTTTGAGTAACCACATAATCATTCATACTTTTATTTTTATCAACTTGCAACTCCAAGTATTTAGTCTCCGCCTCATCCCCATGATTAACCGAACTCTCGACGACTCTTTTCCCTTCCTTTTTCCAGCTTTTGCAACATTCCTTCCAGAGGGACGAGTTAGATCAACTGTTTGTCCGTTAAATGTCGTTTTATCGAGTGTAGAGGCATTGTTGGGAGTAGACGGGTTGAAACTTGAAAAGTAGGCGCGCTCCAACTTCATTCACCTTGGAACATTTTGAAGCTCAACAAGTTTCTCAACCACCGTGAACCACTTTGATACATTTTGAAGCTCACTGTTCGCCACTTAGCGTGCGTGCAAATAAGCTTTAAATTTATAAAACTAGAATCAAGCAAGCGAACCCGCAGTGTATGGATCGACGTAGTTAAGCAAGAATTCCAGAGTATCGAACACAGGGATTTGGGGGGTTAAATCCAGTTATAAAATTGTCAAGCAAGTAAATGTATGAGCTTTGTAAATATTGGGAAAACAACAATCCTAAAGATCCAGGAATCCAGCTGTGGCAATCGATTCAAGATATACTAAAGATATAAGGACAGAGTTAAGAGCTACAAAGGTATACTAATGCAAAGCAATGTACGGTGAAGTTCTAAGGCTTTATATGACTTATCTAAGGACACTCTCTATAAAGGTTGTTGAGGCTTCAGTATAGAAAGGATCTAAAGACAAGAATTAATATCAAATGTAACACCCCGAATCTGTGGGACTCGGGGCGCTACGGGTTGGGACCTCACAATGGGTCCCGACCCTTAGCCTGACAACAATTTCACCGGATCTTGCAACAAGGCACAAATAAAGGCCAAAATGAAATACAATTTTATGCAATGCAATGAAACCCGAAACCGAACAAACCAAAGACTTCAGCCGAGATACAACCGAAAGACCAAATGCCATATACACGGCATACAATATATAATGAATACAAAACTCAAACACGACTCCAACCAAAACCCAATCCTAAAATGTACGGAACCCCGGCTGTCCACTCTTCCGGATCTCTCGGCCGCATTCCTAACCTGCAAGGCAAATTACAACATTTGGTATAAAAACCGTTAGCTCACATTCGAAGCATTAGAATTAAAGGGAAAGGCACAAACACAATTAATTCAACATAATCACACAACATACTCAAAGCACACAAATCCGGTTTATTATCTTTATTTATTAAGTCATATCCCGTTCTAGTTCAACTTCTTTTGTGACACGAGAATCCTCCGAAACTCGCCTCGGTCCCTTCTTCCGGCAATGGAACGGTCGGATGCCTCAAACCGTCTAACCAGCACGGGCCAGTCGTCGAGAAGGGTCCTGGTGGCACCGGAGTAGAAGCCGGTGGCGGCAAGGCAGCCGTCTGCAGTGAAGGCACACCTCCTGTGTTGACTCCCTGTGCAGCCCTCGGTAGTACAACAGCCGACCTGCATTGGAGGAGCACATCCGGCGTGGGAAGTGGAGAGGAGAAGAAGGCAGTCCGGCGCGGCGAGAGAAGGAGAAGACAGTGGCAGGTCCGGCGAGGTGAGAGGCTGAGACGAGAGGGGAGGGTTGCGATGTGAGTGGAGGTGAGGCGGAAGAACGGTAGAGGTGAGGCGGAAGAACCGCAAGGATGAGGCGGAACCCGGAGGAGGCATGGCGGCCGGAGTAGAAGGAAGGAGAGGCGAAGCGGTGTCCCTCTCCGGCCTGTCGTGGCACGAGATGGCGGATCTGCTTCTCCCTTCTCCTGCGTGAAACGAAAAGAAGGAAGGAGCCTCCTTGGTGGCTGCTGAAGAAAGAAAAAGAAGGGGTAGGGGCTGCGGCTAGGGTTACCCATAAGCACAAAACAAAACAAAAATAAAAAGTAAAAAAAAAGAGTAATAGGATAGCTCTCTCTCAAAAAAGTTCGGAACGGGATTTTCGAATCGGGAAATAATTTCCGACTTTTCCGACAAGATAATGGATAAACGTACACGGATCCAAAAATAATAAAATACCCGGAACCTTTCCGTCCCTTTTTCCGGAATAGGATAAATATACGGAAAATATTATGAGGATCGAGTATATACTTAAACTCACAAAATATACTTTGCGACGCATAAAACGATCTCGTAACTAAATTACGAGAATTAAATAATAATAATAAAATAACATTAACATATTAATATAATGTATACCCGAAACATGAAATTTACGACTAAAAATACCCGCGAAACATACCTAAGATATTAAAATATATCGATAACCGTCGGAAAATAATTATTGAAATCGCACCCAAATAAACGGGCATTACATCAAATACCCAAACTTGTAACCCAAGGATCAAGACTAGCTAAACCGATTAAGGTTGTGACACTCGAAATCGAAGTAGAGGTTGTTGAGGCTTCACTACCACCTAGAAAAGGCAAGGCAAGACTAAGTTAAAGCAAATCTTTAACTTTGGATTAAAGTAAAAGCAAGGTTCGTAAACTAGGGAAAATTACGGGTGGATCTTGAGATTCCACGTCCGTGGAACTCAAGAACACACCGTGATTCTGGTTGTCGACAAAATCTCTCTAACTCTCAGGGTCCAATTTGTTTACGGTCGATTTATCATCATCTAAGTCACAACTATCAACCCTTCACCTTAGAATTGCTAAAGGGTTTTAGCCAACAACAGTCATTGTGATATCAAATTCAAGATTTAAAAGAATGAAAGATGAAAACCTTCGAAAACCTTCAATAAACTTCAAATCAATCTCAAATCCACAAACAAGAGTAATGATGTATAGCAGATTCGGAATAACACAAACAATCACAATCCCCAATAAGAACGAAGAACGGGATGTCAATCCGTCTTCTAATCAAACCTAAGGACAAAGCGTAACTTCCAAATCTCCAAGTCTTTGCAAATCTCCATTGTGAAATAGCAATCTCCACACGTCCAACTAAAACCCTAGGCACGTGCAAGTAAGCGTAAGCGAAGGTGACGGAATCTCTCTCCTTCCGTCCTTTTATAGGGCAAGATAAAATGTCTCTCTCCGGCCCATGTGTAAAAGATCGTGGCTTTATTTAGTACGTCAAAAGATCGCCTAAATCACGGTCATAGAGGGTTCCACGCCCGTGGTTTAGAGCGTGGATTCCATCACGGTTCTTCACAACTTCCACGACCGTAATTTATACCGTGTAACTCTCTGGAATGCTCCACGCTCATGTTGCCAAGTTCCACGGCCGTGGTTTAGAGCGTGGACTTCATTACGGCCGTATTTTAGAGCGTGGAAGCATAGGTTGCTCGTAATTCCCTTTGTTTTGTGCCATTCTTCATCCTAGCATCTCCCTTAGCTTCTTTGTGGTGTCCTCAATCCATCTCCATTCTCTCTTAATTCGTTCGGTTTTAGCTCTTATTCGCCTACAATCAACACAAAGCTTATGTAGACCTCTATATCGACAATATAGATAAACTAGCTCACAATTGCTTCAATGCTTTTATCAATGAACACAATATGGATGAAATACATCTAGAAAACGTGCCTAAAATATCACAATATTTCATGCTAACACTCACGCCAACAATGCTCAAATCTAAAGTTCACACGGGTATCGGAAAGGTAAATAACATGTGCCATTTCGAGTATATTTGTCTCACTTTGTCCACTTGTTCTTCGATTGGATGCTTGTCTATAACATCCAAAAAATTTTGAAGTCACTATGGATATTTTGTGCCACCTTTGTTTTATAGAGCTCGAACCCTTTCCAACCCAAGCATCATCCTCCTCCACTCTTCTAGTATTGTAGTACTCCATGACCCGGTCTTAAAACGTTGCACCATTTTGATCATTACCGACAACATTGTCCATGATGGTGTTAATCCATGCACTAACAAATAACAACTCTTCTCCGTGGTTATATTTCAAGCATTATAGACCACTTTGACGAGTAGAACTTTCACGAGGGGCTTCTTGTTGACCACTCGTGGGAGGAGTTAAGGTAAGGTTTATTTCTTCCAAACTCGCCACTTATTGGTACGAGCTTATTGGGTTGCTTTCATATGGACCATATTGGTTTGTTGGAATGCTTTCATATGCACCATATTGACTCGTCAGGATGCTTCCATATGGACTATATTGGTTTGTTGGAACACTTCCATATGGACCATATTGGTTCGTTGGAACACTTCCATATGGACGATATAAGTTCGTTGGAATGTTTTCATGAGGACCAAATGGGTAACCTGGAGTGAAGGAGTGATATGACTCATTTGTTTGATCTTGAGTCAAATCTAAAAAAATTAGAAGAAAAGTTGAGGAAATTTCGATAGTTGTGGGGTTGATTTGGTTCCATAATGGTGAAAATGATGGGTTTTAGAGAAAGTGAGTGAAAAGTGTGGATACTTTGATTACAAACACAACCTATATATAAAGGCTTCAATTATGACGGATTTAAATTTGTATCCAATTCATTTTACCCTTACTTTTCTCAATGTTGGTGAATTATTAAAGGTTTGACCTTATCTTGATGTAAATCATCACTCATCAGACAAGTGACCTTCAATTATGACGGATTTGAATTTGAATCCAATTCATTTTACCCTTACTCTTCCCAATGTTGGTGAATTATTAAAGTTTTGGTCTTATGTAGATTTGAATGATCACTCATTAGACAAGTAACCTTCAATTATAACGGTTTTGAATTTGAATCTAATTCATTTTACCCTTACTTTTTCCAATGTTGGCAAATTATTAAAGTTTTGGCTTTATGTTTATTTCAAAGACCACTCATCACACAAGTGACCTTCAATTATGACGGATTTGAGTTTGAATCCAATTCATTTACCCTTATTCTTCCTAATGTTGGTGATTTATTAAAGTTTTGGCCTTATGTTGATTTGAATTACCACTCATCAGACAAGTGATCTTCAATTATGACGGATTTGAATTTGAATACAATTCATTTTACACTTACTCTTCCCAATGTTGGTGAATTATTAAAGTTTTGGCCTTTTGTTGATTTGAATGACCACTCACCAGACAAGTTGCCCTCAATTGTGACGGATTTGAATTTGAATCAAATTCATTTTACCCTTACTCTTCCCAATATTGGTGAATTATCAAGTGACCTTCAGTTATGACGGGTTTAAATTGAAATTCAATGTTTTTTAACACTTGATTCTCCCCTATTTAAACTCTATGTTTGTATATGAAAAATATTTTCTCACTCTTCTAACTTAGAAATTTCTTCAATCTCTCAAAAACCGATCATAAATTCACATTTCACATCACCCTCCAATCGTTTTGCAAAACTACTTAATTTTCATTGGCCAAACAAATATGGGTTTCAACCCTGTAGAAGACTTTTTCAATATTGGTGGTTTGGCATATCCCGAGTTTGCTGCAATGGAGGATCATTCTATTTCAAGAATGCAAGTTCGATCAAGACAATGTCGATCTGAAGGTGAAAGCTCTCAACCACGACAGACAATACATTGATAGAGAGTGTGAGAAGGGTCATCAACGCCTAGTCAAAGACTATTTCAGTGAAGTTCCGCCACTGGGTTATTCTGAAGAGTAATTTTGAAGGCGGTTTAGAATGTGTAGACCATTGTTCTTACGCATTGTGAACCATTTTTCAACCACATATGAATATTTTCAGCACAGACGAGATGCAACCGGTAGGTTTGGCCTATCCCCATTACAAAAGTTCACGACTACCATACGCATGTTGACTTATGGTATATATAAGTGTAGATACGGTAGATGAGTATCTTCGAATGGGTGCATCAACTGTACGAGAATGTTTGACCAAATTTGTGGAAGGAATCATTTCTTCGTTTGGAGACATGTATCTACGAAGACCAGATATTAAAGACATGCAACGACTTCTTCATGTTGGAGAGATACGTGGGTTCCTTGGCATGACATGTTCAATTGATTGTATGCACTGAGAGTGGAAGAATTGTCCAACTACATGGAAATGTTAGTTCACACGCGGTCATGGGAAGGCAACAGTCATCTTAGAAGCTGTTACATCATATGATTTATGGATTTGACATGCATTCTTTGGAGCATGAGGTACGTGCAATGCCATCAATGTTCTCGATCCTTCTTCTGTTATTGATGATGTTTTTGCGAGGTATATCGCCACTTGTGAATTTTACTGTCAATGGTCATTCATATACCATGAGTTATTATCTAACCGATGTTATCTATCCACGGTGTGCAACATTTATAGCGTCAATAAGACTTGCCCGAGGTGAGAAGGAGGCATTGTTTGCTAAACTACAAGAGTCATGTCAAAAGGATGTGGAACGATCCTTTGGAGTCTTACAAGCACGATTTACTATTGTGAAGAACCCAACACTTTCTTGGAACATTGGTTTCATTAGAAAGATTATGAGAGCTTGCATAATTCTACACAATATGATTGTTGAAGATGAACGAGACACGTACATTACATACGTGTCTAGAACACCAAGTTCTATGGCGGATTAACCAATCGTGTCCAACTTCGGAATAGCGTTACATACGAACAATTGAAACATGATTTGATTCAACACGTATGAGAAAAGTTTGGCAATACTCGTGTTGAAAATTAGTAGTTTTATGTATGATTTCATATGTATTGGTGTGTTTGTATTTTCATGTTGTGTATCTTCACTTTGCGATTATTATTTTAATGTCTTTGTATGCTTTTAATTTTTAATGAAGTGTTTTTTGTAAATCTCACTTTTATTAAAGTTTATATATTTTTATTTATTTTTTTGAAATAAATTTAATTATAAATAAAATTAATAGTATCAATATTTTAAAAAGAATATAAATATGATTGGTAAATAAATATATGGTTAAAAGATTATTTAAGAAACTATAAATGTAGATAAAAGATAGATGGAGTTTTATAAGCTGATGTGACGGAAAGTGAAGGTTTAGAAATTTTATTTTTAAAACTCATCATTTTGATATGTAATTATCTATGTTTGGCACTAGTTTTAAACTAGTGTTTCTGAGTGTTTAGGCGGGTTTTTTATTTTAACGGGTGTTTGGCCTCTTGAGAAACACTAGTGATTAGTGAGACACCTATTTCATTTCTAGTGATTACCATTTAATTAGCCTTGTTTAAAGCAATAAGCGGAAAAGCGGAAAACGTAAAATTTTAAAACTTTATCTTACAACCATATTTACAGCATATATACATACTAACATATGTCATAAAACCTTGTTTGACAAAACACAACTATTTAAAACCACACAAAACATCCTAGGCGGTAGCATCCCATAACAGCCCACCTGATATGATCTCAAATCCAGGTGTTGGGTCCAACATCCTTGTCTTGATCAGGCCGAGTCTGAGTAGCTGAAAAATATGAATATAACAACAATGAGCTACAAGCTCAGTAGGGGTATACAAATCGCACTCTCCCAATATATATAAGTATCTAATATTCCATTTCTAAAGGACACTCTATACCCTTTCTTAGATTCCAAAGCACACATACATATCCACATTCACATTACGTACACAACCATTCATAACACATAACATATACGCATTCAAGCATGTTATCATACCACATATAAACATATCATCTCATATAAACATATCACATCATACCATCACATATAAATAATCATAACATAACATATAACATGCTAGACTCGATTGCATTAGTGCATTGGTGATAATTAACTAACTAGCCTCATCTGATCGTACGATATATTTTCTCATGTGTTTTCGTATTTTTTTTCTTTCTTTCTTTCTTTCTTTTTTTCTTTCTTTTACTTTCTTAGGTTGGCCAACCCGATAGCGTCGTAGGCCCCCTGTAGATCAGGTAGCGACCTCGGCTATCATGTCCTAAGACCCTTTGTAGATCAGGTTGCAATATTGGACTATTTATCTCATCTCGAGGCCCCCTGTAGATCAGGTAGTGACTTCTGAGGCCCCCTATAGGTCAAGTAGCGACCTCGTCCCCCGAAAACCCGTGTGTGACCCAGTTGGGCTAATTAATCAATTATCATCCTATATTATCATAACTCAATTTCATGCTTTCATTATATTCTTTCATCATATTGTTTCATCACATCCTTTTCATTATCATCTCATGTACCTCATGCATGCATTCATAAACCATATCAAGTCATCATCATCATCTCACTCATATATATATAAGCATGCATAAAATCATGACATATTAAATACATAATATATATTAAGCAAGTGTAATTCATATACACTTACTTTGCAAGTAAGATAACCCTATCCGCTCTCGATCCAAAACTAAGTCCGACTTCTCGCTCCGGACTATATCCCCTTTCTCGTACCTTCAAAAATATACCAATATATATTCTTATCAATACCTTATAACCAAACAACCCTTAACCTTTTCAATAATATGTAACATAGCCAAAATGGCCTTTTTCCACCAAACTCAACCACAAAAATGAGTTGTTCAATTCGTTGACTTAAAACCCCTGTAACTTTCGATCCCGCCGTTGGATCGACTCCAAATTTTAATATGATCTAGGAGACTGCTAGTATTGAAACATATCAAAAATTCAGCAAGATCGGACCATGGGAATATATTTAAATAATTGCAGCAAGCTGACAGCTCATATCAAGAACTCCGCAAACAGCTTTTTCGATCTATCTTCTTCATGCTATAACTTACAACTCAGGCAAAATCTGATCATATATTCTTGTTCCTAGCATCTCAAAGTGTATATGGTTAGAATTTGGTGAATTTTCATGGAGTTTTGATACCTTAAATGTGTTTCTCAAATCACACATCCATATTCATACCTTATATGAGTTGCCCCTTTTTCTGCAGATTCCGGCGACCTCTCCGGCGACTCTCCGGCCAACTACTGGTGGTGAATGATGGTGGAAGTGGTGGCTACAAGGTGGTGTTGTTGGTTGCTTGATTTATCCAGCCTAGGCTCTTGTTTACACTTCTCCCTCTCACATGTAAGCTTACAAGTTGTGTTTTGTTGTGGCCTCCGATCGGCCCTTCCCTTTGATTTCTTACTAAATTGATGAAGATTAGGCTGAGTAAGGCTGTTACTTTTCTCCTCTTGAGCCACGTTAAAAGTTGAGGAGATTACTTTGCAATTTTTTGTATAATTTACCCCCTTATTTCCATCTTTACACTTTTTACCCACACTTCCTTATAATAAATTACACCGACATACAAAGTCGATATAATTTTAAGGAACTTTGGGGAATCCTTCATAACGTAAAATAATGATTTTTCATCGCTTGACTTTCGGAAATTTATCCATTTTTCATTTATTTTATTTTTCTCTAGGGTTTAATTCCGTTAAACCCGTTTAATGCCTTAAAATTCCCGATTAGGCCATTTTTTATTTTTGGCCGTTACAATTAGTGTTTCTCGGAGTGTTTTTGAAACCGTCCTCACAGCAAGGGTTTTGCTCTTACACTAGTGTTTCTTCGTACAAAATACCCAGATTGTCCTTATCCTTTAACAATATTTACGAATAAAACCGGGTATATAAGAAACCCTCTCTCACATCAACACAACAACTTCTTCGTCAATTTGAGAGTCATACGGCGGCAGGCGACACCGACAAACGCAGGCGACACTGAACGACCTTCACATATCTATCGGTTTAGGTACTTGTTCATTGCTTGTTGTTTACTTTTTTTTCCTTCGTGAATATGTCATTCCTGTCATATGGATGGCTCGATTGGCTACGTGAATCTATCGTTCCTTTGATTGAAGCATCCCAGCTTCATGAATCTGTCATTCCTTCCAATGTTTCTTTTACCTATCATTGAAGAACGACCTTCACAGATTGTCATTGAGTTGCTTATTGTGTTGATTTGCTATATGTTTTTACAAATCTGTCATTGTTGTAACTTAATTGTAGATTTGGTAGGTTCATTGTGTTGATTTGCTTAATGTTTTTTTTTTCATTGCTTCTATCATTGTTGTAATTTATCAGATCTGTCATTGCTGAATTTCCAAATCTGTCATTGATGTAATTTCATGGATGTTGATTCCCGTTAGAGATGGATGATAATAATGTAGTGTAGAGTCGTGAGCTGCAATTTTATATGTTTATTGAGCTGCAATTTAATTGTAGATATGTCATTGCTCATTTTTATGGTTTTGTTATTGTTATTTTGAGCTGCAATTTTATCCATAGTAAAAATTCTGAGCTGCATTTTTTATTATTTTTTCATTGTTATGTTGTAAGTTGTTATATAGATATGTCAATGTTGTAAGTTGTTATAGATTTGTCATTGTTGTAATTTTTGAACTGTTAAGTGTGATTTACATGTAGATTCATATTCGATTATCATTGTGTTATAGATTCATATCATTGTGTTACAGATTCATATTCTATTGTTTCTATAGTTCTATCATTGTGTTACAGATTCATATGTTTACTGATTTGTAGAACTACATGCAGTGTAGAATTGTGTAGAATTTCATATGTTTACTGATTTTTATGATTTTTCATTGTATAGTATACTTTGTTTGTACTAAGCATATATTATATTGTTCTTAGCGTGTAGATGGATGATAATAATGTTTCACAAAGTTGGTCTAGGGGTCCAAATTTTCTTTAGACATTTGAACTAGTAAGACTTATATTGTCAATTTTAATTGAAAATCAAAAGAAAAACAGGAGCAAGCAAGCTTACAATTGCAAGGACATAACTGCTACATTTACTAGTAAGACTGTGAAGACTGGAGTTAAGGATTTCTATAGAAATAAATTCGAGGCAATGAAAAAGGAATACAAGACTTGAAATTTTCTTAGGAATTTTGAGACCGGTCTAGGTTTGGGATGAGAAGACTCGAATGATTACGGCTTCCAATGAATGGTGGGATAGGAAGATAAAGGTAATTTATAACTTTTTGTTTCCTTTCTTACAACTTGTAAAAATATTAATTTGTGATGTTTAATAATTTTTTGTAACTTGATGTGCTTTAAATGTATTGTAGGAAGATGTAAACTGTAAGAAGTATAAGAACAAGGGGATGAATGTGGAGTATGAGGAGTTGTTGACTTCGTTGTTTGCTGGAAATGTAGCTACGGGTCGTCTAGCTATGTCAGCTGGATTCGTGAGGCAACACCAGAGTCCATCTCGCTTGCAGATGATGCGGAATTAGGTTTAGGTGAAGATGACGGTGATGATGGTGATTTTTTTTGTAATTTTGTTGGCACTGTCAATGAAGGTGGCGGTTCTAGCTACTCTGGAGTTCAAGCAGACGTCAATGATGAGTCGGTTCAATTTACACAACCACCACCAGCAACCAAGGGTAATAAAGATAATGGTCCGATTAAGAGGAAAAGAAGACAATCAGTTGGGTCTTCTACGTTGGAAGCCTTTTTATAACGTTCATAAGAGAACAGTGACAGATTGCTAGCAGAACTCTAGGAAGAGGTAAATTCTAAGGCAAGAGATGAGGAGAGAGTGATTGAAAGAGGGTTGAATATTGTTAGACGGATGGTCCAGAATAATTTAGTTGAGAGAGGAAGTCCACTGTGGTGTTACATCATTTCGAGGACTAACATTAGGAAGGATATAAATATACTATTGAACCTGAATGATGATGAGGAGAGGTTACATTGGTTGACATGGGAGTATGAGCGGTCATTGATGTAGTTTTCCGAGTGTTTGTGTTTCTTTTATGAAACTACTTTCTTATTAGCACATGTTGGATTGTGTATGTTTTGCTGGATTATACATTGATTTTAAATTTCATGAAACTTCTTTCTTTATTAGTACTTATCTTCTATTCATTCATCAAACCAAAAAAATCTTCTATTCATTCAACTTGATTTTCATGCACTATCTTTAAATTTTCATGAAACTCCTTTCTTTAGTACTTATCTGCACATTTTATTACAGGTTTTGAATATCAACTTCAAATATGTCAAGTTTTAGTACTGATAGCCGTGATAGTGACGATAATGAGCGTAGACAAATTCGACGGTTCAACATTATTGAATCTCATCAAGATTTGCAAAGACAATACGCCATTGCAGCTGATCACTACTACAAGCACATATATAAGGAACCTTGTTATACTGAGTATGGTCGGGGGAGACTTTGGATGGAGGAGTTCTCGATGGTTTAACATTATCGGATCTTTGTAATTCAGGATTGCATTGGTTGTCTGGATGGTACTCACATTAGTGCATGCATTCAAGAAGTTTCTCATGTTCCGTTCCTCATAAGGAAACATATTGTGACTTGTTCGCCTCTAAACGTGCGTGCAAATAAGTTTTAATTATAAAACTAGAACAAAAGCAAGAACCCGCAGTGTACGGATCGGCGTAGATAAGCAAGTATTCCAGAGTATCGAACTCAAGGATTTGGTGAAACAAAATCAGTTTCAAGTAATCGAGCAATCAAAAGTGTAGAAGCTTTGCAAATATTGGGGAAAACAGCAACCCTAAAGATCCAGGTATCAAACTGTGGCAATCGATTCAAGATATACTATACATATAAGGACAGGGTTGAGAATTGCAAAGGTATACTAAAGCAAGGTTATGTACGGTGAAGTTCCAAAACCCTACATGTCTAACCCAAGACTCTCTCTATAAAGGTTGTTGAGGCTGCAGTATAGAAATGATCTAAAGGTAAGAATTAATCTCAAATACCCATGCCCAAACCCAAGGAATCAAAAACAAGCCAAAACGGTTAAGGTTGTGACACTCGAAACCGAAATAGAGGATGTTGAGTCTAACTACTACCTAGAAAAGGCAATCCAAGGCTAGGTTAAAGCTAATCTTCAACTTTGAATCAAAGCAAAAGCAAAGTTCGTAAACTAGGGGAAATCACGGCTAGATCTTGAGAACCACGGCCGTAGAACTCAAGGACAACCCGTGATTTAGGGTGTCGACGATATTTCTCAGACTCTCAGGGTCCAATCAAGTTACGATCGATCTATCATCATCTAAGCCACAACTATCAACCCTTCACCTTAGAATTGCTAAAGGATTTTAGCCAATCATCATCATTACGATATCAATAATCAAATTAAGAAGAATGAAAGATGAAAACCCTCAAAAACTCAATAATAACTCAAAGTCAAGCTCGAAATCCAAACACAAAGTATTATGTTTATGAATTTAGAAGAATAGGAATAGAAACCCTCACAAAGATCTAGAGAAACCACAAAGAACGGTATGTCAATCCGCCTTTCGATGAAAACCCTAAAATATCTCAAAAAGTACACAATCTCTCCAAATACGTCCCTCACGAATCTCCAATTCTTAAGGTTGAAATGAAACCTTAAGCTCGTCTCCAAACTCTAAGCGGCGCTAAACAGGGATAAGCGAGGATCCCGAAAACTCCTTTCTCAAGCCTTTATATATGGCGAGGTAGGGTTACGAGAAAGCCCAATGACGTGGCTGACGTGGAAAATATGGCACGTCACAAGATCACCAAAATCACGGTCATGAACAACTTTCCACGACCGTAATTCAGGGCGTGGAACTAGATTACAGCACACTATGATTTCCACAGCCATGGTTTAGACCGTGTAACTCTCTGTCGTGTTCCAAACTCACATCCACGATCATGTTGCCAGATCCACGGCCGTAATTTAGAGCGTGGACTTCAAAACTCACTTCCACGGCCGTAATTCAGGGCGTGGTTCTTCAAACTCCGTGTTTTTGCCTTTGTTTCATGACATCCTTCATCCATGCTCCTTCCTTAGCCTCTCCAATGCATCTCCTTGCCATCAAGCATGGTCAAACATTCCTTTACTTCCTCATTATGCTCCAATCCAAGCCTTTATTCACCTAAAAACAAAACGAAGCTAGTGTAGATCTCTATATCGACAAAGTGGGTGAACTAGCTCACAATTGTTTCAAACTCATATCTAAGAACACTATAAAGAGGGAAAAACAGCTAAAACAAGTGCCTAAAATATAGTCATATTTCATGCTAACAAAATACCTCATACTTGCCACTTGTTTGTCCCCAAGCAAAGTTTTTAAAAGCTTAGAACATAAGGTAGAATGAAATATGAATGCAAAATAAAACAAAACAATCTTTTTGGTTGATCTGCTTCTAGTCAATAGATCATCCTCAAACCTTGCTTCATTCATCCTTAAAAACACTCATATTCATAAACCAAAGTATGCAAAGCAAAGAAACTTCATAAATTGCAAATACTTCAAGACAAACATCATAACCTTCAAGCATTGTCAAAATCAAGCATGTGAAACTTCAATTTAGATCACCAAGTCAAATAACACTCTTATGATCTCAAGGACTTTCAAATAAGGCCAAGAATGCGGAAAAGGTGGGAAATTTGTAAAGGAATGTGGTGTATGAATCCGGGAAGAAGGGAAAACACAAACTCTTTTCTTTTTACCATTTGAACTTCCACCAACTTAGAGCTTTGCTCTAGACTTTTTGCACATAATTTTTCGACTTTACTTTTGGAGTTATGGACAACGGTGCACAATAACCGAAGCCTAGGAGATTGGCGTTTCTCAATTTCGAGATGTCTCAAACCCTTGATGCACATACCATAATCCGTGAGGAATATCGCTCAATCCGACTTTGGCAAGACACAAACACCCGGCTATGTGAATGGTGCCGAGTTACTCATCGTCATGATTGACTTCCCCAAACCTAGAATTTTCCTACACTTTGAAAACGATTTCTTTCATGGCCCTCCCACATCAAACATGCCAAAATCAACTCTTCCTAAATCCCGGATAGGTAAAGGAGGCAGTTATTTTATTGAGGGGCTAAATGATCAAAGAAAGAAGTAAGAAAATCGAGGTGTCTTAATCATTTCATAAAGAAGTATAAGAACTTATATTGTGACTTCAATCTTTGTTCTCAATATGATTTAGATAAAACCTTCACATTATGAAACTTGCAAGAAAGGATAAGCAACATATTCAATCTCTTCACAATTCATAATTCAATTCAAGCATACAATTATCATCAAAAACTCATTCCACAAGTAGTTTTCATCATAGAAATCATCTCTAATCTTAGAAGCACAAATAATTTCAAATTTTTCAAATTTTTATGCGTTTTTCAAAGCCTTTTTTTTATGCAATGCAATAATGAAACGTGTGACAATGAAAGGAAACATGCAAGTGTTCATAGTCATGCAAAGCAAAGTGAGTAGAGTTATTACAAATGATAGTCACACCCCACCCCATACTTGAAACATACATTGTCCTCAATGTTCAAAAGAAATAAAGAAAAGAAAGAAAAGCAAAAGGAACTCACTAATGGCGGTGTGGTGGCTCAAACCGGCGGTCAATCAACATCATCACTGTGGAGGAGGCGGCGGTGGATATGGAAAGAAATCCGAGCTAAAAGGCCGCCCAAACTGCTGGCGGTAGATGTCCCTCAAGATGCGATCGTGCTCTTGGCTCCGGGTGTCATGAGTCTCCTGTCGGATCTTTAGATCTCCCACTCTCCTCGAAAGATCGGTAGCCCATCCCGGAAGCTGCAAGTACCAATCCGGCGGCTGTCCATACCAAGTTGGAGCGTCCTGAGGAGGAGGAGGAGTCGATGCCACCGGTGCCTGCTCATACCATGGTGGAGGAGCTCCCATCCAGTCCGGTTGCGCTCCATACCAAGCGGGTGGAGCGTCCATCCAAGTCGGCCTCTCACTCACGCTAGCCCTGCGTGAAGAAGAGGCACCAGAAGGTCTAGAAGGGCGGGGAGAACGTCTAGGTGGGTCCGGGAAGGCGTCCGGCTGATCCGGGAATGTACCAAAAGTGTGCTCATCACCTCCTACATCATGGTTGTCACCCCCTCTCATCTCCTCATCATCATCCCCAACTGGGAAATCATCCGGCACATACGGAGGAGCTACTAGTCTATTGGCATGCATGGCCGCAAAGGTCGCCTTCCAATTATGGCGTTCGGCCATAATTGAGTACTCGGGAAGCCAAGGGATACCTCTACCACCTCTCTCCTCCCATGGCATGGCTGCAGTAGGTGGATCTTGGTGGCGGGGAAAGATAATGCCTCTAGTCATGAGCCCGTTGAGACCCAAAGGTCTCGCCGCTATCCTAGTACAAGCGGAGTAATCTATCCCTAGTTGGTTGGCTATATGAGTCACCATGCCACCATAACCAATGTTCCCGGCTTTCTTGTTCTTCAACTTACTCATGGTGGAGGCAAGAAGGGTGGCACAATCGGCGGGTCTACCATTAAGCATGCAATAAAGGAGGAAGAGCTCATCGGTCTTAATCTTTTGTGTGGTCTCGGTCCTAGGGAAGAGACATTCGGAAAGGACCCTATGAGCTATCTTCAAGGCTAAGTGGTAGATGAGCTTAGCCTTGGTGTCGGCCGGTTGCCAACGATCCTCACTAGCATATATCATGGCAATCTCCTCCCAAAAGTCCTTAGCATACACACCACTAGGAAACCTACCATTGAATCTCTCATGGAACCCAAAGAAGGTTCCAAACTGAACAATGGAGAACTCATAGTCTTACTCCATTAGTCTAAAGGATACCGTTCGATTCATATGGCTATGCTCAAAGAAAGTCACAAACTCCCTTGTTATCTCATCATAAGCGTCCTCTCTAATAGCGGAGAAGACGATCAATCCAGCTCTATCCAAGAGCCATGTCAAATCATTCACAACATTGAGCGGCTCAAGCTCCTCAAGGACTAGGTATCGAGGTCCTATGACCGGCCTCTTCTCGATCCTTTCTAAGGCTCCTAGGTAGTCTTTATGGATAGTTGGGATTCTAGGAGGTGGTGGTGATGGTGGTTCACTAAGGGGAGGTTGGGAAGAGGAGGAACTATCATCCTTTCTCTTCTTGTTCATGCTAGACTTTCTTCTAAACATTTTTCTCTTTAACAGCAAAAATTACGGCCTGTTCTTGAAAAACCACGGCCGTGGAACGTACAGAGACCGTGGTTTTGGTCTGTTTCTCTCAAATCACAGCAAATCAACACCAAACTCAGCAATCATTGTCCTAGGCTAATTCCAATTCCAATTCTATTCAGTTCTCTTAAATTCTTGCGAAAAATAGAGCCAAATTGACAAAGTAGAGAAAAGGGAGAAAAACCTAGGGTTTGGATCTTTCAAATCCAAATTCCGTCTCCTGCGTGGATTGTTCACTTGGTTTGTTGCTTGGATCGTGTAGATGATCGAAAATGCTCCACATTATGCTCAAGAATCGAACGAATCGGACTCCGAACGAAGATTCATGGGTTGAGGATGGTTGTCGGCGATTTGGGCGTGGAACTGGGCGTGGAATTGGGTTTTTGTTGTGTTTTTGTGAAGGAAGATGGTTTATATAGTGCCCGTAAAATTTTTGAAAATCACGGTCACTCGGGGCAAACCACGGCCGTGGAAATGTACGGAACCCGTGGTTTTCATGAATTTTGCTAGATTTTGGGGAATTACGGTCACCTGTTGCTTCCACGGCCGTGGTTTAGGGCGTGGAAGTCTTTGTTGTGTGCCAACATCCAAGTTTCGTCAATTCCTTCCAACTTTTGCATCTTTCCTTTGTCCAATCTTTATTCCTACATCCAAAAACATAACATACCGGGAGGTATCGAGGGAAAAACAAAAAAAACAACTAAACTAAACTACTCTAAGAAAGAAAAACAAAAACGTAAGTGCAATACCTTGGGTTGCCTCCTAAGAAGCGCTTGTTTTGGGTCCGTAGCTAGACCGTTCCTGTGTTTATTCGAGGATAATCGGAGCGATTTCCTCAACCGGGAGCTCCGGTGAATACTTCTTAAGACGTTGGCCATTCACCTTAAAACTTCTGCTCTTTTCACCCCATACTTCAACTGCGCCATGGGAAAAAACACGTTTGATTAGATAGGGTCCAGTCCAACGAGATTTAAGCTTACCAGGAAAGAGACGAAGTCTCGAATTGAAGAGGAGAACTTAATCTCCTTCTTTGAGATTCTTTGGAATGATATGCTTATCATGCCAATGCTTCGCCCTTTATTTGTAGATCTTGGCGTTTTCATAGGCGTTCAAGCGGAGTTCTTCAAGCTCATTAAGGTCCAAGAGGCGCTTCTCGCCCGCTTCCTTCATGACGAAGTTCAACCACTTCACAGCCCAGTACGCCTTGTGTTCTAACTCAATCGGGAGATGACAAGACTTCCCATACACAAGGTTGTATGGTGTTGTACCTATGGGAGTCTTGTATGCAGTTCTATATGCCCATAATGCATCATCCAACTTCAAAGACCAATCCTTCCTCATCTTTGAGACCGTCTTCTCAAGGATGCCTTTGATCTCTCTATTCGAAATCTCCACTTGTCCACTTGTTTGTGAATGGTAGGGGGTGGCGATCTTGTGAGTCACCCCATACTTAGCTAGTAGAGATTCAAATCGGCGGACAATGAAGATGGCTCACACCTAGACCGCCCGGTTGCTGAATTTGGATCCATCCTTTGCCCGAGAGTTCGTGGTTCATCCCCTCCATTAGCAACTCTCACATCTCCAACGGGAATGCAAGGAACAACCGGTGGTCTTGGGCTGTTACGAACGGGGTGAATCACCAGATCAATATCCTCAAGTGGTGGCATATCCTCATCCTCATCGTCGGATGATTAAACTCTAATGGACTTAGTTGGTTTCTTGACCTTCTTCTTCTTGGCGTCATTCAGCTCCAACTTCATGTCCAACATCATAACTTTGAGTTCATCAATTTGGAATTGATGACTCATTAACTCGTCCAAACGAGCTTTCTCACTCAACTTAAGTTGAAGTTGAGCTTCATCCAACTCAGCTTGGATGTTTCTCTCATTGTTTTCAGCCATCTTTTTCTCTTTCAATTTTCTTCTTAAAGTTCTCTCAAGTTCTGGATCGAAAGGAACTAGATGTTTGGTAGATCTAGTCTTTCGCATATACCTAAAGAATCTGCAAAAATCACTCACAAAGAGATATCAAATAACAAGAGCAAAAGCTCCCAAGCTCGACAACCAAAAACCGGAATTGGTCTTGACCAACTCCCGGGCAACGGCGCCAAAAACTTGTTCGCCTCTAAACGTGCGTGCAAATAAGTTTTAATTATAAAACTAGAATAAAAGCAAGCGAACCCGCAGTGTACGGATCGGTGTAGATAAGCAAGTATTCTAGAGTATAGAACTCAAGGAATTGGTGAAACAAAATCAGTTTCAAGTAATCGAGCAATCAAAAGTGTAGAAGCTTTGCAAATATTGGGGAAAACAACAACCCTAAAGATCCAGGTATCAAACTGTGGCAATCGATTCAAGATATACTATATATATAAGGACAGAGTTGAGAATTACAAAGGTATACTAAAGCAAGGTTATGTACGGTGAAGTTCCAAAACCCTACATGTCTAACCCAAGACTCTCTCTATAAAGGTTGTTGAAGCTACAGTATAGAAAGGATCTAAAGGTAAGAATTAATCTCAAATACCCATGCCCAAACCCAAGGAATCAAAGACAAGCCAAAACGGTTAAGGTTGTGACACTCGAAACCAAAATAGAGGATGTTGAGTCTCACTGCTACCTAGAAAAGGCAAGCCAATGCTAGGTTAAAGCTAATCTTTAACTTTGGATCAAAGCAACAACAAAGTTCGTAAACCAAGGGAAATAACGGCTAGATCTTGAGAACCACGGCCGTGGAACTCAAGAATAGCCCGTGATTTAGGATGTCGACGATATTTCTCACACTCTCAGGGTCCAATCAAATTACGATCGATCTATCATCATCTAAGCCACAACTATCAACCCTTCACCTTAGAATTGCTAAAGGGTTTTAGCCAATAATCATCATTATGATATCAATAATCAAATTAAAAAGAATGAAAGATGAAAACCCTCGAAAACTCAATAATAACTCGAAGTCAATCTCGAAATCTAAACACAAAGTATTATGTTTATGAATTTAGAAGAATAGGAATAGAAACCCTCACAAAGATCTAGAGAAACCACAAAAAACGGGATGTCAATCCGTCTTTCGATGAAAACCCTAAAATATCTCGAAAAGTACACAATCTCTCCAAATATGTCCCTCACGAATCTCCAATTCTTAAGGTTGAAATGAAACCTTAAGCTCGTCTCCAAACTCTAAGCGGCGCTAAACAGGGATAAGCGAGGATCCCGAAAACTCCTTTCTCAAGCCTTTATATAGGGCGAGGTAGGGTTATGAGAAAGCCCAATGATGTGGCTGACGTGGCAAATATGACACGTCACAGGATCACCAAAATCACGGTCATGAACAAATTTCCACGACCGTAATTCAGGGCGTGGAACTAGATTACGGCACACTATGATTTCCACGGCCGTGGTTTAGACCATGTAACTCTCTGTTGTGTTCCAAACTCACATCCACGATCATGTTGCCAGATCCACGGCCGTAATTTAGAGCGTGGACTTCAAAACTCACTTCCCGGCCGTAATTCTGGGCGTGGTTCTTCAAACTCCGTGTTTTTGCCTTTGTTTCGTGACATCCTTCATCCATGCTCCTTCCTTAGCCTCTCCAATGCATCTCCTTGCCATCAAGCATGGTCAAACACTCCTTTACTTCCTCATTATGCTCAAATCCAAGCCTTTATTCACCTAAAAACAAAACGAAGCTAGTGTAGATCTCTATATCGACAAAGTGGGTGAACTAGCTCACAATTGCTTCAAACTCATATCTAAGAACACTATAAAGATGGAAAAACAGCTAAAACAAGTGCCTAAAATATAGTCATATTTCATGCTAACATGACTTTCAACGTCCTCGTCGTATAAGACTTTAATATGTTGTTCACTTTTGTCTTGTCCGGTTGGGAAGGGTGGGCTCATGACCCCAAGGTTCTTGAAAATGTAATTTGCAACCCCGATCTCAACTTCTCACTTCCACCTCCAGATAATTTCTATCTTTGTGACAAGGGTTGTGCAGATAGACCGGTATTCCTAATTCCATATTCAAAGACTCGGTATCACTTAAATCAGTTTGACAATGAACCTCCAAGCAACAAAAAGGAAGCGTTTAGCAGGGCACACTCTTCTCTAAGATTTTTTTGCACTGAAAGTTGTTTTGGAATCCTAAAGAAGAGATGGAAGTTATTATCTGCTATGCCTTGTTACCCGGACTACACCCAAGTTGACATCCATCTGGTTTGCTTTGCTTTATACAACTTTATTCGTCTATACTCAGGGTATGATGACTTGTCAGAAAATGAGGATGAGTTGCCAACGACAAGTCAAGACGAAGTAGAAGAGGTGGAGGAGAACAATGACAATGGAAGAGGAATGGGTCATATTCGTGATCGTATTGCAACAAAATTTTGGAATGCAAGAAGGAATTATGTTTGATTTATTAGTGACATTGTGTCCGACTATTATTTATGTACGCTTTTATGATGTAGGTGACATATTATATTTCCCACTAGTATTAATGAACTTATGTTTCAGTGTGTAAGTTTATAATTTGCAAACGTTGTTTAAACTTACGTTCGTGTATGATGAAATTGCAAATGTGATATGAAGCAAAAGAAAAGGATGGACGATAACATTTATAACCAAAATAATACATTGTTGATTGTTCGCTCCAAACGGTGTGTGCAAGCTTTAAATTTATAACCCTAGACTTAAGCTTAAAACAAGGATGCGAACCCGCAGTGTACGGGTCAATCGTAGTAAAAGCAAGAAAATTCCAGGGGTCGATCACAGGGACTTGGTGAAACAAAGTCCAATACGGTGTGCTAATGTTAATGCTAACCACAAGAGCAAATAACACAATCAAGATGAATAAGATGTCAAATAAAGCAAACATGCAATTCTAGGGATTAAAGCATCTAGTTGTGGTTCCAACTCAAGATCTATAGATAAGCGGACAAAGCTGAGATTTTTGCATGGGGAAGGTGTTTCTAAAGTGGAGTAGATCACCGGGTAAGTCTCACTACACACTAATCCTAAACCGTAACTCCTATTACCGGGTAAGTCTCAAGGAATTAAGATAAAGAACTATAACCTCAAACTAACATACCATCTAAGGGAATAGAATCAACCTTTACCGGGTAAGTCTCAGGCTAACTCACAAAGATGGGATAGAAGCACACTCAAACCCCAATAAAGGATAAACCTTTATTACCTACGCTTATGATCGTTGGTACACAAACTAAGGAATTACCGGGTAAGTCTCATCCTAAGCTTGCTTTGAACCAGAAGGGTGTAATAAGAATAGGATTTGGCAAACTCTAACACTTAACTCTCAGTTTAGGATCAGATAAGTCACCTCGGTCAGAAGAATTCCACCCCGGCCGAGATGTTCATCAACCGAACGAGATGCTTAGGGTTAAGGTTAAAGACTCGAGCTTTCAGGATCCTACTGGAATCTAAGATTATTCTATCATTGTTTTTCCCACAACCTTCAGCCAATCACCCTAGAATCACACAAGGAAATTAGCCACTCATCATCATAATGAAAGTATTAAATATATGGGAAGAAGGTGAATATTTGAACAAAGAAGAATTTAATGAAAACACTTCAATAACTGAATCAAATATCACACAAAAATCGTTCCTTGGATAATAATCCAACAAGACAAGACAACAAGGAAAGGAATTGAAGACAATCTTACAAAACCCTCCAAAAAGCTATAAAGCTATAGTCTTCAATCTTCCTTCAATCCTTCAAAAAGGTTCTTCAACAACTCCCAACTTGGAGTAGGATGCGGCTGCTGTGCTTGTATGCGAGGTTTTCAGCTGTAAGCGGCTCTCGAATTATGGGAAATCCGACCCTTTTTATAGGAAAAATAAACCTCTAAAGATAATAAATCTTAAGAAGATATATTCCCATAAAAATAGGTAAAATATATGATTCTGCATATCTCCTTCCTTCCAGAAGCTCAGCCCAAAAATATAAGATCACTTTCCAAAATTAAAAGATCTCTTCCAAGAATAAAATATTCTCGCCGCGTCCTAGGTGTTCGCCTCGGTCGAGTCGGCGTCTCTGGATCGCCTCGGTCGAGATGAATCTCTGGTTAACCGAGGTGACTCATAACTGAATGTAGAATCTCTCAAAACTGGTCCAAAGTAAATCTTTAATCCATGGTTGTGCTTCCTGAATGTAGCTCCAAATGACTCTTGACTCCTTTTGTTCCTTTTTGATGCAATACGTACCATATTACCTGCAATTACAACGAAACTAGGTGTAGACCTCGATTCTCGCAAAGGTAGATGAAATGGTAGTAAAATCACATAATGTACATACAAACATGCAGATTATGAAAGATAAAACGTCCAAACAAACCCCAAAATATAGACTATAATTCATGCTATCAAAATACCCCATACTTAGCCCTTGCTTGTCCCTAAGCAAGTTCCTCATATAGAAATCAAGATAGAATGGATTATAAGTCAAGAAAATCAATGAAAAGTCTTTCAAAAACATTTTATGGTGTGAAACTATCATAGATCACTCTAAGAGAATACTTCCTGGAATTAAAAACTCAATATGATCAACACATTTTATAAATATAGGAAAGTTGTTCATCTTTGCATAAAATCATAGAATGCATAATAAATCATAATTATCAAAATTAATCATGTATAATCCGATTTAAACCGCTAAGTCAATCAACAAGCTCAAGGTCTCAAGGGCTTCCCAAAAGAAAAGGTCAAGAAACGTGAAGGGTAGGGATGTATGTAAGGTAATGTGGTGCTAGAATCCGGGAAAAGGATGAACTTCACTTTCACTTTGACTTTCAACATCTTCCATCAATAAGCTTTGCTTATTTCACACTTTTTTTCTTTTACTTTACTTTTTGGGATGCATGGATAGAGGTGCACAATAACCGAAGCCTAGGAAATCTGCAATCATCAATTTCTCGAGATGCATCAAACCCTTGATGCACATACCATGACCCGTTAGGAATATCGCTCAATCCGACTTTGGCAAGACACAAACACCCGGCTATGTGAATGGTGCCGAGTTACTCATCTTCATGATTGACTTCCCCAAACCTAGAATTGCATTCTAACACTTTCACTTTCAGCCATCTTCAACTTTAACTTGCTTTTGCCACTTCGCTTGCTTCCAAATTCCCGGATAGGTAAAGGGAGGCAAAAATGTATATGAGGGGTTAAGCATGATCAAGAAGAAGAAGAAGAAGAGAATGAATTGCCTTGGTCTTTCCAAGATGAATGTGAGAGAACTTATGCTGCGGTGTCAACCTTCAAATTCAACATAATTTGGATAAAAACAAAATATTAAACATGCCAATAATTTCAAACAAAGCATTTAGCAACTTAAACATATTATAAAACATTTCAAACATATAAAGAATTTAAAACCAGTCAGTAAACAAGATCTTCACTGAGATCATATCCAGATAAGTAACACAAAAATCATTTTCGAAAACTCTCAGTTAACCCACCTCGGTCGAGATGTTCTTGGTTCAACCGAGGTGAAACACCTCGTTTTTCCAGAACTGTCCCGGTCGAGGTCGAAAGATTTTTTTTTAAAACCATTTTTTTTTTTTTTTTTTCGGTTTCGACGTTTTTCTCAATCAAATAACCTGTAAGTATGCATGCAATCTCAGATAAACATATAAATGCGGAATGAAGCATAAATATGAAAATATCCGAAATAATAAAATACATCATAAGTATCGAATACATCAATAGTCAAGTAGTCAAGTAATATATCAACTACCCCATACTTGAGACACACTGTCCCAGTGGGTATAATAAAAGTCTGAATAAAAGAGGACTCACCGGATAAAGAGCCGAACTGCATAAAAATAAATAAATAAAGCCTGCAGCTCCTCAAAAGTCCTGATCCGGTGGTGGTGGTGGTGGTACATAAGGATACTGGGTCGGATCGAATGGATAGCCCATAGTCTGCTGGAACTGTAGCTCCATCATCCTACGCTGATAGTGCTGCCCCTCCAACATCTGCTGAGTCCAGCTGTCAAGGTGTCGGCTCTATGTAGGCTGGGGCTCGGATCTCAGAAAACTGATCCAGCCCGACTGTGGCGATCATCCTCCTAAGGTCAGCCTCTAACCCTAGGCAGTCAAAAGCGGATACCTCCAGAAATCGTGGTGCGATAACTGGACGGCCCGCTATCCTCTCATAGTCTACCCGGCATCTCTCGTGGATGACCGGGCGGTAGGGACGGGAAGAAGAAGGGGAAGGGGAAGGTGAGGATCTATCTCTAAGGGCCAGTAAACGGTCGGAACTCATCTTCGCAAAACACTCTGTCAGATCACCTCGGTTGACTGACAACCCTCAGAAATCACCTCGGTCGAGGTGCAGGCCGACTGGACCGAGGCGTAACAGTTCGAATTCCAATTCTCAAAATTTCAGTTCTTTTCCCCCTAAAATCACTACAATTGCTTCCTAAGGGGTACTTATGGGTTTCCTCAGCAGAAACAAGGGCAACCAAAGCCCAATAAGCAGCAAACGAGGAGTTAGGGTTTTCGAACGGTGGTTACCTCGTTTCGGTCGAAAATACTCAGATCTTTGCAGATCTGTAGTTGCAATCGCCTCTTCTACCCTTTAATCGCGTTTTGGAAGCAGAAATCGTCGAAACGAGCGAGAAACGGAGGAGAACGAGATGCCTCTGTCGCCGCGGTCGAAGTGGGTGAAAAATAAAAAGTGAAAAGTAATTTTCCCTTTTTATACCGTCGCGAGATCTGCTGTCACCTCGGTCGAGATGGTCTCGACTGGACCGAGGTGGTACGGACCGAGGCGGTTCTGCAGAAACCCTAGTCGCCTCGGTTGCTTCAAGAATCAACTCGGTCGAGGTGTTCTGACAGTGACCGAGGTGCCTCTTTCTTCTCAGAATCTCGAACTTCTCTCTTTCCTGGTGTGCTCTTTCCTGTTGTCTGTCTGGAACACCAAAAACAAAGCAAAGCAAAGCAAAAACAAAAACTATCTAAACTAGACTAGAAAACGGGAAAGAAAGCAATACCTTGGGTTGCCTCCCAAGAAGCGCTTGATTTAAGGTCGCTAGCTGGACCATGATGCGTCTCAAAGGAGGTAGATCGGCGCGACCTCCTCAACCGGCGTTTCCGGTTGATACTTCTTAAGTCTATGACCGTTGACCTTGAAGCTTCCGCTAGTTTCGCCCCACATCTCAACTGCACCATGAGGGAAAACATGTTTCACAACGTAAGGTCCGGTCCATCTAGACTTCAACTTACCTGGAAAAAGACGGAGGCGGGAGTTGAAGAGTAGAACTAAATCTCCTTCGTTAAGCTCCTTTGGAACGATACGCTTGTCATGCCATCTCTTCGTCCTTTCCTTGTAGATTTTGGCATTCTCATAGGCGTTTAAACGCAGCTCCTCCAGCTCGTTAAGTTCCAATAGTCGCTTCTCGCCAGCATCTTTAATGTCAAAGTTCAACCATTTGATAGCCCAATACGCTTTGTGCTCCAACTCGACGGGCAAGTGGCAAGATTTCCCATACACCAGATTATAAGGGGTGGTGCCTATGGGAGTCTTGAATGCGGTCCTGTATGCCCAAAGAGCATCGTCTAATTTCATGGACCAATCCTTCCTCGTCCAAAAACTTGTTCGCTCCAAACGGTGTGTGCAAGCTTTAAATTTATAACCCTAGACTTAAGCTTAAAACAAGGATGCGAACCCGCAGTGTACGGGTCAATCGTAGTAAAAGCAAGAAAATTCCAGGGGTCGATCACAGGGACTTGGTGAAACAAAGTCCAGTACGGTGTGCTAATGTCAATGTTAACCACAAGAGCAAGTAATACAATCAAAGATGAATAAGATGTCAAATAAAGCAAACATGCAATTCTAGGGATTAAAGCATCTAGTTGTGGTTCCAACTCAAGATCTATAGATAAGCGGACAAAGCTGAGATTTTTGCATGGGGAAGGTGTTTCTAAAGTGGAGTAGATCACCGGGTAAGTCTCACTACACACTAATCCTAAACCGTAACTCCTATTACCGGGTAAGTCTCAAGGAATTAAGATAAAGAACTATAACCTCAAACTAACATACCATCTAAGGGAATAGAATCAACCTTTACCGGGTAAGTCTCAGGCTAACTCACAAAGATGGGATAGAAGCACACTCAAACCCCAATAAAGGATAAACCTTTATTACCTACGCTTATGATCGTTGGTACACAAACTAAGGAATTACCGGGTAAGTCTCATCCTAAGCTTGCTTCGAACCAGAAGGGTGTAATAAGAATAGGATTTGGCAAACTCTAACACTTAACTCTCAGTTTAGGATCAGATAAGTCACCTCGGTCAGAAGAATTCCACCCCGGCCGAGATGTTCATCAACCGAACGAGATGCTTAGGGTTAAGGTTAAAGACTCGAGCTTTCAGGATCCTACTGGAATCTAAGATTATTCTATCATTGTTTTTCCCACAACCTTCAGCCAATCACCCTAGAATCACACAAGGAAATTAGCCACTCATCATCATAATGAAAGTATTAAATATATGGGAAGAAGGTGAATATTTGAACAAAGAAGAATTTAATGAAAACACTTCAATAACTGAATCAAATATCACACAAAAATCGTTCCTTGGATAATAATCCAACAAGACAAGACAACAAGGAAAGGAATTGAAGACAATCTTACAAAACCCTCCAAAAAGCTATAAAGCTATAGTCTTCAATCTTCCTTCAACCTTCAAAAAGGTTCTTCAACAACTCCCAACTTGGAGTAGGATGCGGCTGCTGTGCTTGTATGCGAGGTTTTCAGCTGTAAGCGGCCCTCCGAATTATGGGAAATCCGACCCTTTTTATAGGAAAAATAAACCTCTAAAGATAATAAATCTTAAGAAGATATATTCCCATAAAAATAGGTAAAATATATGATTCTGCATATCTCCTTCCTTCTAGAAGCTCAGCCCAAAAATAAAATATTCTCGCCGCGTCCTAGGTGTTCGCCTCGGTCGAGTCGGCGTCTCTGGATCGCCTCGGTCGAGATGAATCTCTGGTTAACCGAGGTGACTCATAACTGAATGTAGAATCTCTCAAAACTGGTCCAAAGTAAATCTTTAATCCATGGTTGTGCTTCCTGAATGTAGCTCCAAATGACTCTTGACTCCTTTTGTTCCTTTTTGATGCAATACGTACCATATTACCTGCAATTACAACGAAACTAGGTGTAGACCTCGATTCTCGCAAAGGTAGATGAAATGGTAGTAAAATCACATAATGTACATACAAACATGCAGATTATGAAAGATAAAACGTCCAAACAAACCCCAAAATATAGACTATAATTCATGCTATCAAAATACCCCATACTTAGCCCTTGCTTGTCCCTAAGCAAGTTCCTCATATAGAAATCAAGATAGAATGGATTATAAGTCAAGAAAATCAATGAAAAGTCTTTCAAAAACATTTTATGGTGTGAAACTATCATAGATCACTCTAAGAGAATACTTCCTGGAATTAAAAACTCAATATGATCAACACATTTTATAAATATAGGAAAGTTGTTCATCTTTGCATAAAATCATAGAATGCATAATAAATCATAATTATCAAAATTAATCATGTATAATCCGATTTAAACCGCTAAGTCAATCAACAAGCTCAAGGTCTCAAGGGCTTCCCAAAAGAAAAGGTCAAGAAACGTGAAGGGTAGGGATGTATGTAAGGTAATGTGGTGCTAGAATCCGGGAAAAGGATGAACTTCACTTTCACTTTGACTTTCAACATCTTCCATCAATAAGCTTTGCTTATTTCACACTTTTTCTTTTACTTTACTTTTTGGGATGCATGGATAGAGGTGCACAATAACCGAAGCCTAGGAAATCTGCAATCATCAATTTCTCGAGATGCATCAAACCCTTGATGCACATACCATGACCCGTTAGGAATATCGCTCAATCCGACTTTGGCAAGACACAAACACCCGGCTATGTGAATGGTGCCGAGTTACTCATCTTCATGATTGACTTCCCCAAACCTAGAATTGCATTCTAACACTTTCACTTTCAGCCATCTTCAACTTTAACTTGCTTTTGCCACTTCGCTTGCTTCCAAATTCCCGGATAGGTAAAGGGAGGCAAAAATGTATATGAGGGGTTAAGCATGATCAAGAAGAAGAAGAAGAAGAGAATGAATTGCCTTGGTCTTTCCAAGATGAATGTGAGAGAACTTATGCTGCGGTGTCAACCTTCAAATTCAACATAATTTGGATAAAAACAAAATATTAAACATGCCAATAATTTCAAACAAAGCATTTAGCAACTTAAACATATTATAAAACATTTCAAACATATAAAGAATTTAAAACCAGTCAGTAAACAAGATCTTCACTGAGATCATATCCAGATAAGTAACACAAAAATCATTTTCGAAAACTCTCAGTTAACCCACCTCGGTCGAGATGTTCTTGGTTCAACCGAGGTGAAACACCTCGTTTTTCCAGAACTGTCCCGGTCGAGGTCGAAAGATTTTTTTTTAAAACCATTTTTTTTTTCGGTTTCGACGTTTTTCTCAATCAAATAACCTGTAAGTATGCATGCAATCTCAGATAAACATATAAATGCGGAATGAAGCATAAATATGAAAATATCCGAAATAATAAAATACATCATAAGCCAAATAATACATCGAAGTCAAATAAGTCAAGTAATATATCAACTACCCCATACTTGAGACACACTGTCCCAGTGGGTATAATAAAAGTCTGAATAAAAGAGGACTCACCGGATAAAGAGCCGAACTGCATAAAAATAAATAAATAAAGCCTGCAGCTCCTCAAAAGTCCTGATCCGGTGGTGGTGGTGGAATGTAGGGGAACTGAGCAGGATCATAGGGATAGCCCATGACATGCTGGAACTGTAGCTGAGCCATCATGTGCTGATGATGCTGCCGCTCCTGCATCTCCCGGATATCCAAAGAAAGTGCAGCATAAGTGTCGATAACCTGATCCGTCAGATCGTCGATCCGTCGGTGTGCTGCTCTGTCCCTGACTCTCTGCCTCCTGCGCCTAGCGGGCCTGACTGGAGAAGTCTCAGCTGGCGCTGGCTCAGTATCCTCCTCATCCTCATCAAGATCAATAATGGGAGGCGCGCTCGTCCCAGCAGTATCTGTCCCTGTGTCCATCGGGACGCCGCCTCCTCTCTCATCGACAGTCTCGTCGTCGTCATCCTCATCGACCTCCTCAGCCTCCTCTGTAGCTGCAGCAGCAGCAGCTGCTCCCTCTCTATAGTCCTCCATCAGCGGGACCCATGCTGCCTGCCAGAAATGCGGGTCGGCAACAGAGAACTGTGCAGACCATCTGATACCCTGAGGCGCTGTCCGCTCCCAAGGCATGGCAACGTACGGAGTGGTCAATCCACGGGGAACCAGAATCCGCCGCGTAATCATCTCCTGCAGTCCCAGCGGCTTCGGAGCCGCTGCTAATGTGCAAACACTGAGGTCCATCCCGTGGTATGTGGCGATGTGGGTGACTAGACCTCCACAGCAAATATCACCCTTCCCTTTGGCCTTGATCCTGTGCAGATCCTCTGCCAGCATCAAGCCAAAGTCAGGGTATCCTCCCGTGACCATGCAGTATAGCGAAAATAGCTCCCCCTGTCTGATCTTCTGGGGCGTCTCAGTACGCGCCAGAAGCATCTCACTGAATATCCGGTGGGCGAGTCTAAAGGCTGGGTGAAAGATGACTTTCTCCCTGGAATCTCCAGGGCGCCATCTGTCTGCATGAGTGGTAATGTGGGCTATCTGTCCCCAAAACTCCCTAGCTACTGATCGGGAGGGAAAGTCTACAGCGGTAGGGGCAGGAAAGCTAAAGATCTCTCTCCATATCTCTAATGGAACTATGAAGTTCCGGCTCATCAGCCGGTACTTCACAGATCCCTCTGTGGGTAGGTAGGAGAAGGAGCTGACGAACTCGAGTGTCGGCTCTATGTAGGCTGGGGCTCGGATCTCAGAAAACTGATCCAGCCCGACTGTGGCGATCATCCTCCTAAGGTCAGCCTCTAACCCTAGGCAGTCAAAAGCGGATACCTCCAGAAATCGCGGTGCGATAACTGGACGGCCCGCTATCCTCTCATAGTCTACCCGGCATCTCTCGTGGATGACCGGGCGGTAGGGACGGGAAGAAGAAGGGGAAGGGGAAGGTGAGGATCTATCTCTAAGGGCCAGTAATCTGTCTGAACTCATCTTCTCAAAACAGCACTGTCAGACCACCTCGGTTGCTGACAAGTCTCAGAAATCACCTCGGTCGAGGTGCAGACCGACTGGACCGAGGCGTAGCAGTTTCGATTTCAATTCTCAGAAATTCAGTTCTTTTCCCCCTAAAATCACTACAATTGCTTCCTAAGGGGTACTTATGGGTTTCCTCAGCAAGATCAAGGGCAACCAAAGCCCAAAAAGCAGTAAACGAGTCGGTTAGGGTTTTCGAACTTTGTTTACCTCGTTTCGGTCGAAACACTCAATCTTTCTGCAGATCTGTAGTTGCAATCGACTCTTCTTCCCCTCAATTGCAGTTTTGAAGCAGAAATCGTCGAAAAAGAGTGAGAAACGAGGGAGAACGAGGTGCGCTGTCGCCGCGGTCGAAGTGGGTGAAAAATAAAAAGTGAAAAGTAATTTTCCCTTTTTATACCGTCGCGAGATCTGCTGTCACCTCGGTCGAGATGGTCTCGACTGGACCGAGGTGGTACGGACCGAGGCGGTTCTGCAGAAACCCTAGTCGCCTCGGTTGCTTCAAGAATCAACTCGGTCGAGGTGTTCTGACAGTGACCGAGGTACTTCTTTCTTCTCAGAATCTCGAACTTCTCCCTTTTCTGGAGTGCTCCTTCCTGTTATCTGTCCAGAACGCTAAAAACAAAGCAAAGCAAAGCAAAGCAAAAACAAAAACTATCTAAACTAGACTAGAAAACGGGAAAGAAAGCAGTACCTTGGGTTGCCTCCCAAGAAGCGCTTGATTTAAGGTCGCTAGCTGGACCATAGTGCGTCTCAAAGGAGGTAGATCGGTGCGACCTCCTCAACCGGCGTTTCCGGTTGGTACTTCTTAAGTCTATGACCGTTGACCTTGAAGCTTCCGCTAGTTTCGCCCCATATCTCAACTGCACCATGAGGGAAAACATGTTTCACAACGTAAGGTCCGGTCCATCTAGATTTCAACTTACCTGGAAAAAGACGGAGGCGGGAGTTGAAGAGTAGAACTAAATCTCCTTCGTTAAGCTCCTTTGGAACGATACGCTTGTCATGCCATCTCTTCGTCCTTTCCTTGTAGATCTTGGCATTCTCGTAGGCGTTCAAACGCAGCTCTTCCAGCTCGTTAAGTTCCAATAGTCGCTTCTCACCAGCCTCCTTAATGTCAAAGTTCAACCATTTGATAGCCCAATATGCTTTGTGCTCCAACTCAACGGGCAAGTGGCAAGATTTCCCATACACCAAATTATAAGGGGTGGTGCCTATGGGAGTCTTGAATGCGGTCCTGTACGCCCAAAGAGCATCGTCTAATTTCATGGACCAATCCTTCCTTGTCTTAGAGACGGTCTTCTCCAAAATTGCTTTGATTTCTCTGTTTGAGATCTCGACCTGTCCACTAGTTTGAGGGTGATAAGCGGTTGATACCTTGTGGGTTACCCCATACTTCGATAGAAGTGCCTTAAACTTCCGGTTGATGAAATGCGTTCCTCCATCGCTGATGATGATGCGTGGAGTTCCAAATCGTGGAAAGATAGTTCTATTCAAGAACTTCACAACCACCTTGGCGTCGTTAGTGGGAGAAGCGATGGCTTCAACCCATCTAGAGACGTAATCTACTGCAAGGAGAATGTAGAGGTTTCCTCCGGAGGATGGAAAAGGTCCCATGAAGTCAATCCCCCACACATCAAAGATTTCCACTTCTTGGATGTTGTTAAGTGGCATTTCGTTCCTCCTTGATAAGTTCCCTGTTCTTTGGCATGCATCACAAGAAACAACAAAAGATTGCACGTCCTTAAATAATGTAGGCCAAAAGAAACCGGAACGTAATACCTTAGCGCATGTTTTATCGGTGCTAGTATGCCCTCCGCAAGGAAGTGAATGGCAATGCCGTATGACGCTATTGACTTCATCTTCCGGAATGCACCTTCGAAGCATCCCATCCGGCCCGCGCTTGAACAGCAGCGGTTCATCCCAGTAGTAATGTCGTACGTCCTTGAAGAATTTCTTCTTTTGAGAGTACGTCAATCCGGGTGGTATTTCCTGGCACACAAGATAATTCACAATATCAGCATACCAAGGACCTTTATTATCAGAGAGTTGGTGAATGTCAGAGAAGGGAGTAGAAAAATTGTTATTTTCTGTAATCTCAGTCCGAATTGTCTCGCTGTCGACCTCGGTCGAGGCGCAAAGGCGTTGACCGAGGTGTTCTTCAGACGCCTCGCTCTGTCCAGAAAGTGCCTCGGTCGAGGTACTGCTACTGGATCCGAGGCTGGAAATCTTCGTTTCCTGGATCAGCTTCTCAGTCATGGCTCCTGGATCTTCTTCCAGTGCCTTTAAGCTCCGTATATCTGCATCACAAGAAGCATCTATACCTTCCTCCATTAAACTGAAGCTTATAACTCTTTCGAGTGGATCATTAATAAGGATAGAGCTCACCAATTCTCTTGATTCTTCTTCATCGTAGATGTTGAAGATATCATCAGTTAGTTGCTCCCCTTTCATGGCTGCAAGTAGCGCGAACTCCACCTCATCGCCGCCAACGTTGAATTTCAACTTGGCGTTTTTGCAATCCACATTGCAACCCGAAGTTGCTAGAAATGGCCTCCCGAGAATGATAGGAACAGGATAATCTGCGGGAATGTCAAGTACGACAAAATCTATAGGTAGATAGAAGTTACCTAACTTGACCGGAACGTCCTCCAAAATGCCCACGGGATGGGTGATGGAGCGATCCGCCATGTAGAGTCGGAATTTGACCGGTTTGGGCTCTCCAAGACCGATCTTAATGCATAGCTCCAGCGGGATGATGCTCACGCTGGCTCCTAGATCACAAAGGGCTTCACAAGTGACATCCCCAACTTGAATGGGAATGCAAAATGAGCCGGGATCTCTCAATTTAGGTGGCATCTTCTCCTTCATGATCTTTATGAGTTCCGAAGACTTAGATGTCATCCTAACTTCACCAACATCCTCCAGCTTCCTCTTCCTTGATAGGATCTCCTTCAAGAACTTCCCATAGGCGGGCATACCTAGAATAGCATCAAGGAAAGGAATATTAATATGGAGCTTATTCATCAAGTCAAGGAACTTACCAAAGTGCTTGTCAAGATGTGCTCTGGCTCTGGACTGGGGGAATGGAAGTGGTGGTTTATATGCAGGAGGTGGAACATAAGCTTCTGTCGTTCCTCCTGCTTTCTGTTGTACCGCCTCGGTTGGCATCTCGGTCGAGGTGTTCTTCGACTGGATCTGGACCGAGGTGGTCTGCGTCGAGCGAGGTACTGGATCTGTAGTTTTGAGTCCACTCCTCGTCGTGATGGCCATGCACTGGCCCTTAGGGTTAGTTTCCGTCTTTGCTGGAAGCTTCCCTGGATCTCTTGGCGCTTCATTCGCCCTATTAGCAAGTTGTTGTTCGAAGGACTTTTGAGCCCTCGAAAATGAAGTCATAGAATTCTCCATAGCATTAAGCTTGATCAAGATTGCCTCCAGGACTGCGTCCTTCTTTTCCGGCTGAGACGAACTTGATCCTTGCCCTTGGCTCTTCAATGGAGTAGAAGAAGAAGAAGGAGAAGAGAGGAAAGGGTTAGAGGAATCATTAGAGTTGGAGTTTGAATGATTGTTACCGTTGTTTTGGTTATTCGCCCTCCAATTGTTGCTATTGGATCCTCTATTGTTGTTGTAATTGTTGTTTCGGGGTCCGTTGTTGTTGTTACGGTACCCGTTATTGTTGTTGTTGTTGTTCCTTTGCCCTTGCTCTTCCTTCTTAGTTTGAGCCATTAATAGCTCCTTCAACTGCTTCACGTCGTTCTTCAAGGACGTGAGTTGGTTGTTGTTGGGTTGAGTCTCTTGAAAGTTGACTCTTTTAACTCCACCTTCAGCTCCTTGGTGGGTATACTTCTCCATGTGCAAGGATTGCTTCTCAATGAAGTCCCAAGCCTCATCAACCGCCATATCCATGAATGTACCGGCTGAGAGTAGTTGGAGATTGAACTGGGTGTTTCCGTCCAGCCCCTTGAAGTAGATCTCCAACAACTCGATCTTCGGAATCCCATGATGTGGGCAATCCAAAAGGATATCCTTGAACCGTTCCCATGATTCGGACAAGCTCTCCTTGTCCTTCATGATGAAAGCATTGATCTTCCCTCTCATTTCAGCAGTCTTTGAGGGGGGAAAGAATTTGGTCAAGAATTCCGTAGTCATCTCTTCCCATGTGCTGATCTTTCCTGCAGGAAGAGATTGATACCAAGTAAGAGCTCTATCTTTAAGAGAAAAGTAGAAAGGTCTTAGCTTGTAGTTGTTATTTTCAATTCTGGGAGGTCGCAAAGTCTCCATCAAGATCTCGTAGTTTTGAAGATGTTGATGCGGTGACTCCTTCTCTAGCCCTCCGAATTGACATTGGCGAATCATGGCTAGAACTTGCGGTCGAAGTTCGTAGTCATGATCCGCTGGATCTCCTAGGTTCACTCCTGGACGCCTCAGCTGTTGATTAGGGTCCATCCTTTGACCTAGGGTTTGTGGAATTCCTGCAAGAAGAACATCTCGGACTGGCATCCGAAGCGGATGCACATCGGCCGGGGCGTCAGGTACTGGATTCTGCCTCGGTCGAGGATCAACTACTGGATCCTGCATCGGTCGAGGTTGAATCTGGTTCCGAATTGCTGCAATCTCAGCTTCGATTGCTGCAGTCCTGGCTTGATTTTCCTCTTTCTCTTGCCTTAGCTCTTCTTTACTGAGACGTAGCAGCTCCTGCGTCTCTCTCAACTGGGCCGCAAGATCGTGATCGTCTTGTTGGGCCATCTTCGCTTCTCTTAAGCGTCTCTTGTATGTCTTTTCTGGTTCGGGATCGTAAGGAACGATTTCCTTCCCAGTGCGGGTTCTTCGCATATACCTAAGAAAGAACCTGCGAAAGTCACTCAAGTAGAGTGGTTAGACAAAAAGGGGGCAAATGCCCCAAGAGCAAACCGTACCGGCTCGGTCTAGACCAAGTCCCCAGCAACGGCGCCAAAAACTTGTTCGCTCCAAACGGTGTGTGCAAGCTTTAAATTTATAACCCTAGACTTAAGCTTAAAACAAGGATGCGAACCCGCAGTGTACGGGTCAATCGTAGTAAAAGCAAGAAAATTCCAGGGGTCGATCACAGGGACTTGGTGAAACAAAGTCCAATACGGTGTGCTAATGTTAATGCTAACCACAAGAGCAAATAACACAATCAAGATGAATAAGATGTCAAATAAAGCAAACATGCAATTCTAGGGATTAAAGCATCTAGTTGTGGTTCCAACTCAAGATCTATAGATAAGCGGACAAAGCTGAGATTTTTGCATGGGGAAGGTGTTTCTAAAGTGGAGTAGATCACCGGGTAAGTCTCACTACACACTAATCCTAAACCGTAACTCCTATTACCGGGTAAGTCTCAAGGAATTAAGATAAAGAACTATAACCTCAAACTAACATACCATCTAAGGGAATAGAATCAACCTTTACCGGGTAAGTCTCAGGCTAACTCACAAAGATGGGATAGAAGCACACTCAAACCCCAATAAAGGATAAACCTTTATTACCTACGCTTATGATCGTTGGTACACAAACTAAGGAATTACCGGGTAAGTCTCATCCTAAGCTTGCTTTGAACCAGAAGGGTGTAATAAGAATAGGATTTGGCAAACTCTAACACTTAACTCTCAGTTTAGGATCAGATAAGTCACCTCGGTCAGAAGAATTCCACCCCGGCCGAGATGTTCATCAACCGAACGAGATGCTTAGGGTTAAGGTTAAAGACTCGAGCTTTCAGGATCCTACTGGAATCTAAGATTATTCTATCATTGTTTTTCCCACAACCTTCAGCCAATCACCCTAGAATCACACAAGGAAATTAGCCACTCATCATCATAATGAAAGTATTAAATATATGGGAAGAAGGTGAATATTTGAACAAAGAAGAATTTAATGAAAACACTTCAATAACTGAATCAAATATCACACAAAAATCGTTCCTTGGATAATAATCCAACAAGACAAGACAACAAGGAAAGGAATTGAAGACAATCTTACAAAACCCTCCAAAAAGCTATAAAGCTATAGTCTTCAATCTTCCTTCAATCCTTCAAAAAGGTTCTTCAACAACTCCCAACTTGGAGTAGGATGCGGCTGCTGTGCTTGTATGCGAGGTTTTCAGCTGTAAGCGGCTCTCGAATTATGGGAAATCCGACCCTTTTTATAGGAAAAATAAACCTCTAAAGATAATAAATCTTAAGAAGATATATTCCCATAAAAATAGGTAAAATATATGATTCTGCATATCTCCTTCCTTCCAGAAGCTCAGCCCAAAAATATAAGATCACTTTCCAAAATTAAAAGATCTCTTCCAAGAATAAAATATTCTCGCCGCGTCCTAGGTGTTCGCCTCGGTCGAGTCGGCGTCTCTGGATCGCCTCGGTCGAGGTGAACCTCTGGTCAACCGAGGTGATCAAAATGTGAAATCTCTCGAATTTGCTCCAAAGTAAATCTTTAATCCATGGTTGTGCTTCCTGAATGTAGCTCCAAATGACTCTTGACTCCTTTTGCTCCTTTTTGATGCAATACGTACCATATTACCTGCAATTACAACGAAACTAGGTGTAGACCTCGATTCTCGCAAAGGTAGATGAAATGGTAGTAAAATCACATAATGCACATACAAACATGCAGATTATGAAAGATAAAACGTCCAAACAAACCCCAAAATATAGACTATAATTCATGCTATCAAAATACCCCATACTTAGCCCTTGCTTGTCCCTAAGCAAGTTCCTCATATAGAAATCAAGATAGAATGGATTATAAGTCAAGAAAATCAATGAAAAGTCTTTCAAAAACATTTTTATGGTGTGCAACTATCATAGATCACTCTAAGAGAGTACTTCCTGGAAATTAAAAAACTCAATATGATCAAAACATTTTATAAATATAGGAAAGTTGTTCATCTTTGCATAAAATCATAGAATGCATAATAAATCATAATTATCAAAATTAATCATGTATAATCCGATTTAAACCGCTAAGTCAATCAACAAGCTCAAGGTCTCAAGGGCTTCCCAAAAGAAAGGTCAAGAAACGTGTAGGGTAGGGATGTATGTAAGGTAATGTGGTGCTAGAATCCGGGAAAAGGATGTACTTCACTTTCACTTTGACTTGCAACACCTTCCACCAATAAGCTTTGCTTATTTCACACTTTTTTCTCTTTTACTTTACTTTTTGGGATGCATGGACAGAGGTGCACAATAACCGAAGCCTAGGAAATCCGCAATCATCAATTTCTTGAAATGCGTCAAACCCTTGATGCACATACCATGACCCGTTAGGAATATCGCTCAATCCGACTTTGGCAAGACACAAACACCCGGCTATGTGAATGGTGCCGAGTTACTCATCTTCATGATTGACTTCCCCAAACCTATTATTGCTTTCTAAGACTTTCACTTTCAGCCACTTCTCAACTTTAACTTGCTTTCACCACTTTGCTTGCTTCCAAATTCCCGGATAGGTAAAGGGAGGCAATATGTATATGAGGGGCTAAGCATGATCAAGAAGAAGAAGAAGAAGAAGAATGAATTGCCTTGGTCTTTCCAAGAAGAACGTGAGAGAACTTATGCTGCGGTGTCAACCTTCAAATTCAACATAATTTGGATAAAAACAAAATATTAAACATGCCAATAATTTCAAACAAAGCATTTAGCAACTTAATCATATCATAAAACATTTCAAACATATAAAGAATTTAAAACCAGTCAGTAAACAAGATCTTCACTGAGATCATATCCAGATAAGTAACGCAAAAATCGTTTTCGAAAACTCTCGAAACTTCGTTCTTCTAGTGTAGCTCCTGAACTGTGATCCTTCCTTTTGGAATACCTGGTTGTTGTCTAGAGGAAAACAAAAACAAAGCAACTATCTAAACTAAACTAGAAAAGGGAGAAGAAAGCAATACCTTGGGTTGCCTCCCAAGAAGCGCTTGGTTTAAGGTCGCTAGCTGGACCCTTCTCCATAGAATTACTCAATGTACCTTGAACACCATGGAGTGCTCATCACATCCATCATAAAATTCTTCCAAAAAGGTTCCGGTTCCTAATTTCACCGGCAAATGGTAAGATCTCCCACGTACAAGCTTGTACGGTTTGATTCTCACCGGAATCCTTCTAGACTTCCTGCACTTCAATGGGACATAATCTAGCCTTGCGTCCCATCCTTTCCTTGATCGAGAAAATAGTTTCTCGAGAATCATAGCAGCTTCCCCATCTATAGCTTGGGGATGGTACAGGGTCCTGAGCATGCGAGGGACCCCATACTTGAACAAATAACACTTCGTTGCCTTAGCGGTGAAGCGCTTGTTAACTTCACTCCTTATAATCCAAGGAGCATCTTTCTCCAACAATTTCAAGAGAGATTTCATCTTGATCTTAGGAGGTTCTTTCGGAAGAGACCTCCAACTCTCCGGTGCTTTCCTGAAAAATTCAGAAATTTTAATAGGGAATTCGAATGGAGTAAGAGAATGTACCTTGTAAAGTTCTCCAAAGCTTGAGACAAGTTTCGTGTTGGGTTGATAATCCACCCACGAAATCTCTCTTAGTTCTGCTGGTCTTTCTTCCACCTTGACCACAATCTCAGTAATTTGGCCAAGGTTCTCTGCATCTTCCACTTCTGGTTTTGCAGATTCTTCTTCCATCTCGGTCGAGATCTCTTCCACCTCGGCCGAGGTCTCAACAGTCGGATCGAGATCCTCCACATCCTCCTCTTCCACAAAAACTTCAAGAGAAGCTTCCGGTCCGACCAGAGGAATGCTTGGAAAGTGTAACACTTCCTTATGCTCCTCTTCCGGCTTAGCATAGGATATGGTGCTTTCCTTGAGCTCCTCCACCTTCTTCATCAACTTCTCCAATCTTGATTCGAGAGAGTCTTCGAAAGGTTGCTCATAAATGTTTTTAGGGACATTCCTCTCATCCCATATCGCAAGTTCATGTTGAATGGCCTCTTCTCTTTCCCATTCATTGTTGAACCAATAGAAGGAGTACTTCTCCTCCAAGTATTCATAATGGTCCGCCCTAGCACTTTGTCTTGCTATCCAGGCTGGATCAAATGTAGTCATCGGAAATCCTGAAAACTACAAAACTCATAGAAAGAGTAGTTAGTAGCAACAGGGGCAAATGCCCCAAGAGCAAACCGTACCGGCTCGGTCTAGACCAAGTCCCCAGCAACGGCGCCAAAAACTTGTTCGCTCCAAACGGTGTGTGCAAGCTTTAAATTTATAACCCTAGACTTAAGCTTAAAACAAGGATGCGAACCCGCAGTGTACGGGTCAATCGTAGTAAAAGCAAGAAAATTCCAGGGGTCGATCACAGGGACTTGGTGAAACAAAGTCCAATACGGTGTGCTAATGTTAATGCTAACCACAAGAGCAAATAACACAATCAAGATGAATAAGATGTCAAATAAAGCAAACATGCAATTCTAGGGATTAAAGCATCTAGTTGTGGTTCCAACTCAAGATCTATAGATAAGCGGACAAAGCTGAGATTTTTGCATGGGGAAGGTGTTTCTAAAGTGGAGTAGATCACCGGGTAAGTCTCACTACACACTAATCCTAAACCGTAACTCCTATTACCGGGTAAGTCTCAAGGAATTAAGATAAAGAACTATAACCTCAAACTAACATACCATCTAAGGGAATAGAATCAACCTTTACCGGGTAAGTCTCAGGCTAACTCACAAAGATGGGATAGAAGCACACTCAAACCCCAATAAAGGATAAACCTTTATTACCTACGCTTATGATCGTTGGTACACAAACTAAGGAATTACCGGGTAAGTCTCATCCTAAGCTTGCTTTGAACCAGAAGGGTGTAATAAGAATAGGATTTGGCAAACTCTAACACTTAACTCTCAGTTTAGGATCAGATAAGTCACCTCGGTCAGAAGAATTCCACCCCGGCCGAGATGTTCATCAACCGAACGAGATGCTTAGGGTTAAGGTTAAAGACTCGAGCTTTCAGGATCCTACTGGAATCTAAGATTATTCTATCATTGTTTTTCCCACAACCTTCAGCCAATCACCCTAGAATCACACAAGGAAATTAGCCACTCATCATCATAATGAAAGTATTAAATATATGGGAAGAAGGTGAATATTTGAACAAAGAAGAATTTAATGAAAACACTTCAATAACTGAATCAAATATCACACAAAAATCGTTCCTCCAACAAGACAAGACAACAAGGAAAGGAATTGAAGACAATCTTACAAAACCCTCCAAAAAGCTATAAAGCTATAGTCTTCAATCTTCCTTCAATCCTTCAAAAAGGTTCTTCAACAACTCCCAACTTGGAGTAGGATGCGGCTGCTGCGTATGTAGATTGGTGTATGCTGGATCTTGATCGATGTATGCAGCCTGTTTTTCGGTGTAGGCGGGATGTTGGATTTGTGGAAATCCGACCCTTTTTATAGGAAAAATAAACCTCTAAAGATAATAAATCTTAAGAAGATATATTCCCATAAAAATAGGTAAAATATATGATTCTGCATATCTCCTTCCTTCCAGAAGCTCAGCCCAAAAATATAAGATCACTTTCCAAAATTAAAAGATCTCTTCCAAGAATAAAATATTCTCGCCGCGTCCTAGGTGTTCGCCTCGGTCGAGTCGGCGTCTCTGGATCGCCTCGGTCGAGATGAATCTCTGGTTAACCGAGGTGACTCATAACTGAATGTAGAATCTCTCAAAACTGGTCCAAAGTAAATCTTTAATCCATGGTTGTGCTTCCTGAATGTAGCTCCAAATGACTCTTGACTCCTTTTGTTCCTTTTTGATGCAATACGTACCATATTACCTGCAATTACAACGAAACTAGGTGTAGACCTCGATTCTCGCAAAGGTAGATGAAATGGTAGTAAAATCACATAATGTACATACAAACATGCAGATTATGAAAGATAAAACGTCCAAACAAACCCCAAAATATAGACTATAATTCATGCTATCATTGATTCATGGTTCATGGAACCTTAATAGTACATTACATAAACAGCAAGTACAACCCAGTAAGTAACCCCCAAACAAACGATCTTAAATAATTTTTCGTTTTAAGTTTCTTATTCACAAAGACAAATCGCCCAAAATCGCTACAGAGACAAATCACCAAAAATCACTACGAAAATAGGGCAAGAGTGTGTTGGCCTAACCTTTGATGATGACGGAAAGGAATACGACGGACGGAGGAAGAGCTTCAGTTCTCTCACTTGTCGCCAAATCGCCCAATGGAAACATACCCAATCGGTTTTTCGTAATAACAAGTTTTACAACACACCACCCCCAACACACTATAAAATGTTTGAATAACACTAAACACTAGTGTTATTTAAAAAACCCCATCTAAGATTCCAAGGGTCTGTTTGGTATGAGTTACATAGATATTCATTTAGATTTTTTTTTTACGAGATTCTTCGGGATGGCAAAATTTGTGCTGTTTGGTAGGAGTTGGAGATTGGAGATTGTATTCTTTTACGAGATTCTTTTGGCTAAAGAATCCCGTAAAAAGAAGCTTGCCCATCCAAGCTTTTTGGGGATTCATTGGGTTAGATTCTTTTCAATTCCACTCATACCCTTCTCCTTCATTCATCTCTTTCGTTCTTCGTTTCAATTTCAGGGATGAAGCAACTCAAAGCTCTTTTCAACCTAATTGCTACATATCTCCAATTCTTTTGTCCTACTGTTTCCATCAATATCAGGGATGAAGAAACTCAAACCAATTTCAGGAAACCAATTTCAGGGATGAAGCAGCTCAAACAAATTTCAGGCATGTTATCTGCTTCGATTGGACCTCAGAGGCAAAGTAGTGGGAGTAGCTTCGGTGATAGTTCTTTCTCTGGCGACTGTTACATGCCTTCCTTCTCCCCCGCGACTAGTGATTTCCATGGTTTAAGCTATTTGCTAGATGTAGAGTAAGCATGTCCACGGGTCGGACCCGCCGGGTCGGACCCGCCGGGTCGACGGGTCCGACCCGCCGGGTCGGTGACCCGCCGGGTCACGGGTCAGACCCGGCGGGTCGGCGGGTCGGCCACGTAAGATTAAAAAAAAGGAAATAAACATTATAAACTTTAAAAAATTAGAAAATAAATATAACATAAAAATTGAACTTAAACTTAAAAAATGAGAAGAAAATAAACTAATAAAAAATAAGACTTAAACTTAAAAAAAAAATTTATAAACTAATAAATAGAGGACTTAAAGTCTTAAATAAACTTAAAAAAATTGGACTTAAACTTAAGTTTAAGTAATTAAGTCTTAAACTTAAAAAAAAAAATTGGACTTAAACTTAAAAAAAAATGGGACTTAAACTTAAAAAAGAATTTTATAAACTAATAAATAGAGGACTTAAACTTAGAAAAATTGGACTTAAATTTAAGTTTAAGTAATTAAGTCTTAAACTTTAAAAAAAAAAAAAGGGAAGAATTGGGCTTGAACCGGAATCCCGGTTGCCTACGTATCCTCTCGGGGAGGAGGAATCAAAGCCCACGTAGTTCTCTTACCTTTGTTTATATCCCCGATTGGCCCTTACCTTAGTCGGACTCTCCCGCCGATACATCCGATGGCGTTTGTTGTCGTTCGTCGTCATCTTCGTCGCCTTCCTCCGCCAAGAGGTTGTTCTTTTGTGTTCGCATTTCCGCTTTCCTCCAATCGGCTAGGAGGACTTGTGCCTCCAACGTCTCGGGCAACATGTTTGATCTCGTCGGATCGAGCACCTTTCCACTCCGGCTAAAGGTTTGCTCAACCGCTACCGTTGAGGCGGGAACGGCGAGAATTTGTGTCGCGATCCTTGAGAGGGTAGGGAACCTCATTCTTTCCGGTCGGCTCCACCATTCTAATATGTTGAAATCCTCCTCTTCTTCATCATTGGCAAACTCAAAAAAAATTGTTAGATATTCGTCGAGTTCCGAGTTGGAACTCGACGTGGTTTTTGCCCTTTTCGGGCCAAACAAATCTCTAGCCATTGATTTAAATTTAGATGAACTTGAAGATGAAGAGCGAGGAGGGGGTTGAGAAGATTGACCTCGATCGGAAACACGATATTGAACCAATAATTCATCAAATAATTTTCTAACATTACCAATTATGGTAGAAACATGACAATCGGGATGTTGTTCTAAATTTAAAAATTCATAATAACTTTTTAAAAATTGTTTTAAACCATCCATTTTACGTCTAGGGTCTAACACAAATGCAACAAGAAAAACATCGGGAATGGTTGTATAATAAGCTAACCATTTACTTCGCATTGAATAAATAGCTTGTGAAATATTTTAAATTAAAAGTCCTTGTTGAATTGCAAATGCAATATTAATTGCTACATAACAAAATATGTTTGAAGTTGGTGTATAAACTTAACTAAAAGTGTTAGTAGCATCATAAAAATGTTTGAAAACCTCCATTACATCTCTTGCTAAAACCCAAGAATCACCGAAAACAAAATCACCGTCAATATGTTGTGCGGCAAAACTACTTAAAAGTTCTCGATATTCATATGATTCGTAAATCATTTTGTAAGTAGAGTTTCATCTTGTACAAACATCTTTTGGAAATTTTTTAGGATAAACGTTATTTTGTTTACAATATGCATACCATTTAGTACGTACATTTTTTTTAGACCAAAGTTCATTAAGAATATTTCGAATAGGTTGTACTAAATCTCCAACATATGCTAAACCGTCTTGAACACACAAGTTTAAAATATGAGCGGCACACCTAATGTGAAAAAATTTACCTCCAATAGTCGGCTTACAATAGTTGGTTAAATCTCTAATGGAAGCCGTGTTAGCGGAGGCGTTATCAAAACCGATTGAAAAAACTCGTGAAACTAATCTATATTCTTCCAAAACATTTGCAATCAAACGGACAATGTTTTGGGCAGTGTGTTGTTCGTTGAAAACTCTTAATGCTAAAACTCTTTTGTTTAAAATCCAAAATTTATCAACAAAATGACAAGTAATACCCATATATGAATTTTTTTGAAAACCGTCGGTCCAAATATCACTACAAATAGAAACTTGAATATCACCGTTGTCCATAAAATATTTAATCAATTCTTCTTTACGAATTTTATATTTATGCATCATTTTTCTTTTAGCGGTTTGGCGAGAAATCGGTTTATATGCGGGTTGAGCATGATTTTGCATCCAATTATTAAAACCAACATTTTGTGCAAAACTAAATGCTAAAGAATCTACGGCCAACATTTCCGAAAATGCATCCATAGAAGAAGAATGATCATATGTAAATAGAGAAGGAGGTTGGTTAGAAGTAGATGCGTACCCGGTAAGTTGTGTTTGCCCTCGTGCTAATCCCATTTTCTCGGGATGCTTGTTCCGGATATGCCTCTTGTAGTTCCCGTAGCCTTCTCCCTTTTTGTGCTTGTATTGTGCCGCACAAAAATTGCATTTGGAATAGAAAACTCCGTTGGCATCGGGAGCACCCTTTGTAAACCAATATCGGAAGACCGCCCCCGTTAGTTGAGTGTTGTTCAACGGCGGCTCCTCCGGCTCCGGCTCCTCCGTGTATTGGGTCTCGGATCCTTGGGTGTTGGGGAAAGTAGGCGATACCGTGATATCCTCCTCCTCTTCGAAGATCTCGTGATCTCCACTTAATAAGTCTCGGTCTCGCCTTAAATCCGAACCGGTTGGAGGACCGCTAACGGAATGCTGTCCTCGAATAACACCTTTGCCGGATGAAGGACCGGCACCGCTAACGGAACGTCTTCCTCGGCTAGACATTTTTTTTTTGAATAATAGAATGTAGTAGTAAGAGTGGTAAAATGAAAAATAAGAGATGAGAATATGAGATTAGGAGAGTAATAAGTAATTGAATGTAAGAGTTGGAAATTATGGAGAGATTGAGAGAGTGAATAGATGATTGAATGATGAGAATTGGTGTGAGATGATATGAATTGAGTTTGGGGTATTTATAGAATTGTTTTTAGGTTAGATTTATTAAATTAAATTGTTTTTTTTAATTAAAAACTAGCCGTTACGGGTCGACCCGCCGGGTCGACCCACCTGGTCAACCCGGCGGGTCACGGGTAAGGGTATAACCGACCCTTACCCGTACCCGCCACCCGGCGGGTTCCCGCCGGGTCACGGGTGACCCGTGACCCGTGGACATGCCTAATGTAGAGGGAGGCGCAGGAGACCCAAGCTATCTGCTTCGATTAGGATTGCGAAGGGACCGCTGGTTTTGGAGGCGAGGTTCTATCTTGCTTCACTGCTGGAATTCACTTCTTTCTAGTACAACTGAATGTTGTTTGCAAGGATGACAGTTGTATAAAGGCCAACATTTCAACCCCACAGAAATAGAGCAGCAGTTTGCATTGAAGGAAGTTTGGTGGAAGCAAGGAGAAGGCTGAATAACGTCCATGAATGTGATTCAATTTTTGAGTATAGATGGAGCAGCAACCTATAGATGGAGAAATCAATTACAGCAGCGTAATTGAGAATCGCAGCAGAGTGCCTTCTTCACAGCAGCGTAATTGAGAATCGCAGTAATGTATAGATGGAGCAGCAATCGATTTTTGAGAATCGCAGCAGCAGAGTGCCTTCTTTAGAAACGCAAGTACGAGAATCAAATGCAGGCACGAGATTGGATTATAGATGAAGAAGAAACAAAAACGGTATCTTCTTCACAAACGCAACAACACCCACAATCATCCAAGGAGAAGGCTGAAGAACGTCTTCACAAATACGATGAATGTGAATGTTTAGGGTTAAAAATTAGGGGTATTCTAGTAAACTTTCCGTTAACAATCTATCTAAGCAATCCAATACCAAACACTTACAATTACCCAAAAAAAGAATCTTGTACAATCTCATCTCAACAATCTCAAGAATCTCCATGCCAAAGAATCTAAAAAAACAATATCCATACTATACCAAACGGGCCCTAAATACCAAACTTATAAAAAAAAAAGAAAAAGAGAAGAAAGGAAATCAATAACTCAGACCCAGACCCTTTTCTGCCATTGATGGCTACCGAGAAAACTCAAACGTAACCTCACCATGAATCCTCCTCATCATCTTCAACCCCCATATTCCAACTTCAACTTCTTCCCTCCCAGCCCCTCTTTCAATCCGAACCCTAACCCTAATTTCAACCCTACTTTCATTGTCCCTGCTCTTCCGCCTGCAAAGTCCATCGGAACTCAACCTGAATTTAGCGACACTCCACTTCCCGACCTCTCCACTTCTCTCTCCCTCCTCACAAACCTTCTCGATCTCGCCAACTCCACCCTTCTTTCTCTCTCTTCTCTCATCTCCCAGCACCCTCTTTCTCTCTCCTCCGAGGGTTTTTCACGATGCCCTTTCAATCCCAACCACCTCATGCCGCCGGCATCACTCTTCCTCCACTCACTCCATTGCCCTTCGCCGATCCATGAAGACGTCCGCTCTCTCTTAGACGCTCTCCATTACCCCAAAACCCTTAAACCCGAGCCCCAATTGACCGAGCAGCACAAATTTGTTAATCCCTTGCACGATCCCAGTTCCGAGCTTTGTTTTTCCCTCGACGATTATGTCGAATTCGGTTCCAATTTCTTCTACCAGGATTGCCCCGGCGTTGTCAGCTTGTCGAGTGGGGATGCAGCTAAGCGGATATTCTCGCTTCCCGGTGTCTTATCAGTTGAATGTGCGAATTTCGCTTCTGGTACTGATGCGGCAACCCATGATTCCTTCAGGCTTCTTCCATCTGAGTTGTGGGTTGTTAAAAGTGAAATCGAGCAGTGGATTGATTTCCCAAATGTTTATTCATACACTATGTTGAGGGCACTCTTGTGTGTGGAAACGGCTAAACAAAGTGATTTGATGATTTGGGTTATTGCCAATTCCCCATATTATGGTATTATTATTGATGCTCCCATGAGGGACCATATATTTGTGCTCTTTAGGCTTTGTGTTAAGGCTATAGTAAGGGAGGCTCACCGTTCTTATCAACCATTGTTGGTAGAAAATTTGGATAAAACTGAAGGCAATTTGAACCCAAAACCTATGGGTTTTAGTTGTCCAACTTTGGTTAATGTTTTATCATGGTTGGCGACGCAGTTATCAGTTTTATACGGAGAGGCAAACGCGAATCTATTTACCATCGGAATGTTGAAGCAATTACTCCAAAATGTTGCATCCAGTTCATTAGTATATCCTTTGGACCAAAGTTTTGACAAAGTTCTGGATACTAAGCAAAGTTCAGTCATCTCAGCAGGGAATCTCATAGTTGATCAATTTCCGGGACAGGTAGGGGAGAAGAAAGCTGATAGTTCTGTTAGTAGAGGGGTAGTCAGTGGAGCTGTTTATGTCTATCAAGTAGCAGTTGCTATAGCTGCCTTACATGAAAGATCATTGCTGGAAGATAAGATCAAATTCCTACGGAACTCTCAATATGTGACTGCTTATCAGCGGTATGTCTTTTCTCCATAGTCACGATCATTTTGTTTGTTGAAGGAGATAGTTGTGCATGCTGCTGTCTTATATTATTTTTATATAATGTGAACAAGGGTTATATTCTAGAACACAAGTGTCTGATTGTGTTGCTCGGATTTCCTCCTATTTTAGATCTGAATTTGGAATGAGATTTGTTGAAGTGACTTGTTATTCTCTATAGTTTATTTGTGGGGATAGTTTGCAATAATATGAAAGGGAAGCATCCCCTAGAATCATTACAGTTTGAAGACTGATTTCCAAACTATTGATTTTTAAAAATCAAAATTTAAAATGTTGATGTACAAACAAATCAATTGAAAGTCAGTGAAAGGGAAGCATCCCCTAGGATCATTACTGTTTGTGTAGCAATATTATATGAAAGGGAAGCATCACCTAGGATCATTACTGTTCGTGTAGCAATATTATAGTTTAAAGACTGATTTGCAAACTATTGATTTTTTAAAAAAACAAAATTTAACATGTTGATCTACAAACAAATCAATTGAAAGTCAGTGATTTCTGAATTGTGTTCACCTGTTCAGGTTAGCTGAGCATGACTACTTGTCAAAGAAGGCTGAGGACGAGCGGCAAAAACGTCCAAATTACAGACCGCTTGTTGAGCACGATGGCCTTCCTGTGCAGCGTCATGACAAGGTAGGCCTTAATAGTTATTAGTTAATAAACCAATACATTCAACTCAATCGGTGAATTATGTATTAAATGGAAGTTTACATTCACTATCTTGGAATATATCTCACCTAGATGGGAGGAAGATAATAAAACATCCTAAGAGTGCTGAACAATGGGTTGCCTAAAAAGTTCTTAGAAGGTTTATCCTTTCTCACCAAGTAAATAGTCTGCCTCCTTTGAGGAAGTTTTAAATCCTCTCGGTAGCATTTATTTGCAGTGATTAAATGTTTCTGAATCTCTCTTTCCATGTATGTTTCACTGCATGAACTAGCGAAGCATGATATAGTAAGTGATAATTTCTCTCTTAAAAAGATGTCGCATGGTGATTTGAATTGTTGTCTTAAAAAATGATGGTTTTGGTGATTGAAAATAGTATTTCTTAGATTCAATGTATGTTACAGGCTGTTAATTGTTTCAGATTGTAGTCTGTTAAATCATTCTCTTGGTTTTCAAGGACATGAATGACAGAAACAAGACAAAGGAACAGTTGCTTGCAGAAGAGAGGGATTACAAGCGGCGACGAATGTCATATCGTGGCAAGAAGGCAAAACGAAATGTTAAGGAGGTAAGTATCACGGTTTACTGGAATTCATTGCATTATTATTCATTGTTGTAAATCTTGACTGTAACTTATTTATCATTTTACTTGAACTTTCATAATTAGTGAATGTGTTTAGTGCTTTAGTTTAACTGATATGCAAGTCATTGTAAAGTGATATGGTGTCAACACCTTGCTATCCTCCTCAAACCTCAGTAATATTCCTGATTAGGATTTGACAAGGTAAGGTTGTATGTAGGTGATGAGGGATATAATAGAAGAACACATGGACGCAATTAGGGAAGCAGGAGGCATCGGATGCTTTGATAAGTGCATTGAAGATGGGTCAGTGTCTACATCTAAGCCCCTTGCTCAGGAATATGATAAGAGCATGGAGTTCAACAGAAACACTTCTTATGATTACGAGCCCAACAGAAATCATCGAAATGTCTACAATATTAATTCTGATTATAACAGCCAAACCATGGAGCCTGCTGAACATGCTCGAGATCGAAAAGTAAGCGGTTGGAGTAGGCATAGAGATGATTCCTATACTTCCAGTCCCGGAAGAGAGAGAAACCGAGAGGGGTCAAGAGATCAAAGGAATCTAAGGAGGAAAGAGACTTATCCACCGGATTCTTACCCTAGAAGTCCTAGTCGAGAGAGAAAATACAAGTCGTATAGAGACAAAATGAGTGAATCGAAGAAAGAAACTGAAGAAGATGATTCTTATCATAGTAACCCTGGCGCAGGAAAAAAATATGGTCAGTCGAAACTAGAAAAGAGTGATGGGAAACTTGAGGGAGACGATGATTCTTATCGTAGAAGTCCAAGCATAGACAGGCATGGTCGGTTAACAGATGATAGGAGTTCTTGGAGGAATGAGAGTGTGGATATCTATAAAAGCAGAAGCACGTCTTATGGAAATAAGTCCTCTTCCCGGTCATATTCTGCTGTCCATTCTGGAAGAAAAGATAAACGGAGGATTGAAGATTCTGATAGGGAGAGAAGGAAAAGGGTTAGGAATGAGAGGTCAAATTCGATTACAGGTAGTGAATTTAATGACAGATATGCTCCTTCTGGATCTCCCTAGACATGAAAGCACGGGGACTGTAAAGTATGTGATGGCATAGACTGGATGTGAGTTCGGTAGGTGCGTGAGAGGATTTTGCGATGTGGAGTAGGTGAGCAAAGTTACTCAAAGTAATTCATATGATTGTTTCATGATTCTATGTTTTGTTGTTTCGGTCTTGACACAATCCGTGGACGACTTGCAGTGAGATGTGTTTTGGGCTTCTCATGATATATCCTTTTCCGTATCCTTAAAAAAAGATGTTATGGTATTTTTGTCACTTCGTTGCTATGTGGTTCCTTTTGCACGTTACTTGTGTTCTTCTGGTTAATTCTTCTCTTTACATTAACATAGTGGAACAGCTGTCTTGGTTACTCGAATAATTCAATTTGTGAGAAGTTTATGCATGGATTTATTAGTAGATATTCTTTTGCTGCTTTTTTTATACAGACAAATACAAGGGGAAAGAGAAAAAAAATCCTGCAAGATCTTGGGAATAAATTGTTATGGATCTGCAGGTTCATGGCTGCAGCCTCAGATGAAGATGCTTGACATAAGCCGTCATTAGGTGGGGTGGCGACTTTGCAGGATCATGATATAAACCTCCCATGTATCCTTTTTCGTAAATCTTTGATTCAATTTGCTAGCATGATGCATTGTTGCATAGGTCATGGCTTTGTTTCTCCCTAGAATGAATTATAGAAGGTATCTTAAAGACGACTTAGTAATGATGTTTTATCTTAGGCTACACTTGTCCAATTCTGAGTTTGTTCAAGACTCTATGGATAGTAACCCAAAGATGTACAGCTTTGTTGTTGACAAAGAGCCATTCAGCAGCCTAAGGTTGAAGAGCGCGATAGAGGAGCATGACCTAGCTACAAACACATGATTGAACTTAGTAGAGATCACTTCGTCACTTGAGTTTTGGCACCTAGTCAGCCTAGCACACGAGCTTCTTTGTAGTAATCACTGTTACACGAACAGATGTCAGAATTAGAAACTGAGTTTTGGCTAATCATACGATGTAAATGATGGCTGATGTCGTGTTTAGAAACTGAAAAGTCAGCACGTGTTTGAGTGAAAACTTAAGACGTGCACTGCCACGCTTCGCGAACAATGCAACTCGAAGCTCAGACTCAAAATCGACATGCAGTCGGCCTGTAAATTAACTTCTCTTTTATTAACGGATTAATGACAAAAGAAGTTGTTTGCATTACACGTTGACGCATTGTGCTGACAAACTTCTTTCTAATGATTGACTGTTTTTTAAATATATTTTTATCCTAATTTTTGTTGTCAAATTACAATTTTATCCATCCCTCAAAAAAAAAATAAAAAAATAACAACTTTATTCAAACAAACACAATACTCACTATTGTAATCTGTTAATTATATTATGAATGAAAATTTTTCTCTTATCAGTCAGTAATTAAGAAATGAAAAAATAATTTAAAATAATACCAAGTATCAATCTTCAATCTAAAATAATACCAACTATCAACATATTTACCAAAAATAATGCCTTACTTTTCCGGCAAAAAAACTAATTTCGGTGATGACGTGACAATCGAAATCTTACCTGTCATCAAAAAAATAGATTAATTGTGTGATGTGAATTTTATTTTTCTAAATATCAAGTTAATAACATAAATTTTTTTACAAAAATATGAATTAATCATTTATAATTTTATATTTAAATTATAATTTTTGAAAATTAATATATTTTAAAACAATAATATTTATCTTGTGAATTTTTTAAAAAATTCTTTAAAAAATTGATTTTTTGATTTAAAAATTTGTTAAAATATATAAAAATTTTAAAAAAAACTTGAAAAAATTGGTGTAGAAGGGCCCTTTTTGTATCCATGACACAAAATAGGCCACTCTAATTTTCTTCCAAAAAATAAATCTAAATGAAATTATAAATCAGCTGTAATAAGGTAGTTATTAAGGGCAAATTAGTAATGTAGCATAATAACTGCCTAAAAGTTAATGGATAATAAAATAAAAAAAAACGGCAACAGAATATTTAGTGAGATACGGGAGACGGTTCGTCTTCCTTACTAAAAATTTCATCCGAAAAAAAGAGCGCCATTGTATCATGAGAATCTCCAGTCGGAACCTCCATCTTCAAATCGTGATCTTCGACATCGTCGTCTTCAACCTCCAGTCTGATCTATTCTTTGTGTAACAACCATCATTCCTTGTAAGTATTCCAAATTCTCTGAACAATATACCATTTTAATGGCTTCGGTTTTGCTTCAAACCGAAAACAGTTGACGAACTTTTTCCCTAAAATCCATACTAAAAACCGCCATTGTTGATCTGTAACTACATGGCCTTTCAATTTCGCGGCCTTGCATGGTGTTATGAAGCATGATTTTGTGATGTATATTCGATTAGGTTTTGGAATCGGACCACACAAAGAAGAACATAGCTGTTTTAGGTTGTTATGGAACTTAATTTGAAATTAGCCATTTTTGTGAAATTTATGTATTTGAATTAACAGTGATGAAAGATTATGTACATAATTTATGTTTTGCATGTGTTTTATATGAAGAAGAAGTCTATGTACTGATAGTTTCTCAAAAAACTGTGTTATTTTTGTGGTCGATGGTCTGATTTATGTAAATGTATGTTCTATAACTTCAATATTGTATGATTTATGTATGTATACCATTTTATGTACCTAATTATAGAATGGATCAGATTTATGTACATAACAGAGGATGACAAACTGTTATATATTAGATTATGTATCCCCTGTATCTCAGTTTTGTACATAATTACAGAATGTCTTAGTTTTTCTTTAAAGATTATGTACTTAATTTGATATGTTTGATTTTGTTTTATATACACTCTGTATCACAGTTTATGTATCCAATTACAGCATGAATCAGACATTTATGTATCTAATGTATCACATAAGTAATAAGTTTATGTTTGAAGACTATGTACATAATTACACAATGACTCAGTTTATGTTTGAAGACTATGTACTTTAATTTCTTATGAACTAAGTATAGTCGTCTGTTTTAAGTTTATGTTCTAAGTTTTTGACTGACTCAAGTTATGGTTGACATAATTATGTTTGAATTTGTATTATATACCCATTGTAGGTCATGTACAATGCTTTTTTCTTTTGTTGCAATGTTTATGTAGCTATTATGTGCATAATATTATGTAGGCTGTTCAATACATACAGATAAATTATGTAATGTAATATTTAGCCAGAAATTGACTGAGAATTTTTTCTATTTACTATGTGATTGAAGAACAAAATGGTTAGAACGAAACAAATGACTGTCAAAAATCAAACGAAGGAACAAAGAGATGAAGCTCAAGCTCGTCGCATTAAAAAGGTTAATATTTGAAATCAAATTGCTGTATTAGTCACAGGACTTATGTAACTGTATAGTTAAGCACATAAAAACATAAATTAAGTGTTGATTATGTACATAATTTAATATTTAATCACTATTATGTTATATAATTACTAGTCTTAATAGTTTATGATTACATTTCCATATTTATATCATTTATTTTCTAATTTATGTACATGTTGTACGTAGTATTAGTTTATGAATTGATAATGAAGTTTTTTACTTTATGTACATTTCAGCGTAGAGAGATGGGAGGTTCTTGTACTCAAGATGTCAACAAACTTATCAACTCCGATAACCCACAGATAAAGGTTAGTAAATTGAAATGAGCACTACATATTGTACATTTGTTGATCATAACGATAAACGCATTTTCCATTTTATGTTTATGCAGTTTACCTACAGATGGTCAAAAACAAAGAAATCTATAAATGCTAGAATCAATAACTATATGAGGCTTCCTCTCATCCCCTATGATTTTGGATGAATTATCTATAGCTGACAAAAACAGATTTAAGGCGTCAATTTTTGGGCCTCTGTTGGAGATGAGCACAAAAATCAAAATGTCCAACCAGCTAATTCATTTTATGTTAATGAGGGAGGTAAAGACGAGGAGAAACTACTCAATGTGGTTTGCAGTTAACAGTGTTCTTCTGAGGTTTGGTGTTATGGAGTTTTGTGAGATTACTGGACTCCCAAATTCTTCGGAATTTGGCTCAGCTGGAGAAGAAATGGAGGATGTTGACATGAGAGATGTAATTGACGATGACTTGGAGCAGATCTTCAAGGATGAGCCCAATGAGTCTCCCAACAAGTACAAAATGACACTCATTTTGTTCATTGAAGGTGTTTTAGCATCAAAGAATGGAAAGACGTTGATAACACAACACACGATAAATCTCCTAAGTGACATGAAATTGTTCAACAAATTTCCATGGGGTCGTTTTGCTTACACCATAACGAGGAGATCCTTTCAATGGTGCTATGCTGGTAAGGAGAGAAACAGTGGTGGATACCATATTGGTGGATTCCCTTTGGCATTACAGGTAATGTATATGTTCTAATTTTTCCATCGGTTGAGGACTATTTATTGACTGTTATGTATTTCCTGGTTAACATGCTTATGTATAACATGCTTATGTATATGTACAAATTTTATACATATTACCGAGCTGTACTAAACATGTGGCATGCTTATGTGCAAATTATTATTTACTGGATATTGTTTTATTTGTTTCATGCTTATGTACTCATTATATTATAGTAACTGTATTACATCATTATGCATAATGAATTATGTATTTATTAGCTAGAGTTTCAACATCTATGTACTCATTGTTATGTATACATATGTGTAATGAACAATTTGTGTTGATTAATTATAGTTTTCATTTTTGTTAATTTTGTAATTTTTGTAGATACTTGTCTTCAATTCCATCCCAAAGTTTGCAAAGCATTTTGCAACTATATTGAATGCAGAGGCAACCCCTTCATGCCTCAGATATGTATCCAAATCTGGGAAGGGTGACAATCTATACCCTGGTTATATTAAGCTGCAGAGTATTGCTGAAACTCTTCAAAAAGAGGATATTAAGACAATTGATGTTGAGAAGGAAGAGGACGACTATGAAAGCTGGTATATGAAGGGTGATGATGACATGATTGATGCACTATTTGGTATTGGGTTTGATAATGTTGTCCCCATAGTGACTAGGCCTTTAATTTATCATGCAAAGGAGGAAGAGTTTAGGTGTGTGCTAAACAAAATTAGTAAAATATTTTATTTAATACATTATGTGATATATAATGTATAACATGTTTGTGTTATTATGTAGGCCTAGTACTGAGAATGTTGTCATTCAAGAAATTAACGATGACAAGGATGATAAAGATGACTTTGTTCACCCACCAAAAGACATTGGTATGTAGTAACCATTGGTTTTCATGTTATGTAAATTGAATGGCATGTAATAGGCATTTATGTACTACCTCAAACAATCAGCGGGTCTACCATAGAGCATGCAATAGAGGAGAAAGAGCTCATCGGTCTTAATCTTTTGGGGGGTCTCGGTCCTAGGAAAGAGACACTCGGAAAGGACCCTATGAGCTATCTTCAAGGCTAAGTGATAGATGAGCTTAGCCTTGGTGTCGGCCGGTTGCCAACGATCCTCACTAGCATAAATCATGGCAATATCCTCCCAAAAGTCCTTAGCGTATACCCCGCTAGGAAATCTACCATTAAAACTCTCATGGAACCCAAAGAAGGCTCCAAACTGAACTATCGAGAACTCGTAGTCTTGCTCCATTAGCCTAAAAGATACGGTTCGGTTCATGTGGCTATGCTCAAAGGAGGTGACAAACTCCCTAGTGATCTCCTCATAAGCGTCCTCTCTAATGGCGGAGAAGACAATCAGTCCGGATCTATCCAAGAGCCAAGTCAAATCATTCATTATGTTTAGAGGCTCAAGCTTCTCAAGGACTAAGTAACGAGGTCCTATGACCGGCCTCTTCTCGATTCTTTCTAAAGCTTCTAAGTAATCCTCATGAATGGTTATGATTTTTGGAGAGGGTGGTGATGGTGGTTGGTTAGGAGGGGGTTGGGAAGAGGAAGAACCATCTCCCTTTTGCTTCTTATTTCTACTCGACTTTCTCCTAAACATTTTCTCAATGACAGAAAAAATCACGGCTTGTTCTTCCTTTTCCACGGCCGTGGAACTCCCAGAGACCGTGGTTTCTCTCTGTTTCACTCAAATCTCAACAAATCCACACCAAACTCAGCAATCACAGTCCTAGGCTAATTCCAATTCCAATTCTATGCAGTTCTTCTAAATTCTTGCGAAAAATAGAGCCGAATTGACAAAGTAGAGAAAGTAGAGAAGAACCTAGGTTTTGGATCTTTAAAATCCAAATTCCTTCTGCTGAGGGGATTGTTCACTTGATTCGTTTCTTGGATCTTGTATAGGATTGAAAATGCTTCACTTTAGGCCAAAGAATCGCTTGAATCAGACTTCAAACGAAGAATTGCGAGTTGGGGACGATTTTCGGCGATTAGGGCGTGGAAAGGGGCGTGGAATTTGGGTTTTGTGGTGTTTTTGTGAAGGAAGGTGGTTTATATAGTGGCCCGTAATTTTTTTGAAAATCACGGTCACTCGGGGGTTTCCACGGCCGTGGAAATGTACGGAGGCCGTGGTTTTGGTGAATTTTTGCCTATTTTGGAGAATTACGGTCACCTGTTACTTCCACGACCGTGGTTTAGGGCGTGAAAGTCTCTGTTGTGTGCCAACATCCAAGTTTCGTCAATTCCTTTCAACTTTTGCATCTTTCTTTTTACCCAATCCTTATTCCTACATCCAAAAACATAACATACCGGAGGTATCGAGGGAAAAACAAAGCAAAAACAACTAAACTAAACTACTCTAAGAAAGAAAAACAAAAATGTAAGTGCAATACCTTGGGTTGCCTCCCAAGAAGCGCTTGTTTTGGGTCCGTAGCTAGACCGTTCCTGTGTTTATTTGAGGGTAATCGGCGCGATTTCCTCAACCGGCAGCTCCGGTGAATATTTCTTAAGGCGTTGGCCATTAACCTTGAAACTTCCACTCTTTTCACCCCATACTTCAACTGCGCCATGGGGAAAAACACGTTTGATTAGATAAGGTCCAGTCCAACGAGATTTAAGCTTACCTGGAAAGAGACGAAGTCTTGAATTGAAGAGGAGAACTTGATCTCCTTCTTTGAGATCCTTTGGAATGATATGCTTATCATGCCAACGCTTCGCCCTTTCTTTGTAGATCTTGGCGTTTTCATAGGCGTTCAAGCGGAGTTCTTCAAGCTCATTGAGGTCTAAGAGGCGCTTCTCGCCTGCTTTCTTCATGCCGAAGTTCAACCACTTCACAACCCAGTACGCCTTGTGGTCTAGCTCAACCGGGAGATGACAAGACTTCCCATACACAAGGTTGTATGTGTTGTACCTATGAGAGTCTTGTATGCAGTCCTATATGCCCATAATGCATCATCCAACTTCAAAGACCTATCTTTCCTCGTCTTTGAGACCGTCTTCTCAAGGATGCCTTTGATCTCTCTATTCGAAATCTCCACTTGTCCACTTGTTTGTGGATGGCAGGGGGTGGCGATCTTGTGAGTCACCCCATACTTAGCTAGTAGAGTTTCGAATCGTCGGATAATGAAGTGAGAACCTCCGTCACTAATGATGGTCCGTGGTGTCCCAAACCTTGGAAAAATAGTTATATTAAAGAACTTAACTACAACCATGACATCATTAGTTGGAGAGGCAATAGCTTCAACCCATCTCGAAACATAATCTACAGCTAGAAGTATGTATTGGTTTCCACAGGATGATGGGAAAGGTCCCATAAAGTCTACTCCCCAAACGTCAAAGATTTCCACCTTCTGAATGTTATTTAGAGGCATCTCGTTTCTCCTAAAGATGTTTCCTGTTCTTTGACAAGCATCACAACACAAAACAAAGGTTTGCACATCCTTAAACAAAGTAGGCCAAAAGAATCCAGATTGCAATACCTTAGCGCTAGTTTTATTGGAACTAGCGTGTCCTCCACAAGGTAGTGAATGACAATGACGAATGACGCTTTGCATTTCGTCTTCCGGCACACATCTCCTAATGATGCCGTCAGGACCTCTCTTGAATAGTAGAGGTTCATTCCAAAAGTATTGCCGGACATCCCTAAAGAACTTATTCTTTTGTGCATAGGATAATCCGGGAGGTATTTCCTGACAAACCAAATATTTAACAAAATCAACAAATCATAGTTCATTACCTCTTGATATCTTGTTGATGCACTCCTCAATGATGTGTAAATGCTCGTCCGGAAAGGAGTCATCTATAGGTAGATCGTCGTCTTCAATGTGTGGTAGACGACTCAAATGATCCGCAACAGAATTTTCCGAGCCTTTCTTGTCACGGATCTCTAGATCGAATTCTTGTAGGAGAAGAATCCATCTAATCAGCCTTGGTTTCGCATCCTTCTTGGCAAGTAAATACCGGATCGCAACATGATGTATACAATCACCTTTGCACCTACAAGATAAGAACGAAACTTTTCAAAGGCATATACAATAGCTAAAAATTCCTTTTCAGTTGTGGCGTAGTTGATCTGCGCTTCGTCTAGCGTCTTGCTAGCGTAGTATATAGCATGTGTTCGTCCTTCCTTCTTTTGCCCAAGCACAGCTCCTACAGCTACGTCACTCGCATCACACATAACCTCGAACGGGAGATTCCAGTCCGGAGGTTGGATAATCGGGGTTGAGATGAGAGCTTCCCGAATCTTATAGAATGCATCTAAACAATCCTGCAAAAAGTCAAAAACTGCATCCTTCATCAATAGATTAGTAAGCGGTTTTGATATCTTAGAAAAGTCTTTGATAAAACGTCTATAGAATCTGGCATGTCCTAGAAAACTTCTTATCCTCTTTACCGAAGATGGAGGAGGAAGTTTCTCTATGGTCTCTATCTTAGCTTTGTCTACCTCAATCCCTCTACTAGAGATTAAGTGTCCTAGCACAATACCTTCTTTCACCATGAATTGATACTTCCCCCAATTAAGAACTAGGTTAGTGTCTTCACATCTTTGCAACACAAGAGAGAGGTTAGATAGACAATTATCAAATGAAGAACCATAAACAGAAAAATATATCGTCCATAAAAACCTCCATTATCTCCTCAATGTACTCCGAGAAGATGGCCATCATGCACCTTTGAAAGGTGGTTGGGGTGTTGCAAAGCCCGAATGGCATCCGTCTATAGGCGAACGTACCCCATGGGCACGTGAATGTGGTCTTCTCTTGATCGTCCGGATGGATCGGAATCTGGAAGAAACCACTATAACCGTCAAGATAACAGAAATATGAATGTTGTGCTAACCTCTCAAGCATTTGATCAATGAATGGTAGTGAGAAGTGATCCTTCGTAGTTTCATTGTTCAGCTTGAGGTAATCAATGCACATCCTCCATCCCGTGACGGTTCTTGTAGGAATGAGTTCATTATTCTTGTTTGTTATAACCGTCATTCCCCCTTTCTTTGGAACAACTTGAACGGGACTCACCCACTTGCTATCCGAGATAGGATAGATGATACATGCGTCAAGCAACTTAAGAATCTCCATCTTGACAACCTCCTTCATGATCGGATTTAACCGTCGTTGAGGTTGTCGCGAAGGCTTGAAATCTTCCTCCATTAGGACTTATGCATGCATAATGATGGTTTAATTCCTACAAGATCCTCTATGGTGTATCCTAAAGCCTTTTTATGATTCTTTAAAACAGTCATTAGCTTATCATGCTCATCTTCACTTAATTCGGAACTAACAATTATGAGAAAAGTAGAATTAGTTCCAAGAAATGCATACCGAAGATGTGTGGGAAGTTACTTCAATTCCATTGCTATTGATGCTTTTGATGACTCTTAAGGAGTGTCCAATGCTTCCTTAGAAGTCTCTAAGGGTATAGGAATGGTGGAAGAGGGCTCAAGAGTATTTCTGGAAAGGACGTGATCATCCTCAGAAATCCCTTGAATTACGACACCACTGTTACTCCCACGGCCGTGGTTTAGGGCGTGGAAGTCAATTACGGCATCACTGGTGGTTCCACGGCCGTGGTTTTGGCCGTGTAACTTACTGTAGCTCTCCGAATAGCTGATTACGGTCATGTTGGGTGAAACCACGGCTGTGGAATAGCACGATTGGCCGTGATTCCTCACGTTTTCTGACCCATCATAGTGTTTTTCAAACTCTTCCTCATGCACTTCTTTTAGCTCCTCCAAGGCTTCAATCTCCTCATTGCAATCATCTTCTTCTCCTTTCTCCATGATGCTCATGGTGATAACCTTTTGCAATGGATCCTTGAATAGAATCGAGCTTACTTCTTCTCTAGATACTTCCTCATCATAGACATTGAACATGTCCTCTCCAAGAGCTGACTCTTTCACCAAAGTTGAGAGAACAAACTCAACCTTCTCTTCACCTATGTCAAACGCCAATCTAGCATTCTTGCAATCCACTATACAACCGGATGTTGCAAGAAACGGTCTTCCGAGTATGATCGGAACCGGACAATCTGCAGGAATGTCAAGCACTACAAAATCAATTGGAATGTAAAACTTACCGAGATTGACTGGGACGTCCTCAATGATACCGACGGGACGAGTTATGGATCGATCCACCATGTATAACGTCATCTTCACCGGTTTAGGTTTGCCTAAACCGATCTTCCTACACAAAACAAATGGAATAATGCTTACACTTGCTCCCAAGTCACAAAGAGCATCACATGTGACTTCTCCTACTCTAATTGGAACGCAAAATGAACCCGGATCTCTCAGGTTTGGGGGCATCTTTTCAGTCATCGTTTTGATGAGCTCCAAAGATTCCGAACTCATCTTGAGTTCTCCAAAGTCCTCTAGCTTCCTCTTGTTAGAGAGGAGCTCTTTCAAAAACTTCCCATAAGCGGGCATACCTACAATTGCATCACTGAAAGGTATATTAATATACAGTTTGCTCATGAGTTCAATAAACTTACCGAATTGCTTGTCTAGGCGCGCTCTTGCTCTAGACTGCGGGAATGGTAGGGGAGGTTTATAAGCTGGAGGAGGAACGTAGACATCTTCCTTCTCCTTCTCCTTATCTTTCTCCTTCTCAGCTATGACTTCTACAAACTTGGGGTGCAGGTCGGTGGTTGTAACGCCACTCCTAGTGGTGATAGCCATCACCCTTCCCTTTGGGTTGTCCTCCGTCTTCCCGGGAAGCTTTCCTTGATCCATATGAACTCCTTCAGCCTTGCTGAACATATGATTTTCTAAAGATTTTTGAGCTTTATCAACCTTAGTTATGTAGCACTCTAGCCTTTGAAGCTTTCCTAGAATTGTCTCCAACATGGGATCGGGCTTCTCCTTCTCCTTATTGTTCGAACCATTCGATGTTTGCCCCTGACTTTTCAAAGGGGTAGAAGAAGAGGGAGATGTTAGTGAATTTCCAGAATTTGAATAGGGATTACCGGAATTTTATTGTTGTTGGTTGGAACGCCAATTGTTGTTGGAATTTCGGTTGTTGTTGTTGTTATTCCAATTATTGTTGTTCCAATTGTTGTTTCGGTTGTTGTTTCGGTTCCCTTGGTGATTGCTGTTGCTGCCTAAGTAGCAAACATCTTGCTCCTTCGGTTGTTAAAGACCAGCTCTAATAATTTCCTTCAACTCCTTGATTTCGGTATTGAGGGAAAATATTTGAGTTTATGCAGCTTGTGTTAGCTTCACTCCCGGCTCAATCTTCCGGTGGGAATACTTCTCAATCACTTGGGCTTGCTTCTCAATGAAGTCCCAAGCATCATCTTCTCTCATGTCCATGAATGTGCCACAAGAGAGAGATTGGAGGTTGAATTGTGTGTCCACATCCAACCCCTTGTAGTAAATCTCTAGCAACTTAAGCTTTGAAATGCCATTGTGTGGGCAATCCAATAAGAGGTTCTGAAATCTTTCCCATGATTGAAACAAACTTTCGTTAGTTTTCATAGAAATGCATTAATCTTACCTCTCAACTCCGCCGTCTTGGATGGCGGAAAGAACTAGGTGAGGTACTCCGAAGATAGATCCTCCCATGTGGCCAGCTTTGCAGCTGGAAGAGCTTGATACCAAGCCAATGCTTCCATTAGAATCTCAAAATTCTGTAAATGTTGGTGTGGAGATTCAGCACTAGTTCCACCAAATTGACTTTGGCGAACCATGGTGATAACTTGCGGGCTAAAGCTGAATTCCTGGATGTCCTCAGCTCCGAAATTCACACCTAGACGGCGTGGTTGCTGAATTGGATCCATCCTTTGCCCCAGAGTTCGTGGTTCATCCCCTCCATTAGCAACTCTTACATCTCCAGCTGGAATGCGACGAACAACCGGTGGTCTTGGGTTGTTACGAACGGGGTGAATTACCGGATCGATTTCCTCAAGTTCTGGCATGTCCGGATCTTCATCATCGGATGAATCATTTTTAGTGGACTTAGTTGGTTTCTTGACCTTCTTCTTCTTCTTAGCATCATTCAGCTCCAACTTCATGTCCAACATCATAGCCTTGAGTTCATCAATTTGGAATTGATGACTCGTTAACTCGTCCAAACGAGCTTTCTGACTCAACTTAAGTTGAAGTTGAGCTTCATCCAACTCAGCTTGGATGTTTCTTTCATTATTTTCAGCCATCTTTTTATCTTTCAACTTTCTTCTTAAGGTTCTCTCAAGTTCTGGATCAAAAGGAACTATATCTTTGGTAGATCTAGTCTTTCACATATACCTATAGAGCCTGCAAAAAGCACTCACAAAAAAAAATATCAAATAACAAGGGCAAAAGCTCCCAAGCTCGACAACCGAAAACCGGAAATGGTCTTGACCAACTCCCCAGCAACGGCGCCAAAAACTTGTTCGCCCTAAAACGTGCGTGCAAATAAGTTTTAAATTTATAAAACTAGAGTAAAAGCAAGCGAACCCGCAGTGTACGGATCGGCGTAGATTAGGAAGTATTCCAGAGTATCGAACTTAGGGAATTGGTGAAACAAAACCAGTTTCAAGTAATCGAGCAAGTAAGAATGTAGAAGCTTTGCAAATATTAGGGAAAACAACAACCCTAAAGTTCCAAGTATCAAATTGTGGCAATCGATTGAAGATATACTATAGATGTAAGGACAGAGTTGAGAATTGCAAAGGTATACTAAAGCAAGGTAATGTACGGTGAAGTTCCAAAACCCTATATGTCTAATCAAAAGACTCTCTCTATAAAGGTTGTTGAGGCTGCAGTATAGAAAGGATCTAAAGGTAAGAATTGATCTCAAATACCCATGCCCAAACCCAAAGGATCAAGATAAACTCAAACGGTTAAGGTTGTGACACTCGAAACCGAAATAGAGGATGTTGAGTCTCACTGGCAAGCCAAAGCTAGGTTAAAGCAAATCTTTAACTTTGGATTAAAGCAAAAGCAAAGGTCGTAGATCAGGTAAAATTACGGGCAGTTCTTGAGGTTCCACGGCCGTGGAACTCAAGAACAGGCCGTGATTTAGGTTCGTCAACGAGTTTCTCACACTCTCAGGGTCCAATCTGTTTACAATCAATCTATCATCATCTAAGCCACAACTATCAACCCTTCACCTTATAATTGCTAAAGGGTTTTAGCCAACAATCATTGTCATGATATCAATATTTAATTAAGAAGAATAAAAGATGAAAAACCCTTGAAAACTCAAATAAAACTCAAGGTCAATCTCGAAATCCAAATAACAAAGGGATATGTTTATGAACTCAAAATATGGAATAAGAATCCTCACTATAATCTCAAGCAACAACGGAAAACGGTTGTCAATCGTTTCCGGAATCAAACCTAAGAAATCACCAACTTCCGTCGCAAATAACCTTCAATCTTCAAGAACTATCGCCGTCAGCTTCGAAACCCTCAGCAAGGATAAACACGGATCGCACCCTGTAAGCGGAGATACCGAAAACTCCTTTCTCTACTCCTTTTATAGAGTGAGGACGGGTTACGATAAAATCCCATTTACTTTGATGATGTGACAATTAAGATACGTCGTAATATTTGCCAAGATCACGGTCATGTAGTACTTTCCACGGCCGTAATTTAGAGCGTGGAACCAGATTACGGTGCTACAGGATTTCCACGGCCGTGGTTTTGACCGTGTAACTCTCTGGAATGCTCCAAACTCTCTTCCACGTTCATGATGCCAAATCTACGGCCGTGGTTTAGAGCGTGTACTTCAATCTCCTTCTCCACAGCCGTAATTTAGGGCGTGGACTTGCTTTTCCTCTTTCTTTGCCTTTGTTTCGTGCAATCTTCTATCCATGCTCCTTCATTAGCCTCTCTAATGCATCTCCTTGCCATCAAACGTGATCAAACACTCCTTTCCTTTCTTATTTTGCTCCAATCCAAGCTTTATTCACCTAAAAATACAAAGAAGTTAGTGTAGATCTCTATATCGACAAAGTGGGTGAACTAGCTCACAATTGCTTCGAACACATATCTAAGAACACTATAAAGAGGGAAAAACAACTAAAACAAGTGCCTAAAATATCTTCATATTTCATGCTAACATCGATGCAATGCAGAAGGCCCAAAGTAGTCTCTGTGAAACAGTGGAGGAACAAGACATGTTGATTTTTGATCTAACGACGTATGCAAGAGACCTAGGTACTCTGTACGAGCAGTTAGACACAACTGTGTTCGTGTCCAGCAAGAGAATTGAGAAGAACATAAAGAGTTGTGTAAATGATGCTATGAAACAATATGCCTCAGCTGAATTTCATCAATCTCACCCAATAGAAAGCCATCATCAAACAGTTGATATCGATCAAATTCCTACCAAAGATGTCATGGACGATGCAATGGTAGAGGAATTGGGTGCTGAATCCAGTCAAGTATGATATATTTATGGAAAACTATCAGCTTTATGTACAATGCCAGTGATCAACACATAAAATTAGGATTATGATTTTGTTATGTTATGTAGTATATAATGTACATGTATATGAACTATATGTAGTTTTTAGAATTGCAAATTATATAGGAAATTGTGTGCATTTACTAATTTATGTGCAAATGATATTTGTTAATGTTTATGTATTAACACAAGATATATATTTATGTACAGAATTATGAAACAGTTGTGCCAGTAAGGAAGGTGGGTTTAAGGATGCCCAAAGAAAGTAAATACAAACGTACACCCTTCCGAAAAAATGTCAAGCTACCTAAAGAACCACACATGGGTATGCTAACATCAAAAGAGCGACAAACCCTATACAACTGGGTAAAGAACAAAGATGAGAATGGGTCAGTAAGGGGTTTCATAAAGAACATATCCAGGGACACAATTCAAGCTATTATTAAGCCTGACGGTTGTATTAAAGATGAGGTTTGTATACTACACTGAACTTATGTACATATCTGTTTATGTCAATTACATAATATTGTCATGTTATTCTATTGTAAAACAGGTAATTGTCGAGCTGATTATGCATATCCGTAAGAGCATATGTGAAAATCCAGAAACATATGGACGCATCGCTGTACTACCAACCGGATGGACTCGAGCTTACAACCGTACTACATTTGCAAATTTCGTGGACATCAAGAATGAGAAGCCAAACTTCAAAGAAAGTATGTTTGACGTCATCACCGGCGATGCTCCACAAATGTTCCGCAAACCACTATACGATGTCGACATCATTTACTCCCCATTCAACCTTCTCGACACTCACTGGGTAACATTGGAAATAAACCTCCTTGACTGGTGCATTTATGTGTACGACGCACAAGTAACGTACATAAAGGAGGACAAATTACAGAACCTTATCGAACCCATTGCTGTTATGTTCCCGCAAGTTCTGAGGGTCCATGGTAAGCATGCTAGACTGGAAGACAAGCTCAAGATTCCTTTGAAAGTGATCAGGAAAAATGATTTAAACACAAATGTTGATGAATATGTACACTATTTTGCTAATTAAATTTGTGTTAGATTTTTTATGTTCACAACGAAACATAAACTGATTTATATTTTATCCCTTTGCAATGTAGGGGGAGCTGTAGAATATACACGTTGAAATACATTCAATATCTTGCATCTGGTAGGAAGGATTTCAGCGACAGCGATGATAAAGTCGTTCAAGCGGTTAGGGAGCAGTTTGCAAATGTTGTGTTTACAAGAGATTGGAAGAAATGGTTCAAAGAAATGTGATTGTGTTCAAACAATATGCACTGCTGATTATGAACATACTTATGTAGCCAGAGTGTCAGAAAATACTTATGTAGCCAGACTTTTATGTGTTGTTACTTTATGTACGGTTTGTGTTTGTTATGTAGACATCTATTATGAACATAATTGTTGCCTTAGACTTTATGCAATGTTTGATATAGTTAATTACAAACGTTCTAGTGTTTCAGTCCACAATAAACAATATTATAACCAAGCCTTTATGCACAAATACTCATATTATGTATATATTTAGTTCGAACATAATTATGTAGTGATACATTATGCACTGTTTTTTTATTATAGTACCAACATAATACTTTTACATATACATAAGTGTATGTTTGTGCAATAGCATATGTAACATCATCAGTATACAAAGTACTCTCCAACATCTGTGATATTATGTACCTATGTAGCTTAAATATGTAACATTATGAATAACGCAAAAATGGTAACTATGTAGTTCAGTTACCCAGTTCAATCATGTACCGTTAAGTATGATAAGTCAGGTTTTAGTTCACAATATAGTCAAATAAACGCAACTACAGTAATATTCACCAAATGTGTTAAACAAACAACGATGTAAAGTAATGTTAGTCAAAACTAGTTTTTCTACATAAATATAAACTCTATTTTGGTTGATTCTGACAAGTCCTCTTTGTGTGCCCGCTGCAACCGCAACAACTGCATTTCCTATTGCTGCTTTGTTCCCACATCAAACGAAATTTGGCTTTTGGCATTCTACCACACCTTTTACGCTTTAATGGAGGCTCACATTTCATTTCTGCTATTGAAGTAGGAATGCACCACTCTGATTTACTAGGTAATGGATAGATGATATCCACATAACCAGCCCTCCAACTGTCTGATGAATAGTACTTGCCAACTAGAAAGGATGGGCTCATACCCACATGTTTTGCAGCTGCAACGGCATGTATGCATGGTATTTCTTCAATATCAAACTCCTTACATGTACAAGTTTTCTTCTCCAAACAAACAATCACGTGCTTTTCACACATCTTTACTTCAAATTCCAGCTTGTCTGCATCAAGGACGCACACAAAGTACATCGCACACGCATCAAACCGCTTCTGAATAATTGCCTCAATCTTAGGAGTCGATACCTGTACACAAGCTTTGGACTTTTGACGCCGTTCAGCAAACCATCGGGTCATAAATTGCCTTAATTCATCCAACATTGCCATGACAGGGTACTCTCTACCTTCTTTCATCAATGCATTTACACACTCTGCGTTGTTACTAGTCATTATGTTGTATCTTTTTGAAGGTGAGAAATAGCATGCCCACGTTGAAATACCTATTTCAATCAGCAATTCTCCCACCTTCGGTTTCTCCTATACATACATAAATCATTTATAAGGTAATCATCATAACATAAGATATACAGTACATAATTTACATGCTTATGTACCTCCGATATCTTATGTAATATTTCAATGCAATCACTGTCTTTATAACTCGTTGCCGCATCAATGAACATTTGTAGGATCCTGTTTGATCTTGTCTTCTTCCTCAGATTACCTTTTAGATGCCAAATACAGTACCCGTGGAAGACTAGTTGGTAATTCGATGCTATACCCTTCTTAATCGATACATGTCGATCGGACACAAAAACAAGCTCTTTGCTGTCCATTACTACACGTCTCATATTCTTGAAAAAGAAATTCCAAGATGCATCATTTTCACTATCAACAATATCAAAAGCAACGGGGTATATTTGTTGATTTGCATCTTGTGCAGTGGCGACTAGCAATACCCCACCATATTTTCCACTAAGATGTGTCCCATCAACGGTGATTACCTATATAAACCGTAGACGTGTTCACAAACCAACTTATGCACAAAAACTGAACATGAATATATGTACAGAAACAAGTGCATCCAACATTATGTAACAGAATCTACCATGCAAAATAAATAAAAAATCAGGTTTTTTTATATTATGTACCTTTCTCATCACACTTAAACCCCGAACGGACGGTCCGAACGTCAGAAAAACATATTTGAACCTACTCTCATCGTCGTGTATGAAGTCCACAATCGTTCCTTCATTCACCTCCACCAACATAAATAAATATGCCGGAATTGTGTTGTAATTGTCCGCCGATGTACCTCTAATCATGTCCTTCACTGTCTCTTGATCTTTCCAACACTTCCAATAGCTAGCGTCAATTCGATGCAAACTCTTCATTACAGTGATGATTTGATGCACCGAAGGTAATTTCTTTGAATTACCATACCTACATAAACTTGATCATTACTAAAAATAGGATACATAACATATAATTCACACGCATCAGCAAATACATAAATTCAGTCCAAAAAATACATGCAACTTACATTGTCTTAACCTTATCAGCTATTACGTGATATGAAGCTCCCCTATTTGCCACCCACCGCAAATGAAACGAGCATGTGTGTGTCAGAACATACTTTGTTGTGGTAAAGTATGTTTTTTGACCGAGCATTGAAAAGTGCACCCTCCACTTACAATCTTCATCTACACATCTGACAGTCACTGCCTTCATTTTCGACTTTACTATCTTGTATTGTGAGCATTCAGAAATTGAATGTAGACACAGTGTGTTCTTAACTTCATTCTTCGAATGATATATCTTCCCAACTTATAGATGCAAATCGTCCCCTGATGATACATAACTATTGATATGTGGAACTATTGCAAGCGCATTATTGTTTGCATCTCCTACAGACTCGCTCCCAATCACACTAGAACCTGTTGTACATAAATCAATTTCTAAATCTGCTACATCAGTTTTTACTTCCTGATTAAAAATATGTCCTGAATCTTGTGTTCTACCTTTCATTGCAGCTTCCTGACCATGTAGTTCGGTTGAAATCCCTCCCACACTCTTATGCAGTGCTACTTTGTTCAACATAAAGGGACCCTCCAGCTAAACTGTGGGAGACCATTTATGTGTACAAAAGTATCCAAATCATCTTTTGTGTTAACATCATATGGTTTGAGACCCTCAATGAAAGGATTTTTGTATGACAAGAATAAATCAAACTGTGTTAAATATATTCCAAATAGGAACGCAATCTTTTCCCTTAACACATCAAATGTGCATTCAACTGATATCAATAACGGCTTACTTGACTTTACTGTAACACCCCGAATTTTCAGAACTCGGAACATTACTAGTTAGGACCTCACAATGGGTCCCGACTCAGTTTGACAACAATATTACTAGGATCTTGCAACAAGACACAAATAAGAAAAACCGAAATTCATAAAGATGTGTTTTTAAAAGGATGAATGCAACAAGGTCTAACAGCCTATCGTACTTAAACAAAAGGGAAAAGACTAACTATCTTAACAAAAGGAAAGAACGACAAAACAACAACACAAACCCCCTCTCTAAGGAGTACGGCAACCCGGCTGGCGACTACTTCCGGATCACTCAGCTGCTGCTCTAACCTGCGGTAAATCTAAAAACACAACGAAACAACCATTAGCTAGTTATCTAAACATTAGAAGAATAATAACAACACACACACATATCAAAATAAACACTCATCATGCTTTCATACAATTCATTTATTATCTTCATTTAGGTCATTCATTCATACTAATGATACTTATTTTGTGACACAAGGGATTCCCATACCTCGCCTCCGCCCCCGTGTAACCATCAGGAATGGATCCGATGCATCTCACCTTGTACCTGCCTGGTCTGGGTATAGAGAACCTCACAGTCTCCTGTCAGAGCTGGGCAGTGATGTCACGGCCCGTTATACATACACTTGGGCCTTATAACATAATAACTATGGTCGTCCTAACAAGTTGTTATTTATATTATAACACACATTGCACACACACAACCATTATAATCCAACTAGCATCCAGAAACCAGCTAAGTAAGTCGCAAGGACTTACCTGAGTCAAATCACACTCTAACAAGTCTCAAATCAGTCTATACTCGTAGTAACTCAAACGCCTTCCAAACAAGGCATGTGGATCAAAATCACATCCCGTACTCTTAGAAGTTATAAACTTCTAAGAGGTGAAATCTCATATAGAGAAAGTACGAACGTATAACTCTCTTACAGAAAAAGGCTATTTTACCCCTGTTCCCGGAACTCTCAAACTAGGGTACACTCCTCTGACCGTACTAACTGTAAACTTTAACTCTTCTCGATTATTACTACACCGCAAATTCCTATCTATTTACGAACAAGGTTCTAGTTAAGGACAATTATTTACTTATATATATACACTTATATATATCCTACCCTTATACCTATACATATATATATATACTCTTACATATATCTATATACTATACTTATACCTACAAAAATATTCCTATATATAATTTACATATGCATACTATTCTTACGCTTCTATATAAACTTACACATATTCCAACTTATACATCTATATATACCTGTACATACCCACTGCACTAATTCATATATAATTATATTCATCTCTCTCGACTTACAAAGCTATTATACGTATATATATATATATATATATATATATATATATATATATATATATATATATATATATATATATATATATATATATATATATATATATATATATATATATATATATATATATATATATATATATATATATATATCGCTGGTACATGCAACTGTAAACTTATCGAATAACCACCACTTACCTACATCGTACCCTCGAATCGATTCGTATTAACCTTCCCTAATAACCTACAATTCTCATTCGGCTACTATATACTGTACGTACTACCCTGTAACACTCCTTACACATCACCACTTCCTACTCTACAGATTTATATACATACTTATATACATACTCATACTGGGCAGAAGACTCACCCGTCTTCGCATAAGCCGTCACTCACTCTTGAAGAAACGTTGCAACCTTCTTCGATCGGAGCAGTCTTCGAACAGGGCTCGATCAAGTCTGCGTAGTACCGGCCACAGGAAAGTCGATAAGCATACTCCGATTACACTCACTGCGTGAAAGAATTTACGAAGAGTAAGGCTCACCTATTTACCGATGATCACCGAGGATGACTGAAGGCAGCGCTACTCCAGTTGACGAGAGGGAAAACGAGGTCGGAGGTGTGCTGTTTGGGTTGCGCGATGAGGTACTCCGGGAGATTTATCAACAAGGCAAGCCGGTTGGGTGTGGCTTCTCGTTATCGCTCGTAGGGATCCCAACAACGTTGGCAGCCTTGTCTTGCTGGTCGACGCAGTCGCAGCAGGGAGGTGATTAGTAGAAATCTGATGGCTCAAGAGGAGGAGAGGTAAGATTTGTACTTACCTAGTCGGCGTCAACGGGCAAGGTCCGACGTAGAGGAGGAGCGTCGGGTATCGCTGTCGGTTGTGCTCTTTCTGGCTGGCGGTTCTGGTTCATCTTCTCGTGCAAGGAGTAGATCGTAAGCGCCGAAACTCGAAGGTTAGAATAGGTGATTAGGTTAATTAGAAATTTAGTGTAGGGTTAGTATAAGTTAGGGTTTTGCTTAATTAGACCCAAGTGAGTGTTGGGCCGGCTGAAGAGGCATGGGCCAGAAAATTGGGCCAGTCCGCTCATTTAACTAATGTTGAAGATAACTAGATCGTTATTCGCCCGGAACCGCTGTTTTATTTTATTTTTAAAGGTACGGAATTATTTCTGATTACATAGTTTATCATTTTATGTGAATCAAGGTCACATAAAATGATAGAAACTATATCTCGTTTTATTTTATTTAAAAGGATAAAAATTGGCGGATCGGAATGTGGTTGAATTCCGTATTAAACGGAGTTTATATTTTCGGTTATTACATCAGTGCCCCCTTTAAAGAAGTTTCGTCCCGAAACTTAGAATAATATACCTAAACACACGACTTTCTTGGTATCTTAGTTTCATAAAATTTCGTTTTCTACCACACAACTACTCAAACCTCAAACTCAGACACACATCACATAAAACACAATCAATCAATCCAATATAAAATATGAATGATCAAACAACACAACATCCGAGTACTAACTCGTCGATACAGAAGCGACATCTAACCCCGCAAAGAACTCGGGATAATTACGTCTAATACTCTCATCTATCTCCCAAGTGGCCTCATCAGCTCCTCGTCTAGACCACTGGATTCTCAACATCGGTATCTCCTTGGACCGCAGACGTCTAGTACTACACTCCAAGACAGCTACCGGGCACTCTAAAAATGTGTGATCGGGCTCAACTATCAGATCCTCGCGACTGATAACGTGTCTTGGATCCGGGATGTACTCTCTCAACTGAGATACATGGAAGACCGGATGGACACCCTCTAGTCTCGGCGGTAGTGCTAATCTGTAGGCCACCTCTCTAACTCTCTCCAAGATCTCAAAAGGTCCGACATATCGGGGACTCAAGCTTCCCCTTAATGCCGAAACGCCGGACTCCTCTCGTAGGTGACACTCTCAACCACACCTGAGCACCCACTCTAACCTCCAAGGGTCGACGCCTTTTGTCGGCATAGGACTTCTGACGACTCTGAGCTGCTAACATCCGCTCCCGGACCAGGGCAATCCTAGCGATGTCATCCTGTATCTGATCTGGAGCTACTCCATCAGCTCTGCTAGGCTCATCCCAACATAATGGCATGCGACATCTCCGCCCGTACAAAGCCTCATAAGGAGCCATCCCAATAGACGCATGCCAGCTGTTATTATATGAAAACTCTACCAGTGGGAGATGATCTGGCCATACCTATCCCCAATCTAGTACACAAGCCCGTAGCATGTCCTTTAATGTCTGGATGGTCCTCTCAGACAGACCGTCAGTCTGTGGGTGGTAAGCAGTAGTAAAGTGGAGACTCGTCCCCAAAGCAGTGTGTACATGTTGCCAAAATCTCGAGGTGAAACGTCCATCTCTGTCGGAGACGATAGTCCTCGGTACTCCATGGAATCTCACGATGTGTCTGGTGAACTCCTAAGCTAGACGACTTACGGGCCACGTTTCCTTAATCGGAATGAAACGTGCGGTCTTCGTCACACGATCTACCACTACCCAAATAGCATCAAAACCTCAGCTGAGTCTCAGTCCTGTGACAAAATCCATAGATATATCCTCCCACTTCCACTGTGGTACTAGCAGTGGGTGGAGTTCTCCTCCGGACCTACGATGCTCAATCTTGACCTACTGGCAGGTCGCACACTGAGCTACATCCCGATCCACGTCGGGCTTCAAACCACCCCACCAAAAGGACCGTCTCACGTCCTTGTACAACTTACTCGCTCCAGGATGTATTGAGTATGGAGTAGCATGAGCCTCACCTAGTATCCTCTGTCTCAACTCACTGTCTGACGGCACACAAACGCGGTCCTGACGTCTCATCACTCCATCAGCACCAAGAGTGAACTGTGGGGCCTCATCTCGAGACATCCTGTCTCGGATCCTGGTCAAAGTCGGGCAAGTCTCCTGCTTCTGTCGGATCTCATCCAACAAATTAGGAAGTAACTCCAAAGTAGCCAACTGACTATCTGTATCGGGAAACTGAATCTCTATCTCCAACCAAGCCAAGTCTCTCTGCAACTGTGGTTGTACTGTCAACCGGGCTATCCCCCTCTCCCTAGGCGTCTTCCGGCTCAAAGCGTCAACTACCACATTTGCCTTTCCGGGGTGGTAAAGAATCTCAAGGTCGAAGTCCTTGATCAACTCTAACCACCGCCTCTGGCGGTTATTCAACTCCCGCTGAGTGAATATATACTTCAAACTCTTATGGTCTGTGAAGATCTGACATGTCGCCCCATAGAGATAGTGACGCCAAATCTTAAGAGCATGGACTACTGCAGCCAACTCTAGATCATGTGTGGGGTAGTTCTCCTCATACGTCTTCAACTACCGAGATGCATAGGCTATGACCTTACCCCTCTGCATCAAAACACACCCCAAGCCTAGCTTGGATGCGTCACTGTATACCACAAAGTCATCTGTACCCTCAGGCTGTGCTAAAATCGGAGCAGACGTCAATCTCCTCTTCAACTCCTCAAAACTCTGCTGACACGGCTCAGACCAGACAAACCGAGTAGTCTTCCTCAAAAGGCAAGTAAGTGGTTGGGCAATCAAGGAGAACCCTTCCACAAACTGGCGGTAATAACTTGCCAAACCTAAGAAGCTGCGAACCTCCTTAAAATTCTTAGGAGGTTGCCAAGAAGACACTGACTCGATCTTCGCCGGATCGACTTTAATACCCTCAGCAGTCACTACGTGGCCTAAGAAAGCCACCTCCGACATCCAAAACGCATACTTGGATAGCTTAGCATACAACTGGCTATCCTGCAGAATCTGCAATACTGTCCTCAAGTGTCCAGCATGCTCCTCTCGAATCCTAGAGTAAACTAGGATGTGGTCAATGAAGACCACTACAAACTGGTCTAAAAAGTCGATGAATATCCCATTCATCAACTCCATGAACACTGCTGGTGCATTAGTGAGCCCAAATGGCATCACTACGAATTCATAATGACCATACCTAGTCCGAAATACCGTCTTAGGTATGTCCTAATCTCTCACCCTCATCTGGTGGTAACCTGACCTCAAGTCTATCCTCGAGAACACGGACGCTTCATGCAACTGGTCCAACAGATCATCTATGCGCGGCAGTGGGTATTTATTCTTGATGGTGACTTTGTTCAACTCTCTGTAGTCTATGCACAACCGCATCGATCCGTCCTTCTTCTTCAAAAATAATACTGGCGCGCCCCAAGGAGACACACTAGGGCGTATGAAGCCCTTCTCTGCTAACTCCTCTAACTGCTTCTTCAACTCAAGCAGCTCTATCGGTGCCATACGGTACGGGGCCTTCGAGATCGGTCTCGTGCCCGACTCTAACTCAATGCTGAAGTCAACGCTCCTCTGTGGGGGTAGTCCTGGCAGGTCGTCACTGAATACCTCTACAAACTCGCATGCAACGGGTATCTCCTCTATGGTCAGGCTCTTGCTTTCCTTCATGGCATAACACCAGAAGGCCTCGCAACCCTGTGCTATCAGTCTTGCTGCTCTCACTGCACTGATAATTGTGCCGGACTTTCCGAGGTCCCAACCTCGAAATATCACTCTGTGACCCTCCTCGGTGGCAACAATCACTGTCCTCCTACCAATGTCTAAGACTACTCCATGTCTCTTCATCCAATCTATCCCTAAAATCACATCTTCATGAGCTAAGGGCATGACTAGAAAATTTTCTAGCCAATCTTGATCTCCCATGCGAACGGGACATCCATAGATCTCTCTAGTCCCTCTTACCTTACTCCCATCAGGTAAGTCTATCATAAAAGGTATCCCCTCTACAGTAGCTAAGGATAACCTATCTACGCATGCATCAAATATGAAGGAGTGTGTAGCACCCGTATCAAATAAAACTCGTACGGGTAAGTCATAGATCTGGATTGTACCTGTGGCAGTCGGTGCCTCTGGCTGATCAGCACTTCTCAGCTCAAATACCCGTGCCTGAGCTCTTCTAGTATCAGCTACACTGCCACGTCCTCTGCCCCGACCTGATCCTTGCATAGAGCTCTGTGAAGATGTGTGTCCTAGAGCCCTGTAAGACTGCTGCTGACCTGGGGCTCGGTACTACTGCTGACTCGGAGCTCGGTACTGTGGCTGCCTTTGTACACTCCCTGATAGACCTACAGGGGAAGAACCCTGCTGAGATGGAGCCTTGCCCTGGCGGCAGAATACAGCCCTATGTCCAACTTTGCCGCACTGGAAGCAGGTCACTAACGGCTTCGTGCAGTTTGATCGGATGTGTCCATAGCCACTACTGTTGTGGCACTGTAAACCCCCAACTGAAGTTTGACCAGTAGCGGTATGGCTATGTCGCCTTTGAGTCTGTCCCCATCCAAAAACAGCTACTCTTGTACTACCACTAGCATATCCTGTCCTCTGCCGCTTATCCGGCCTGTCTGACTGAGCAGCTCTCCTCTGGACTGGTCTATCTCTCTCATATGCAGAAGTCCAATCCTGATAGTCTGACAAAGTCTCGCAACGAAATCCTGCCAGATAGGAACGAGTGTTCTCTCTCAATCTCCGTGAAAAGAGATACACATGTTGCTCCTTAGGAGCTGCAGCTGGTCCAAGTAGAGTCAGTTCCTTTTGGAACTTCTTGATGGCAACAACAATCGGAATATCCTCAAATCCTGCCTCAATGAAGTCCTGAAACCTCTCTCTCCTCAACGAGACAGGGCAGTACTTGTCTCTAACAATGCTCCTCATTTGCTCCCAACTGGTGACTCGACTACGTATGGTCCGCCACCAGGAATGAGCATCCTCAGTGAAAAATGTCTGCACCAAATCCACCTGTCGATCCTCTGGGCAACGTATCGCCTCTAGTGCAGTCTCTACCTGTCCAATCCAGTGCTCCACCTCTAACCCTATCTCTCCACTGAATGAGGGGACTTTCTGAGAGTTGAAAGCCTTCAACCACTCATCCGGCCTCGGTGCTCTAGACCCAGTAGGAGCTCTATCAGCCACAACTCTCCTCTCAGGTACAGCCGGCACCCGAGGCACTCCCTGTGTCACCTGAACGGACCGTGCCGGTACTGGTGGTACCTGGGTAAGTCTCTCTGTTCTAGCAGCCTCCTCCATACGCTCGACGTATGCTCGGTACTCTCTGTACTCAGATGCTCCAATAGAAACACGTCCTGACTCCGTCGAACGTGCTCTCTACGCTCCAGACCTAGCAACGGTCTCATTCTTGACCTCGGGACCTAACTCTCAGCCACCTCCTCCACTCCAGCATCTGGCATGATCACTGCTGGTGGATCCTCTCGAGGAGCTCAACCTCGACCTCGTGCTAGTGGAGGTCTACCTCCACGGCCGCGTCCTCTAACTATAGGGGTCCTATCTCCCCTACCTGGTCCAACTGGAGGGAGAGGTGGACAACCTCTACCTCGACCAGTAGCTAGCGTAGCTCTAGTACGTGCCATCTGCGCGAGGAATAACAACTATAATTATAAACTAGCTAATAAGTCCAACTTACAGTAAAAACCTAAACTCCATACTAAGCATACTGAGATCCGCGGTAGTAGTGGTGGTCAGCCGTACTTTCCTATTCCCAACCAGACTATGCATGCATTTGAAAACTAGAAATTCCTTTCTAAAACTTAGACCCCTTTCGGGTTCTGTTCAAGTACTTATTCGGTCTTTCAGAAGATTTCAAGTGCCATTGTTGCCAACCTATAGCTTTGATACCATGTTGTAACACCCCGAATTCTCAAAACTCGGGACGTTACTAGTTAGGATCTCACAATGGGTCCCGACCTCAGTTTGACAACAATATTAATAGGATCTTGCAACAAGACACAAATAAGAAAAACCGAAATTCATAAAGATGTGTTTTTAAAAGGATGAATGCAACAAGGTCTAACAGCCTATCGTACTTAAACAAAAGGAAAAAGACTAACTGTCTTAACAAAAGGAAAGAACGACAAAACAACAACCCAAACCCCCTCTATAAGGAGTACGGCAACCCGGCTGACCACTACTTTCGGATCACTCAGTTGCTGCTCTAACCTACGGTAAATCTAAAAACACAACAAAACAACCATTAGCTAGTTATCTAAACATTAGAAGAATAATAACAGCACACACACATATCAAAATAAACACTCATCATGCTTTCATACAATTTATTTATTATCTTCATTTAGGTCATTCATTCATACTAATGATACTTATTTTGTGACACGAGGGATTCCCAAACCTCGCCTCCGCCCCCGTGTAACCATCAGGAATGGATCCGATGCATCTCACCTTGTACCTGCCTAGTTTGGGTATAGAGAACCTCTCAGTTTCCTGTCAGAGCTGGGCAGTGATGTCACGGCCCGTTATACATACACTTGTGCCTTATAACATAATAACCACGGTCGTCCTAACAAGTTGTTATTTATATTATAACACACATTGCACACACACAACCATTATCACCCAACTAGCATCCAGAAACTAGCTAAGTAAGTCGCAAGGACTTACCTGAGTCAAATCGTGAAGTCTCAAATCAGTCCGTACTCGTAGTAACTCAAACGCTTGCCAAACAAGGCATGTGGATCAAAATCACATCCCGTACTCTTAGAAGTTATAAACTTCTAAGAGGTGAAATCTCATATAGAGAAAATACGAACGTATAAATCACTTACAGAAAAAAGGCTATTTTACCCCTGTTCCCGGAACTCTCAAACTAGGGTACACTCCTCTGACCGTACTAACTGTAAACTTTAACTCTTCTCGATTATTACTACACCGCAAATTCCTATCTATTTACGAACAAGGTTCTAGTTAAGGACACTTATTTACTTATCTATATACACTTATATATATCCTACCCTTATACCTATATATATATATATATATACTCTTACATATATCTATATATACTATACTTGTACCTACAAAAATATTCCTATATATAATTTACATATGCATACTATTCTTACGCTTCTATATAAACTTACACATATTCCAACTTATACATCTATATTTACCCGTACATACCCACTGCACTAATTCATATATAATTATATTCATCTCTCTCGACTTACAAAGCTATTATACGTGTATATATATATATATATATATATATATATATATATATATATATATATATATATATATATGTCGCTGGTACATGCAACTGTAAACTTATCGAATAACCACCACTTACCTACATCGTACCCTCGAATCCATTCGTATTAACCTTCCCTAATAACCTACAATTCTCATTCGGCTACTATATATTGTACGTACTACCCTGTAACAATCCTTACACATCACCACTTCCTACTCTACAGATTTATATACATACTTATACACACACACTCATAGTGGGCAGAAGACTCACCCGTCTTCGCATAAGCCGTCACTCACTCTTGAAGAAACGTTGCAGCCTTCTTCAATCGGAGCAGTCTTCCAACATGGCTCGATCAAGTCTACGTAGTGCCGGCCACAGGAAAGTCGATAAGCATACTCCGATTACTCTCGCTGCGTGAAATAATTTACGAAGAGTAAGGCTCACCTATTTACCACTGATCACCGAGGATGACCGAAGGCGGCGCTACTCCAGTTGACGAGAGGGAAAACGAGGTCGGAGGTGTGCCGTCTGGGTTGCGCGATGAGGTACTCCGGGAGATTTATCAACCAGGCAAGCCGGTTAGGTGTGGCTTCTCGTTATCGCTCGCAGGGATCCCAACAACGTTGGCAGCCTTGTCTTGCTGGTCGACGCAGTCGCAGAAGGGAGGTGATTAGTAGAAATCTGATGGCTCAAGAGGAGGAGAGGTAAGATCTGTACTTACCTGGTCGGCGTCGACGGGCAAGTTCCGACGTAGAGGAGGAGCGTCGGGTATCGCTGTCGGTTGTGCTCCTTCTGGCTGGCGGTTCTGGTTCGTCTTCTCGTGCAAGGAGTAGATCGTAAGCGCCGAAACTCGAAGGTTAGAATAGGTGATTAGGTTAATTAGAAATTTAGTGTAGGGTTAGTATAAGTTAGGGTTTTGCTTAATTAGACCCAAGTGAGTGTTGGGCCGGCTGAAGAGGCATGGGCCAGAAAATTGGGCCAGTCCGCTCATTTAACTAATGTTGAAGATAACTAGATCGTTATTCGCCCGGAACCGCTGTTTTATTTTATTTTTAAAGGTACGAAATTATTTCTGATTACATAGTTTATCATTTTATGTGAATCAAGGTCACATAAAATGATAGAAACTACATCTCGTTTTATTTTATTTAAAAGGATAAAAATTAGCGGATCGGAATCCGGTTGAATTCCGTATTAAACGGAGTTTAAATTTTCGGTTATTACATGTACTTCAATGTAGCTCCACACACCTTTATCAAATTTTCAATGTCCGTCAAAATAAATTGTCACAAACACCACCCCCATGATTCCTACAAGAAAGGTACATAATATAAGAAATATGTGAATAACTTACTCACGCTCTGTACATAATATTTCCAACAATTACGTAAACCTTCATTATGTACACATATACATAGAACATTCTGCTCGTTAAATACATTACTACTTTGTCAAATAATACATAACTTACACATTACATTACTTATGTTAACATAAGTATTTCACACATTTCACATAATCTACATAATCTTACCAACATACATATTATGTAACACAAACATAAACCAAATTTATATTTCCAACAGTTATGTACAATCAAGTACATGAACATAAATTTTCGCACTTATACATAAACATAAACCGAAATTATGTAAACATACACACATAAAATTATGTTCGTCACCTTCAACATTATTGACACTCTGTACATAAAAAATAACCGACACATAAATTTAACCACTACATAATATTAAGCAGATACATAAACTACGCAGACATATCACAGTACCTTCTCAACGACAGTGGTTTAAACTTAAACATAAACCGAACTTATGTACACATACACACATAAAATCATGTTCGTCACCTTCAGTATTACCGACACTCAGCACATAAAAAATCACCGACATATAAATCTAAGAAATACATAATATTAACCATATACATAAATTACGCAGAGAAAATGTGTGAAATGACCACCAATTAAACGATTGAACCTACGTACCTTACAGATCGGGACAAAAATGTCTCAAAACGATTGGATCTACACATCGAGTTCTTCGTCCCAAAAATGTTGTAAATCGCACAAAAGAAACGATTGAATCTACAGATTGACAAATCGAATGTTGATGATCACACAACCGCAACGATTGAAGAAACAGATCATCAAAACGAACATAAATCGTCAATAATCGCACAAAAATAGGGAAAATGTTGATGATAGTAAGCGAATAACTCTGTAGAAATGGTGGTTATGGCTTCAGAAATGGGAAATTTTGTGATTCTGGGATTACGTTCACAAGGAATGTATATTTGCTTTTCTAAAAGCTTCCTGATTTGTAGGGGACCACATTAAATAACCTTATTTATTTAAAAAACTGCCACATCAGCATCTTTTAATTTGTGCAAGGGTATCAATTTTTTTTGGAATTTATCTTTATTAGAAAATTACTAAGGGCCTACTTTATCTACATTTTTACATAAGAGACTAGTTAATCTACATTAATACATAATTAGCCTACTTCCCTTTTTCTCTCTAAAAACTTCCAAATTTTTTTTAAAAAAAAATTTCAAAAGAAAAAATATTTTTTAAACAAAAGTTAAAAAAAATTATTAAAATTTTTTTTTTTACACAATTTAATTTTATTTAAAAAATACTTTGTTACAAAAATATTTTTTTATTAAAAATGGTTACGAAATTATTATTCTTAAATAAAACTTAATTTATATTTTTAACATATTAAATACGTTGATTTTAAAAAATAAAAATCCACATCACATAATTATCTTTTGATGACATGTAAGATTCCGGTTGTCACGTCATCGCCGGAATTAGGATTTTTTCCGGAAAAATAAGGCATATTATTTTTGGTAATACGTTGACAGTTTGTATCGCTACTAGTAATTTTCAAAATTGGTATTATTTTGGGTTGAATGTTGAATGTTTATATTAAATTGGATTGTTTTTCCTTCAGAAATTTAAATGTGAGTTTTGATTGTTGTCTGGACATATTATCATTATACCTCAGGGATTCCTGTAGCTTCCGACTTTGTAGAGATGGTTAATCCTTAACCATCACCGTCTTAGTTCAAACACAACACAAATTTGTTTCGTTTCTTACTTCATACCGTATTCTCTCACTCAAATCTCTCATTTACGAGGTTAGATGAGTAATCAAGAAAATAAGCTATTCAAAACACAATTTTCAATTAAGTAGTTTTTCCTTATTAAAAAAAAACTTTTTTAAATTTAAAAGAGGATTACAAGTATTCAAACACACTGAGAATCAAAGACTCAATTCACTTCAAACACTTCAAACTAGAAAGATCCATCGAAGCATTTTGATCTCATAGAGAGGAAAAACCACTACTCTTTAAGCTCAAAATTTATTCTCTTTCTAGTTTTTACTTTTCTCACACTCACACTTACATTCTATGACTTTCAATGCATTATAATGACTCATAAGGGGTCTATTTATAAAGTTGGAGAGACACTGGATGCATTTGCTCTACTATCATTTTACCCCCGACATGACGTTGAGGATCTAACGCATTCACACGACAATAATGCCAATGTTCAATAATCTAAAAAGAAAAATATGAAAGGAAATGACAAACACTAACATAACACTCACAAGATATCTTAAAGCTCGAAATGATGATGTTTCCGACTAAAATGTCAAGAATCAATCAATTCTTTGTCCAACTCATATCAAGCCAAACATTTTGACCATTAAGGAATTTGGTGTGGTGAAGAAGTAAGGGGATGTTGAGAACGAGCGTCGAGTGGAAGAATACAAAAAGATGAAGACGATGGACGAAGCCCATGCACGATGGAAGAAGAAATGCTATGATGATGTTCATGAAAAATGTAATTCTCGGTGGTACCAGGAGTAGATTTCAAAGCCTTGAAATCGATTCAAGGCCTTGAAACTGGATGTCAAGGCCTTGACATGTATTCAAATTTTTCTTTATTTTTACTTTCAAATATTATTAAAGCATGCATATATCTGACATTCAATGCAGGTACGATATTTGTTTTGTCTTTCATCAAGGGGGAGATTGATAACTCCACCTTGAGATTAATTGTTTTATTTAAATGATGGAAGACTTAACATAATATGCGGTTATTATAAACTAACAAAAATCCGTTGTATGTCTAGATTGCTTGTCTTGGTTTATTTGTTATATATGTGTGTAGGTCTTGGACAATATTACAATGGATGACTCGGATGAAGACTTAGTACAACAACTAACAAACTAACGAGAAGATCTAGAAGAGAAGATCTTTAACGGCCAACCGACTGCAAAGATCTTGTTGGAGAAGATAGGCGTTTGAAGATAGGATCTTGGAGAAGATCTCGGCTGAAGATCTCAAACGGCTATGAAGACAAAAGTTGTTGAGCGGCTGTGGATAAGATCGTGAGAAGATCAAACGGCTATCAAAGGGAACGTTTGAAGAGAAGATATTGGAGAAGATCTTGTTCGAAGGATTTACTCTAACGGCTAGTACACAAACAACACATACGAAGATCACGCTCAACAAACATAGGATTCTATGGAAGGAAGACATTGCAACGACTAAGAGAAAACGGCTAGAAAAAGTTCCTCCATAGAAGACTATAAAAGAAACATCGATCGAAGATGAAGACATCAAGCCTACAAGCGATGATACAAGACATCTTCATCGATCCAAAAGTTTATCTTCCTCTTTGAGCTTTCTTAGGTTTATTCGTTAGAGTGAGATAAACACAAGAGCTACATTGGCATATCTTTTTAGTGTTATACTCGAGTGTGTTACTCTATGAAGTAACTATGCTATTATTGCTAGAATAGATATGACTATATCGTAACATTGAAGCTACATTGAGAGAAGAAGGGAAGTTCTTTTAGGTTGTATCTAGGACTTACAACAAGCAGATAATAGATAGTTAGAATCCTAGGGTCGGAAACCCTAGATGGAGAGTAGGTTGTTAGGGACGAACTTCGTAAACATATCGTTTGTCGATCTTTTGTTTTCCGCACATTCTATCGTTTATATTATGACTAACAATCTTCTGCAAGTTTCGAAGTCAAGGCCTTGAGATCCACTTCAAAGCCTTGAGAAACAGATTTGTCACTAAGCGCAGAGATTGACTTCAAGGCCTTGAGATTCGTTTCAAAGCCTTGATATCCGATATTGCAAAAAGTTCCCATACTCTATTCAACCCCCTTCTAGAGTATTTATATCCTTATTAATCCCCTACTCGGTTCTTAAATTGGTATCAGAGCTAGACTCATGTATATTGATTTGATCATCTGTGAGACTAATCATGTACTCCGTAGGTGATGGAGGATTCACTCAAGGAAGATCCACATCTCGACCACCCCTCTTATGCGGTAACAACTTTGCCCACTTGAGAGCACTAATGCAAATATTTATTATTGATCAGGACATGGAACCATGAAACATTATTCAGATTGGACCAAAGATCCCAACCACCACGGTTAAAAGAGTCCAAGTTGAAAAGAAAGAAGTTGACTTCACTCAAACGGACTTGGATAGTGTGTCAAAGAACTACAAGGTCATGAACTTGCTCTATTGTGGACTGGATGCACTACTAGAAAAGCAGGTCTGAAGCGACACTTTAAATAGCATTTTGCGACACCTTAAGGTGTCGCAAATATGTTCAGCGACGCTTTGACAGAGTGTCACAATTTCCGCCGTCACAATTGGCAGAGATGCCAATTGCGACACCTTAACATGTCAAAGAAAATTGTGACACCTTAAGATGTCACATTAATTAGTTAATAATTTGCGACAACTATATTTGTCATTGTTTTGAGACATTTACGACACTTTAACACGACTCTCTTCGGTACTTGTTTTGCTTTTTTAATACAACTATTTCTGACACCTTTAGGTGTCACAATTTACCATTAAATTATAAAAAAAATTAATTTAACAAAATGATTATCTATCTTCAACACCATTTGCAGTGAATATAATTACAAATACATTTGTCCATGACTCTCTTCAATACTTCACATATAATAGGAACTAAAAAAGAGATAATAGTGAATTAAGTGTTTGATGAAAGCATAGGAAGCGGGTGTAAGAATGTCGTTATGTGAGTTGGTGAAACCAAAGAAATAAGAGACACAATAGTCTATGAAGTCATTCATTATAGTTGTCCACGACATGCCTCGAGTCCTCGACCGCCTATTGTGTTAATCAACCATTACCATTGCGCTTCCTTCTTCCACCTTCATGCTTAGGGTTGAGGCCTGGCTTCTCATAACCACCACATCCACCTCTACTACCTTCCTTACCTCTTTATCACTCCCTTCAATACAATTACAATTTTGTAATACAAACCAAAATAATATTAAAATAGATATTTTCTATATATATATACTAACCTTGTTTGTGGGACAATAATCATCCATAAAACCACCTGCATGCAACATGAAATATTCAAATGCTACTAAAAAGTTGGAATTACCCTGCACAAACAAGGCAGAAGCAAGGAGCAAGACGAGGAGCGCAAATGGAATTCTCATGCTTTGCTTTCTTCAAGGACCTAGAAACTTTATGTGCTGCCCGCAGGGCCTATATATATACTAAGCTGCATGTTGCTAGTACAAGCATACGACTTTGGAGGTCAAACATGACAACATGCAAAGTGTACACAAATACTATATGGAATTCATAATGAATGAACGTCAAGATTAATTTAACAATTAAGTTATGATAATTACCTCTTAAAATCGATGGATGTTTAGTGAGACTTAGACGGAAACAGACGGAGTTGAATCGAAGCTGAAGAACCCGAAGAGGAGGTCGATGTCAACGGAGTTAAAATGCAAAACAAATCTACAAGTTAACGATGATAAGTAGATCAAGATGAGTTCAGTAGGAGAAGCGATGAAGTTGAGAAAGAGAGTTATAAACTAACAACCATAAGTAGTCGGACGAATTCATTTTGAAAAGCATAGGGCTTAAGGTGTGGGGAGGTCATGGATGCTTACTGTTTAGAGCTTCATTCTTCTTCGAGAATGAGAGTTCAATAGGAGCTCAAGTAGCCGGAGGCTGAGAATGAGTTTAGAAGAAACCAGCCGGATGCTTACTCCCTGGAATACAAGACGAACCAGTAACTGTTAGTAAAGTATAACATAAATGTTTACCAAGCTTGTGATGACAAACCAACAAGCATAAAAAATTTCTTTTTTTCTTACACATCCACCTAGCTGCTACTTCTATATATGTTAGCTTCTTCCAGTATTCAAGGACTTCATCAGAATAATATTTCTTATTCTACATAAAGTATAACAACATAAATTGAAATGCTTTATTCTATAAAAAACATACTGCAGATTCCTAAACTTCCACCTTTCTCAAAAGCAATTTCTATATAGATCACATTATTAGAAGGAACATATTTTTTTATGAAATCCAACACGGAAAATTATATAACAAAAACAGAGTGGAAGGAGAAGCTTATAAGAATCTAGGATCTTATTTTCCCGAAATGATGATGAATATCACTCTTGAATAAGTGAATATAAGTACAAATTGGGCCTATTATGTTAATCTAGGATCATGCAAATTGTAATGAGTAATGACTGTTTTGTGGGCAATAAATTCACATACGAACCAACATCCCTTGATTTTCTTTTGGCATATTAGGACAATGCTAGCAAGATTCATTGTTAGATAGACCTTCCCATATACAACTTTCAAAGAAATACAAACTTTTAGTATGGACACAAATGGCAAAATGCATTCACGGTCACAACATAGGTAGGAACAACCAAACCACAAATCTGCCAACAACCTAAGAAAACCAATAAGCAATTCAATGAAGAATTTAGAATCCCCAAATATTCATACATGGAAACAACAATACATATAAATTTCCTCGAAGAATGGGTCAAGGGAAGGAAGCGTACCACTTGATGAGCTAGCCAAACAAGAAATGTTCCATAATAGGAACCTTGTCAAGAACATCAAATCTATACATCTTACACAACCCACTATTAACCTTACTCCAACTAGGCACAACACTAACATCATCCAACAGAGGTGAATGCTCAACAAGCAATCCCTTCTTCACCTTCTTTATGAATACAATACATGATTGTCATAGGCCCTTCCAATGGATTTGTTAGATGGAGAGTGCAGCTTCGAGTGGCAAACGCTACACTCTATCATCCTTTTTTCATTGATTCGCCCTTCTAATCTCTCAACAGTCAGCAACTCCAAGAAAGTGGGAATTTCTAGCAACTCAAACAACTAAATGAGTCAGCTGTGATATTGTAACACCCCAAATTCTCGGAACTCGGGGAGCTACTGGTTAGGACCTCACAATGGGTCCCGACCTTGGTTTAACAACAACTTTACTAAGATCTTACAACAAGGCACAAATGTAATTAAAAAAATTTCCAAAACATAATATTTTTAATGGTATGAAAGTACACATGTGACAACCTTACAAACATACATAAAGATATATAACATGCATGACGTATGGAAGACTTCCCCGTCCCCATCTAATGAGTACGTGGACCCGGCTGACCATCCGTTCCGGATCTCTATGCAACTGTCTATCTCTACAGATCTACAACATGGATAAACCGTTAGCTAACAATCCAAATATAAGTAGAATGACAACAACAAACACAAGCAGAAACACAAATTAAACAAACATCATGCTGGCACTCAACCGTTTATTATCTATTATTTAAGTGATTCATCTTATTCAGTTTACAGTTGTGGCACGAGAGCTATTAACAGTTCTCGCCTCCGTTCCTTATCCAACTGGGTGTAGGTCTAGCTGACCTCCGCCGGTAGCATCACTACAAACCGAGTATGGACTAGTCCCTAAAGAAACCCCCAGCGCTCGCAAGCTAACTGAGCAGAATGCCACCGCCCGTTACTCTTAGGCCAAGTATAGGTCGGTAAATATTTATCACAACCTATAACTCTAACATCTCAATCACACACCACTATCATCATTCATGCTTGTAACACCCCGATTCCGCGGGACTCGGGATGCTACGGGCGGAGACCTCACAATGGGTCCCGACCCTTAGCCTGACAACAATTTCACTGGATCTTACAACAAGACACAAATAAAGGCAAAATCGAAATTCATTTTAATGCAATGATATGAACCCCAAAAGAAAACAACGAAAGACTTCAGCCGAGATACAACGCTAAAGGCAACCGCCATACACGCGACATACATAACCATAAACAATACATAAATACAACCCCAACCAACCCATCCTAAAATGCACGGACCCCGGCTGCCCACTCTTCCGGGTCTCTCGGCCGCATCCCTAACCTGCAAGTCAACTACAACAATATCGGTATAAAACCGTTAGCTAGCATTCAAGGCATTAGAATCATGGTATTGGCACACACACACATAAGGCATCATAAACACACAACATGTTCCAAAACACACAATCCGATTTATTATCTTTTTATTATTAGGTCATATCCCGTTCTAATTCAACTTCTTTTGTGACACGAGAATCTTAAAGATCTCGCCCTTGTCCCCTTTCACCATACGGGTTTGTACTTGATGCGGATCAGCATCACCCGATGGGCTAGTCACAAGGCACCTCCCATTCATCCCCATTTTGGACTGGACAAGCGGTCACCGCCCGTTATCATACACTTGGGCCAAATATAAACATATAAAGTCGGTGGTCCTATTACCGGTTTAGATGTTATAACATAAGCAATAAACACACACATAAACAATAAACACACACATAAACAATAAACACACACCACCAAACACGCATTGCAACTAATATAGAGAATACGAGCTAAGTAAGTCCGAAGACTTACCTGTACCAGGTCAAGTTCAGTCAACGATATCCCTTGACTCCCTATGAGTCTAATCTCAAATGCCTAATCATAACATGAAACTTATATCAATAACATATCTAAAAGCTTAGAAGTTTCCACTTCTAAGTTAATAAAGATCATCCGAGAGAAAACACTAAACTAGGCTTACTTCCAAGTTTTTCAGACTTCCAAGCTCCTTATCGAGACTAACTAAGGTCAACTAAACGTTACCACTAACATCCCAAAAGTTCCGAGAAACACATAAACGTACCAAGCCATGACTATAATTCTAAATAGTATAAAAGAAACTAACTTAGTTCATTCATCCAACGTTTTTAACTCGTCCCCATCGCTAGCCCACAACATCCATCTAATACCTTCCTACAACATTCATATCCCATATAATTCATAACTTTCTTCAATTCATAACCTTCTTCAACCACCCGTACCATACAAGCCATTCACAACCACTCGATGTACAACTCCCAACTTCAATGTACCGACATATAACTGAAACACTCAGCAGACCATACAACATACTAAGCCATACAACTATATTCATTAATATAATCAGGATTATATTACAAATGTCACCACATACGAGATTAGGGTCTCACTCTAATAACAACAATTTGGCACCACCTATCTAATTACAATTAGACCAACCACAACACAAATAATCTCAGCATACCCCACATTTTGAATCACAAACACCTAATAACAAGCCTGAAATAAAAAAAACGTAATCCCAATTAGATCTAGGGTTTAATTCAGAGGCAATCGGGACTCACACTACACACGGTAGGATGTCAGGCGGCGGCTTGAAGCAAAAACCGAAGACGACAGTCTCGGTGTCGGCGGTAGCAACAGGTGGCGACGGCAGCAACAAGCGCCGACGGATCTACACTGCAGTCGACGGCGGACGAGGGTCGAACGCCTACTGCGACGGTCTCTGGGGCGGAAAGGCGTGTATCCCTATCGCGGTCTCTCTCGGCGTCGGAACTGGAGGCAATCCTCCCTAGTACGACTCCTTTGCGACGGCTGCGGTTTCATCTCGCCGGAAGACTAGGGCTTGATGTTGGTAGCAGATCAGAGAGCGGCGGGATAGATCTCAGAGAATAAAAAAAACGAAAGAGTTAAGAGAGAGGTCTGAGAAAGAAGAAGGATCGGCGACCTGAGAAGAGGGAGGAAGAAGGAAGTGTGGCGGTTACCTGGACTACCGATGAAGAAGGTCGAAGCAGGTTCCACGATAGCTTGACGCAGACAGGTGCGGCGAAGAAGCCTGTCTCTGGCCTGGCGTTGCACAAGGCGGCCGATCCACCGGGTTCCTTGGCTGCTTTCGAAAGGAGAACAAGAAGGGAAGGAGGGAGAGGAAGTGGGAGGCGGGCGGCGGGCGGCTCAGAAGAAAGAAAAGGAAGCCACGACTAGGTTAAAAAAAAAAGGGTAAGGGCTTCCTATCATCCACTATGGGCCACGGGCTTGCAATATCTAAAAAGACAAGGTCCAGCTAACGGGCCTGGCTGAAAAGCCGGATTTATTGAAAATATTGAGGACTCGGAACGATTCCTAACCGGTAAGGTCTAGATGATCCGGAAATTATCAAAAATAAATTCTTGGGTATTACATTAGTTTCCCCTAAAAATAAGTTTCGTCCCGAAACTTATAGAAAGATCATCCTTCACATAACCTCTTATAACTACAACCGAAGTTTCTAAATCTTCTTCTAGAGAGTTTTCGTTCTACTCTTTTAAACATAGAAGTATCACTAAACGTTTATAAACATGCAACACATGAAATAACAAAAACTCGAACTACATATATAGTTAAATAGGTTATATCGTTCAAAGTCTGGGTACTAACTCGTCTGTGCAGGGGTGCGACTAATTCCGCAAAGAACTCCGGATAACTACTCCTAATGCTATCATTTGTCTCCCATGTATCCTCATCGGCTCTTTGTCTAGATTAATGGATCCCTAACATCAGTATAACTTTAAACCGTAGACGTCTGGTACTAAGCTCTAGGATGGTCACCATGTACTCCACAAAAGTATAAACTGGCTCGGTTGTCAGGATCTCGTAGCTGATTATGTGTCTCGCATCGGGTATATACTCTCTCAACTGAGACATGTAGGACGTTTGGTGTACACCCTCTAGTACGGTCAAGAGTACTAGTTGATAAATTACTTCTCAATCCAATTTAAGATATCGACGGTTGCATCCCTCAACCCACTTTAAGCTCATTTAATGATTTTATTAAGCATAAACTATAAAAACTTTATTCCTTCCGTTGGGCCTACTTGCTTTTACCTTTAGGAAGATCCTTACTATCAACTCATAAACAATGATCTTACTTCTTCCGACACTTTACTAAGCGTCTAATGCTCTTTGCATTATACTCGCTTGGTCCGGTTTCCTTAGTGTGACCCAGTCGGATCATCCCTTAATACTCAATCAAGACCTTGTCTTGGAGAATCACTTGTACACCTCAAACCCATCATACCTCGAGACAATTTCAAAGTAGTTGCACCAATGAATCTCCTCTAACTCTCAACAACTCCATTGTCAGTTTTCGTCCATCTTAATACTTCATTGTCATCAGGAGTAGGTTAACCATAAATGGTGTTACTTTGGGAAATTTCTCCACAAATCCGGTAATGACCAACACATCCAAGAAAACTTGTAATTTCTTTCACGTCCTTCGGGGGTTTCCATCCCAAGACAACTTGTCATACAACTTCTCTCTTCTTCGAGAGTAGACCAAAATATCTTATCCGGGGCATTAGTAAGCCCCCATAGAATCACTACAACTCGTAGCGACCATGGTTTGTCCAGAATGCCGTATTTGCAATATCCCGTCTCGAATTTTCAATTGACGAAAATCGGACCTTAAATCATTCTTAACTAGACTACTGACCCTTGCAACTAGTTGAGTAGAGTATCAATCCGTGGTGAGGGATACTTGTCCTTCATTGTTACTTGTTCGGCTAATGGTAATCGATGTACAAATTGAGATAACCGTCTTTTTTTTTTTTTTTTTTTTGCAAAAAGGCATTCTCCATAACAACTTCGAATCAAGATTTAAGATATATTCTAATATGAGCTTCAAATTAAGAGCTCAAGATAGCATTTGGAGTTCTCCATAGCATTTCACATAATTTAATGAACTCTTTTCAATAAGTTCTTACAATTGTTCCTTCTCTCGCTTCCACAACTCATGTCTCTTCACAAGTGTCATTCTATACAGCGCCTTGGATGTCGGAGGTGCGCCAAGCTCAACCTTAGTGGAAAATTCCACATTCTGACGTATTGAAATCCGTGATATCTCAGGTTTCATCTTTTCTCTTCCCGTCACATACCGTAATAACCGAAACAATCTTGTCTTATCACTTTACAAGTGGTCATGATACTGATGATCTACCTCGATTTGTTGGGGTGACATCCTTTAAGCACGTGTATTGTTCCATCTTTAGCTACAATATTTACCGTCCTCTTTCCGAGATCCTTTATATCTTGAACTCGAGAGACTTGCTCAAGTCTTCTGACTCTTGTAGCCTTATTTAAATATTCCTTTATCTTAATCTCATTCTCCACCTTTGATGACATGATTGTAAAAATCTTCTAAGGTTTCTCACTTATGTGCAGCCATAAGGGTCCAAAATGTAGGACTTAACCGTGCTTCAAAAAAAAAATGATTTTATCTTCTTCTCTTTTCATGACATCCACACATATGGAAGGAGCTATTCGTCTTCTACATAAGCTTTCACCATAGACATCCTTCCTTCAAGTAGGCTTAAAAGTTAATACTTCATTTTCTTAGGTAACGTCAAACCGATCGTAGAGGCTCTAACCTCAACCTTTCATGTAATCCTTGTATATCTCATATCAACAACTTCAAAACTTCAGTCTTCTATTACTCTTGTTGGTCACCTTATGCATCTCTCTCCCTGAACAACTTCACAACCGTACCCGTGTCCCCGTGGGAAATGCTAGAAGAAATTCCCCATCCAAAACCACTGAAATAGAAAACCCATTACATCTCCAGGTACTAACATCATAAACTCTAAGCTTGTAGCGTTGCCCTAATGTAGGTCCTCCCTTTCACGTCATAGCCACCATGGCTCTTTCGTGTGAGTCTGAAACATCTGACTCAACTTTTGCTTGCGAAATCATACTATTCATTTTATTAGAACAAACATAATAAGCATCCTCTTATTATACTCCCGTCTACGCACCACAAGCAATGAAAATCTCACCTTCCTCTTAATCCACTAGTTCCCTTTACCATTGTCAAACCTTAAAACTTCTACTCCGTATCCTTCTCCCATATGTCGTTCTCATGACCTAAGAAGGTCGCAAATGGTCATCTTTATCCTCCTCCTAGGAGGTCTGTAATAGCTACTTGTTTGAACTCATTCCACATTATTTGATTTAAGACAATTGCCCTTCCGTTGACGTCCTTCCTTACCATAGACATTGATCCACCGCGAATACTTTACGCTCTTGTTGTCAATCCTCTAAATGCCCATAATCTTGTTTACTCATCCCCTTCTACACTCACCAATAGACAACTCGCATCTGTGCGTTCTCAGTTGTCACCAATTAACTGCATCTGACCTTCTCCGAAGTCAACGACTTATTATTCTACTACGCTTCTCATGAAGGTTGCCCTCCTAGGGGTACTTTACCTTAAACTTCATTAGTTCTTTCTTCATTTCATGCTTCCTATTCTTTATAAGGTAACTATATCTTCTTTGCCTTGTTGTTTCATATAACTCCCTTTCATAGACTTAACCATTCCTCCTTGGTGTCTTTCAAGAGCATCTTCCCAACGATTATAGCCCTACCTAGCATCCACTCGCGTTTCTCTTGGTTGGCATCTTAAGTCTCTCGATCAAAGCTCTTCGTTTCGTCTTTCATCTTCTTGGGGTCATCATTCATACCCACTTCCTCCTTCTTGGTGTTTCTTAGTCTTATCATCATAATGGAAGTCGATCAACTCCACGTTAATCCCCATCATGCCCTTCTTCTCATACCTCTAGTAATGTTGTAACTTTACTTTTTGGTACCTCGTAAGCTTAACTTACGGTGTTTTAAATCCTTCTCACATGTTTTGTTCACTTCTCTCATCTTAACTCCCATGCTTAGAAACGTCTAAGGAAAGCTTTGCATCTTAATGGAACATCACCTTAACCTTCCTCGATTTACCTCTTTAGTTGTCCACGCTTCTTCTCGAAGAACATAAGTTCGTCCTCTCCTTGGTCTCGTCGTCGTTCGATCATGGCCTCTTTAGAACCGCTTCTACACTTTAATGATGCTCTCTTTACTTGTATTGCTCCATCTCCACCTCTCTTTATTCGTCTCGAGTTCTTCTTTCTACTTGTTCGTCCTTCGTTATGTCATCTCTAATCCTCCTCTTCTACATCTCTTTAAAGGAATACGAGAAACTCCGAGGTGTTCATCCAAACATAACGCTCAAACTCGATACTCGAGCATACCCGTCCTCGTATGTACACTATCCTAAGTCAAACGACGTCGTTCAAAGAAGATGATATCATACTATCATCTTAGCTAAAAGGTCCCATAACTTCATATGTTACTATATATATAAGAATACTTATACATAACTATATAAATCCTAAGTCCATATCACTACCAACATAACACATCTAACATTCCATCAACAATATAAGGTCCCAAAACATGTATTATAGTCCACATATATTAAACATACGTATAAATCAAGTCATCATGCAACTACAATCCACATATACTATACATATCTATATATATATATATATCAAAATCCAATAAACTAAGCTGCCGAGATCCGCGGAAGGAGTGGTGGTCCGTACATTCTACCCCGACTCATGCATGAGATTTTTTTTTTTAAAACAAAAATTCAGAACCCGTGGGGTTCTGTTTATTCTTTATTCGGCCTTTAGAAGATTGCGAGTGCCATTGTTGTCAACCTAGGGCTCTGATACCACTTTTGTAACACCCCGATTCCGCGGGACTCGGGATGCTACGGGCGGAGACCTCACAATGGGTCCCGACCCTTAGCCTGACAACAATTTCACTGGATCTTACAACAAGACACAAATAAAGGCAAAATCGAAATTCATTTTAATGCAATGATATGAACCCCAAAAGAAAACAACGAAAGACTTCAGCCGAGATACAACGCTAAAGGCAACCGCCATACACGCGACATACATAACCATAAACAATACATAAATACAACCCCAACCAACCCATCCTAAAATGCACGGACCCCGGCTGCCCACTCTTCCGGGTCTCTCGGCCGCATCCCTAACCTGCAAGTCAACTACAACAATATCGGTATAAAATCGTTAGCTAGCATTCAAGGCATTAGAATCATGGTATTGGCACACACACACATAAGGCATCATAAACACACAACATGTTCCAAAACACACAATCCGATTTATTATCTTTTTATTATTAGGTCATATCCCGTTCTAATTCAACTTCTTTTGTGACACGAGAATCTTAAAGATCTCGCCCTTGTCCCCTTTAACCATACGGGTTTGTACTTGATGCGGATCAGCATCACCCGATGGGCTGGTCACAAGGCACCTCCCAGTCATCCCCATTTTGGACTGGACAAGCGGTCACCGCCCGTTATCATACACTTGGGCCAAATATAAACATATAAAGTCGGTGGTCCTATTACCGGTTTAGATGTTATAACATAAGCAATAAACACACACATAAACAATAAACACACACCACCAAACACGCATTGCAACTAATATAGAGAATACGAGCTAAGTAAGTCCGAAGACTTACCTGTACCAGGTCAAGTTCAGTCAACGATATCCCTTGACTCCCTATGAGTCTAATCTCAAATGCCTGATCATAACATGAAACTTATATCAATAACATATCTAAAAGCTTAGAAGTTTCCACTTCTAAGTTAATAAAGATCATCCGAGAGAAAACACTAAACTAGGCTTACTTCCATGTTTTTCAGACTTCCAAGCTCCTTATAAAGACTAACTAAGGTCAACTAAACGTTACCACTAACATCCCAAAAGTTCCGAGAAACACATAAACGTACCAAGCCATGACTATAATTCTAAATAGTATAAAAGAAACTAACTTAGTTCATTCATCCAACGTTTTTAACTCGTCCCCATCGCTAGCCCACAACATCCATCTAATACCTTCCTACAACATTCATATCCCATATAATTCATAACTTTCTTCAATTCATAACCTTCTTCAACCACCCGTACCATACAAGCCATTCACAACCACTCGATGTACAACTCCCAACTTCAATGTACCGACATATAACTGAAACACTCAGCACACCATACAACATACTAAGCCATACAACTATATTCATTAATATAATCAGGATTATATTACAAATGTCACCACATACGAGATTAGGGTCTCACTCTAATAACAACAATTTGGCACCACCTATCTAATTACAATTAGACCAACCACAACACAAATAATCTCAGCATACCCCACATTTTGAATCACAAACACCTAATAATAAGTCTGAAATAAAAAAAACGTAATCCCAATTAGATCTAGGGTTTAATTCAGAGGCAATCGGGACTCACACTACACACGGTAGGATGTCAGGCGGCGGCTTGAAGCAAAAACCGAAGACGACAGTCTCGGTGTCGGCGGCAGCAACAGGTGGCGACGGCAGCAACAAGCGCCGACGGATCTACACTGCAGTCGACGGCGGACGAGGGTCGAACGCCTACTGCGACGGTCTCTGGGGCGGAAAGGCGTGTATCCCTATCGCGGTCTCTCTCGGCGTCGGAACTGGAGGCAACCCTCCCTAGTACGACTCCTTTGCGACGGCTGCGGTTTCATCTCGCCGGAAGACTAGGGCTTGATGTTGGCAGCAGATCAGAGAGCGGCGGGATAGATCTCAGAGAATAAAAAAAACGAAAGAGTTAAGAGAGAGGTCTGAGAAATTAGAAGGATCGGCGACCTGAGAAGAGGGAGGAAGAAGGAAGTGTGGCGGTTACCTGGACTACCGATGAAGAAGGTCGAAGCAGGTTCCACGACAGCTTGACGCAGACAGGTGCAGCGAAGAAGCCTGTCTCTGGCCCGGCGTTGCACAAGGCGGCCGATCCACCGGGTTCCTTGGCTGCTTTCGAAAGGAGAACAAGAAGGGAAGGAGGGAGAGGAAGTGGGAGGCGGGCGGCGGGCGGCTCAGAAGAAAGAAAAGGAAGCCACGACTAGGTTAAAAAAAAAGGGTAAGGGCTTCCTATCATCCACTATGGGCCACGGGCTTGCAATATCTAAAAAGACAAGGTCCAGCTAACGGGCCTGGCTGAAAAGCCGGATTTATTGAAAATAATGAGGACTCGGAACGATTCCTAACCGGTCAGGTCTAGATGATCCGGAAATTATCAAAAATAAATTCTTGGGTATTACAATGCTCATATTTAGAAGTCAGCTAAGTAAGCCCAAAGGACTTACCTGGTATAAAGCTCGACTCTCTGTAAACCAAACTCGCTCTGTAAACTGTAGCAACTCAGTTGCCTGTCAAAGGAGATGAGTGCATTAGCACACTCCCACGTAATTAGAAGTCTAAGACTTCTAAGATAAAAGAACGTAGTAAAACATAACTAGTTACAGTACTAATTTAGGGTCAAATGACTATTTTACCCTTGGTCCCGAAACTCCCAGAATTTCCAAAATTCATGTCTAAACTTCTATTTGAGACTCTAAAATCATATTCTAACTCCTAAAGTTTAGTTTGGTTACAAACTGGCATTTTTCCAATTTTCCTATTTTCCGAAAGATCGTAAAGGTCTAACTTCGGTTTCAAATATAAAATTCGTAAAAGCTTATAAAAATTCCGAAAAAATTCTCTAGATCATCTATGATGTTCCCTCTACCCTTAGAAGCAAGAATTTTTCAAAACTGTTCATCTATCATTTTTATAAAAATTCCAAAGTTGGTTACAACACTTGAAGTTTCCTATACTTAGCCAAAATCTGAGTACACTTTGAAAAATCATAACTCCTAAACCACTCACTGGATTTATCCCAAATTTTGATATGTTCTACTATAAAATCTTACCTATAATATATCCAAAATTCAGCCGGAAAGGATATCAAGAGCTTATTCAAAATCATCTCACAAAACAGCATCACTTGCTGTTTTCCCCCAACACTCAGCACATATATAAAAACGTCAACTTTGAAACACAATAACTCTCGAACCGTAACTCCGATTCTTCCCAAATTTTAATATGATCTACAACAAGATGTCAACTATATCATATCAAAAATTCAAGCCTAACAGAGATCAGAAGCCTGTTCAAAACTATCTCACAAAACAGCATCCCATGCTGTTTTTCTCAACTCAGCACATTTATAAAACTGAACTTTGAAACCCCATATCTCTCAAACCATAACATGGATTCCTCTGAAATTTTAATATGATTTACTTTGAAATACCATCTATAACATATCCGAAAACTAGCCAAAAAGAAGAAGTATAACTTACCCAAATCTGGGCCTGAAGTTGACTGTTTGTCACTTCCGAAAATTCAGAAAAACGCCTCAGCTCTTCAAGCTATCTTTCAAGGCTGTTAGGGACGGATTGATGACACAAAGGGTACCCACATCAACATATATATATTCAGAATCGATCAAAGAGAAGGACCAAGGAAGGAAAGGAGTTGGATCTTACTCGATTCTATGATTCGAAGGCATGAGAAAGACAACCCAAGGCTGTTGCGGATCAGGTTTGGGCTCCTCGTATCAGCGGTATGCTGGATCGACAGAGGAGAAGCAGCCCGCTGGTGTTGCATTTGAGGTCGCCAGAAGGAGAAGCAACCAGTCCTTGATGCCACGTTTGGGTCGACAGAGGGAGTAGCAGCAGTCCGGTTGCCTGTTTGGTTCGATAGAAGAAGCAGCAGCAGCCCGTCCGGTGCCTGGTTGGGTCGACAGAAGCAGCAGCAGTCCGTCCGGTGCCTGGTTGGGTCGACAGAAGCATCAGCAGCCCGTCTGGGTGCCTGGTTGGGTCGACAGAAGGAGCAGCAGATCCTGGGGCAAGGTATGGTCTGCTCAAGGGGTATCTTGGCTGAAGTCGTGAACCATGGCTTGGATCCGGAGGCAGCGACTTGGTGTGGAGTCCGCTGAAGGTAGAAGGGAGAAGCGGCCGATGGGACTCCTGGCATGACCGCCGTAGTCCAGTGATGAAGAAACAGCGCCGGTTCCACAAGAAGAAGGGCAGGGACGTGCGAGAGAGGAGAGGAGGCAAGGAGAAGGAATCCGTAACTTACCCTATGGATGTATCTGGACGCGAAGGAGGAGGGAGGTGAGGAGCTGCACCGCGTGATCCTAGGGAGCGTTTAAGGTAAGAAGATCTGCTCTCCATCTGATTCTGTATATGCGTTGAACGGTTGCCTCACAACCGGGCTGGCTGCGCTCTTCACTTCCGAACGGGCCTGAGCAACGGGATGGACCAAGGGCCAAGCTGCTGGAGTAGGCCAACGGACTGGGCTAAAAAAAATAGGAAGAGTGGGCTGAGATTGGTAGGAGCTTGTCAAGGCCTTGTCAAAACTCGTCATGGCCTTGCCAAGCTCGTGCATGGTCTTGTCACGACCTCGTCTTGATCTCGTCAAACCTTGTCATGGTCTCATCTTGTCCTTGTCTTGGTCTCGTCTTGATTTCGTCACTAGGATGTCATGACCTTGTCAAAGACAAGTCATGATGTAAACTAGGGTTTGATGGATTAGGGTTTGCAATAAAAATCTTATCATTTTATGTGGAGTGAGGTGACATAAAATGATAAAATTTCTAGATTCTGCGTCCGACTAGATAGACATATAGGGATCAACGGCTCGAATCCGGTTTGCTACGGAAATAAATGAAATGAAAATTTCCGGATGTTACATCAGTGCCCCCTTAAAATAAGTTTCGTCCCGAAACTTAAAAGAAGACTCGTAACATTAGAGGCCATACAAAAGAACTAAAGCGCCGGAAAGAGGTCACAACTGTCGAGTTCCAATTTGTTTCCGAAATAGCCTAAAGAAATATTTCCGGGTATTACATCAATCCCCCCTTAGAATGAGTTTTGCCCCGAAACTTAAAGTACGCCAGTCAGAAGGTCAACTCTCAAGGTACGAATCTAATGTATCAACTTGTTATCGCACAAGAGTCATCGTTTCTACATATAAGTATCCCGCATATCAAGGTCATCAATAACACACATCCTGACTAAGCACTCAAGCATGAATTAAACAAGCAGTCAGACAACATAACACAGATATAGGGTCAAGCCCTAACTCGTCGTTCCCTAGATTACAACTATTTCCACAAAGGTCTCTGAAAGGTTATGTCTCATACTATCCATAGTATTCTTGGTAGCCTCGTCGGTTTTTTATAAACCACTCACTCTGAAATCTTTTCATGTACAGACCTCACAAGTGCCTACTACACGTTCTAGTGTGGTAACTAGATATCTCACCGGTATCATCCGGCTTCATTGCCCGATTCTCTAAGCCGATGTCCTAACTTTTGTCTGGTAAGTATACCTCTAATTGAATCCGTAGAAAACTAGGGTTACACTCTCCAATAGGGTGAGGATTACTAGTCCATCAATCACTTATAAACCACTTTACAGCCTCAAGTGGTCACATTTTGCAACTCACCTCCAGGTCCTTTGATGACCGTACCGAAAATAACCTAGTCAACTTTCTTCCCTTCGTTGTGTTTACTTGACTACACACTCAGGCCAAAGGTCTTGAGTGACATACAATATGTCCGGAATGACGCTATTAGATACAAGGTGATCTCACATCACCGTCATTTGCTCACACTACTCAATAGTTGTTAACATTGCCTTGTGTCCTATAATATCCCTCTTACTCAAAACGCAACTCGACTCCGTTCCGAGATAAAATTCTTCTTATACTCCACTCTTGAGATTATGTTTTCTATATGTACGAGTACTGGTCTGTAAGTACACTCCTGTAGCTTTTTTTTTTTTGTCTTTCGATTCAACTTGATAGTTACTCACCTTGAGCTTGTTAGTGCAGGCCCTACACAACACCTTTATTACTTCGTTACTTCCTTTCTCATTTTATCAAGAAACTCGTTCTAAAGTACCATGCTAGGTATTAAATTCCAAATTTACTGGTCTTCCAACATGTCACTAGGTCGGCATGCTTCAATTGGATCTATAATGGGGTACCACTCTCTTTCTATACTTCTGCGTGCACATACTTTCTTGTCTATCTAGTTGGTGATACAGTTCCTCGACAAAAATTCTTGTCACTCTACGTAGCCTATTTCACGTTCCTTCTAAACGAAACGCATTTCACCAATTATCATCGTCTTAAACTCGACACATCATTTGTTGTACTCTCGAGTTTCCGGTTCTGTGGGTTAGGACTCATCACGCTTTCGCTGCGCTACTTTGATATTTATGTTGTCACCCGCTAATCGTAAGGACATTTTCCGTGAGTCCAAATTGATGGACCCAAAATTCTCCCCCTCAATTACACCATAAGTCCTATCCGGATGAAATACCAAGTACCTTCCTTACTTGCCTTAAGGGACTAAGATAACGGTTGGAAGATGACCTCTTCCGTTTACTTTTGGAATTCTTCTAACACGGATCCAAACTTCCTGACTCGACTGAAGTTTGATCTTAACCAACCGAGAAGTAACCTCTAACACGATTCTCTCTATACCTTTAGTTGTCTAAGTAGATTTTCGTTGTCTACTTGAGGAACTCCTCCAAAGCATCGGTATAGTTAATTCAATAATCCTCAATCACAGATATCTCTTCTTAACTGTACATAGCTCGTCAATCCCCAAACAACTCTTGCACGTCCTCAGTTGATGTCGGTCAGTCAATAGTTGACTTATCTCCATTTCCGGGACTTACTTTTCTCATACCTCTTTTGCCGTTGAATTTCCTGGCGGGCACTACTTACTCGAGTTCATCAATTTATACTCCTTTAGCTCATTCTACATTACAAACTTCCAGTTCCCCCGTGAACTAACTCCATTTCTCGAGTCCAACTGTGTCATCCATCTGATATCGATGGTCCTTTCTAGATCTTCTACTATAGCTTGTAAGCACGTCTACGCGACTCTCATGACCTTAACTTCCCTCTAGTTGCGGTTTATCTAGTAGGGAATTGTTAGCATGAAATATTGTGATATTTTAGGCACGTTTTCTAATCGTAATTGATTCATATTGATAGTCTTTGATTGAGCTTCGCGCATATATGAGCTAGTATTGCCTATATTGTCGATATGGATGTCTACACGAGTTCTATGTTGATTATAGGTGATTTAGAGCCATTTCCGAACGAAATCGAGCAAAGGAAAGTTGAGTTGATGTACCTCTAGATCAAGGACACCTTTTTGAAGCAATTTGGAGCATTAGATTGAGGAATGCACGAATGAAGGCAAGAATCACGGTTTTACCCTAAATTACGGCCGTGGATTGTGAGCCAGAATTCGATGTTCATTCCAGGGGATATTACGGCCGTGGAAGCTAACCGTGTTTTGTTTCCACGCCTCAAAATTACGGTCGTGGAATCTTCCACGACCGTGATCTTGGCGAATCTTTTCGCCATATTTCGAAGCCATGATCTTTTGAAGAATGGGCCGGACCGACGCTTCGTTTTGCCCTATAAAAAGACGGCCGAAAAGAGATTTCATCATGACTGCTTATCACCGCTTATCATCGCACAGGCTTGCTTACACCTTTACACAAGCTCTTTACAAATCGACGCTAAGGGTTAACGCTTCCCCACTTTGGAGGCAATTTTTGGAGATCTCATTGAAGATCAAAGTTTGCAGTTGGAGAGTTGTTCAAATCTCGCACTTTGGTGGAGATTGTCGTTGTGATCTTCGGAATTGTGAAAGACCGAAGTTCTTGGAAGAATTGCAAGAAGATCTCTCTTCTTGTTTAGGTTCGAATCGGAAACGGATTGACATCCCGTTTCTCTTCTTTCCTATAGTTGTGATTTGTTTGTTCCATTCTGAATCTTTGATAAACACTTGTTGTGATCTTGAGATTCATTTGAAGTTATTGATAGTTCTTGAAAGTTTTCATCTTTTATTCCTTAAATCTTGAATTAATATCAATATGACTGTTATTGGCTAAAAACCCTTAACAATTCTAAGGTGAAGGGTTGATAGTTGTGGCTTAGATGATGATAGATCGATCGCAAACAGATTAGACCCTGAGAGTTAGAGAATTGTCGCCGACAACCTTAAATTACGGGCTGTTCTTGAGTTCCACGACCGTGGAATCTCAAGATCCAACCGTAATTTCCTTGAGTTTACGAGCTTGCTTTTACCTTAATCCAAAGTTAAAGATTTACTTTAGCTTAGTTTAGACTTGTCTTTTCTAGGTGGTAGTGAAGCCTCAACAACCTCTACCTCGATTGTGAGCCTCAACAACCTCAATCGGATAAGTTAGTCTTGACCTTTAGATTATAGGTTTGGGTATTTGACACTAATCCTTGTCTTTAGTTCCTTCTTATATTGAGCCTCAACAACCTGTATAAGGAGTATCTTTTAGGTGAGTTACATAAGGTTTTTGGAACCTCAACCGTACGATTACCTTACATTAGTATACCTTTGCATATCTCAACTCTGTCTTTACATCATTTAGTATATCTTGAGTCGATTGCCACAACTGAATACCCGGATCTTTAGGATTGTTGTTTTCCCAATATTTGCAAAACTCCCATATTTATTGCTTGATAACTTGAAATCGAATTTGTTCCCACCCAAATCCCTGTGTTCGATACTCTGGAATTCTTGCTTAGCTACCTCGATCCGTACACTGCGGGTTCGCTGCTTGATTCTAGTTTTATAAATTTAAAGCTTATTTGCACACACCTCTAGGGGCGAACAAGTTTTTGGCGCCGTTGCTGGGGATTTGGTTTCGGCCGAATTCGGTAACCGGTTGTCAAGCTTGGGAGCTTGCTCTCGTTGTTTGATATTGTCTTAAGTGTATGCGCAGGTCTAGGAATACCGGAGATCTCTTACCTCTTGATCAAGAGCTAGAGAAAACCTTGAGGCAAAAGCGCAAGGAAAAGAAGATGACCGAAGGAAACGAACGTGATTTCCAATCGGAGCTAGCAGAGAAGGAAGCTCAACTTCGCTGGAATGATAACCTTCGCATAGATGAGATGAATCGGCATCAATCCCAAGTCAACGCTCTACAGGATCAGATGTTCCAGATGGGATTACAAATGAGCGAGCTTAAAAATAACATGATCAAGAAACCCTCGAAAAGGACTTCAAGGTCTAGAAGAAGAAGAAGTCATTCATCTGCCGATGATAGCGACTCTTCCATGCCACCGCTAGAAGAGATTGACCCCACGGTCAATGTGAATCCTTTCAATACACAAGGAGCTGCTAACCGCCGCATTCCACCTAGGAATGCGAGGGTCGAACGTGTGGATAATGAGCCGAGAACTCTTGGCCAACGGATGGATCCAACACAACAACCACGCCGCTTAGGTGTGAACTTTGATGCTGAAGATGTACAAGGGTTTAGCTTCAACCCTCAAGTTATCACTCTTGTTCGCCAAAGCCAGTTTGGCGGTACAAGCGCTGAATCTCCACACCAACACTTGCAAAACTTTGAGTGTATGATGGAGACGATGAGACCAAAGAACGCCACTACCAACAGCTACAAACTCAAACCATTCTTTTTCTCCTTGAAAGGGAAAGCGCTGTCTTGGTACCAATCTCTTCCTAATGGGAAACTAGACACGTGGGAAGACCTTTCCGCAGAGTTTCTCACCAAATTCTTTCCGCCTTCCAAAACGGCGGAACTTAGAGGTAAGATTAATGCTTTTTCTATGAGACCTAACGAAAGTTTGTTTCAATCTTGGGAAAGGTTTCAGGATTTGCTCTTGGATTGCCCTCATCATGGCATATCCAAGCTTGCCTTGCTGGAGATCTACTACAAAGGGCTGGATGCGGGAACGCAATTCAACCTCCAATCCCTCTCATGTGGAACATTCATGGACATGAGAGAAGATGACGCTTGGGACTTCATTGAGAAGCAAGCAAGAGTCATAGAGAAGTATTCCCACCGAAAGGTGGAAGGAAATCGTGTGGAGCAAGGAGCGAAGCTCACACATGAAGCTCAAAATCAGATTTTTTCCCTCAACAATGAAATCAAGGAGTTGAAGGAGACTATCAAGACCAACTTCCCAAAGCAACAAGGGAAGGATGTTAATTATTTGGGCAACAACAACAACGGCGGTGATAACACCAACCGCAACAACAACAATAACCGGAACAATAACCGGAATAACAATTGGAATGGAAACAACAACAACCGGAACAACAATTGGAACAACAATCGTGGTTCAAACAACAACAATTGGCGCTCCAATCAACAGAATTCCGGTAACTCCTATCCTTCCAATTCTAATTCGCTAACTCCACCTTCCTCTTCCTCTACTCCTTTGAAAAGCCAGGGGCAATCATCTAATGGAGGAAGCACTTCGGGGAAGGAGAAGCCAGATCCCATGTTAGAAACTATCTTGGGAAAGCTTCAAGGGATGGAGGACCGCTTCATTAAATTCGATGATCGAGTTTCTAAGATCGACAAAGCTCAAAAGGTTTTAGAAAACCAAATGTTCGATCATGCGGAAGAAGTTCCTAGAAATCCAGGGAAACTTCCAGGAAAGACGGAGGACAACCCTAAGGGAAGGGTAATGGCGATTACAACTAGGAGCGGAGTGACTACCACCGATCCGCAACCTACGTTCGTTGAAGTCCCCGTAGAGAAAAGCAAAGAAAAGGGGAAGGAGAAGGAGGACGTCTATGTCCCCCCTCCAGCTTTCAAACCTCCCCTACCGTTCCCTCAATCTAGAGCGCGAGCGCGCCTAGACAAGCAATTCGGTAAGTTCATAGAACTCATGAGCAAACTGCATATTAATATACCTTTCATTGATGCTATTGTAGGTATGCCGGCTTATGGCAAATTCTTGAAGGAGCTCCTCTCTAACAAGAGGAAGCTAGAAGATTTTGGAGAGGTCAAGATGAGTTCGGATTCTTCGGACCTCATCAAGACTATGAAGTAGAAAATGCCCCCAAAGCTGAAAGATCCAGGGTCATTTTGCATTCCCATTGGAGTGGGAGAGGTCACATATGACGCTTTATGTGACTTAGGAGCAAGTGTGAGCATCATACCACTTGCATTGTGCAGGAAGATCGGTTTAGGCGACCCTAAACCAGTGAAGATGACGTTATACATGGCGGATCGATCCATTACTCGTCCCGTCGGCATTGTAGAGGACGTCCCGGTCAAGCTAGGCAAGTTCTTTGTCCCCATTGATTTTGTTGTGCTTGACATTCCTGCAGATAGTCCGGTCCCGATCATACTCGGAAGGCCGTTTCTTGCAACTTCCGGCTGCATGGTCGATTGCAAGAATGGGAGACTCGCTTTTGATATTGGGGAAGAGAAAGTAGAGTTCGTTCTCTCCACTCTAGTGAAGGAGCCAATCTTTGATGAGGATATTTACAATGTCCAAGACGAAGAAGGTCTATCTAGGGAGGAGGTAAGTGCGATTCTCTTTAACGATCCTTTGCAAAAGGTTATTACTATGAGTCTAACCGATGTAGGAGAAGAAGAAGAGTGCAAGGAGGAAATTGAAGCCTTAGAAGCACAATAAGAGATGCATGAAGTGGAGTTTGAGAAACTCCACGATGAGGCTGAGAATACAAGATTCCACGGTCATACTCTGTATTCCACGACCGTGGATTCCACGACCAAAATCAACCTCCATTCCAGAGGATATTACGGCCGTGGAACACCAGAGGAGGCCGTAATTTTGGCCGTGGAAAATGGTGATCGATATACTTCTTCAACTTCTTCTAACTCTTCTCCAAACCATTCAACATCCTTAGAAACTTCTAAGGAAACATCGGAAGCTCCTCAAGGATCATTGGAAGCTCCGAAAGCAATGGAACTCAAACCACTTCCTACTCATCTAAGGTACGCTTTTCTTGGATCTAATTCTACCTTTCCGGTCATCGTTAGTTCCGAATTAAGCATAGATGAACATGAACAGCTCATGATTGTCCTTAGGAAACATAGAAAAGCTATAGGCTATACTATTGAGGACCTAGTAGGAATTAAACCCTCCCTATGCATGCATAAAATACTAATGGAGGAGGACTTTAGAACTTCAAGACAACCTCAAAGGCGGTTGAATCCGACCATGAAGGAGGTTGTCAAGAAGGAAATTCTTAAACTTCTTGATGCAGGTATCATCTATCCTATCTCCGATAGCAAGTGGGTGAGCCCAGTTCAAGTAGTTCCGAAGAAGGGAGGAATGACGGTCATCACCAACAAGAACAACGAACTCATTCCTACCCGAACCGTGACTGGATGGCGAATGTGTATAGACTACCGCAAGCTCAACAATGCAACGCGGAAGGATCACTTTCCATTGCCATTCATCGATCAAATGCTTGAAAGGTTAGCACAACATTCATACTTTTGCTACCTTGACGGTTATAGTGGTTTCTTTCAGATCCCGATACATCCGGATGATCAAGAGAAGACCACGTTCACGTGCCCTTGGGGTACGTTCGCTTATAGGAGAATGTCGTTCGGGCTTTGCAACGCCCCAGCCACCTTTCAACGGTGCATGATGGCCATCTTCTCCGAATACGTAGAGGAAATCATGGAAGTCTTCATGGACGACTTCTCCGTTTACGGTTCCTCTTTTAACGATTGTCTTTCTAACCTTTCTCTTGTTTTGCAAAGATGTGAAGACACTAACCTAGTTCTTAATTGGGAGAAGTGTCAATTCATGGTTAAGGAAGGAATCGTTTTAGGTCACTTAGTCTCTAGTAGAGGGATAGAGGTAGACAAAGCTAAAATAGAGACCATAGAGAAACTTCCTCCCCCAGTTTCGGTGAAGGGAATAAGAAGTTTTCTAGGACATGCTGGATTCTATAGACGTTTCATTCAGGATTTTTCTAAGATATCAAAACCTCTCACTAATCTATTGATGAAGGATGTGGTTTTTGAGTTTTCACAGGAATGTCTAGATGCGTTCAACACCATCCGGCAAGCTCTAATTTCAGCACCCATTATCCAACCATCGGATTGGACTCTCCCTTTCGAGATTATGTGTGATGCTAGTGACGTAGCCATTGGAGCTGTTCTTGGGCAACGAAAGGAAGGACGAACCCACGCCATATACTACGCTAGCAAGACGCTAGACGAAGCCCAGCTCAACTACGCCACTACGGAAAAGGAGTTTCTAGCCATTGTCTACGCTATTGACAAGTTTCGCTCTTATCTTGTAGGTGCAAAGGTGATTGTCTACACGGATCATGCTGCGATCCGGTATCTCCTTGCAAAGAAGGACGCGAAGCCAAGGCTGATTAGATGGATTCTTCTCCTACAAGAATTCGATCTAGAGATCCGCGACAAGAAAGGCTCGGAGAATTCTGTTGCGGATCATTTGAGTCGTCTAACACATCTAGAGGACGACCATTTACCCATTGATGACTCCTTTCCGGACGAACACCTACATATCATAGAGGAGTGCATCAAGGTAGTCTCCAAAGGTAACGAACCATGGTTTGCTGATTTTGTTAACTATTTGGTTTGCCAGGAGATACCACCCGGACTGTCATACGCACAAAGGAAGAAGTTCTTCAAGGACGTCCGGGAATACCATTGGAACGAGCCTCTCCTCTTCAAGAGAGGTCCGGATGGCATCATTCGGCGATGTGTGCCGGAAGATGAGATGCAAAGTGTCATCCGTCATTGTCATTCACTACCCTGTGGAGGACACGCTAGTTCGAACAAAACTAGCGCAAAGGTATTGCAATCCGGATTCTATTGGCCTACTTTATTTAAAGATGTGCAATCCTTTGTTTCTTGTTGCGATACTTGTCAAAGAACAGGCAATATCTCTAGAAGGAACGAGATGCCCCTCAACAACATCCAAGAGGTGGAGATTTTCGACGTTTGGGGAGTCGATTTCATGGGACCATTCCCTTCTTCTTGTGGAAACCAATACATACTATTGGCGGTAGACTACGTTTCTAGATGGGTGGAAGCAATTGCCTCTCCCACGAATGATGCCATGGTGGTGGTTAAGTTCTTCAACAAGACCATCTTTCCGCGATTCGGGACGCCAAGGACGATCATTAGTGATGGAGGTTCTCACTTCATAGCCCGTCGCTTTGAAGCTCTTCTATCCAAGTATGGGGTTACTCACAAGATCGCCACCCCTTACCATCCACAAACGAGTGGACAAGTTGAGATCTCAAATAGGGAGATCAAGGGAATTCTAGAGAAGACAGTTTCGAGGACTAGGAAGGATTGGTCCTTGAAACTAGATGATGCATTGTGGGCATACCGGACTGCATACAAGACTCCCATAGGAACCACACCATACAACCTTGTGTATGGGAAGTCTTGTCATCTGCCGGTAGAGCTAGAGCACAAAGCGTTTTGGGCTATCAAATGGCTGAATTTCGGCATGAAGGAAGCGGGAGAGAAGCGTCTCCTAGACATCAACGAGCTGGATGAACTCCGTTTGAACGCCTATGAAAACGCTAAGATCTACAAGGAAAGAGCAAAGCGTTGGCATGATAAGCATATCATTCCAAAGGACCTCAAAGAAGGAGATCAAGTTCTCCTCTTCAATTCGAGACTTCGCCTCTTTCCAGGTAAGTTAAAATCTCGTTGGACTGGACCTTTTCTAATTAAGCGTATTTTCCCCCATGGTGCAGTTGAAGTATGGGGTGAAGCTAGCGGAAGTTTTAAAGTGAACGGCCAACGGCTCAAGAAGTACTCACCGGAACTCCAAGCTGAGGAGTTTGCACCTACCGCACTCGAATAAGTGCGAGATTGGTCTAGCTACGGACCTTAAACAAAGCGCTTCTTGGGAGGCAACCCAAGGTATTGCATTTTCGTTCTTGTTTTCGATTCATAGTTTAGCTTAGAATAGAAGTTTTTGCTTTATTTTTGCCTCGATTTCTCCCGGTATGTTCGTGTTTTTGGTTGTAGGATCGATGGAAAAGGAGAAAGGGAGGATAATGTCAAAGAAAAGTGACGAAAATTTGGACTTTGAAGCTTTACAGAGAGTTCCACGGTCTAAATTACGGTCGTCATAGCTACAGTGGCCGTAATTCTCAAAGGCCTGTGAAAAATCACAAAAATTACGGGTCCGTACATTTCCACGGCCGTGGAATGCCCCGATAGACCGTGATTTTTGAAATTTTGCCTGCGAGTATAAAAGCCACACTTCACCACAAAAACACCACAAAACCCCCAATTTCCACGCCCTAAATACCGAAAACCCGCAGCTTCTCCCAAATCTTCGTTCTTTAATCGTTTCTAACGATTCTTCTTCCTAAACTGAAGCAAATCCAACCAAGAACAAGATCCAAGCAACAAATCGCGTGGAAAACGATCAACAAACCCGCATTTTGGATTTCTCAATCCGAAAAAGAGGTTTTCGCTCTCTTCTTGATTCTAGTCGTTTTTGTTCGTTTTTGTTAGAGATTTTTAGGAAGAACTGATTGAGATTGGAAGAAATTAGATTAGGACTGCTTGTTGTGGAGTTTGATTGCTGATTTGCTGAGAATTGAGAATTTCTGTGTCGAATTACGGTCTACAGAGGTTCCACGGCCGTGGTTTTGGGAAGAACAGACCGTAATTCTCAACAGAATGGATTTTGTGAGGAGAGTTTCGGGAAGGATTAAGGAAAAGAGAGGGGAACAGAATAAGAAGAGAAAGGGCAACCCTTCCACAGCCAGCAGCACCACCACCACCACCAGCACCAGCACCAGCCGACCCCCCGGGATGGTATGAGAGGATGCCGGATTGGGCTACCGGACTTTCAGAGAGAGTCGGAGCATTAGAGATCCGGGTGGATGCTAGAGACAGACACTTAGACGACCTTGACCACATGATGAGGGACGTCTACCGCCAGCAGTTTGGGCGGGTCTATGATCCGAGTTTCTCTCCATTCCCACCTCCACCGGCACCGCAGTGATCGATGACCGGACTGCTCGTTTTTAGACATTCCCGCCACCATTTGTGAGTTTCTTTTTCTTTTCTTTCTTTTGTTCTTTCTTGTGAACATTAGGGACAATGTTCGTCCTAAGTATGGGGTGGGATGTACTAAACGTTTGTAATAACTCTACTCTATATGTTGCTTTCATTCCTAGACTATCATTGCATGTTCATCATATGTTACACGTTTCATTCTTGCATTGCATGAAAAAGAACTTTAAAAACCCATAAAAATTGAAAAATTTTGAAAAATTGATGCTTCTAATAAATTGAGATGAATTCTATGATAAACACTACTTGCAAATTGAGTTTGATGACGATTGCATGCTTGAAAGGATGGTAATTCGAAAAGAAATTGAATGAATGAATCTTACCTCTTTTGCAAGTTGTATAATGTGAAAATGTTACCTAAATCATGTAAGAAGTTGAAGTTGAAATCACATTATAAGTTCCTATACTTCTTGTTGAAATGATTAAGGCAATTCGATATTTTCTTTCTTCTTCGTTTGATCATCTAACTCCTCATTAAAATATTAGCCTCCCTTACCCATCCGGGAACTTGGAAAGTGAATGAGAAAAAGGCATGTTTGATGTGGGAGGGCCATGAGAGCATATATTTGCAATCAATTGAATAGAAAGAAATTATAGGTTTGGGGAAGTCAATCATGACGACGAGTAACTCGGCACCATTCACATAGCCGGGTGTTTGTGTCTTGCCAAAGTCGGATTGAGCGATATTCCTAGCGGATTATGGTATGTGCGCTAAGGGTTTGAGGCATCTCTTGCAACTTTGAGAAACGCCAATCTCCTAGGCTTCGGTTTTTGTGCACCTCTATCCATAACTCCAAAAGTAAAGTCGAAAAATGAAAAGGAAAGAGCGAAGCTCTAAGTGAAGTGTTGTGTTGCGGAAACCGCAAAAGAAGAAGAAGGTAGTTGTCCACTTTCCCGGATTTATGCACCACTCCCCCTTAAAGTTTCCCTTCCCTTCCATACTCTAGACCTTTTCTTTGAAAGTCCTTAAGATCAAAAGAATGTTATATGGCTTGGTGATCTAAATTGAAATTCTTATGATTGATTTTGATGATATTTGAAGGTTATATTGCTTGTTTGGAAGTTAAATTGATTCATGAGTTTTCTTTGCCTTTTACTCTCTAATTAAGTGTATGAAAGTTGAAAAACGATTGAAGCAAGGTTTGAGAATGATCTATTCTTTAGAAGCCACTTTCATCCAAAAGAAGGTACACATATTTCATCCTAACTCTTGTTTAAAGCTTTTTGAAAGACCTTGCTTAGGGACAAGCAAGTGTTAAGTATGGGGTTATTTGTTAGCATGAAATATTGTGATATTTTAGGCACGTTTTCTAATCGTAATTGATTCATATTGATAGTCTTTGATTGAGCTTCGCGCATATATGAGCTAGTATTGCCTATATTGTCGATATGGATGTCTACACGAGTTCTATGTTGATTATAGGTGATTTAGAGCCATTTCCGAACGAAATCGAGCAAAGGAAAGTTGAGTTGATGTACCTCTAGATCAAGGACACCTTTTTGAAGCAATTTGGAGCATTAGATTGAGGAATGCACGAATGAAGGCAAGAATCACGGTTTTACCCTAAATTACGGCCGTGGATTGTGAGCCAGAATTCGATGTTCATTCCAGGGGATATTACGGCCGTGGAAGCTATCCGTGTTTTGTTTCCACGCCTCAAAATTACGGTCGTGGAATCTTCCACGACCGTGATCTTGGCGAATCTTTTCGCCATATTTCGAAGCCATGATCTTTTGAAGAATGGGCCGGACCGACGCTTCGTTTTGCCCTATAAAAAGATGGCCGAAAAGAGATTTCATCATGACTGCTTATCACCGCTTATCATCGCACAGGCTTGCTTACACCTTTACACAAGCTCTTTGCAAATCGACGCTAAGGGTTAACGCTTCCCCACTTTGGAGGCAATTTTTGGAGATCTCATTGAAGATCAAAGTTTGCAGTTGAAGAGTTGTTCAAATCTCGCACTTTGGTGGAGATTGTCGTTGTGATCTTCGGAATTGTGAAAGACCGAAGTTCTTGGAAGAATTGCAAGAAGATCTCTCTTCTTGTTTAGGTTCGAATCGGAAACGGATTGACATCCCGTTTCTCTTCTTTCCTATAGTTGTGATTTGTTTGTTCCATTCTGAATCTTTGATAAACACTTGTTGTGATCTTGAGATTCATTTGAAGTTATTGATAGTTCTTGAAAGTTTTCATCTTTTATTCCTTAAATCTTGAATTAATATCAATATGACTGTTATTGGCTAAAAACCCTTAACAATTCTAAGGTGAAGGGTTGATAGTTGTGGCTTAGATGATGATAGATCGATTGCAAACAGATTAGACCCTGAGAGTTAGAGAATTGTCGCCGACAACCTTAAATTACGGGCTGTTCTTGAGTTCCACGACCGTGGAATCTCAAGATCCAACCGTAATTTCCTTGAATTTACGAGCTTGCTTTTACCTTAATCCAAAGTTAAAGATTTACTTTAGCTTAGTTTAGACTTGTCTTTTCTAGGTGGTAGTGAAGCCTCAACAACCTCTACCTCGATTGTGAGCCTCAACAACCTCAATCGGATAAGTTAGTCTTGACCTTTAGATTATAGGTTTGGGTATTTGACACTAATCCTTGTCTTTAGTTCCTTCTTATATTGAGCCTCAACAACCTGTATAAGGAGTATCTTTTAGGTGAGTTACATAAGGTTTTTGGAACCTCAACCGTACGATTACCTTACATTAGTATACCTTTGCATATCTCAACTCTGTCTTTACATCATTTAGTATATCTTGAGTCGATTGCCACAACTGAATACCCGTATCTTTAGGATTGTTGTTTTCCCAATATTTGCAAAACTCCCATATTTATTGCTTGATAACTTGAAATCGAATTTGTTCCCACCCAAATCCCTGTGTTCGATACTCTGGAATTCTTGCTTAGCTACCTCGATCCGTACACTGCGGGTTCGCTGCTTGATTCTAGTTTTATAAATTTAAAGCTTATTTGCACACACCTCTAGGGGCGAACAGGAATGCTACACACACTCTGTCTTGATTGACATAGAACCTTATCAAAATCATATACTCCTTACTCCTGTAGTTCTTCTTTTATAATCCATCTGTACTAACTGTGATATGCACCCTTTTCCTAGCCAGTAGGTAGTAAATCCCTCACACGCTTCCCTTGGTCTTCAATGACATAAAGGGGGTCCTTTCTGACCGTCTAGTCTTTCTTCTTAAGTTCTTAATTAGGGTTCCTTGCTCGAACTCACTCCATGTTATTATTAAGGTACTAGCACGCGGATCGATTTAGCTTCACATTTTTCGTTGTTGATCTCTTGAAGGGTCCTCTAGACGTCTATAAAATTCTTTCATCATTCTATGGTTATCCTCCTTATCTGATAACCAGTTACCACTGGTTGACCCGCACGTGTTATGTCTCAATTATTACTGACTGGTATGTAGTTGACCTTCCATAAGATCACAGACTTATTGTTCTTCTATCTCTTTTGAAGTTTGATAGACTTGGTGAAAATCTATCTCCTCTAGTTTCTTTGTTAATACTCTTTTAGTTTCTTCCACAGTCTGCACTTCTCTTGTTCTCTTATGAGGTCACTATACTCTTCTGAGTCTAGTCCTAGCATTCATCTGTCGTCAATGAGTTCATCAAGTCTTCCACATTAGCTTGTAAGCGTGTCTTCGCGATTCTCCTTACTTTAGTCATCATCTGTTTGCGGTTCTCTGGTATGAACCGTTAGTGTTGGTAACTTAAATCTCTTTGTAAATGAGAAATTATTGCGGACCCTTGAGTCCACCAATCTCATTTTCTCACATTCTTCCGAATTGGTTGGTGTAGTTCTGTGATTCCACCTTTATAGAAATATGTTGTCGAAATTTCAAACTTCTATTGTATTTGATACTTGTTTCATGATTTCTTTCAAAATTCTTGAATCTTTAAGGAAGTCAAGCCATCTCTATGATGAAGAAATTTATTTATCGTCTGTAACTCTTTTTTTTTTTTTTTTTTCTATTTCTGTCTTTGTACTTCTTTAATTCTTCACATCGGGGTCAACACCATATCTTCTTTGTATTCTCAGGCCCATACTTGCCTATGGCGTCGTCCACCTTTGTTGCACTGTCATTTAACCCGCCAAGTGTAGTTGTACTCGACACCACTTAATTTGTATTCCGATTTTGTCCGCTTCAATTTGCGCTTCTTATCAGTCCTTACGTATATTCTTGAATTTCATCTCTCGTCTTCCCACCGCTAAATTCCTTGTATGGACTTCTATCACTTCTATCTGAGTTTATTTGATATTCTTTCTTATCTAATTATTCTCGTGGTTAAGAATCATCTTTTAATCTTCAATTTATGTCAACTCGTTCTTCAAATGATTCTAGGAATCGCCAGAATGTACGTCAGGACACATTACTTTACTCCGAGGTCGGAGTCCATTATTTTCCTATAGAGATACTCTTTACGATCTACTAAAATTTTATCATAAGGCGATGATCGCATGATATTAACTCAACTAAAGTATATTTCCTATCCTTTAAGGTACTAAAAAGTTACATGCGTATAGATATACATATAACTTACATAAACATACAATACTATAAGTCCACAAACTATTTCTCATCTACTAAGCTGCAGAGATCCACGGAGAACGATGGTGGTCCGACGTACTACTAACCCAACAACCCGACTATGCACGTGTGTAAAAACAGAAATCCGTTTTGAAAATCTTAGACCCCTTTCGGGTTCTAGTTATTTTATACATTCGGTCTTTTAGAAGATTTCAAGTGCCATTGTTGCCAACCCAGAGCTCTGATACCATGTTGTAACACCCCAAATTCTCGGAACTCGGGGAGCTACTGGTTAGGACCTCACAATGGGTCCCGACCTTGGTTTAACAACAACTTTACTAAGATCTTACAACAAGGCACAAATGTAATTAAAACAATTTCCAAAACATAATATTTTTAATGGTATGAAAGTACACATGTGACAGCCTTACAAACATACATAAAGATATATAACATGCATGGCGTATGGAAGACTTCCCCGTCCCCATCTAATGAGTACGTGGACCCGGCTGACCATCCGTTCCGGATCTCTATGCAACTGTCTATCTCTACAGATCTACAACACGGATAAACCGTTAGCTAACAATCCAAATATAAGTAGAATGACAACAGCACAAACACAAGCAGAAACACAAATTAAACAAACATCATGCTGGCACTCAACCGTTTATTATCTATTATTTAAGTGATTCATCTTATTCAATTTACAGTTGTGGCACGAGAGCTATTAACAGTTCTCGCCTCCGTTCCTTATCCAACTGGGTGTAGGTCTAGCTGACCTCCGCCGGTAGCATCACTACAAACCGAGTATGGACTAGTCCCTAAAGAAACCCCCAGCGCTCGCAAGCTAACTGAGCAGAATGCCACCGCCTGTTACTCTTAGGCCAAGTATAGGTCGGTAAATATTTATCACAACCTATAACTCTAACATCTCAATCACACACCACTATCATCATTCATGCTCATATTTAGAAGTCAGCTAAGTAAGCCCAAAGGACTTACCTGGTATAAAGCTCGACTCTCTGTAAACCAAACTCGCTCTGTAAACTGTAGCAACTCAGTTGCCTGTCAAAGGAGATGAGTGCATTAGCACACTCCCACGTAATTAGAAGTCTAAGACTTCTAAGATAAAAGAACGTAGTAAAACATAACTAGTTACAATACTAATTTAGGGTCAAATGACTATTTTACCCTTGGTCCCGAAACTCCCAGAATTTCCAAAATTCATGTCTAAACTTCTATTTGAGACTCTAAAATCATATTCTAACTCCTAAAGTTTAGTTTGGTTACAAACTGGCATTTTTCCAATTTTCTTATTTTCCGAAGATCGTAAAGGTCTAACTTCGGTTTCAAATATAAAATTCGTAAAAGCTTATAAAAATTCCGAAACAATTCTCTAGATCATCTATGATGTTCCCTCTACCCTTAGGAGCAAGAATTTTTCAAAACTGTTCATCCATCATTTTTATAAAAATTCCAAAGTTGGTTACAACACTTGAAGTTTCCTATACTTAGCCAAAATCTGAGTACACTTTGAAAAATCATAACTCCTAAACCACTCACTGGATTTATCCCAAATTTTGATATGTTCTACTATAAAATCTTACCTATAATATATCCAAAATTCAGCCGGAAAGGATATCAAGAGCTTATTCAAAATCATCTCACAAAATAGCATCACTTGCTGTTTTCCCCCAAAACTCAGCACATATATAAAAACGTCAACTTTGAAACACAATAACTCTCGAACCGTAACTCCGATTCTTCCCAAATTTTAATATGATCTACAAAAAGATGTCAACTATATCATATCAAGAATTCAAGCCTAACAGAGATCAGAAGCCTGTTCAAAACTATCTCACAAAACAGCATCCCATGCTGTTTTTCTCAACTCAGCACATTTATAAAACTGAACTTTGAAACCCCATATCTCTCAAACCATAACATGGATTCCTCTGAAATTTTAATATGATTTACTTTGAAATACCATCTATAACATATCCGAAAACTAGCCAAAAAGAAGAAGTCTAACTTACCCAAATCTGGGCCTGAAGTTGACTGTTTGTCACTTCCGAAAATTCAGAAAAACGCCTCAGCTCTTCAAGCTATCTTTCAAGGCTGTTAGGGACGGATTGATGACACAAAGGGTACCCACATCAACATATATATATATTCAGAATCGATCAAAGAGAAGGACCAAGGAAGGACGGAGTTGGATCTTACTCGATTCTATGATTCGAAGGCATGAGAAAGACAACCCAAGGCTGTTGCGGATCAGGTTTGGGCTCCTCGTATCAGCGGTATGCTGGATCGACAGAGGAGAAGCAGCCCGCTGGTGTTGCATTTGAGGTCGCCAGAAGGAGAAGCAACCAGTCCTTGATGCCACGTTTGGGTCGACAGAGGGAGTAGCAGCAGTCCGGTTGCCTGTTTGGTTCGATAGAAGAAGCAGCAGCAGTCCGTCCGGTGCCTGGTTGGGTCGACAGAAGCAGCAGCAGTCCGTCCGGTGCCTGGTTGGGTCGACAGAAGCATCAGCAGCCCGTCTGGGTGCCTGGTTGGGTCGACAGAAGGAGCAGCAGATCCTGGGGCAAGGTATGGTCTGCTCAAGGGGTATCTTGGCTGAAGTCGTGAACCATGGCTTGGATCCGGAGGCAGCGACTTGGTGTGGAGTCCGCTGAAGGTAGAAGGGAGAAGCGGCCGATGGGACTCCTGGCATGACCGCCGTAGTCCAGTGATGAAGAAACAGCGCCGGTTCCACAAGAAGAAGGGCAGGGACATGCGAGAGAGGAGAGGAGGCAAGGAGAAGGAATCCGTAACTTACCCTATGGATGTATCTGGACGCGAAGGAGGAGGGAGGTGAGGAGCTGCACCGCGTGATCCTAGGGAGCGTTTAAGGTAAGAAGATCTGCTCTCCATCTGATTCTGTATATGCGTTGAACGGTTGCCTCACAACCGGGCTGGCTGCGCTCTTCACTTCCGGACGGGCCTGAGCAACGGGTTGGACCAAGGGCCAAGCTGCTGGAGTAGGCCAACGGACTGGGCTAAAAAAAATAGGAAGAGTGGGCTGAGATTGGTAGGAGCTTGTCAAGGCCTTGTCAAAACTCGTCATGGCCTTGCCAAGCTCGTGCATGGTCTTGTCACGACCTCGTCTTGATCTCGTCAAACCTTGTCATGGTCTCATCTTGTCCTTGTCTCGGTCTCGTCTTGATTTCGTCACTAGGATGTCATGACCTTGTCAAAGACAAGTCATGATGTAAACTAGGGTTTGATGGATTAGGGTTTGCTATAAAAATCTTATCATTTTATGTGGAGTGAGGTGACATAAAATGATAAAATTTCTTGATTCTGCGTCCGACTAGATAGACATATAGGGATCAACGGCTCGAATCCGGTTTGCTACGGAAATAAATGAAATGAAAATTTTCGGATGTTACAGATATTGAGTTCAGAACTTGAATGACATTCACGAAGTACACCATAGATCCATCTGAACCTATATTGGATGCAAAAACCAGGATAGCCAAATGAACAGAGTAAGATTACACCAAACATAACACCCAAACCGCACCAAAAGCAACAAGAAAACCAAATATTGATTTTCAAACTCAACTCGCTGTTATACTTGGATACGATCGATACACCGAAAGCTCATATCCATGTTATTAAAACTTAGTTGCTAAAGGCACATGATAGATAAGATACTTAATCAAAACGGTTCAGTAATGCCTAATAGATCCTCAAAACCCTAAATAACTACACAATTGGGACGATCAGAAGCCCCACAAGCCCTAAAAGGACCAAAGCAACAATGTCAACAGATTGATATCGATGATCGAGATTATTCCAAAACCAAAATCCCCATCCCAATCATGCTACCAAACACATAGATCATAGCAACAATAAAACAATTCGATAGAAAATAAACGAGAGGGTGAAAAGGACAAGCTTTAAAAATGAGGAAGGTGAAAATTAGGGATCCGATGAAATCAAGCAACAGAAACTCGAGAGCTTGGAGAAAGGACTTACATTAATGAGATCGGAAGAAGAATCTAGAGACCGAGCGACAAAGGGAGGTAGTGATCAGAGGAAGGCAAAAGCGAGAGAGAGGATGAGAATCGCGATATAGGCAAATGAGAGAGAACACGAGAAGAGATATGGAGAGAGAAGGTGAAAGAGAAAGCAAACGGCCCTTTTTAGTAGACGGAAACAACAGTAGTCTGGTCGCCTTTTCTCTTGCCATTTGCGACACACAAACGTGTCGCTATTTGTGTCATTTGCGACACGTATACGTGCCGGAAAACAGTGACACCTAAACGTGTCGCAATTTAGCGACGGTTCTGCAGGTGCAAATTTTTTGCGACACGTTGGCATGGTGTCGAAATAAAAGCGTCGCATATAACCCGCATTTCTATTAGTGATGCTAAAAAATTCAATCGTGTCTCATCATGCAAAAGTACAAAGGAAATATGGGACAAGTTAACTGTCACGTATGAAGGAACAAGTCAAGTCAAGGAGACAAAGATTAGCATCTTCCTCAAGCAATACGAGTTATTCAAGATGACTCCTAATGAGACGGTCAAAGATATGTTCACAATATTCACTAAAATTGTGAATAATCTCGACTCACTTGGAAAGGTCTTTATAGATGAAGAAAAAGTAAGGAAAGTCCTACGGAGTTTGCCTAAAGCTAAGTGGGGACCAAAAGTGACCGCCATTGAGGAAGCTCAAAATCTCTCAACATTGCCTCTCGATGACCTACTTGGAAAACTAATCACTCACGAAATGGTTCTTGGTGAAGAAAATGGAGAGCCCTCTTCAAATGCAAAGAATCTTGCCTTAAGATCAAAAAAGGATAATGTCCCATCAGAAGATGATGAAGAAAGTGATGTTAATGAGGAAGATCCGTTTGCATTGATTTCAAGAGGTCTTGCAAGAATTCTACAAATGAAAAAGCAATTTGTGAGCAAAGAATATCCACGATCATCAAGACCCAAAGGTAAGTTTTCTAACCCTAATAAGAAAACTAAAGTACTAACTTATTTTGAATGTGGTGAAGTAGATAATCTTGTAAAGGATTGTCCACAAAAGAAGAGGAACATTTATCGGAAGAATGATCGAAAGAAGAAGGTTATGGTAGCATCCTGGAGTGACTCAGACTCTACAAATGATTCGGCTGATGAAAATGATCAAGCAAACCTATGCTTAATGGCCGATCCAGAAGAAGATCTCAATTTCTACGTTGAAAGAGTGGTAAGAACCCTAATGTCTCAACCTAGCCAAGAGCTTGCCGAATTCCTTAAAGATATTATCATAAGTGATAAAGAACATAGAGTTGGAATAAGTCTCTTAGGAGAAAGGCTAATCAAACAAGAGAAACGAGTAAGTGAATCGTCTCTGGAAGTTAAAAATCTCAACACTGAAAAGTTAGACCTTGATGACTATATCAAGGCCTTGGAATCGGAAAATGTGATTCTTAAGGAAAACATCTTTTCTCTACATTAAGATTATACTAATCTAGAGAAAGAGAAGATTGATCTAACTGTGACGTGTAGAGACCAGAAGGTTGCGATTACTCAATTCACTCATTTTAAATCCAATCTCGAAAGAATTATGTGTGAACAACAATCATCTCTTAACAAGAGTGGCATAAAATTTTTCAAGAAAAACGGTTACCACTTTTGATAAAGCTAAAGGAAGTTCACGTACATTCACATGTTTCTATTGTTGTAAAAAGGGACATGTAAAATCCACTTGTCCTTATAGGAGAAATGACCCCTACATCATACGAAACACTTATCCTCTATGTGTAAGAGAACATGTTAAGCAAATTTGGGTTCCTAAAGGGAATAGACCACCAAATATGGTTCAACCTGAGTATGGACCAAAATTTTCCTGTTGGTCTAGCCAGAAAGGTTGAAGTTTGTTGCTTTGCAAGATATTACCAAGGTTAAGGAGCATAAATGGATATTAGATAGTGGTTGCTCAAGACATGAGTGGAAAAAGTTCACTATTTTCAGATTTAAAGAAGCAATCATTTCGAACCATTACTCTTCGTGATAAAGGGAAGTGTAACATCATTGGTATATGTAAAATCGGTTATAATTCATCTAACTTCATTGATGATTTTTATCTTGTTGATGGTCTCAAATATAATCTGCTTAGCATCTCTCAAATTTGTGACAACGGTAACAAACTAATCTTTGATTCAGAAAAATGCGAAGTTCAAAATAAATTATGTGGTGATATCGTGCTTATTGCTCCTCGATGCAACAATGTATATTCTATGAACACTAACCAAGTTTCAGGAACAAGATTAACATGCCTCAAGGCCTTGGCGGATGATTCAAGGCTTTGGCATAGACGACTTGGTTACGTAAGCATGCATACGATGAAGAAACTTATATTAAAGGATTTGGTACGTGGATAACCAAACCTAAACTTCAAGGTTGATAACTATGTAAGGTTTGTACACAAGGTAAACAAACAAGAGGTTCATTCAAACCAAAGAAGCTTGTAAGTTCTTCTCGACCTATTGAACTTTCACATATGGATTTATGTGGTCCTATGCGTGTCAAATCTCCCAAGGGAAAACAATACATCCTCGTCATTGTGGATGATTATTCTCGTTTTATATGGATCTCATTTTCACGAGAAAAATCTGAAGCCTTGTATGAGTTTTCAAAACTTAGTAAGGAGTTGCAAACTTTGTAAGGAGTTGAAAACTTTGGCCAAATAATGAAAGCACGTACGACAATAAATAGCGATATATATAAAGGTTATCCATGTGAATGATAATCGGTCCAAAGAAAGAATATTGTTTGACCGGATTTATTATCAGTGTTTGATTGTTGCATTGAGAGTACTATTTATAATTGATATTTTGTGCAAACACTCGATGTCAAGTTGTATTGGGTATCTTGTTTTTAAAGTTAATTAATTAATTGTGTTATTTCTTTGCTTTTATGTTTAGTTTCAACAACTACTACTAATGTTTCTACTCAAGTCAGTTCCATTCCAATGCTTAATGGGACAAATTTTAAGGTTTGGAAGGAGAATGTGGAAATTTTTCTCAGATGTATGAATCTGGACCTTGCACTAAGGACTGAGCGACCCACTTTGGCTGAGGATAACTCCAATGAAGCGAAAGTAGAGAAGTAGGATCGCTCTAACCGCATGTGTCTTATGATCAAGAAACGTTCTATTCTGGAAGCGTTTCGGGGCTCTATTTCTGAGAGCAAAGATACTAAGGAATCCTTTGATGCAATTCAGAAATATTTTGCCAAGAATGATAAAGCAAAAACAAGCAACCATTTGGCTGCTCTGATTTCTATGAGGAACAAAGAAAAATGAAACATAAGGAAGTACATTATGGAAATGTCAAATCTTGCAGGAAAACTAAAGGCACTAAAGTTAGGGATACATGATTATTTACTTGTGCATTTAGTTCTCTTAATAAGACAAAATGTTCTCACTTTGCATCAAGGTCTCAGAACAAATCAAAGAAAAGAGATAAGGATACTACAACTGGTACACATTTGCAGAAAAAGGCGAAGAAGGAAAGTGATGAACTCACTTGTTTTTTTTTTTTTGCAAAAGGAAGGACATATGAAGAAAGCATGTCCTAAGTACGCTACTTGGCGTGAAAAGAAGGTTAAAGTTCTCACTCTATTTTATTTTGAGGCTAATTTAGCTTTTGTACCTATTGACACGTGGTGGGTAGATTCTGGTGCTACTACTCACATTTGTGTGTCAATGTAGAGTTGCCTTTGGAGTCGACCACCAAGTGATGCTGAAAGATTCATCTATGTTGGCGATGACAATAAAGTTTCTATGTAAGCAATAGGGCATTTTAGATTAAATTTAAGTATTGGATGCTATTTGGATTTAAAGGATACTTTTATTTCTCCGTTATTTAAACGGAATTTAATTTCTGCTTCCTCTTTGGACAAAGGTGGATACCTTTGTAGTTTTGAAAATGGAAAATTCAGTATTTCCTTCAATTCAAATCTTGTTGGTACCGGTATCTTGATTGATCGTCTTTATATGCTAGAAACGGTTGCTTCCCATAATGAAATCCTGCACACAAATTCTAAAGGTACAAAGTAAAAATTGGATGAAGATTTTGGATTCTTATGGCATAAGCGTTTAGGTCACATCTCTAAACAGATAATTTAAAGGTTTGTGTCAGAAGGAATGCTTGATTCCCTTGATTTGACAAACTTTCAAGTTTGTGTTAAATGTGTTAAGGGAAAATTAACAAACATTAGAAAGTTAGGTGCCAACAGAAGTACAGAAGTCTTAGAACTAATACATATGGATATTTGTGCTCCATTCCCTACAGCTGTGTGGAATGGTCAACAATACTTTATTATGTTCATAGACGACTACTCTAGATAAGGGTACCTTTACTTGATAAGTGAGAAATCATAATCTCTGGATGTTTTCAAGGCTTGCAAAGCTGAAGTTGAGCTTCAACTTGGTAAGAAGATTAAAGCCGTTAAAATTGACCGTGGTGGAGAATACTATGGCAGATATGATGGATTAGGAGAACAACGTCCAGGACCCTTTGCTAATTTCCTAAAGGAGTGTGGAATTTTCCCTCAATACACTATGCCGGGCAAACCTAGCATGAATGGTGTTGTTGAGAGACGGAATAGAACACTATTGGATATGGTAAGAAGTATGATTAATCATTCTTCTTTACCTGAACGACTTTGGGGAGAGGCGCTAAAAACTATTGTATATCCTTAATAGAGCACCCAATAAATCGGTAGCTAAACCCCATATGAAATGTGGACTAGGAAAAAGCCTAGCATAAAAAACTTACACATTTGGCGATGTCCAGCTGAAGCAAGGCCTTACAAGTCTAACAAAAGAAAGTTGGACTCTAAGACAACTAGTTGCTAGTTTGTTGGATATGATGAACGCTCTCGTGGGTTTAAATCTTATGATCCCGCTACCCGATCATTTTTTGAGTTGGGAAATGCCAGATTTTTTGAGGATGTAGCATTTGGAGGGGAAGGATTAAGGAACATCACTCTTGACTAAGTTGTCTTTGAGGAAGAGGATTTTATCTCTCTTCCCAATATTGTTATTGAAAGTGATAAAGATACAACCCTTGACACTCTTCAAGAAACAACTCTGGTTTTAGACAACAATGAAGTTCCTTCCATAGAACAAATTCAATCACCTCAAGAAGTGCCTTTAAGGAGATCCGGTAGAGAAAGAAGATATGCAATTCCGGATGACTACATTGTATATCTAGTAGAACAAGAAGATCATGTGGGAGAGATACCAAATGATTACATCGTGTATCTTATGGAACAAGAAGATTCCGCATGCATTGCAGAGGATGATCCCAATCAATCTTCTTGAGGCCTTTCAAAGTTCTAACTCTCAATACTAGATTAAAGCCATGCAAGAGGAGATGAAATCCATGAAGGATAATGACGTATGGGATCTTGTCGAGTTGCCAAAAGGTGCAAAACCCATTGGTTGTAAATGGATATTTAAAACCAAAAGGGATGCAAAAGACAATATCGAAAGATATAAGGCTCGTCTAGTTGCAAAGGGATTCACACAAAAGGAAGGTATTGACTTTAAAGAGACCTTTTCTCCGGTTTCATCTAAGGACTCTTTTAGGACAATAATGGCACTAGTAGCTCATTTTGATTTAGAGTTACATCATATGGATGTTAAAACAGTGTTTCTCAATGGAACCATTGATGAAACCATTTACATGGTTCAACTAGAACATTTTGAATCCAAAGATTCAAAATCTATGACTTGTAATGCATCTATGGGCTTAAAAAGGCATCAAGGCAATGGAATCATAAATTTCATCAAGTGATCACCTCCTTTAGATTTGAGGTGAATAAGGTTGAAGATTGTGTGTATCACAAATTCAGTGGGAGCAAGTCTATCTTTCTGGTATTTCATGTTGATAACATACTATTGGCTTGTAACGATATAGGCTTATTGCACGAAACCAAGAAAGTTCTCATTAGGAATTTTGAGATGAAAGATCTTGGTGACACCTCTTTTGTCTTAAGAATTTAGATACTAAGAGATCGATCTCAAGGTATTCTAAGGTTATCACAAAAGGGTTATATCGAAAAGGTACTAAGCATATTTAACATGTAAGATTATTCAGCTGGAGATACACCAATAGCTAAAGGAAACAAGTTTAGTCTCAAGTAGTGCCCCAATACAGATCTTGAAATAAAGGAGATGCAAAAGGTTCCCTATTCCTCAATGGTAGGGAGTCTAATGTATGCTCAAGTTTGTACCCGCCCCGACATAGCATTTATTGTGGGACTTTTGGGCAGATACTTAAGTAATCTTGGATCGGATCATTGGAAAGCAGCAAAAAGGGTTCTTTGGTATTTGCAAAGAACGAAGAACTACATGTTGACTTAATTACAAGAAATCAGACATGTTGGAGATCGTTGGATATTTTGATTTTGATTTCGCCTGTTGTATTGATAGTAGATGAAGCTATGTCTTTATGTTGGCTGAAGGAGCTAAATCTTGGAAAAGTGTCAAACAAACACTTGTAGCTACCTCTACTATGGCCGCAAAGTTCATGGCTTGCTTCGGAGCATCCATTCAAGGGATATGGTTGCGTAATTTTATCATAGGCCTACGTGTGGTTACTGGAATTGAAAGGCCATTGAAGTTATTTTGTGACAATACGGCTGCAGTTTTGTTCTCCAATAACAACAAAAGCTCTGTAAAGGAGAGGCACATTGATATCAAGTTCTTGTCATTGAAGGAAAAAGTTCAAAGTGGACAGATTTGTATAGAACACATAAGCACAAAATCCATGATTGTAGATCCGTTAACTAAGGGGTTGCCTCCTAAGGTTTTTCATGAGCACACTACTCGTATGGGGCTTGACACTTTTGTAATTCCCTGACTTAGTGGGAGTTTGATTAGATGTTCTATGTGTATAGTTTATGCATAATAAAGTTGCCATGATTTACATTTTGAACGAAAGTTTGTTTTGGATTGATCTCCGAATAAAGAAGGACCAGTTGAAAATATACATGTTTATGAGATCACATTTCATGTAATTTTCATGTCAATCATCCATACTTGATCTATGTCATCGAATATACTAATGTGGTGAACACGGAAGGTTTAGTCACGATGAGTGTGACGAAAGCCGTCGTGATCTCATATTAATATATGAGATGGACCAAATTGATAAAGAATAAGTCTACATAAAGTTAGTCGTTACGTGTACACATAAAGAATTTTGGATAATATAGTTGTTTGTTTAATATGTAGCCCAAGTGGGAGATTGTAAGATTTTTTTTATTAATCTTATTATTATTAGTGGGCTTACATATTATAATAACCAATTATATTACATGACAAAATATATCAACGGGCTAATAAAAGTGATTCAATCGAGTAAAGCCCGTAGACTTTAATTAAGCGGTATGAGCTTAATGGGTGGATGCCAGATTTTGGCCCAGTGGGCTTCTATTAGGTCATTATTTAAACGTTATTAGGTTATGGACCCCAATACGTCAAATCAATCAGCGATTTTCCATTCTCTTCCCATCAGAGAAAAAGCCTACAAAAACCCTAAGGAGGTTTGACTGAGGAAGACTATATGCATGCGACGCTCATTCAGATCGTAGATTCCGTACTAAGGCTTGATCCAATTGCTACTATACTATGGAACTAGGTATGTAATTCTAGATTCTTTAATAACACTAACATGATCTTGATCCATGCGTTTATGGTTTACGGAATTTAATTAATCCAACACAAACCAAACTACAAATCTTGACACCGAAATCTTCCAAAAGCAAACGATAAAATAGTTTTCCCATAGTTTTTTTGGTCGCCGGAAAGGAGGTTTTGTGACCATGCTTGATCAACTGTCTTGGTTGCGTAAAGCCTTAAGGGCTCGTTTGGTACGATTCTCATGGAATCATGAATCGGTATCGGAATGAGTCATTCCAATACCTCGTGTTTGGTAAGGCTTGAAATCGGAATGAGAATGATTCCATTGAATGACTCATTCCATCTTTATAGAGGAAGTTGATTCCATAAATTAGAGTGGATATCCCATTCCAACATAAAATCATTTTAAATTTAGAACTACATTTATATATTTTTGTTATATATATATATACATATATATATATATATATATATATATATATACTTTATTATTTTGTGAAATATTAAAAATTTTTATTGTCCATCAATTAATAATAATTATATAATTATGTTGTAGAAAAAAATGTTTTTGACAAATTTATTTTTTAACTATAATACGAATATTTCATTCAAGATATTTTTTGTTCAATCTTTAAGTAATTCGTTAGTCTTCATTTTTCTTAGATGTAGTTTAAAAAATAGCATATATATATATATACATTATTAACATTCACACATATATCATTAAATATGATACGATTTCTCGTTTCATAATCATATAAAAAAAATGTGTAAAAATATTTCATTCCAACATCATATCAAGCACCAAGTATCAGGAATGGTTTATTCCAATTCCTTATTCCATTCCGATTCCTGATTCCAACCCCATTCCTACAGTCATACCAAACGAGCCCTAAAAACTTTGAGTTTCCTACGTGAATATTCTAAGAGGTTCTTGGGAGTCCATTTTGTTAGAATGTTGGTTGCATTAGATCACGCCATTGTTTCTCTCTAAATTCAATTATTTTGTATATTTAAACATTTCCAAATAAGAACATATATGTCCAAACCGATAAACTATTCATACCAAAATGTTATGTCTATTGATAAGTTGCGAAGTGTTTAACTAGAGATAATCTCTTTAACCATCCCATCAAATAGGTGATAGTGATTGAGCAATTTTTGTATAGTTATCATTATGTATAAAATGGTGCTAGTATTTCCATGGAGGAATTGAAACTTTGGAGAGAGCTGTATATGATCATGAGATCCAAAGGAAAAAAAAAACCTGGTGTATATCTTAAACTTTAGGTGTCTTCTACTGAAATTACACAAAAGGAGATACCATATTATCAAAGTTGAAGGAATTATCAGCCCCTGTACAACAAATATATTGCACTACTACCAATACCATACTAGCTATTCCTCTAAGTTGTAACATGAGATATGAGAGACGATTAGTAAGGGCGCCAAAAAGACAAAAGGGCTATGCTTCCCTCAATCCATTCAGTTTAGGTTCAGGCGGTGCAAGGCATGACCAGGCACCTTGAGATGAATCCAAGCTTCTTCTTCTGCAAGTGCAATGCACAAATATAAATGAGTTTAGTGGGCTTTTTGGGCCTGGGCCTAAGGCCCAATGATAAAATGGGGGTGAAATCTATATACCTTGTGGTTGTGGGTTTGGTGGAGTAGCTCAGGAGGGATCTTGTAGAGATCTTCGTCGACAGCTTTGGGGGCCCGGCGATTGCGGATACGTGGCAGCTGTTGGACGTCGTCGTTTTGCAGCTTCTTCAATGGAGCGGTTGGCACGTCATACACTTTTACTGCCTGCCTTCCCCCTCGTGCCGCCTCCTTCAAATGCGGGGGGCATCGTTTTTCTCCCCCTTTGCCGTTCTTCTTCGCACCCACGCAATTGAACAGAAATAAAATAAATTAAAATTAGTCAAGGTCATCAACAACAGAGCCTAACTTCTACTCCTAGAAATCTGATACTGGCTAAACTCATGTTCGTCAAATTAAATGCTTTGCGTGCAGATTCAACCATCAAAATGTCGCTTTTTAAATTTATTTCTACAATTACCATAGGAATGGCCGAAAGAAATAAGAAATAGGATTGGGAATGGGCCAGTTTAACGGAAGTCTGTGATGCAGATTGCAGAGCTATCGATGCAAACAGGGACATTATTGAGTAATTGACTAGTATATTATTAATAATCTCTGTAAAGCCTAATTGCGTAAAGGATGCATATAAAAAGGAAGACAATTTAGGGTTAGAAAGGGGGAAAAAGCGAGATCATGTCCTCTTTTCCATATGTAGGCTTTAGAAGGCTAAAAGGTGTGAAGTTGCAGAATTCAGGGAATGGGGTTTTCTTCCATAACTTTGATATACTGACACCTACAACTATGCAGCTAGATTGCTTAACCTTTTAAGGACTCGATGTACCCCATCCCAATTATTTTTTAAAAAACACTACGTGAATAATAGCATGCTCTAATTAATACTTTTTTCTGATCCAAATTTCAAATTTATTCAAATCATGGAATTGCTTAACCAGATAATACAAACAACAAGATCAATTTGACCTTGTTTTTCAATAACTGGGATAATAATTTGAAATTGAATCAAGAGTCGTTTGAGAAAAGAGATGTTACGGTGCGATGAGGAGCAGAGGAGTTGAGGAGGTGGTGTTGATGATGAACGGCGTAGAGATCACCGGAAGAAGTTTCACCGGAGGAGGAGCTGAAACGAGTCAAGCCAGCTTGTTGAGCAGATTCAAAGTACTGAGTAATGGGCAAATCGTTGACTGTGTCCCAGTTACCAAACGGTGGTATCTTTCTGAGCTGCCCACTCCTTCTCTTGCCATTCTTCTGCGCGCATAAAAGATGAAATTAGAAGAAGATTGAGGAAGGAGGAGGAGGAGGAGGTTAAAGAGACTTACATGGTCCATGTTTGTGTGTGCAGTAGAAAGAAGAGAAGAAGAATGAAAAACAAAAGGAGCGTTTGGTTGGTGGGTAATATATATATATAAGATTAGAATTTGGAAAGGAAAGGATACAGTGGCTAATAGTGGTAGAGTGTGAGACGATAAGATGGGTATGGAGAAAGAAGTGGATCCACTTCCTATTGATGGTTGAAAATGGAGTCTTAACTAATTGTTTAATGGATGGTGGGGACGCTTGAGTGAATGGAGGGAGGGTTTGATTCAGTTTTGGTCAACACGGTTTATCATTTAAATAACCCATCTACTCCTCCTATGCAATAGCACTCCCTTCCCTTCATACACTTGTATTCCTTTTCACTTATTCATTACGCCCAATATATACTCATTTCTTAACTATTATTCACAATAGTTAAATTTAATTCAAAACATTAATATTGGAATATTCTGTTTTAATGGTAAAATAACACTAGCGAAAACATTGGCCTGAATAGAATATCATCCTAAAAGATAAAAGACGTGATATTTTGTATACAAATAAAAACTTAGGAACTCACACATTAAATGTATAATGACATTTTCCAACTAAACAAACCCAAAACATAAATAAAAAAAGAAGAAAAAGAAAAAAAAGGGTCAGGGCTATATTGGTGAAATGAAGAGAGCTAAGAATGAGCGAAAGTCAAAGCAGTGTGGACGTACATGTCGCTAATCAGTCGGCACTCGGCAGTAATCGCATATATGACTCAGGAAATCACTTAAGGTCCGTTGTGAATATGACTGTTTGATTGGTGTGGATTTAGAAACCCAAAGTATAAAAAATAAATAAAAGTAAATTAGAAGAGTAGAAGACAAGAAGGGTGTTGGTGGCGGTGGGTAATTGCAATTGGCTTCTAGTGTTGATACAAAAGTCAAAAACTCTGGACTTTAGTGTAAACTGTAAACTGGGTTTAGACTTTAGGGGAGGGTCGGAGCTCCATATAACTTCAAAAGGTGCTTCACCCTCTCTCTCTATAGCCCATGCCTTTTACCACCCCCATTCATATAAAGTATAACAAACTCTACCTCAATACCGATGTGGGATTTAGGGTGAGTTTAGTTTTTGTCTTACCTAAATCTAGATTTCATTGTGAGACAAGACTGCGAGCATACACATTACAGTCTGTCAAACTCGATTCATAATTGTATTCAAAGTTTTCAATCAAAATGCTCCTTCAACAAACGGCAAAGGTGGGTCCCGTTTCTCATGTCACTCACTACTTACCATTAATGGCTACAACCCATACTTTCATCCCTCTTTTACCTTCTTTCATCTTTTCTCTTTTCCACCATTTTCACTTTCATCCTTTTCACTCATAAATATTACCAACTAGTTTTTTAAATAATGCAAAATTTTGCAATACCGTCTTCATTCATTCATCTACTATTTTATTCATTTATAAAATATAAAAAATAGGATGTCCTATAATATGACTAACATATATCATATTTTAGGATAACTATTATAAAATCGAAAACATATATTATTAACATATATTGTAGTTCAGCATAACTAATATGTTATGCGCTCTCATTAAGATTAGTGGTAGTGATTTGTCAAGAGAAAATTGTTCTTGTTTCTATCTCTGAATTGGTGGCGATGTTTATATTACCAAATAATTGAGTATAAGACTATATATATATATTTACGGGATATCAATTTCATACAAGATTACTTATGATTAGTATTTTTTCAATTCATTGGATAAATTAACCAAATTCCTAAGAGAATAGAAACTAACTTATAATGTGTAACCATTTCAAGATCTTTCAACTTCAACACTGGATGACGGTCAGTGTTAAAAATGTTTAACTTCATCTCAGGACGCTAGTGTAGGTTGAAAATGCTCAACCAATCCTTCTTCAAAGTGATTGGAAAAAATGTTCAACTTCAACGCAGGGCGACCGTCGGTGTCACCGACTCCTTCTACTTCCTATCTTTTGATTTTCAAAGTAGAAAAAAAATCAATCCTTCTTAAAAATCAATTGTTTCAACATCTGAAGTCGAAGGGAAGAGGACGATCATACGAGAAACGCAAACTATTGACACTCAAGGTTCTTTATTTATCAGTTTTGTTCACTTTGCAGTTTTTATTTTGGATTATAAATGTTTAGATTAGGTTGATATTGGTTAAATCAAATTATATCGGATGAAATGATGTCAAGTTTTGGCGAAAAAAAATTAATATCAACCTCTTTCTTCTCATATATCGTCCTCATTTTCATCGCTTTCAATTTTTCCGATTATTTCCCATTTTTATTCCCTAAACGAACCAAAAATTAATTAAAAGTTAAGCTTCGGCGTTGTCTACTACTGCCGAAAAACTAAACAATTTATTAGCAAGAACCTCACCCGTATGAATATCGGGATCGGATGTAGTATATCTAGGTATCAAATTAAACAGGGACCACGTCGGTATTGGTTGAATTAATAAACAATTATGCTAAGCTAAAGGGAAACTGGAAAGGATAAAATCAGGTTAGGAAGAATCAATTCGTGAACATAGAACAATTAGTAACAAGATGTGAGATGATATATTCGGGATGAGCAATATGAGAAAGCGAGTATCCCTGCTATAATGAATAAAATAGTAACCACGTATGTGAATAACATGAACTTCAATCAACAATAATGTAGGTAACCATCTAAAATAGTATTTGACATAGACAAACATAGACCGTACTTTTCAACTCGTGTAGCCCTCAATCCGGCAATTCGGCAAGTAGAGGAACACCCTTTAAGAACTTAGAAATCCGGAAAAGACCAAGATAAATCTTCTCTTGTGACTCTTCAGTTAGAAAAGGTACAAAGACCGGAACTTTCTATGATAGTTAGAAATACTTGAGGCAATGATAAAGCATTACTTTCAAAAATCAATTTCTTTTCAATAAATCCAATAAAACCTCCGAAGTTGGATCTTCGGTTGTTTTATCTAGACCATTTACAAAAGCCACTTCTTTCAAATGTAAATAAATGGTGAAAACAAAGTACTTTGAAAGGAAACATGTACCTGCTAATATTCATTTAATAATTAACATAAACATTCATCATCAATCCATCATAGTGTTCAACAAACCCCTTAGATCGAAGGAGACTTAGCCAGACATAAAACGTTGAGAGAAAATCACATGAAAAGAATAGTCTTTGCATATAATAAAACTCAAAGAAAGAGATAACAATGCAACAAATTAAGTCTAACCGTAACAAGGGTTCTGATGATGGAGTTTGAATGTTTGTGTCAGCTTACCCTAGAAGTCTGAAAAGGGAAATATATAGAGAAAATACCGGGCAAAAATATATATAAAAAAAAACCAAAATGAAAAGAGAATGGATCAAAATTCATTTCAGCTACCGAAGTCCAAACGACTTAGTGAAACACTAAAACGGCCTGACTTGGCTTGGATGCCGTTTTGCAAGCCGTCTCACGTCGTCTAGGCTTTGGATCTTTATCGTCTAGGTCATATCTGGTATTGGAGTTGTGGACCGGTCCATACGGCTTGGTGAAATAGCATGAGACGGCTTACCAAGCTGTCTCACCTCGTTTGGAGATGTCGTCTTATATGATTTTATGCTCCTTTGCAAATTGGTCTTTGACTTACATCTAAAGTGGTTGTTAGATCCTCGTGTAGGCAATCCTCAGTCACATACGATGTTGAATTGTGACGCTTGACTTCAGGGATGATCGAGTTGTTGTACTTTGGTTTGATGTATGGAACGGAAATGCCTCAAAGTAGGCCTTAAATGGTTGAAATGTGAAACAACTTGATGCGGGACCATCCTCAACATCTCCTACTATACATGGATCCATCACTAGACCAAAAGCAAGAGTCATTCAAGGAGAGGTTGCTAGTTTGTTGACATCCATAACTTCTAAGGAGACCATTGAGATCTATTTATGTCCAAGTCTTTTGTAGTCACATTAGCATGCATTGAAGACTCTCGTGGAATAGAAAAATCTCGTGTGGAGTCTTGTGTTGAAGAATCTCAATTGAAGCCTCGACTTGAAGAGTTAAAATGTTATTAGATATATTTTATTTTAAAACACTTAAAGCTCTATACATTCTAAAGGTATCTTATCTTATATATTTTGTAGGATTATTTTATCCTTTTATTTTCTTAGAATTTCGGCTATTTAAGAACCTAGAGACCGAGATTATTAGGTAGTTGATATTGATTATTTATTCCACATATATTGGTGGAAAACTGGTTGTTTCGTTTATGAAGTTTGCGTTTTATTCAAATTCAATAAAAAAGAGAGCCTTTGATTGCATAGGTGTGAGTCATTGCTAGGTTATTTTTGTGTGTGTTAATCTCTTTATAGGTTGGTCCTACTATTCAAACTAGTCCCTCTTTGTGCTTGTCTCAATTTGAATACTTGTGTAAGGTTGAAGAAGGAATGGTTAAGGTAATATTTTGTTCAAGGTTTTCATACAATGTTGAGTTATGTGAAATCTCGACATTTGCATGTTTATATTTGGGTTTTATCTTCCTATAATTTCCATCAAATTCAGTACCTAATCATCTTCTTTATCTTACCATTCAATTCCATACAACTCATGTTCTTTTCCTTTGTGCTACGTGAAATCTCGACCTTACCAGTAATAATCTCACCCAAGATTACCACTGAGATCTGCATATATCATTGCTTTCGTCGACTTCAGTATTGATCCTTGAATTGTGGCCTCAACCCCGCATGAAAGTGGTATTAGAGCTAATCGCTTTAATTCAGCTCAACCATACTTCACGGCTTGAGTATTTTTATTTGAGCTTTCTTAGAGTCATATAAAAATCGAGTCTTTTCTTTCATCTTTTGTTAAGAGTCTATTTGAGTTTGATTTGCTTTGTCTTGTGTTCATTGGAGAAGAGATAACAATCATAGCCAAACACAAACCAGTAAAAACCAAGAGTGAAACCTCGCCGGAAACCTAGCGTCGAGATTTCAGTGCAGAGCAAAAATCTTGCCCGAGATTTCAAAAGATTTGGCCGAGATTTTGTGTTAACCGCAAGATTGTTATTTTCTCACCAAATCAAATCAAATCCAGCAATATATTTGGATTATATTTTCTCAAATATATCATATCAAGCTTCCATATCAAGGAGGAAGGAGATCTATAAACTTTTAATTGATTTTGTTAAGATCTTATCTAGTAGGTGAGGTCTTATCATATCTTTCAAATCTCAACTGAATATGTAACGCCCGGAATTTTAATTCCGGTTAGTGAGTAGTTTAGCGGCCTCTCCACAGGCGCATTTCAGCCTTTCCACAGGCACGATGAGCTAGTGACGGGATTTTATCTCAATTCCGTTTCGACCCTTCATTTCCCCTCCATTTGCGTTTGACCTCTTGTTCCTTAGCCAAAAAGGAGCGTATGAGGGCTTCTGACCCTTTGTTCTTCCCCCATGTATCAACCTTCTCTCTCTCTCTCTTCTCACTTTTCTCATTCACGTGTTTAACTTTCCCTCCATCTCCTTGCTTTCTCTCTTCTCCTCCATCTCTTTCATGGATCTCTTGTGCGTGTGTCCAGCAGAGAAGAGGTTCAGCTCCATCTTGGTAAGTCTCCTCCTCCCTCCCTTCTTCTTCTTCTTCTTCTTCTTCTTCTTCTTCTTCTTCTTCTTCTTCTTCTTCTCCTCCTCCATTGTTACGGGGGAAGCTTTGGAGTAAGACTCATGAGTAGTCTCCTTATGCATGCATGTGTCCTTAAGCTTGCTTGGGTCGTGGAGGAGGGTTAGGATCTGTGGGAAGAAGCTTGGTGTCGACCCATTCAGGAAAGGAATCCATTGAAGCCCTGCTGCACAATCAAAGACCGACGAATCACCTTTTTGGAGTTCGACCGCGGGGCGCCTGCACAGTGCCGCAGGGGCTGACCTAGTCAGCCGTAGGGGCGGCGCTAGAATCCACAGGGGCGGCGTCAGGAGCCCAACAACCGCAGGGGCGGCATTAGTGTGCCGCAGGGCGGTGACCTTCAGCTTCGCAGTCACGCCTTCTGATTCCACAACTGCGTTTCTTCAACATTAGACTCTTCTTCTCCCTTCTTCTTCTTTCCTTCCTTTGTATGAGAGTTTGTTCATGATAGTATCATCTAGGAAGGACCTAGGATAGTCTTGAATTCGATCTAGTGGTTGTGAACCTTAGGAGACCTTAGAAGTCTCGGATATTGCTTTAGGATGCCCTTGAGTGCTATGATTTTGTAGTGTCTCCATGGCTAGATGTATTCTACCATGGTTGCTGAGTTGACCTTGTTAGAGAGTGGGTTGTTGCGTTATCCTTGCATATGCTTGGTGAGATTATAGTATCTTGGAGTCTAAGGATGCGATCTTAGATTGAGAGTTTAGATGATCATGTTAAGATCATTTGATTGGGAAGTCTAAGGACTTCTAGAGCGTGAGAGTGTTATTGATTACGTGCCTTGTTGTGAGTAAGATTTGAGTATCTTCCTACGGGAAGCAAGAGCGGTTGTGTTGATTTAGCTTTGAGACGAGGTTAGTCTCCGGAATTACTTAGCTAGCTTCCTTGTATTATCATCGATGTGTGATTGGTGGTGTGTGTTTAGTTATGTTTTATAATAATGAAACCGGAACTAGGAAGACCTTTATATATTGATATTTGGCCCAAGTGTATGATAACGGGCGGTGACATCACTAGAGCTAGGAGGTTATTTGTGACTAGCCCAAACAGGTAGACGGTCGGATACATCAGTACCATTCCTTGTTGGTAACTAGGGAAAGATGTGAGTTTCGGGGATTCTCATGTCACAAACCTAAGTTGAATAAGTAATGGAATGACGTTAATGAAAAGATAATAAACCGGCTTGCGTGATATTATGTTGTGTGTTTCCGTATATATGTGTATGTGCCGTTATCATCCTTTTAATGCTTTGAATGTTAGCTAACGGTTTTAAACCGGTTGTTGTAGATGCCTTACAAGTTAGGGATGCCGTATGAAACTCCACCTTGAATATATATTTGTATAGGTGATGATGATGGAAGACTTAAACACAAAATGGAGTGGTTTTATACACTAACAATTTATTGATTATATATCGAGTTGCTTGGTTTGGTTTGGTGATTTGTATAGAATAAGTGCAGGTTTTGTAGAATATTTCAAAGGACCTTGGAAGACCTTGAAATCGGATGCAAGGAAAGACAAGGAATTTAGAGTGATTAAAAGATGGAGGCCTTGAAAGTTATTTCAAGGGAACAAAAGTCAAGACTTCAAGACTGCACGCTAAAGGAATTCAAATCACTTATCTAACAAAGTGCCAACGAAGATCTTCCAAGAAAGATATGCTCAACAAGAAGATATGTTGAAAGAAGATCTCAACCGACCAAGAAAGATTTGATTCAAACCGAAAGCACGAAGATCCTCTCTCACGGAATTTGATATCGTCACAACAAATATGAGAAGATTATGGGTCAGATAGATCAACGTGTTTCAAGGAGATGAAGATCCACAACGTCTATCTCATCTCAACCAAGAAGCGACTTTCATGGAGAAGAAGGATCATCTTCAACGGTCATCTTCCCAACGGCTAGAAGACCTCTCCATATAAGACTATAAATGAAGATGGCGATTGAAGAACAAGATACACAAGCTTACACAGAAATATCTAAAGTCTTCAAGCGATCCAAAACATCTTCATTCGATCAAATAATATTCTTTCTCTCTTTCACTAAAAGCGTTATCCCTTAGAGAGAGATAAAACTCGAGAGCTCCATTGGTATATCTAAAAAGTGTTATACTAGAGTGAGTGTTACTCTACGAAGTAACTAGGCTATTATAGCAAGGTGAAGAGTTGGAGCTAGATCGTAGTGTTGGCTACTGTGAGAGAAGAAGGGGATTTCTTCTAGTTTGTATCTAGGACTCTTTGAAGCTGATAATATATAGTTAGATCTTAAGGCTATACCCTGGGACAAAGAGTAGGTTATTTGAGCCGAATTCGTAAACATATGTTCGTGTCGATCTTTTACATTGCGCACTTTATCTATCTTTACTGTGACTAACTTTGTTTTGCAGGTTTACAAAGTCAAAGCCCTTGAAAGTTGTTTCAAAGCCCTTGAAATCAAAGTGTGTTACAAAGAGCTCAGATCGACATCAAGGCCTTTGATATTGGTTTCAAAGCCTTGAGATTGGTTTTTGCGAAACGTTTCCATACTCTATTCAACCCCCCTTCTAGAGTATCTTTTATCCCTTTTCTTCACCTAACGGCTCTTCAATTGGTATCAAAGCTCGACTCACGTATATTGATTTAACCATCAGTGAGACTAATCATGAATCTTGTAGGTGATGGAGGATTTGCTCAAGGAAGATCCTCATCTCGACCACCACTCTTCTATTGCAACAACTTTTCCCATTGGAGAGCAATCATGCATATGTTCATTATTGATCAGAACATGAAATTATGGAGCATCATTCAGAATGGCCCCAAAGTCCCAACTACGACAATTGAAGGTGCCCAAGTCCCAAAGAAGGAAGCTGACTTCACACAAGCTGACTTGGACAGTGTGTCAAAGAACTACAAAGCTATGAACTTACTCTACTACCGATTAGATGCCAACGAATTCAACCGCATCTCATCATGCAAGAGTGCAAAGGAAATATGGGACAACCTTGTTGTCACATACGAAGGAACAAGTCAAGTTAAGGAAACAAAGATTAACATCTTCCTCAAACAATATGAGCTATTCAAAATGAATCCAAATGAACCAGTCAAAGAAATGTTCACAAGATTCAGTGAGATCGTGAAAAACCTGGACTCACTAGGAAAGGTCTTCACAAATGAAGAAAAAGTTAGGAAGGTTCTAAGGATGTTACCTAAAGCCAAGTGGGGACGAAAGATGACTTCCATCGAAGAAGCTCGGAATCTCTCAACTCTCCCTCTCGATGATCTACTTGGAATACTCATCACACACGAAATGGTTCTTGGTGAAGAAGATGGAGAGCTCCCATCTAACACTAAGAATTTGACATTAAGATCGAGATAAGATGAGTTACCATCTGAAGAGGAAGACAGTGATGACGATGATGAAGAAGATGCAATTTCCATAATCTCCAAAGGTCTCGCGAGAATTCTCAAGATAAAGAATCAATCTACAAACAATAGAGAATATCCACGAACATCAAAACCCCGATGTAAGTTTTCTAACTCTAACACGAAAACTAGAGTGCTGACTTATTTTAAATGTGGTGAAACAAATCATCTTGTTAAGGACTGTCCACAAAAGAAGAGGACCAATGATAACACAATTTATGACTTAGGTTTAGGTAATCATTTAGGTAGATTTCTCACTCATTCATGCATGGTTTAGCACTAATTCACGACGTTTGCACTCAATTCACGTATTTTGTCGAGATAGACGTCTACACGGACTTGTGCATTGCTTTGTAGGTATTTCGGGGGTCTTTTAGACATTAACCGATACATTTGAGGGCCAAGCCTCATGGTGGTACACATCCAAAGCTTTGGAGGAGCATAATTGGAGCATCAAAGGACACAAAGACCACTATTGGTGCAAGCAATGGAGCAACTCATGGCTAGACGATCATAGCATGTTTCTGCTGAAGAAAATCGGACCAACTAGCAGATAAATCGGCCGATTTAATCCTCTAGGTCGATTTTCCTGCCTTTGACAGCTTAAGCCACGTGTCCCACGATCTCTTGATCCGGCCTTGCTCTTGGTGGAGAATATAAGTGGTCCTGCAAGCTGTTGCTGAGCATCTCTCCTCTCCCACACTCTCATTCACAGCTCATTGATTTGGGGATAGACTTGGAGAAGAAGAAAAACTCTCAAAGATTGAAGGAGGAAGAAGAACACCATTCTAAGAGTGATAGTGAGGTTTTGAGTGTTTTTGAGTCATTTTTGGAGCCTTGGATTGAAGAACTATTGCAAGGATTGTTAGGAACGTTTTGGAACTCTATTTTTGAGGGTTGTAAGTCTTACTAAACTTGGATTCAGCTGAGATTTATTGATTCTACTTGCTTATCTTTCATTATCCATCTATTAGAACCATGTATGCTTGTATGATGATTTCGGATCTTGATATGCATACTATTGGCTAGTTTATTGTGATTCTAGAGTGATGGATTGATGGTTATGGCTAGGGCTATGATAGGATGGACTTATATGCTAGTTTAGGATGATTTGATTGAACCAACCCTTAACCAGAGGGAAAAATCGGCCTGTTCTACAGGTAAATCGGCCGATTTCCCCATGATCCACCCGATTTCCTCCTCTGTTGCTCTTTAATTGATGAATCTGTATGTTAGGGTGTTTGGTTGTTCAAACCCTAGTGTTTATTAAGCCTAATTTAGCTTAGGATCACCTAATGCTATCAACCTAAGTGAGGGAAGAGATCTACCCGATGATTTCCGATCTTAGATACCTTAGATGATGAATTCAAGGTAGTAGTGAGCCTCATAAGCCGCTATTGGATCGAATGTGCTAGGATTATTGCTTGAGATTTCCCTATTCCGAGACTTACCCGGTAAGGAGAGGGTTACCCCTCAAGTGGTATCCGGTTTGTGTAGAATCCCCTATTTTGACCCCTTGAGACCTACCCGGTAATAGGAGTTAGATGCGGGACTAGTAAAGTGAGAGACCTACCCGGTAATTGCTTCCATTAGTTAAACATTCTTTCCCCAACACCGCAGCTTGTCCTTAGAATCCTTAGAACCTTGAGTCCAATGCCATAACCGGAAATCTTGACCTCTAGAATCCACTTTTCTCTCTTGATCATATACTTTGTGTTTTGTGTTACTTGTTTGTTTTGCTAGCTTGAGTTGTTAGTTTGTTTTATTATCTTGCTTGATTTGTGATCTTTGCTTGATCACCACAAAAACTCAACCAAAAATATCATCATTTTCATTTCTTTATTTCTTTCTTCTCTCTTAGACTAGATCCACACTATCTATGACCATTGTTTGACTCGATTTCACCTTAGTCTTTGTGTTCGACCTCGGAATACTATCCCTACTACAAACGTCCCGTACACTGCGGGTTCGCTAGGAGTTAGGATAAATATAACGAGTATAAATTTAAAGCTTATTGCGTACATACATCACACATCCTGAGCGTAACAAGTTTTTGGCGCCGTTGCCGGGGACTAGGTCTAAATTGAGTCTATTTTATGATTGTTTATAGTGTAGATCTTTCTTGTTGCTTTTGATCTCTCTTTGGTTTGTGTCTTTGCTTTTCAGGACATCTCTTACTCTTTAGGTGTATGCGAAGATCTCGTGGCAAGGATTTAGCTCCATTCGATCCCGAACCGGAGAAAACCCTTAGATCTAGATCCAAGAGCATTAAAAAGGGAAAAGAGATGACCGGAAGAGATCTCCAAGCTGAATTAGATGAAGCTTTAGAGAAAATAAGGCTAAGAGATGAGCTTTTGGAGGAAGAAAGGAGACTTGCCAATGAGAGGCAAGAAGCAACTAGGAGGGAGATTGATGAGATTAGGCAAGCCCTTCTACAAGGAGAGCTTAATCGTCAACAACCTCCACCTCCTCCACCACCGGTGATACAACCGCAGCCGGCAGTTAACGTTAGGGTTGTGCCCATTGCCATTGAAGAACCACAAATATTAGGGAGACGCATGGATCCGACACAAAGAGCACACCGTCCGGGTGTGAACTTAGGAGATCCCGCAGCCCACAACTACGAGCTCCGCCCTCAAGTTCTACAAATGATCCGGCATAATCAATTTGGAGGGATGGAAGGAGAGTCTCCTCATCAACACTTGATGAACTACGAGATTTTGATGGAGACTCTTAGACCGCCAAGATTGGAGAGCAACAACCATAAGCTAAGGGCTTTCTCCTTCTCTCTTAAGGACAAAGCCTTGGCTTGGTATCAATCTATTCCACAAGGGCGCGTTGGTACTTGGGAGGAGATGACAACCGAGTTTTTGACTAAGTTCTTCCCACCTTCCAAGACTACCGAGTTAAGAGGGAAGATTAATGCCTTCGTGATGAAGGATAGAGAGAGCTTGTTCAAGTCTTGGGAGAGATTTAAAGACCTTCTCCTAGATTGTCCACACCATGGCATACCAAAAATTGAGCTATTGGAGATCTACTTCAAGGGACTTAATGAAGATAGCAAATTCAAGCTTCAATCTCTTTCCGGTGGGACTTCCATGGAGAAGCATGTGGATGATGCTTGGGAGTTTGTGGAGAAACAAGCTCTAGTGATTGAGAAATACTCCCATAGGAAGAGTGAAGGGAGAAAGGCGGGAGCATATGAGGTGAGTGAAGTCACCATGAGCAATTTCAAGCTTGACGCCATCAACAATGAATTGAAGTCCTTGAGGGAGTTGTGTGCTACAGCTTTGAAGAACCAAGCAACTCCTCAAGTGCTCCCACAAGCTAACTTGTCTTCCAAGGAGGAGGATGTGAATTACATGGGAAGGGGCAACTACAACAACTACCCAGGCCCAAGGAACTTCAACAACAACCGGCAATTCAACAATTACCGGCCCAACCATAACCATCCCGGGTTCTCTTATTCTAACCCGGATGGAGCCTTGAACCCTCCCGCTTCTAAAAGCACAACTCCACCACCAAAAGCCTTACAAGAACCTCCACCCGGATTTACTCAACCTCCAAAAGATAGAACCGAAATGATGTTTGAGCAATTGCTTGGAAGGTTGAGTGGCCTTGAGAGCACGGTGACTTCAATTTCTAAAGCTCAAAAGGTTTTGGAAGCACAAGTGTTCCAAAAGGCGGGTGAAGCACATAGAGATCCGGGGAAGCTTCCCGGAAGGACCGAAGAAAACCCAAGAGGCCAAGTGTTGGCCATTACAACGAGGAGTGGGTTAAGCATGAAGGATCCTTTGCCCAAGGAGAATGCTAAAGGGAAGCAAGTGGTGAATGAAGAAGAGCCATTGCAAGGAGATGGAGGCAAGAGCAAGGATGTTGAGCCAACATATGTGGCACCGCCTCCATACAAACCACCACTATCGTTCCCTCAATCACGAGCAAGAGCTCGCTTGGACAATCACTTTGGTAAGTTCCTTGAACTAATGTCTAAATTGCATATTAACATTCCGTTCATGGATGCTATTTTAGGAATGCCGGCATATGGCAAGTTCTTGAAGGAAATACTCTCCAACAAAAGGAAGTTGGAGGAGTATGGAGAGATAAGAATGACAAAGAGATCCTCGGAGTTGATTCAAACGATGAAGGAGGAGATGCCTCCTAAGCTAAGGGATCCGGGATCCTTTTGTGTGCCAATCGGAGTAGGAGAAGTGAAGTATGACGCCCTATGTGATCTTGGGGCAAGTGTGAGCATCATTCCGCTTGCACTTTGCAACAAGGTTGGGCTAGGAGAGCCAAAGCCGGTCAAGATGACCCTTTACATGGCTGACCGCTCAATCACTCATCCGGTTGGAATCTTGGAAGATATCCCGGTGCAACTAGGGAAGTTCTATGTGCCCATAGACTTCGTTGTTTTGGACATCCCGGCGGACTATCCGGTTCCTATCATCTTGGGAAGACCTTTCCTAGCTACTTCCGGATGTCTAGTGGATTGCAAGAATGGGACTCTCTCCTTCAACATTGGAGAAGAGAACATCAAGTTCAAGCTGTCCACAATGATGAAAGGGCCAACCCTTGATGAAGATGTATTCAACATAGTTGAAGAATAGGAGTCTAGAGAGGTTGTGAGCTCAATCTTGCTCAAGGATCCACTTGTGAGGGTTCTTAGCTCAAGCTTGATGGAAGAAGGAGTTGCGGAGAGTAGCAATGAAGTAATCAAGGCCTTGAATGCATTGGACGAGGTACCAAGTGTTGGATTTGAAGTGCTAGAAGAAGAGAGAAACAAACAGAAAAATCGGACCGGAGGGGGCAGATCGGCCGATTTTTGTCCTTGTGCTGAAATTTCAGCCAGTTCAGCAAATACAGAAACTCAGATCGACCCATCCTCAGGAAAATCGGCCGATTTTTCCTCCTGGGTCGATTTTCCTGAGTCTTTTCAGCACCAACCACTTGAATGTGAGCAATCATCAAGGGACTTCAAGGAGGCTTCCATGGCATTGCAATCATCTCAACCTACATTGTATGGATCGTCTCCAACCGAAAAAGGTCCTCCTCAACTTGATCTTAAACCTCTTCCTTCTCATTTAAAGTATGCTTTCCTTGGTTCAAATTCTACTTATCCGGTGATTGTGAATGCATCTTTGAATGATGATGAACTTGGTAAATTGTTGAATGAATTGAAACTGCATAGAAAAGCAATAGGATACACCATTGATGACCTTGTTGGCATTAAGCCCTCTTTGTGCATGCATAAGATATTAATAGAAGATAACCATAAACCATCTATTGAGCATCAAAGAAGATTGAATCCTATAATGAGAGGTAGTCAAGAAAGAGATCATTAAGTTGCTAGATGCGGGAATTATCTACCCTATCTCGGATAGTAAGTGGGTTAGTCCCGTTCATGTAGTTCCTAAGAAGGGTGGGATGACCGTAGTGACTAATGAGAACAATGAACTAATCCCAACTAGGACGGTTACGGGGTGGAGGATGTGCATTGATTATAGGAAGCTTAACATGGCCTCTAGGAAAGATCACTTCCCTCTCCCTTTCATTGACCAAATGCTAGAAAGGTTAGCTCAACATTCTCATTTTTGCTACTTAGATGGCTATAGTGGATTCTTCCAAATCCCTATCCACCCCGATGACCAAGAGAAAACCACCTTTACATGTCCATGGGGAACTTTTGCTTATAGAAGAATGCCATTTGGGTTGTGTAATGCACCCGCCACCTTCCAAAGGTGTATGATGGCTATCTTTTCGGAATACATTGAGAATATCATGGAAGTGTTCATGGATGATTTCTCTGTTTATGGTTCTTCCTTTGATAATTGCTTGGCTAACTTGTCATTAGTATTGCAAAGATGTGAGGAGACAAATCTTGTCTTGAATTAGGAAAAATGCCACTTCATGGTAAGTGAAGGTATTGTGTTAGGACACTTGGTGTCTAACCGTGGCATTGAGGTTGATAGGGCCAAGATTGAAACGATAGAGAAGTTGCCACCACCTACCTCGGTGAAAGGGGTAAGGAGTTTCTTAGGGCATGCCGGTTTTTACCGGAGGTTCATTCAAGACTTCTCTAAAATTTCTAAGCCTCTCACTAACCTACTAATGAAGGATGTTGATTTGTCTTTTCCAAAGATTGTCTTGAAGCTTTTTGTAGGTTGAAGAATGCCTTGATCTCCGCACCTATAATGCAACCTCCGGATTGAAGTTTACCGTTTAAGATCATGTGTGATGCAAGGGATGTAGCCGTTGGGGCTGTTTTGGGGCAAAGGAAAGATGGGCACACTCATGCTATTTATTATGCTAGCAAGACGCTAGATGATGCCCAACTCAATTATGCTACCACCGAGAAGGAGTTGCTAGCGGTTGTGTATGCATTTGAGAAGTTCCGCTCGTATCTTGTTGGAGCGAAGGTCATAGTCTATACGGATCATGCTGCGATCCGTTATCTACTTACCAAGAAGGATGCCAAGCCTAGGTTGATTCGGTGGATCCTTCTTCTTCAAGAGTTTGACTTGGAAATCCGGGACAAGAAGGGATCCGAGAACTCCGTGGCGGATCACCTTAGTAGACTACCTCCTTTAGAGATTGAGAGAGATGACATCCCGATTGATGACTCATTCCGGGATGAGCAATTGCAAATGGTGGAGGAGTGCTTGTTCCAAGTGTCTAAAGGAAGTGAACCATGGTATGCCGACATTGTGAACTATCTTGTGTGTGAGGAAGTTCCTCCCGGTTTGACATATGCCCAAAGAAAGAAGTTCTTCAAGGATGTGAGGCACTACTATTGGAGTGAGCCACTTTTGTTCAAAAGAGGGCCGGATGGAATGTTTAGAAGATGCATACCGGAGGATGAGGTGGAGAGTGTAATCCGCCATTGTCATTCCTTGCCATGTGGAGGGCATGCTAGCGCACACAAGACATGTGCAAAAGTGTTGCAATCGGGCTTCTTTTGGCCAAACTTGTTCAAGGACGTGCAAAGCTTTGTGGTAGCTTGTGATGCTTGCCAAAGGACGGGCAACATCTCAAGGAGAAATGAGATGCCCTTGAACAACATACAAGAGGTGGAAATATTTGATGTGTGGGGTGTGGACTTCATGGGACCATTCCCTTCTTCATGTGGCAACCTCTACATCCTATTGGCGGTTGACTATGTTTCGAGATGGGTAGAGGCAATCGCCTCTCCTACAAATGACGCCAAGGTTGTGGTGCGGTTCTTCAACCGAGTGATCTTTCCTAGGTTTGGAACACCAAGGGTGATCATAAGTGATGGAGGGAAGCACTTCACCAATAGGAACTTTGGGGCACTTTTGGCTAAGTATGGGGTGACTCATAAGGTGGCAACACCTTACCATCCCCAAACGAGTGGCCAAGTGGAGATCTCCAACCGGGAGATTAAAGGGATACTTGAGAAGACGGTCTCTAGGACGAGGAAAGATTGGGCTATGAAGCTCGATGATGCTTTGTGGGCTTATAGGACCGCTTTCAAGACGCCAATTGGCACCACTCCTTACAAGTTAGTCTATGGCAAGTCTTGCCACCTCCCGGTAGAGATGGAGCATAGAGCTTATTGGGCCATTAAGTGGCTAAATTTTGATCTCAAGGAGGCCGGTGAGAAGCGGTTGCTAGACATGAACGCCCTTGAGGAGATCCGGTTGGATGCTTATGAGAATGCCCGGATCTACAAGGAGCGAACCAAGCGTTGGCATGACAAGCGCCTCATCCCAAAGGAGTTGAATGAAGGCGACTTAGTGCTTCTCTTCAACTCAAGGCTGCGGCTCTTCCCCGGAAAGCTCAAGTCAAGATGGACCGGGCCATATGTGGTGAAGAAAGTTTTTCCTCATGGAGCGGTGGAGATAGGAGGAGATCATTGTGGTAACTTCAAGGTGAATGGGCATCGATTGAAGAAGTACATCCCGGAAGCCCCGGTGGATGTGATTGCCCCACTTCACCTTGATTAAAACGCTCCTGAATTTGGTTAAGCTAATGACCTTAAAGAAGCGCTTAATGGGAGGCAACCCATTGGTATACATTTTTCCCTTTTGTTTTTCTTGCTTTTGTTTAATCTCACTCTTGGTGTGCTTTGTTTATCTTTTGTGTTTTTGGGTGCTAGATCTTGTTGATTGTCATGAGTTATGAGATGTTGGAGGTCATGTGAAAGCCTCATGGACCAGTTGAAGGTACAAGATCCAAGCACATGGACAAGGAGGAAAGCACCCAGAAAAATCGGCCCGTTCTTCAGATAGATCGGCCGATTTTCCTGGGCTATGGGGCGATTTTTCCTTCTGTCAAGGAAAGTGATGATCTACAATCAAGCATGGGTGGAGCGGACGTGGAACTTGGACGGCTTGCGGTGCCAAGCTCGGGTTTCGACGCCATAATGAACATCAAGAGCTCTCTACCATCCTTGATCGATCATCCACCATCATCATCCAATGTGAACCGAAATACCAAAGCATCACCAATTTTGCATTGTGAGAACTCTCTTTCACTTCTTTATTTAGTTTACACATTAGGGACAATGTGTTTCTAAGTATGGGGTGGGGTTTTCATGATCACTTGCATGATTAACATCTAGGATAGTTTAATTTTGTCACATGTTTCATTATGTCTTGCATATTGTACATACATATTTCGAAAAATCCAAAAAAATCAGAAAATTTAAAAATTTTTGTGCTTTCTAGATTTGGATATGACCCTAATGATGAATCTTGTCTTGTGGATTGGCTATGGATGGCCTTATGTGTTAAATTGATGATAGCATATGTGGACTTGAAGTACTTCTCTTGAAACCATGAATGATTTGTAATCATGATGTTTGCCTATAATGGATTGAGTATTGAAAGTCGAAATTACATGCTAGTTCTTGCACACCATCTAGGAATGAATGAGGCAATTCATTCTTTCTCTACTTCTCATCTTGATCATGTTGTTTAAGCACCTCAATTGATGATAAATTTAACCTCTTTTGACCCATCCGGGAATAGGAGCATGATAATGTGTTGATGTGTGTGAAAAGCAAGTGTGGGGTGAAGATGTTGATGAAAGAATGTTATGAATAAAATGCTGAATTTGTTGTGAAAGTGTAGACAAAAACATAGGTTTGGGGACGTTAGTTTAAATGACAAGTAACTCGGTACACTTCACATAATCGGGTGTTGGTGCCTTGCCAAAGTCAAATAAACCGATAGTCCTAACGAGCTTTGGTATGTGTGCCCGGTGTGGATGCACCTCGAAAAATAGAAAAAGCCCGAGGATGGCCAATCACCAAGGTTTCGGCTTTTGTACACCATTGCCATTGACTCAAAAATAAAAGAAAAGAAGGAAAAGGAAATGAAGAAAAATATACACTTGAGGGAAGTTGATCGAGGACAAGATTGTGGAGTTAGTTCCATTCCCGGATTAGCATCACATAGCCTAGAAAAATTCCCACCTAATCACAACGTTTCTTGGCCTTCTATTTTACAAGTCCTTTTTGACCTACTTGCATGTGTGTAAGACTAAGTGATTTAGATTGGATATACTCATGATCATCTTGACTTTTTCATCTTTACATCTCATTGCATGCTATCAAGTTAAGTGTAATTGTCTTTCCATGCTTTCATTTGTTTGATACATAATTGCTTGTCCATTGCCATGAAACATGACTATGAAGGTGATCCAATATTAGAAGCACAACTCCAAAAAGATTTTGCCATTTTTCTGCATACATAAATCATGTTATCTTGTAGTCTATAGATGAGAATTTGCTCGGGGACGAGCAAACCTTAAGTATGGGGTATTTTTGATAACACAATTTATGACTTAGGTTTAGGTAATCATTTAGGTAGATTTCTCACTCATTCATGCATGGTTTAGCACTAATTCACGACGTTTGCACTCAATTCACGTATTTTGTCGAGATAGACGTCTACACGGACTTGTGTGTTGCTTTGTAGGTATTTCGGGGGTCTTCTAGACATTAACCGATACATTTGAGGGCCAAGCCTCATGGTGGTACACATCCAAAGCTTTGGAGGAGCATAATTGGAGCATCAAAGGACACAAAGACCACTATTGGTGCAAGCAATGGAGCAACTCATGGCTAGACGATCATAGCATATTTCTGCTGAAGAAAATCGGACCAACTAGCAGATAAATCGGCCGATTTAATCGTCTAGGTCGATTTTCCTGCCTTTGACAGCTTAAGCCACGTGTCCCACGATCTCTTGATCCGGCCTTGCTCTTGGTGGAGAATATAAGTGGTCCTGCAAGCTGTTGCTGAGCATCTCTCCTCTCCCACACTCTCATTCACAGCTCATTGATTTGGGGATAGACTTGGAGAAGAAGAAAAACTCTCAAAGATTGAAGGAAGAAGAAGAACACCATTCTAAGAGTGATAGTGAGGTTTTGAGTGTTTTTGAGTCATTTTTGGAGCCTTGGATTGAAGAACTATTGCAAGGATTGTTAGGAACGTTTTAGAACTCTATTTTTGAGGGTTGTAAGTCTTACTAAACTTGGATTCAGCTGAGATTTATTGATTCTACTTGCTTATCTTTCATTATCCATCTATTAGAACCATGTATGCTTGTATGATGATTTCGGATCTTGATATGCATACTATTGGCTAGTTTATTGTGATTCTAGAGTGATGGATTGATGGTTATGGCTAGGGCTATGATAGGATGGACTTATATGCTAGTTTAGAATGATTTGATTGAACCAACCCTTAACCAGAGGGAAAAATCGGCCTGTTCTACAGGTAAATCGGCCGATTTCCCCATGATCCACCCGATTTCCTCCTCTGTTGCTCTTTAATTGATGAATCTGTATGTTAGGGTGTTTGGTTGTTCAAACCCTAGTGTTTATTAAGCCTAATTTAGCTTAGGATCACCTAATGCTATCAACCTAAGTGAGGGAAGAGATCTACCCGATGATTTCCGATCTTAGATACCTTAGATGATGAATTCAAGGTAGTAGTGAGCCTCATAAGCCGCTATTGGATCGAATGTGCTAGGATTATTGCTTGAGATTTCCCTATTCCGAGACTTACCCGGTAAGGAGAGGGTTACCCCTCAAGTGGTATCCGGTTTGTGTAAAATCCCCTATTTTGACCCCTTGAGACCTACCCGGTAATAGGAGTTAGATGCGGGACTAGTGAAGTGAGAGACCTACCCGGTAATTGCTTCCATTAGTTAAACATTCTTTCCCCAACACCGCAGCTTGTCCTTAGAATCCTTAGAACCTTGAGTCCAATGCCATAACCGGAAATCTTGACCTTTAGAATCCACTTTTCTCTCTTGATCATATACTTTGTGTTTTGTGTTACTTGTTTGTTTTGCTAGCTTGAGTTGTTAGTTTGTTTTATTATCTTGCTTGATTTGTGATCTTTGCTTGATCACCACAAAAACTCAACCAAAAATATCATCATTTTCATTTCTTTATTTCTTTCTTCTCTCTTAGACTAGATCCACACTATCTATGACCATTGTTTGACTCGATTTCACCTTAGTCTTTGTGTTCGACCTCGGAATACTATCCCTACTACAAACGTCCCGTACACTGCGGGTTCGCTAGGAGTTAGGATAAATATAACGAGTATAAATTTAAAGCTTATTGCGTACACACATCACACATCCTGAGCGTAACAACCAACTTCAGGAAACATGATCGAAAGAAGAAAGCTATGGTAGCTTCATGGAGTGATTCAGAATCATCAAATGAATTAGAAGACGATAAAGAACAAGCAAACCTGTATCTTATGGCCGATCATGAAGAAGATTCAAATCTCTACGTTGATAATGTAGTAAGTACTATCAAGTCTCAACCTGAATCTGACCTAAAATAATTTCTTAGAGACATTATTATATGTGACAAGGAACATAGAATAAGGATAAATTCTCTAAAAGAAAAGCTTCTTGAACAAGAAAAACAACTAAGTGAGATGTCTCTGGATATTGAAAATCTTAACACAGAAAAGGTAGACCTTGATAACAATATCAAGGCCTTGGAATCGGAAAATACGATTATTAAGGACAACCTCTCCTCTCTTCATCGAAACTATATCTATCTAGAGAAAGAGAAAGTTGATCTAACTTGGATGTGTCAAGACCAGAAGGCTGCACTTGTTAAATTTACTCGTTCAAAAGCTAATCTTGAAAGAATGATGGGTGAACAACAATCCTCACTTAACAAAAATGGTATAAGTTATCAATGGAGCTTTCCTAGAAAACCAACTACCACTTTTGTCAAAGCCAAAGGAAGTGTTCATGTGCCTACTTGTTTCTACTGTTGTAAAAAGGGTCATGTTAGATCTACATGTCCATATAGAAGAAATGATCCTTATATTATTAGAAACACCTATCCTCTATGTTTAAGGAAACAGGTTAAACAAATCTGGGTTCCTAAAGGTACTAGACCACCAAGCATGATCGAACCTGAATATGGACCAAAATATGCCATTTGGTCGACCCGGAATGGTTAATGTTTTCCGTTTTGTAGGATATCACCAAAGTAAAGGAGTATAAATGGATATTAGATTGTGGTTGCTCAAGACACATGAGTGGAAAAAGCTCACTATTCTCAGATTTAAAGAAGCAATCATCTGGAACCATTACACTTGGTGATAAAGAAAAATGTGACATTATTGGCATTGGTAAAATATGTTATAATTCATCTAACTTCATTGATGATGTATATCTGGTTGACGGTTTAAAGTATAATCTACTTAGCATCTCTCAAATATGTGATAAACGCAACAAAGTATTGTTTGATTCAGAAACATGTGGAGTTCAAGACAAAACGACGGGTGACATTGTGCTTACTGCTCCTAGATGTAACAATGTTTATTCTCTGAGTACTAACCAAGTTTCAGGAACTAAGCTAAAATGTCTCAAAGCCTTGATTGATGATCCAAGGCTTTGGCATAGAAGCCTTGGTCACGTAACTATGCATACAATGCAAAAGATACTCTCAAAAGATTTGGTACATTGCTTGCCAAACCTAAATTTCAAGGTAGATGAACTATGTAAAGCTTGTACACAAGGTAACCAAACAAGAGGTTCATTCAAACCTAAGAAAGTTGTAAGTTCTTCTCAACCCATTGAACTTTTACATATGGATCTTTGTGGACCTATGCGTGTCAAATCTCCTAAAGGCAAGCAGTACATCCTTGTTATTCTGGATGATTTCTCTCGTTTCATATGGATTTCTTTCCTACGAGAAAAATCTGAAGCATTGTTTGAGTTTTCAAAATTGTGCAAGGAGTTGCAAACTTTGAAAAACCTACCAATCGTTTCTATAAGGAGTGATCATGGTAGAGAATTTGATCAACTAAAGTTTGATTTGTTTTGTGCGAAATACGGTATTTCACATAACTTTTCAGCTCCTAGAACTCCTCAACAGAATGGGGTTGTGGAACGTAAGAACCGCACTCTTGAGGATATGTCTACGACTATGCTTTTAGAAAACAGCTTGCCAAAGAGTTTTTGGGCTGAAGCAGTAAACACTGCTAATTACATTTTAAATAGATGTTTAATTTGCCCTATCTTGAAAAAGACTCCTTATGAAATTTAAAGGAAGAAAACCTAATATTTCATACTTCAAACCCTTTGGATGTATTTGTTTTGTTCATAACAATGGCAAAGATAATCTTGAGAAATTTGATGCACGTAGTGATGATGCTATATTCATTGGATATGCTTCAAATAGAAAAGCTTATCGTGTTTATAGCAAATGTACCAAAATTGTTGAGGAAAGTATTCATGCCATTTTTGATGAAAGCAAAGATGGTACTTTGAGTGAAAGTTTTGCAGATCTTAACCCGAATCAATGAGAAGATCACAATTCGGATGAAGATGAAGATCCTAAAGATTAAGAAAATAATATGCAAGAAAAGATTCAAGATACCGAAGAAAACCCTCAAGACCTTGAAACACATCTTCCAGGCCTTGAAACAAAAAACTGTGATGTCAAAACTCCGTTTCAAGGGCTTGAAACCCAACTTCAAGGCCTTGAGATAGGATCCAAGGGTAGTACATTAACGGTACATGAATCTAGTCAAGTATATGAGGCTCAACCTTCAGGATCTGCTCCATCTTACAAACGAAGAAAATTTCAACACTCTTCATATCATCCACAAGAGAATGTGATCTCAGATCCAAACGCAGGAGTTCAAAATCGATCTAAAGCAAATAATCTATGTGCATTCTCTGCGTTCGTGTCCCTTATTGAGCCAAAGAATTATGTTCAAACTCTTCAAGAACCCGACTGGATCATTGCCATGCAAAACGAACTAAATGAGTTTGAGAGAAACAAGGTTTGGACTCTTACTACACGACCAAAACATCAATCCGTTATTGGCACGAAATGAGTTTTTTGAAATAAGTTGGATGAAAGTGGCAAAGTCATACGAAATAAAGCACGACTTGTAGTACCAAGAAGAAGGTATTGATTATAAGGAGACTTTTGCTCCGGTTGCCAGTTAGAAGCCATACGTATGCTACTCGCATTTGCTTCTTTCATGAGTATATAACTATTTCAAATGGTTGTAAAATGTGCTTTCTTAAACGGCTTCTTAGAAGAAGAAGTCTACGTTGTCCAACCCCGTGGTTTAGAAAATGTTGAATTTCCTGATCATGTTTTTAAACTGGACAAAATTCTTTATGGTCTTAAGCAAGCTCCTCGAGCTTGGTATAAAAGATTGTCCAAGTATCTTCTTGAAAACAAATTCAAAAGAGGTTTGATTGATAAAACTTATTTATCAAAACCAGAGGCAACGATATATTAGTAGTACAAATCAATGTTGATGATATATTATTCGGTGCTACTAATGATTCCCTTTGCAAGGAATTTTCAGATATCATGTGCAGAGAATTTGAAATGAGCTTAATGGATGATTTAAATTTCTTTCTTGGACTTCAAGTAACACAAGGAAAGAAAGGAAAATTTCTCAATTAAAGCAAGTATACTAAGGAATTTCTTAAGAAGTATAAGATGGATCAATCTAAGGTCGCAAAGACTCCTATGAGTTCAACACTTTCGCTTGACCATGACAACGATGGCAAAAGTTTAGTACAAAAGGAGTATCGAGGTATGATCGGTTCATTGTTGTATTGAACTTCTAGTCGACCTGACATTATGTTTAGCGTGTGCATGTGTGCAAGATTTCAAGCTGATCCTAAAGATTCACACTTGATAGGTGTGAAAAGAATTTTTTCGGTATCTCAATGGCACTAAGGATCTAGGGTTATGGTACCCACGTCAAAGCTCGTTTAACCTTGTTGACTATTCAGATGCAGACTTTGGAGGTTATAAGGTCGATAGGAAAAGCACTTCTGGATGTTGTCAATTCTTAGGGTCATCCCTAATTAGTTGGCACTCCAAGAAGCAAAATTCTGTCGCCCTATCCACAACCGAAGTTAAATATATAGCTGCGGGAGCCTGTTGTACACACATTCTATGGATAGCTCAACAACTTCGTGATCTTGGCTTTGATTTGAAAGGTATTCCTATAAGATGTGATAATACTAGTTCTATTTCTATAACTAAAAATCTTGTGCAACATTCAAGGACTAAGCATATCGATGTAAGGCATCACTTCGTATGTGATCATGTTGAGAAAGGTGATGTTTCGATCTCTTTTATATCAACTAACTTGCAGCTTGCAGATATCTTTACCAAGCCCCTACCTGAAGAGCAATTTAATTTTATTAGATTAGAGCTTGGTATGTTAAACAAGGAAGCATTAACGTAGGGGAAAAAAATTATTTTATTTTCTCCTTCGTATGCAGCACAGTTAAAAGAGCTTGAAACAAGAATCAAGGGTAAATTAAGATATACGGATCTATTTAAGAATTAATATCTTTTAGATATTTTAAATTCTTAAATTGTTTTTATGGTTTCATTTTTTATTTAAAGGCTTGAAAAAGATCTGTTGAGTTTTTATTAGAATTTTTGTTTTTGGTCTTTAAAAGAGCTTGATTTTCTCAAAATTTTGTTATTATTGTTTACATTCTTGTAAAAGGCCAAAATCTCCTATCTTTTTCATTTTTCTTCTTTACAGAAACACTTTTCAAAAACCCCTTGTTTTCTCTCTCAACATCATCCATGGCTCCCATATGTAAGAAATCTGTTCCTTAGGCCCCCCAAAAGAAATCTGTTCAAATCTCATGTGTTGCAAAAGAAGAAACACCTTATGAGGATTTGGACATTTCTCAAACGACCGGTCTTCCCACATCTTGGTTCATCAATTTTCAAGCCTCGAGATCTTGGCTTGATGTTTTTCACAATAGACCGCTTTGTATGTGTGACCTAGTGGATAATGCTTTTCTTGAAATTCTTCAGATCCCCTGCATTGACAAGCTCAAGAGTTCAATAGTCAGGAAAATCTTAAACCCTAGAGATTTTGCTTTCCCAAGGCTCACAAGGATGTTCTATGTCAATCTCGTTACAAAATGGGACAAAGGAGTTGTCACTCTTGAATCTTCTCTAAAAGGTACCCAATTTCTCTCTCTTCTTCTATTTTAAGTGAGATTTTTGGAATTCCTACAAATATCGCTTTTAATCATCCCTCACGATCAAAGAGTGTTCGACTTGCTAAAGAGAAGTTTCTTGTTCCCAATTCATCCTCACGCCAGCTTACTCATACTTCCCTAACCCTAGGCGCTAAAATTGTTTTTACCATTCTGGTTCGATGTGTTGTTCCTCGTGCAAACTCAAGAGAGCTTTTGACTAATCAATCCCTGAAGCTCATTCATCTGATTATTTCTAGGTTAGTCATTGATGTACCAAATCTCATTCATCTAAGCGAGCCATCCCTTTGCCATATGGAAATCTGTTGCCTAAGATCTTTGACTATTTCACAATTGATACATCCTCTGAAGATCGGCAGTCAAATCTTGACAAAATTGACGAGACCTGCTTAGAACGACTAGGAATTGACAAGACTCTTGCAGGCACATGGACTTTAAAAGGAAAAGGAGCTATTCCAATTCCAACTCAAGAAGCTCCAACATCTTCGACTCCCACTCCCGAAATCTTGTTAGAAGGATGTGAAAAAGAACCGGTTTGTTTGAATCATGAACTGTCTGATTTTCAGTTTGACACTAAGAGAAGACTGGAGGGCAATCATGAAATATTATCTACCATTAATGCTAAGGTCAATTAAATGTAGTTGATGAGTGCTCTTACTTTGACCACTATGGGAAGGATCCTACCCATGACTGAAGATGTAGCTCAGCATACTCAAGAGAAAGTTCAAAATGTGCTGATGAATTGCAAACGTCGTGTACATAATAATTTTATTTTGTATCCAACTCATGTTGAGCCAACTATCGTGCCAGTGATTGAATATGAGGTGGTTAAGAAACAAAGAGCTGAAGAAAAGAGACGACATTTAGCAGTTGAAATGGATGATTGGAGCCACAAAAAGTCTTCATCTAAGGAAAAAAGGAGATTTTATGAGGAGGATTCATTTTGATGATTGAGGGAAGTTGATTTGTTTTTTGTTGTGGGTTTTGTGAAATACTTTTAAGGGTTGTAAACATTTATTGCTTTAACTATTTTTCTCCCTTGTTAAAAGACAAAGGGGGAGAAATAAATGATCCGACATTTCAATATTTTCTGCATTTTAAGTTAGTTTGACATTCATATATGCATCGCTAACTTTACAATGCAGGTACGAGACATTTGTGTTGTCTTCCATCAAGGGGGAGATTGAAACTCTACATTGATTATATATTTGTATAGGTGATGATGATGGAAGACTTAAACACAAATGGAGTGGTTTTATACACTAACAATTTATTGATTATATATCGAGTTGCTTGATTTGGTTTGGTGGTTTGTATTGAATAAGTGCAGGTTTTGAAAAGCATTTCAAAGGATCTTGGAAGACCTTGAAATCGGATGCAAGGAAAGACAAGGAGTTTAGAGTGATTAAAAGACGGAGGCCTTGAAAGCCATTTCAAGGGAACATAAGTCAAGACGTCAAGACTGCACGCTAAAGGAATTCAAATCACTTATCTAACAAAGTGCCAACGAAGATCTTCCAAGAAAGATATGCTCCACAAGAAGATATGTTGAAAGAAGATCTCAACTGACCAAGAAAGATTTGATTCAAACCGAAAGCACGAAGATCCTCTCTCACAGAATTTCATATCGTCACAACAAATACGAGAAGATTATGGGTCAGAGAGATTAACGTGTTTCAAGGAGATGAAGATCCACAACGCCTATCTCATCTCAACCAAGAAGAGACTTTCATGGAGAAGAAGAATTATCTTCAACGGTCATCTTCCCAACGGCTAGAAGACCTGTCCATAGAAGACTATAAATGAAGATGACGATTGAAGAACAAGATACACAAGCTTACACGGATACATCTAAAGTTTTCAAGCGATCCAAAACATCTGTATTCGATCAAATAGTTTTTCTTTCTCTCTTTCACTAAAAGAGTTATCCCTTAGAGAGAGATAAAACTCGAGAGCTCCATTGGTATATCTAAAAAGTGTTATACTAGAGTGTGTGTTACTCTACGAAGTAACTAGGCTATTATAGCAAGTGAAGAGTTGGAGCTAGTTCGTAGCGTTGCTACTGTGAGAGAAGAAGGGGATTTCTTCTAGTTTGTATTTAGGACTCTTTGAAGCTGATAATAGATAGTTAGATCCTAAGGCTATACCCTGGGACGGAGAGTAGCCGCACTTTGTAAACATATCCTCGTGTTGATCTTTTACAATCCGCACTTTATCTTGCTTTACTGTGACTAACTTTGTTTTGTAGGCTTAGAAAGTTAAGACCCTTGAAAGTTGTTTCAAATCCCTTGAAATCAAAGTGTGTCACAAAGAGTTCAGATCGACATCAAGGCCTTTGAAAATTTTTTTCAAAGCCTTGAGATTGGTTTTTGCGAAAAGTTCTCATACTCTATTCAACCCCCCTTCTAGAGTATCTTTTATCCTTTTTTCTTCACCTAACGTTTCTTCACCGTCGAGTGACTCGGAGGAGTGGACAACCGGGGTCCTCGTAAAATATAGGACGGGGATGAGATTTATATTATTATGTTGTGGACTTGTGTACTTTTGTATTGGAGTTATATTGTCATTTTGAGGACTCGGCTGAGTTTCCACTTTGTATTTACATTTCAAAATTCCCTCACTTGCATTGAAACGTTTTCGGATTTGCCTTTATTTGTGCCTTTTTGGAAAGGTCCGGTGAAATTGTTGTCAGGCTAAGGGTCGGGACCCATTATGAGGTCTCCACCCGTAGCGCCCCGAGTCCCGCGGATTCGGGGTGTTACAAATTGTATCAGAGGTCTTGTTTGACAACAATGACACTCGCAATCTTCTAAAGGCCGAATAGAAATAAACAGAACCCTCAAGGAATTTGAATTTTAAAGAAATGAATTTTGTTTTCAAAATCACAAGCATAGTCAGAATTGGATAGAATGTAAGGGACCACCACTCCTTCCGTGGACCTCGGCGACTTAGTTTATTGGATTATTGATATATGTATATGTGTATATATAGATATGTATATGTTGATTTAGGATGTTTTTGGACTTGATGTACCTTAGCTAAGTTTTGGACCATGCTTTTTATGACATTTGTACAATTGTATTATTCTATCGATATCATGTCATAGTCTTATATATATAAAATATACGCCATACACTATCAGATGGCACAAACAAGAGCTACCGCATACGTGGAACCGAAAAGGGGTAGACCATCTCTTCGTCCTACGGCCCCGAGACGAGGACGAGTAGGGAGACCTCCAAGAGCGAGAGGTTGGGGACGTATCCCCATTGCGGACCCGCTAGTTTTGGATCCGCTAACCGTAGAGGTTCCCGTGGAGGACGTTGCAGAGAGCTTTATTCCCGAGGCTAGGGATAGCACCACTGTGAGGTCAGGAGCGCAGATTTTTCCATCAGTCGAGACCGGCGGAGCATCCATAGGAGCTTCCGTTTTTAGAGAGTATGTTCAGTGGGTTAGGGAAGCATTTAGGATGGGAGCACCAACTCCTGAACCCCCGTACCTACGAGATTAGCTGAAGTCTCACACAAGGTGACCTAGGTCAGGCTACACTAGTAAGGGTTGCACCAGAGTTAGTTGCTGATAGTGGTAGAGCGAGAGAAGAGCCGAGGTCACCGAGACTAGATTCATGGTTGAAGGCTTTTAACTAGCAGCATGTACCCTACTTCGACGGGAAGGTAGGGTTGCAGGTCCATCATTGGATTGGACATGTGGAGTCCACCTTAGAGGCAATCCATTGCCCGGAGGATCGGCAGGTTGAATTAGTTCAGACGCTATTCCAAGACCAGGCTTAGTACCGGTGGAGGACAGTTTGGGGTGGTGTTACCAGGATGGATCAGATGCTGAGCCTCGCTAGGGAGAGTTTTTGCCCGGCTTCACTGAGGAGGGATAAAGTACATGCCTTCTTGGAGGTGGGATTTGAGGATGTCCCAATTATTGAGGCGATCAGACAATTTTGGGAGGAGCTAGCTTTGTCGGGTCCCGCCGCACCTCCGGTGGACCAGCATGTTTATTTGTTTTCACGGAGATTGAGGGAGTCCACCCGTGCTTATCTTGCGGGTTTTGTTCGCTCCAAAAGGTGTGTGCAAGCTTCAAATTTATAACCCAAGAAGTATGCTTGAATAAAGATGCGAACCCGTAGTGTACGGGTCAATTGTAATAAAAAGCAAGAATTCCAGGGGTCGATCACAAGGACTTAGGTGAAACAAAGCACATAATCGGTTGTCAAGTATTGCAATTAACCAAAAGCAATTAAAGTAATCAAAGATGATGTAAAAGTCAATTAAGGGGAAATGAGATTTCTAGGGATTAAAGCATCTAGTTGTGGTTCCGACTCAAGATCTCAAAGGATAACGCAGACAAAGCTGATGTTTGTAAAGGGAAGGTATTTCTAAAGTGGGAACAAATCACCGGGTAAGTCTCACTACTCACGATCCCAAACCAAAGCTCCTATTACTGAGTAAGTCTCAAGGTACTAAGGAAATGAACTATAATCTCAAACCAACACACCACCAAAGGGAATAGAATCAACCTTTACCGGGTAAGTCTCATGCAAACTAACAAAGATGGAATGAAGGCACACTCAAACCCCAATAAAGGATAAACCTTTATTACCTACACTTATGATCATGGGTAAACAAACAAAGGAATCACCGGGTAAGTCTCATCCTAGGCTTGCATTGAACCAGGAAAGGTGTAATAAGGAAAGGATTTGACAAACTAGAACACTTAACTCTCAGTTTCGGATCAGGAAAGGTTCACCTCATTTAGCAAGTTCCACCCAGGCCGAGATGTTCATCGACTGAGCGAGATATTCTAGGGTTAAGGTTAAAGGCTCGAATTTTCAGGGTCTTGCTGGGATTAAGATCATTCTATCATCGTCTTTCCCACAACTTTCAGCCAAACACCCTAGAATCGCATAAGAAACTTAGCCAACAATCATCATGATAACGATAATCAAATATATGGAAAGGGAATTAATATTCGAACAAGAAAACCTTAAGAAAAAGGTCTCAATAACTAAATCAAATAACAACAAATCAGCGTTCCTTAAATCATAATTCAGCTAAGACAACAAACCAAAAGGGAATCTAAGAAATTCTTACAAACTCCCTCAAAAGCTAACTCCAAACTACGAATCCTTCCTTCCTTGATCTTCAATCCTTCAATCCTTCCTTCAAACCTTCAGAAAATACTCCAGAAATCTCCGTAATCGGGTGTGTAGAAGATTGGTGAATTGTGGTAAATCTAACCCTTTATATAGGAGAATTATCTTCCAAAGATAAAATATCTTAAAAAGATAATTTCCTATAAAATATATCCATATCTCTTAAATAGATCTCCCAAAAAATAATATCTTCCTTCCAGAAATCCAGCCCAAAAATATAAAATATCTTCTTTCCAAAAATAAAAGATCTCAGCCAAAAAATATGGATCTCGCCGGCGGTAGGGTGTTCGTCTCGGTCAGAACACTCCTCAAGATCACCTCGGTCGAGGTGACACTGTAGCTGACCGAGGTGAATCTCAACTGAATGTGAACTCTCTCAAATCTGGTCCTAAATAAATCTTCTTCATTATTTCCATGCATCTTGAGTTCTTCCTTAAGCTCTAGAATGTATCTCCAATGACTCCTTAGCTCTCTTAGTTCCATTTCAGTCCAAAACGTGCCATTTTACCTACATTTACAATGAAACTAGGTGTAGACCTCGATGTCCGTGAAGGTAGATGAAACAACAATATAATCACATAATATACATCCATACATACAAATTATTGAAGATAAAACGTCTAAACAAGTCACAAAATATAGACTATAATACATACTATCAGGTTTCCGATGTGACTCCCTAGCGGAGTACCAGTACCGAGCTTCGGTATATGAGAGGGACCGACCGGGTCCTAGGAGAGCTATTCAGTCCGGATGGCCGTATAAGAGACAGAGGATAGGGCCAGCTATTTCGGGAGCATGAGCCTCTGGGCATGGACGTAGCCAGGTGTAGGGACGTCCTAGTTATCAGTCTACCGCTCCGACATCCGATCAGGGACGACAATGATTCAATTGTGGGGAGTATGGACACATTAGGAACACGTGTAGGAAGCCACCCATGGCTTGTTTCACACCAGGGTTCCTCACCTACGAGTGTTACAGGAGGTGGGTAGAGGCCGCCTCAGTACCAGACACGGACTCCTTAGCAGCGAGCTCCAAGACACATCAATTCCCAAGGATCTGCCCAGGGGCAGGGTAGATGTAGGGGACATGGTGGAGGCACCGCGTAGACTAAAGGCACTCAAGCCAGGGTTTTCGAGTTGGGACGTAGCTGAGCCAACGGCGCCGATAACCACATGTGCTATTTAGATTCACGACTTCCCAATCAGAGTATTATTTGATACGGGTGCTACGCACTCTTTTATTTCCGATGACTGTATAGCTAGTTTGTCCTGAGATACGGTAGAGGGGAGACCCTTTATTATAGGGTTACCCGAAGGGAGTATGGTTAGTGGGATCCGGGAGGTTCACGGTTGTCCCATTCGTTTGGGAAACCGTGATTGGTTAGCCGACTTCTATGTCATGCACCTAGTGCATGTAGAAGTCATCTTAGGGATGGATTGGATGGACCGCCATCGAGCCGTTTTGGACATTAGCCCGAGGACCGTGACGGTCACCATAGAGGCAAGACACGAGGTGATATTCCGAGATTGGGACCTCGGAAAGACCAGTACATTGATCAGAGCGGTCTGAGCGCGAGACTTATCGGGTAGGGGTGCGAGGCCTTCTGGTGTTATGCCATGAAGGAGGAGACGGGTCTGACGCTGGAGGAAATCCCCGTAGCATGCGAGTTTGAGGACGTGTTCGGTGAGCCACCCGACCTACCAACGCAGAAGAGCGTAGATTTTTACCATTGAGTCTGAGCCCGGCACGAGGCCGATCTCCAAGGCCCCATACTGTATGGCGCCGATTGAGATGTTGGAGCTGAAGAAGCATCTCAAGGAGTTAGCCGAGAGGGGATTCATACGCCCGAGCGTTTCCCTTTGGGGTACACCGGTCCTCTTCGTCACGAAGAAGGACGGATCGGTGAGACTATTTATACATTACCAGGAGTTCAACAAAGTAACCATCAAGAAAAGTACCCACTACCGCGCATTAATGATCTTCTGGACCAATTACAGGGAGCCACGGTGTTTTCACGTATTGATTTGAGGTCAGGATATCACTAGCTGAGGGTGAGAGATGAGGACGTGCCAAAGACGACATTCAGGACCAAATACGGCCATTATGAGTTTGTCGTGATGCCATTTGGGCTCACGAATGCACCATCCGTCTTCATGGAGTTGATGTACGACATCTTCATCAACTTCTTGGACCAGTTCGTAGTAGTGTTTATTGATGACATCTTAGTTTACTCCCAGAGTACGGAGGAGCATGCAGGACACCTGAGGACGGTGCTTCAAGTCCTACAGGATAGAGAGATTTACGCTAAGATCTCTAAGTGCAAGCTCTGGATGTCCGATGTAGCATTCCTCGGTCATATAGCTTCCGCCGAGGGTGTCATGGTTGACGCGGCAAAGATAGAGTCCATTTCTTCATGGTGGCCTCCTAGGAAGGCCAAGGAGGTGCGCAGTTTCTTGGGCTTGGCGGGTTACTACCGCCGGTTCGTTAAGTGTTTCTCAATGATTGCACGGCCACTCACTTCCTTGCCGAGGAAGTCTACTAGATTTCTGTGGTCCGAGCCATGCCAGCGGAGGTTTGAGTTGCTGAAGAGGAGGTTGACCTCCGCTCCCATTTTAGCATAGCCCGAGGGCATTGAAGATTTTATTGTGTACAGTGACGCCTCTAAGCTAGGCTTGGGGTGCGTTTTTATGTAGAGGGGTAGGGTTATTGCGTACGCGTCTCGGAAGCTGAAGACGGATGAGGAGAATTACCTTACCCAAGATCTTGAGCTAGCGGCAGTGATTCATGCCCTGAAGATTTGGCGACATTACTTGTACGGGGCCACGTGCTAGATCTTCACAGACCATAAGAGTGTGAAGTATATATTCACTCAGCGTGTGTTGAATAGCTTCCAAAGGAGATGGTTAGAGCTGATTAAGGACTTCGACTTGGAGATTTATTACCATTTGGGGAAGGCAAACGTAGTCGCCGATGCTCTTAGTAGGAGGATGCCTCGAGAGGAGGTTATAGCTCGGCTTACGGTTCAACCTCAATTGTAGAGGTATTTGATGGAGTTGGAAATTGTTATTCGGGTTCCAGATACGGACTATCACTTGTCCATGTTAGAGATGTTACCTGATCTGTCTGGAGAGATCCGACAGAAGCAGGAGGGTTGCCTGAGTTTTTTGAGGATTAGGGACAGGATGGCCCGAGGTGAGGTACCGCAAATCACCGTGCATGGGGTAGATGGGTTATTGAGACGCTAGGGGCATATATGTGTTCCGTCGGACAGGGAGTTGAGAGAGCGTATTTTGTATGAGGCACATTCTACACCTTACTCGGTGTACCTTGGCAGGAGTAAGATGTACTAGGATGTTAGGAGAGCTTATTGGTGGGGCGGGCTCAAGACCGATGTAGCTCGATACGTTGCCCGATGTGTGACCTGCCAACAGGTCAAGATCGAGAACCATAGATCCGGAGGAGAGCTTCACCCCCTGCCTGTGCCGCAGTGGAAATGGGAGGACGTATCCATGGATTTCGTTACCGGTGTGAGACCGAGTAGAAGATTTGATGAGATATGGATGGTAGTAGATCGGCTGACGAAGACCTCATGTTTCATCCCTATTAGGGAAACGTGGCCGGTGAGTCGTTTGACCGAGGAGTTCTCCCGACAGATAGTGAGATTACATGGGGTGCCGAGGACCATCATCTCAGTTAGGGACGGGCACTTTACGTCGAGGTTCTAGCAACAGGTACACGCCGCCCTAGGTTCGATCTTTCATTTCACGACCGCGTATCATCCTCAAACAGACGGCCAGTCTGAGCGGACTATCCAGACCTTGGAGGACATGTTGGAGTGTGTGTTCTAGATTGGGGGTAGGTATGGCCAAACGACCTCCATTTGGTGGAGTTTTCATATAATTAAAGCTGGCACACGTCAATTGGAATGGCACGTATGAGACACTGTATGGACGGAAATACCGTACTCAGTTTTGTTAGGACGAGCTTGGGAGTTCTAGCGTGGTAGCTCCAGAGCAGGTACAGGACGACGTGGCTAGAGTTGCTTTGATCCGAGAGAGGATGTTGGCTGCACATAGCTGCTAGAGGTTGTATGTTGATAGGAGGCGTGGGCCTTTGGAGTTCAGAGTAGGAGCTCATATTTGGTTGAGGGTATCACCGATGCGGGGTGTCAAGCGTTTCGGTATTAAGGGGAAGCTAAGCCCCCAATATGTCGGACCGTTTGAGATTCTGGAGAGAGTCGGAGAGTTGGCGTACAAGTTAACATTGCCAGTGAGGTTGGAGGATATTCACCCGGTCTTCCATGTATCTCAGCTGAGAGAGTACATGCACAACCCGAGGCACATCATTAGCCACGAGGATTTAGTGGTCGAGCCGGACCATATATTTGTAGAGCATCCGGTAGAGGTTTTGGAGCGTAGTATGAGACGCCTTCGGTCGAAGAATATACCGATGCTGAGAGTGTAGTGGTCGAGACGAGGACCCGATGAGACTACGTGGGAGACCGAGGATGGTATCCGGAGGAACTATCTAGAGTTTTACGCAGATTTAGCGGCATCAATAGGACCGTCGGGTCAGTCTCGAGATCTTTTCATGACTATGTTTATGTGATTTCGTGATAAGCTATGTTACGTGTGTCATGTAAGTATGTGTGTATACCTCGCGAGGTCTTGATGTGGTTATATGAGTAGGCCTTGTTTAGAAGGTCGTTAGTTGGCATGTTTATGTATTCTGGGCGGTTATCGAGACGTGTTTTCCGAGAGTTCTGCGTTAACAAGTTTCGGGACAAAACCTGTTTTTAGAGGGATCTGATGTAACGCCCGGAATTTTAATTCCGGTTAGTGAGTAGTTTAGCAGCCTTCCCGTAGGCGCGACTCAGTCTTCCCGCAGGCACGATGTGCTGAGTGACTGGATTTTATCCCAATTCTGTTCCGACCCTTCGTTTCCCCGCCTTTTGCTTTTGACCTCTCATTCCTTAGCCAAAAAGGAGCCTATGAGGACTGTTGATGATAGCATGTAATATAGTCTATATTTTGGGACTTGTTTAGACGTTTTATCTTCAATAATCTGCATGTTTGAATGTATATTATGTGATTATATTGTCGTTTCATCTACCTTTACGGGAATCGAGGTCTACACCAAGTTTCGTTGTAATCGTAGGTAAAATGGCACATTTGCATCGAAATGGAACAAACGAGTCATATGAGCTACATTCAGGAGCTTAAAAGAGAACTCAGGGAGGAAGGAATTAACAAAGAAGATTTACTTTGGACCAGATTTAAGAGATTTCACCTTCAGTTGAGATTCACCTCGGTCAGCTACAGTGTCACCTCGACCGAGGTGATCTAGAGGAGAGCCCCGACCGAGGCGAATATCCTGATGCGGCGAGATATATTTTATTTGGCTGAGATCTTTTATTTTTGGAAGGAGAGATCTTATATTTTTGGGCTGGATTTCTGGAAGGAAGATCATATATTTAGAAGATCTATTTTAGAGATAGAGATATATTTTATTAGGATATTATCTTTTTAAGATATTATTATCTTTGGAAGATAATTCTCCTATATAAAGGGCTGAATTTTCCACAAATTCAGCAACCCGCTATCGTCGAAGGTTGAGAATAATCAGCAAAGAAGGATTTTTGGAAGTTTGAAGGAAGATTGAAGGAAGGAAGTTCATAGCTTGTTATAGCTTTTGTGAGGAGATTTCTAAGACTTTCTTAGATTCCCTTTTGCTTGATTGTCTTGTCGGATTTGTGATCCAAGGAACGCTGATTTGTTTGATATTTGATTCAGTTATTGAAGCCTTGTTCTTAAGGTTTTTGTGTTCAAATATTCATTCTCTTCCCTTATATTTGATTATTGCTTTCATGATGATGAGTTGCTAATTTCTTTGTGCGATTCTAGGGTGACTGGCTGAAAGTTGTGGGAAAAACAATGATAGAATAATCTTAATCCCAGTAGGACCTTGAAAGCTCGAGTCTTTATCCTTAACCCTAGAACATCTCGTTCAGTCGATGAACATCTCGGCCAGGGTGGAACTTGGCTGACCGAGGTGACCTTTTCTGATCCGTAACTAAGAGTTAAGTGTTAGAGTTTGCCAAATCCTATTCTTATTACACCTTTCCTGGTTCAATGCAAGCCTAGGATGAGACTTACCCGGTAATTCCTTAGTTTGTTTACCCAAGATCATAAGTGTAGGTAATAAAGGTTTATCCTTTATTGGGGTTTGAGTGTGCCTTCATCCCATCTTTGTGAGTTAGCCTGAGACTTACCCGGTAAAGGTTGATTCTATTCCCTTAGTTGGTATGTTGGTTTGAGATTATAATTCCTTTCCTTAGTACCTTGCTTACCCGGTAATAGGAACTTTTGGTTTGGAGTTAGTGAGTAGTGAGACTTACCCGGTGATCTATTCCACTTTAGAAACACCTTCCCTTTGCAAAATCTCAGCTTTGTCCGCTTATCTTGAGATCTTGAGTTAGAACCACAACTAGATGCTTTAATCCCTAGAATTTTCATATTTCCTTTAATTGACCATATTATCATCTTTGATTGCTTTAATCGCTTTTGTGGTTATTAGTTACATTGACAACCTATACTTGCTTTGTTTCACCTAAGTCCCTGAGATCGACACCCCGTAATTCTTGCTTTTACTATAATTGATCCGTACACTGCGGGTTCGCATCCTTGTTTAAGCATATTTCCTCGGTTATAAATTTAAAGCTTGCACACACCGTTTGGAGCGAACAAGTTTTTGGCGCCGTTGCTGGGGACTTGGTCTAGACCGAGCCGGTTGCGGTTGTCTTTCGGAGCAATTGCCCCTGTTGCTACTAACCACTCTACTTGAGTGACTTTCGCAGGTTCTTCTTCTTAGGTTTATGCGAAGAACCCGTGCTGGGAAGGAAATCGTTCCTTACGATTCCGAAGCAGAAAAGACATACAAATGACGCTTGAAAGAAGCAAAAATGGCCAACCGAGACGATCGCGATCTTGAGGCCGAGTTGAGGGAGGCGATGGAACAGCTGCGCCTCAATAGGGAAGAACTGCAGCGCGAGAGGGATCAAAATAGCACCGGAGCTGCAGAGATTGAAGCAGATATGGCTGAGTTACGAGCTCAAATTCTACATCGACCAGATCCTCGACCGAGGTAGGACCCCGCTCCAGTTGCCCGGCCGAGATACTTCCACCTCAGATGCCAGTGCGAGATGCTCTTTTTGCAGGTATTCCACAGACCCTAGGACAGAGGATGAACCCAAACCAGCAAGTGAGGCATCCAGGAGTCAACCTAGGTGATCCAGCGGAGCATGATTATGAACTTCGACCTCATGTTGTATCCATGATCCTCCAATGCCAGTTTGGAGGTTTAGAGAGGGAGTCTCCGCATCAACATTTGCGAAACTATGAGATTTTGATGGAGACCTTGAGACCTTCAAGGCTGGAGAATAATAATTACAAGCTAAGGCCTTTTTACTTTTCTTTGAAAGACATGGCGCTTACTTGGTATCAGTCTCTTCCTCCCGGAAAGATCAACACTTGGGAGGAGATGACGACGGAGTTCTTAACAAAATTCTTTCCCCCCTCCAAAACCGCTGAAATGAGAGGGAAGATCAATGCGTTCATCATGAAGGACAAGGAGAGTTTGTCCAAGTCATGGGAGAGATTTAAAGATGTTCTTTTGAATTGCCCACATCATGGGATTACAAAGATAGAGTTGATGGAGATTTACTTCAAGGGATTGGATGGAGCTACCCAATTCAACCTTCAACTACTATCTGCCGGCACTTTTATGGACATGCCGATTGATGAAGCTTTGGAGTTCATTAAGAAACAAGCTTTGCACATGGAGAAATACTCCCACGAAGGAGCTGAAAATGGAGTTAAGAGGGTTAATTTCCACAAAACTCCATCAAATGATAATCAACTCACCTCCCTCAAGAATGATGTGAAGCAATTGAAAGACCTTTTGGTTGCTCACACCAAAAAGGAGGAGGGAGGATATCAAGGCTCAAGGAATAACAACAATGGTTCCCGGAACAACAACTACAACAACAATAGAGGCTCTAACAACAACATATGGAGATCCAACAATCAAAATTCGGGTAACCCTTACTCTAACTCCAATTCGAATAATTCTTCTAATCCTTTCCTTTCTTCTTCTTATACTCCATTGAAGAGCCAGAAGCCTGGATCAAGCTCATCCCAGCCAGCGAAGAAAGATGCAGTGTTGGAGGCCATCTTGATCAAGCTCAATGCTATGGAGACATCCATGACTTCATTTTCGAAGGCACGAAAAGCCTTAGAATATCAATTCTTTAATAAGGCGAATGAAGCGCCAAGAGATCCAGGGAAGCTCCCATCAAGGACAGAGAGCAACCCTAAAGGACAGATCATGGCAATAACGACGAGAAGTGGATTGAAAACTGCAGATACAATGCCTCGGTCAATGCCAGTGCAAATGAAGTACACCTCGGTCCAGGTACAGACGAAGAACACTTCTGTCGAGGTACCATCTGAGGTGGAGTCTCAGAAAGCGTCAGACAAAACTGAAGTTTATGTCCCACCTCATGTATATAAACCACCACTTCCATTCCCCCAGTCAAGGGCTAGAGCACATCTAGACAAGCACTTTGGTAAGTTCCTTGACTTGATGAATAAATTACATATTAACACCCCTTTCCTTGATGCTATTCTAGGGATGCCCGCCTATGGGAAGTTCTTAAAGGAGATTCTATCAAGGAAGAGGAAGCTGGAAGACTTTGGTGAAGTAAGGATGACATCTAAATCCTCAGAACTCATTCAAATCATGAAGGAGAAGTTTCCACCTAAGTTGAGAGATCCCGGCTCATTTTGGATTCCCATTCAAGTTGGGGATGTTACTTGTGAGGTGTTGTGTGATCTAGGAGCCAGCGTGAGCATCATCCCGCTGTAACTATGTGTGAAGATCGGACTTGGAGAGCCGAAGCCGGTGAAGATAAGGCTATACATGGCGGACCGCTCCATTACCCTGTTTAATGGATTCAGAATACGGAATAAGAACCCTCACAAATAATCTCAGGCAAACCATGGAAAAAGGTTGTCGATCGTTTCCGGAATCAAAACCTAAGAAATCACCAAACTTCCGCCGCAAGTAAACTTTGATCTTCAATCCTAGCCGTAGGCTCCGGAACTCTAAGCGGCGTCCAAAACAACCCTAAGTACGGGATAAGCGCGGCTAAGCATGAGGTAAGCGGGGGTAAGCGTGGATACCGAAAACTCCGTTCCCTACTCCTTTTATAGAGTTAAGACGGGTTACGATAAAAGCCCATTTACTTTGATGATGTGGCAAATAAGATACGTCATTAGATTTGCCAAGATCACGGTCATGTAGAGCTTTCCACGGTCGTAATTTAGAGCGTGGAACCAAATTAAGGTGCCTTAGGATTTCCACGGCCGTGGTTTAGACCGTGTAACTCTCTGGAATGCTCCAAACTCTCTTCCACGTTCATGATGCCAAGTCCACGGCCGTGGATTTGAGCGTGGACTTCAATTTCCTTCTCCACGGCCGTAATTCAGGGTGTGGACTTGCTTTTCCTCTTTCTTTGCCTTTGTTTCGTGCAATCTTCCATCCATACTCCTTCCTTAGCCTCCCTAATGCATCTCCTTGTCCTTGAACATGATCAAATACTCCTTCTCTTCCATCATTTGCTCCGATTTAAGCTCTTATTCACCTATAAAAAAAACAAAGCTATTGCAGATCTCTATATTGACAAAATAGGTGAACAAGCTCACAATTGCTTCAAAACTATATCCATGCAAATAATAATGAGGGAAAAACAACTAAAACAAGTGCCTAAAATATCGTCATATTTCATGCTAACACCCATAAACACCAGAATAATATAATGATCATAATGGAATTTCTAATTATCCATTTTGAAAAGCCTAAGGTCAATTTAGGCCAAATCACAGTACGAAAAACGAATAAATTCATAACTTATTCATTACTAACCCGATTGACGATCTGAAAGAAGATTCGGAATCACAACGACGCAGGGTACGCATGTACAACATCAAATTTACCGGAATCTGAGCGACGGAACTGTCCTCGTCACATATATGCTCGACCAGGTCTTTATATGCTCGGAAATGCAGAAACTTGGTACCGATATGAAGAGAATGAAGAGAGGAATCCAGAAACTCAAACGGAATTGAAATCGGATTAGAAACGGAGAGTAGATCTGAGTTTGAAGTTTGAGAGAAATCAGAGCTTTTACGAGGAAACGTGAAAGGAAATGAATTAATAAACGATTTTCCTCTATTTATAGTGAAGTCGATAATTATCCTTTAGCAAATTCGATAATTATCCTTTAACCGATCCAATGGCGGGTTGAACCCCCTTCTCCAAACTTCTCGAAATTCGAACAATAAATCTTTAATATTGTAGGGATAATTATTCCACAATTGCCTCGGAAAACGTGTATTTCTAAGCCGTCTTTCTTAGCCGTTAAGAAACAAAATACCGACTCTTTTGGCCGTTTGGCCTTTCCATGTTATATCATATCTAGGTAATGTCCGATATCCTGATCATTTCTCTCAACTGCATTTTTATTAATTGGAGCTCCCAAATGCTCCAAATAATACCGAAGGGTAAAAATAATGACCCAGGGGAAAAAGTGAAAATTTCACCATAAGCCCAAAATACGCAAGGAATATAACGGTGGGACTTATATTCAACACTTACGCAATCTTCGCGAGTTATATGTCAATTACTATCACTGATTAAGTTAATCAACATTAATTAGAATTCGAAAATCCTAGCTATTACATCACACACCCTTAAGAAAAAGTTTCGTCCCGTAACTTGAACAATTCTTAAATCCTCTCGGACCCATACGCCGAGGTATAGACACTCTCTCTATCGGAGGTATCACATCTCCGTTCAAACGTATCAACCTATAACACTCTATAACCTCAAAACACTGCACGGAGGAATCACCAACTCCAGCAACAAGATCATAATGCTATCCAAAGGCATAGAGGAAAAATCATCTCTAGCCAACTACTAACCACGTCACAAGGCATGAAGGAAAGCCGTTTCCAGCCAATCGTACTCGTAACACAACTATGTGGAGGAAAACCGTCTCCACTCACACTATGTCCATCAATAATAGCTTGGTGGAAATAACCATCTCTAGCTAATCCTAAACATATTACAATAGCATGGAGGAAAGAACCATCTCCAGCTATACCTATATCGTGCTAGCAAACAAGATCTAACAGATCAAATTCACATATCAAAGTTAGCACGAAAACACATCATATCACATAAGCACATAGCATACAAGCACTCACCAAAAAGGCACTAAGATCTACTCGTGGATCCTACGGGTGTCTATAACTCCACATAGAACTCTGGATAGTTCCTCTAGATACTATCCTCTGTCTCCCAGGTAGCCTCATCCGGTCCTCGTCTCAACCACTATATCCTCATCATAGGAATATCCTTCGAATGCAGGCGTCTCACACCTCTCTTTCTAGAACTGCAAAAGGTTGTTCTGCAAAAGTGTGGTCCGGCTCAACCACTAGATCATCATAACTCACAATGAGCCTCAAGTCTGGTATGTACTCCCTCAATTGAGACACATGAAACATAGGATGAACACCCTCTAACTTCGGTGGCAAAGCCAATCTGTGCACTGCTCTCCCAACTCTATCCAGTATCTCGAAAGGACTGACATATCGGAGACTCAGCTTCCCCTTTATGCCATAACGTCTGACGCCTCGCGTCAGAGTTACTCTCAACCAGACATGAGCTCGTACCCTGAACTCTAGAGGTCGACGCATTCTATCTGCATACAACTTCTGGCGACTCTGTGCAACCAGCATCCCCTCTCTGATCAGCGTTACTCGAGCCATATCATCTTGAATCTATTCTGGCGCTATCCCACTAGTATTGCTAGGTTCCTCCCAGCATAAAGGTGTATGACACCTATGTCTACACAACGCCTCATAGGGGCCATCCCTATAGATGCATACCAACGGTGGTGGTATAAGAACTCAACGAGTGGGAGATAAACAGATCGTCCTTGTTCCCAATCCATCCCACAAGCTCACAACATGTCCTCTACGGTCTGGAGGGTTCTCTCAGACTGACCGTCTGTCTGAGGTAAAACTCAATCATGATATGTGGATGCGTTCCCCAAGCAGTCTGAATCTGCTATCAAAACCTTAAAGATAACCGTCTACTACAATCATAGTTGATCGTCCTCGGTATACTTATGGAGTCCCACCATCTGTCTAGTGTAATCCTTTGTTACTTCATTCACTGGCCACATCTCTCTATAGAGATGGAACGTGTCGCCTTCGTAAATCTGTTACTAATAATCTGGATAACACCAAAACTCTTACTAGGTCTCAATCCCATCACAAGTCCACAGAAAAGTCCTCTCACTTCCACTATAGCACTAGTAGTGGATGAGCTCATCTCCATGTTAGTAACACTTTAGCCTGATTTACTACTTTGTGGTACCTCTTATTCGTACATGGATGTACTAAAGAAGGTGTACTATGAGTGTACTGTAATCTTCTCCACTCAATTCCGCATAAGCGGTTATACTGACGCAGTTGCGGCGTCTCATACTCCTTCTGTTCCATTAAAGAACTAGGGGTGCCTCGCCATGAGGCATCCTTCCATCAAGTTCTCTTAGGGTCAAGCAAGTCCCCTGTTTTTGTTGGACCTCATCCAACAAAGCAGGTAAATGTTCGTCACTTAGCGTGCGTGCAAATAAGTCTTAAATTTATAAAACTAGAATCAAGCAAGCGAACCCGCAGTGTACGGATCGACGTAGTAAAGCAAGAATTCCAGAGTATCGAACACAGGGATTTGGGGGGAACAAATTCAGTTGTAAAGTTATCAAGCAAGTAAAAGGGTAAAGTTTTGCAAATATATTGGGAAAACAGCAACCCTAAAGATCCAGGAATCCAGTTGTGGCAATCGATTCAAGATATACTAAAGATATAAGGACAAAGTTAAGAGCTGCAAAGGTATACTAATGCAAAGCAATGTACGATGAAGTTCCAAGGCTTTATATGACTTATCTAAAGGCACTCTCTATAAAGGTTGTTGAGGCTTCAGTATAGAAAGGATCTAAAGACAAGAATTAATATCAAATACCCAAACTTGTAATCTCCGTACGTCCAATGATACCCTCAATGTGCGGAAGCGAAGCTCCAAGCGATGATGCTCTATGCGAGGGTGTAAGCGAGGTCTAAGCGCGGTCCCCAACTTCTCCCTCCTCTAGTCCTTTTATAGGGAAGGATAGAACTAACCCTTCAGCCCATTGTGTAAAAGATTGTGGCTTTAATTAGTACGTCAAAAGATCGCCTAAATCACGGTCATAGAGGGTTCCACGCCCGTGGTTTAGAGCGTGGATTCCATCACGGTTCTTCACAACTTCCACGGCCGTACTTTATACCGTGTAACTCTATGGAATGCTCCACGCTCATGTTGCTAAGTTCCACGGCCATGGTTTAGAGCGTGGACTTCATTACGGCCGTATTTTAGAGCGTGGAAGCATAGGTTGCTCGTAATTCCCTTTGTTTTGTGCCATTCTTCATCCTAGCATCATCCTTAGCTTCTTTGTGGTGTCCTCAATCATTGGATGTGCTCAATCCATCTTCATTCTCTCTTAATTCATTCGGTTTTAGCTCTTATTCGGCTACAATCAACACAAAGCTTATGTAGACCTCTATATCAACAATATAGATAAACTAGCTCACAATTGCTTCAATGCTTTATCAATGAACACTAATATGGATGAAATACATCTAGAAAACATGCCTAAAATATCACAATATTTCATGCTAACAAAATACCCCATACTTGCCACTTGCTGGTCCCCAAGCAAGGTCTTTCAAAAGCTTTAAAACTCAAGTTAGGATGAAATATGGATGCACTCTTGAAAACAAAACTTCTTTTAGATGAATGTGCTTCCTAGTCAATAGATCATTCTCAAATCTTGCTTCATTCGTTCATAAGACTCTCATATACATAATCAAAGAGTAAAGAGTAAAGAAAACTCATGAATTGATCAAACTTCCATGTAAACATCATAACCTTCAAACATTATCAAAATCAATCATAAGAAACTTCAATTTATATCACCAAGTCATATAGCATTCTCTTGATCTTAAGGACTTTCAAATAAGGTCTAGAATGCGGAAGGGGAGAGGAAATTATAAGGAATGTGGTGCATGAATCCGGGAAAGTGGCTAACCAACTCTTTTCTTTTTTTCTTGCGGTTTTGCAACACTTTCAACTTAGAGCTTTGCTCTCTTCTTTTCACATTATTTTTCGACTTTACTTTTGGAGTTATGGACAGAGGTGCACAAAAACTGAAGCCTGGGAGATTGGCGGTTCTCAACTTTGCGAGATGCCTCAAACCCTTGATACACATACCATAATCCGCTAGGAATATCGCTCAATCCGACTTTGGCAAGACACAAACACCCGGCTATGTGAATGGTGCCGAGTTACTCATCATCATGATTGACTTCCCCAAACCTATAAGTTCTTTCTATTCTTTGAATGCAAAATTTTTACTTTCATGGCCCTCCCACATCAAACATGCCAAATATCAACTCCTCCAAATTCCCGGATAGGTAAAGGGGGCCATTATTTCATTGAGGGGCTAAATGATCAAAGAAAGAAGAAAGAAAATCAAATTGCCTTAATCATTTCAACAAGAAGTATAAGAACTTAACATGTGATTTCAACCTTGATTTCTCAATATGATTTAGGTAACATTCTTCACATTATGAAACTTGCAAAAGAGGGATAATTAACTCATTCAATTTCTTTTCAATTTACTATTTGTTTAAGCATGCGATTGTCATCAAAACTCAATTCACAAGTAGTGATTATCATAGAAGTCATCTCTATCCTTAGAAGCACAAAATTTTCAAAATTTTTCGATTTTAATGGGTTTGTCAAAAGCTTTTTCATGCAATGCGATAATGAAACGTGTAACAATGGAATGAAACATGCAAGGTGTTCTCAATCAAAGCAAGCAAAGTGAGTAGAGTTATTACAAACGAATAGTCACACCCCACCCCATACTTGAGACAAACATTGTCCCTAATGTTCAAAAAGAAAAATAAAGAAAAGAAAGAAAGAAAAAGAACTCACAAGACGGTGGTGGAGCGGCTAAAATGGTAGATCGTCCAAGGTCATCACTGAGGTGCCGGTGGTGGTGGGAATGGGAAGAAGTCGGGATCATAGTTCCGCCCAAACTGCTGGCGGTAAATATCTCTCATCATGCGGTCATGTGCGTCGGCTCGTGCATCCCTAGCATCTGCACGGATCTCCAAGGCTCCGACCCTACTGGAAAGATCGGTGGCCCACTCCGGCAGCTGCTCATACCATCCGGGCAGCTGGCTATACCATGCTGGTGCGTCTGACGGTGCTGGTGCAGGTGGTGGCTGGGCATGCCAAGCTGGTGGAGCTCCCATCCACTACGGCTGAGTGCTATACCATGCAGGAGGATCTGCCATCCATGTAGGTCTCTCGCTCACACTAGCACGGCGAGAGGGTGAACCAGAAGCTCTAGCGGGGCGGGGAGAGAGTCTAGGAAGGTCAGGAACTACGCCCGGATGATGCGGAAAGGTACCAAAATCATGCTCATCTCCTCCTCCCTCAAACTCGTCATCCCCTCTCATCTCCTCCTCATCTACAACCGGTGGTGGTGGAACGTAAGGAGGGGCTACTAGTCTGTTCGCATGCATGGCAGCGAACGTCTCCTTCCAGTTATGGCGTCCGGCCATAATGGAATACTCGGGGATCCATGCTACTCCTCTACCTCATCTGTCCTCCCAAGGCATGGCAGCTGTAGGTGGAGCTCTATGTCTAGGAAAGATAATGCCTCTCGTCATGAGGCTCTGAAGTCCTAGGGGTCTAGCAGCTATCCTAGTGCATGCAGAAAAATCGATCCCCAGCTACCTAGCAATGTGGGTGACCATCCCACCATATCCTATATTGCCAGCCCTCTTGTTCTTTAGCTTACTCATGGTAGAAGCTAAGAGGGTGGCACAATCAGCTTGCCTGCCGTGTAACATGCAATACAACAAATACAAATCGTCTGTCTTGATCTTCTGAGGTGTCTCTGTCCTAGGAAAGAGACACTCAGAAAGCACCCGGTGAGCAATCTTCAAGGCTAAGTGATAAATCAACTTAGCCTTGGTATCAGCTGGTTGCCAGCGGTCCTTGCTGGCGTATACCATAGCTATGTCTTCCAAAAAATCCTTGGCGTACACGCCACTAGGGAAGCGACCATTGAAGGTCTCATGGAACCCAAAGAAGGTCCCGAACTCAGCAATCGAGAACTCGTAGTTCTCCTCCATTAGCCTAAACGACACTGTACGGTCTACATGACTATGCTCGAAGGAAATCACAAACTCTCTAGTGATCTCCTCATATGCATCTTCCCGAATAGCGGAGAAGATGATCAACCCTGCTCTATCCAATAACCAAGTAATGTCATTAACCACATTTAGTGGCTCTAGCTCCTCAAGCAGTAAATACCTAGGTCCTATGACCGCTCGCTTATGGATCCTCTCTAAAGCATCTAGGTAATCCTCATGGATCGTAGGGATTCTAGGATGTGGGGGTGATGGTGGTGGTGTTGGCTCTCTAGGGGGTGCCTGAGAGGAGGAGGAAGCATTGCCTTTCATCTTCTTTGTTCTATTGGACATTCTCCTAACGAGATCCATGTTTCTGTTCTAAACCACGGTCTGTTCTTCAGAAACCACGGCCGTGGAATGTCCAGAGACCGTGATTCGGTATGCAAATTCTCAAAACTCAGCAGATTTTCACCAAATTCAACAGCAAGCAGCCCTAGACTAATTCCAATCCAATTTCAATCAGTTCTCCTAATATTTCTTGCAAAAATTGAGGCAAATCGACAAAGTAAGAGAAGAGGTGAAAAACCTAGGTTTTCGGATTTTAAAATCCGAATTCTGCCTTCTCCGGTGATTTGCCGCTCGAATCGTTGCTTGGATCTTGTAGGTGATTGGATTTGCTTCTGTTTTGGCCAAAGAATCGTTCGAAACGATTAACGAACGAGAATTTGGGAGAGGGGGAAGATTTCGGGGAAATAGGGGCGTGGAATTGAGGGTTTTGGTGTGTTTTGTGAAGAAACGTGGTTTTTATAGTGGCCGTAAATTTTTTCGAAAATTACGGTTACTTGGGGGTTTCCACGGCCGTGGAAATGTACGGAACCGTGGTTTTGGTGATTTTTTTCAGGCTTTTGCAAATTACGGTCACTGTAGCTATCACGGCCGTGGTTTTGGCCGTGTAACTCTCTGTAATGTGCCAAAGTCCAAGTTTCATGAATTTTCTTCAACCCTTTCCCTCTCCCTTTCTTTTCCACTGATCCTACATCTAAAAACACGAACATACCGGAAGGCATCGAAGGCAAAACAAAACAAAAACGTCTATACTATTCTAATCTATGAATCAAAAACAAAAACATAAGTGCAATACCTTGGGTTGCCTCCCAAGAAGCGCTTGTTTAAGGTCCGTAACTAGACCAATTTCGCACTTATTCGAGTGCGGTGGGCGCGAACTCTTCAGCTTGGAGTTCCGGTGTATACTTCTTGAGTCGTTGACCGTTCACCTTAAAGCTTCCGCCTTTTCACCCCATACTTTAACTGCACCATGGGGAAAGACATGTTTGATTAGATAAGGTCCAGTCCGACGAGATTTAAGCTTATCTGGAAAGAGACGAAGCCTTGAATTGAAGAGGAGAACTTGATCTCCTTCTTTGAGGTCCTTTGGGATGATATGCTTATCATGCCAACGCTTCGCTCTTTCTTTATAGATCTTGGCGTTTTCGTAGGCGTTCAAGCAAAGTTCTTCAAGCTCATTGAGGTCCAAGAGATGCTTCTCTCCCGCTTCTTTCATGCTGAAGTTCAACCACTTTATTGCCCAATACGCCTTGTGCTCTAACTCTACCGGCAAGTGACAAGACTTCCCATACACAAGGTTATATGGTGTTGTTCCGATGGGAGTCTTATATGCAGTCCGGTACGCCCATAATGCGTCATCTAGCTTCAAAGACCAATCTTTCCTTGTCCTTGAAACCGTCTTCTCTAGGATCCCTTTAATCTCCCGGTTTGAGATCTCCACTTGTCCACTAGTTTGTGGATGATAAGGGGTGGCGATCTTGTGAGTCACCCCATACTTAGCTAAAAGAGCTTCGAAATGTCGGGCAATGAAGTGAGAAACTCCATCACTAATAATGGTCCGTGGTGTCCCAAATCGTGGCGATCTTGTTTAAGGTCCGTAACTAGACCAATTTCGCACTTATTCGAGTGCGGTGGGCGCGAACTCTTCAGCTTGGAGTTCCGGTGTATACTTCTTGAGTCGTTGACCGTTCACCTTAAAGATTCCGCCTTTTCACCCCATACTTTAACTGCACCATGGGGAAAGACATGTTTGATTAGATAAGGTCCAGTCCAACGAGATTTAAGCTTACCTGGAAAGAGACGAAGCCTTGAATTGAAGAGGAGAACTTGATCTCCTTCTTTGAGGTCCTTTGGGATGATATGCTTATCATGCCAACGCTTCGCTCTTTCTTTATAGATCTTGGCGTTTTCGTAGGCATTCAAGCGAAGTTCTTCAAGCTCATTGAGGTCCAAGAGACGCTTCTCTCCCGCTTCTTTCATGCTGAAGTTCAACCACTTTATTGCCCAATACGCCTTGTGCTCCAACTCTACCGGCAAGTGACAAGACTTCGCATACACAAGGTTGTATGGTGTTGTTCCGATGGAAGTCTTATATGCAGTCCGGTATGCCCATAATGCGTCATCTAGCTTCAAAGACCAATCTTTCCTTGTCCTTGAAACCGTCTTCTCTAGGATCCCTTTAATCTCCCGGTTTGAGATCTCCACTTGTCCACTAGTTTGTTGATGATAAGGGGTGGCGATCTTGTGAGTCACCCCATACTTAGCTAAAAGAGCTTCGAAATGTCGGGCAACAAAGTGAGAACCTCCATCACTAATAATGGTCCGTGGTGTCCCAAATCGTGGGAAGATGGTCTTGTTAAAGAACTTAACCACTAGCATGGCATCATTGGTGGGAGAGGCAATTGCTTCAACCCATCTCGAAACATAATCCACCGCTAAAAGTATGTATTGGTTTCCACAAGATGATGGGAAAGGTCCCATGAACTCTACTCCCCAAACGTCAAAGATCTCCACCTCTTGGATGTTGTTAACAGGCATCTCGTTCCTCCTAGATATATTCCCTGTTCTTTGACAAGCATCGCAGCAGGAAACAAATGTTTGCACATCTTTAAACAAAGTAGGCCAAAAGAATCCAGATTGCAATACCTTAGCGCTAGTCTTGTTCGAACTATCGTGTCCTCCACAAGGTAGTGAATGACAATGACGGATGACACTTTGCATCTCATCTTCTGGTACACATCGCCGAATGATGCCGTCCGGACCTCTCTTAAAGAAGAGAGGTTCGTTCCAAAAGTTTCCCGAACATCCTTAAAGAACTTGTTTCTTTGTGCGTAGGATAATCCGGGTGGTAATTCCTGGCAAACCAAATAGTTAACAAAATCAGCAAACCATGGTTCGTTACCTTTGGTGATCACGTCGATGCACTCCTCTATGATGTGTAAATGCTCGTCCGGAAAGGAGTCATCTATAGGTAGATGGTCGTCTTCTAGATGTGGTAGACGACTCAAATGATCCGCAACAGAATTTTCCGAACCCTTCTTGTCACGGATCTCTAGATCGAATTCTTGTAGGAGAAGAATCCATCTAATCAGCCTTGGTTTTGCATCTTTCTTCGCAAGCAAATACCAGATCGCAGCATGATCCGTGTACACAATCACCTTAGCACCTACAAGATAAGAGCGAAACTTTTCAAATGCATATACAATTGCTAAAAATTCCTTTTCGGTAGTGGCGTAGTTGAGCTGCGCTTCATCTAGCGTCTTGCTAGCGTAGTAGATAGCGTGGGTTCGTCCTTCCTTCTTTTGCCCAAGGACAGCTCCTATAGCTACGTAACTTGCGTCACACATAACCTCAAAGGGGAGATTCCAATCCGGAGGTTGGATAATCGGGGCTGAGATTAGAGCTTCCCGAATCATATTAAACGCATCTAAGCATTCCTGCGAGAAATCAAAAACTGCATCCTTCATTAATAAATTAGTGAGCGGTTTTGATATCTTGGAAAAATCCTTTATGAAACGCCTATAAAATCCAGCATGTCCTAGAAAACTTCCTATCCATTTCACCGAAGTTGGGGGAGGAAGCTTTTCTATTGTCTCTATCTTAGCTTTATCCACCTCAATCCCTCTACTAGAGATTAAGTGTCCTAATACAATGCCCTCTTTCACCATAAATTGACACTTCTCCCAATTAAGAACTAGGTTAGTGTCTTCACACCTTTGTAACACAAGAGCAAGGTTAGAAAGACAATTGTCAAAAGAGGAACCATAAACGGAGAAGTCATCCATAAAAACCTCCATGATTTCCTCTATATATTCCGAGAAGATGGCCATCATGCACCTTTGAAAGGTGGATGGGGCGTTGCAAAGCCCGAACGGCATCCTCCTATAGGCAAACGTACCCCATGGGCACGTGAACGTGGTCTTCTCTTGATCATCCGGGTGTATCGGGATCTGAAAGAAACCACTATAACCGTCAAGATAACAGAAATGTGAGTGTTGTGCTAACCTCTCAAGCATTTGGTCAATGAAGGGTAGTGGGAAGTGATCCTTCCTCGTTGCGTTGTTTAGCTTGCGGTAGTCTATGCACATCCTCCATCCCGTCACGGTTCATGTAGGAATGAGTTCGTTATTTTTATTGGTGATGACTGTCATTCCTCCCTTCTTCGGAACCACCTGTACGGGACTCACCCACTTGCTATCGGAGATAGGGTAGATGATACCTGCATCAAGTAGTTTAAGAATTTCCTTCTTGACAACCTCCTTCATGGTTGGATTTAACCGCCTTTGAGGTTGTCGCGAAGTTCTAAAGTCTTCTTCTATTAGGATCTTATGCATGCATAGTGAAGGTTTGATTCCTACTAGATCCTCTATAGTATACCCTAGGGCTTTCCTATGTTTCTTAAGAACAACCATGAGTTTACTATGTTCGTCAATGCTCAAATCGGAACGAACAATTACCGAAAAGGTAGAATTAGGTCCTAGAAATGCGTACCTTAGATGTGTAGGAAGTGGCTTCAATTCCATCACTATCGGAGTCTCTAATGTCTCTTGAGGAGTATCCGATGTTTCCTTAGAAGTGTCTAAGGATGTAGAAGGTGCTGGAGAAGAGTCAAGAGAAGTGGTGGAGAGGATACAATCTCTTTCAGATTCACCCAAAATTACGGCTACTCTGTTCCCTCCACGGCCGTGGTTTTGGGCGTGGAAGTCAATTACGGGACCTCTGTTTGTTCCACGGCCGTGGTTTTGGCCGTGTAACTTACTGGAGTCCTCTGAATAGCAAATTACGGTCATGTTGGTAGATTCCACGGCCGTGGAATAGCACGACTGGCCGTGATTTCTAACGTTTTTTGACCATCGTAGAGTTTCTCATATTCTTCTTCACACACTTCTTTTTGCTTTTCTAAAGCTTATAATTCCTCATTACATTCCTCTTCTTCCCCCACATCCATAATGCTCATAGAAATAACTTTTTGTAAGGGGTCTTTGAAGAGAATCGAACTTACCTCTTCTCTAGATAGCTCTTCGTCATTGATGTTGAATATATCCTCATCGAAAATTGGCTCCTTCACCAAAGTAGAGAGAACGAACTCTACCTTTTCTTCTCCTATGTCGAAGGCGAGTCTAGCATTCTTACAATCAACTATGCAACCGGATGTTGCAAGAAACGGTCTTCCGAGTATGATCGGGACCGGACTATCTGCAGGAATGTCAAGCACAACAAAGTCTATAGGAACATAGAACTTACCAAGCTTTACCGGGACGTCTTCAACTATACCGATGGGACGAGTTATGGATCGATCCGCCATGTATAACGTCATCTTTACCGGCTTAGGTTCGCCTAAACCGATCTTCCTGCATAAGGCAAGCGGAATGATGCTCACGCTCGCTCCTAAATCACATAATGCATCATATGTGACATCTCCCACTCCTATGGGAATACAAAATGACCCCGGATCCTTCAGCTTTGGGGGCATCTTCTCCTTCATTGTCTTGATGAGATCCGATGAATCCGAACTCATCTTGACCTCTCCAAAATCTTCTAATTTTCTTTTGTTAGAGAGGATCTCCTTTAGGAACTTTCCATAAGCTGGCATACCTACAATTGCATCAATGAAAGATATATTAATATGCAGTTTGCTCATGAGTTCAATAAACTTACCGAATTGCTTGTCTAGACGCACTCTTGCTCTAGATTGCGGGAATGGTAGGGGAGGTTTGAAAGCTGGAGGAGGAACGTAGACATCTTCCTTCTCCTTCCCCTTCTCTTTCTCCTTTTCGGCTGGAACTTCTACGAACTTAGGCTGCGGGTCGGTGGTTGTTGCTCCGCTCCTAGTTGTGATTGTCATCACCCTTCCCTTTGGGTTATCCTCCGTCTTTCATGGAAGTTTTCCTTGATTCCTAGGAACTTCCTTCGCATGGCTAAACATTTGGTTTTCTAAATTGGGCTTTATCAACCTTAGTTATGTGATCATCAACCTTGATGATGTGACTCTCCAATCCTTGAAGCTTGCCCAAAATTGTTTCCAATATGGGATCGGGCTTCTCTTTCCCCGAAGTACTTCCACCATTAGATGTTTGCCCCTGACTTTTCAAAGGAGTGGAAGAAGAGGAAGATGGAGTTAGTGAATTTCCTGAATTGGAATAAGAATTACCGGAATTTTGTTGGTTGGGACGCCAATTGTTGTTGTTTGAACCCCTATTGTTGTTCCGGTTGTTGTTGTTGTTGTTGTCCCAATTATTCCGGTTGTTGTTCCGGCTGTTGCGGTTTGTATTCTCATTCCCGTTGTGGTTATTGTTGTTGCCCAAATAACCCACATCTTGTTCCTTTTGCTTTGGAAAGTTGGTTTTGATGGCTTCCTTCAATTCTTTAATCTCCGTATTGAGAGAAAAGATTTGAGTTTGAGCTGCTTGTGATAGCTTTGCTCCTTGTTCCACATGATTCGCCTCTACTTTCCGGTGAGAATACTTTTCTATGACTCGCGCTTGCTTCTCAATGAAGTCCCAAGCGTCATCTTCCCTCATGTCCATGAATGTGCCACATGAAAGGGATTGGAGCTTGAATTGTGTCTCCACATCCAGCCCCTTATAGTATATCCCCAATAGCGCCAATTTGGATATGCCATGATGTGGGCAATCCAATAGCAAATCCTGAAATCTTTCCCAAGATTGAAACAAACTTTTGTTAGATCTCATAGAAAATGCATTAATCTTACCTCTCAATTCGGCCGTCTTGGATGGCGGAAAGAACTTAGTCAGGAATTCCGAAGAAAGATCCTCCCATGTGTCGGGTTTCCCACTTGGAAGAGCTTGATACCAAGATAATGCTTTCCCTTTCAAGGAGAAAAAGAAAGGCTTGAGTTTATAGCTGTTGGTAGTTGCATTCTTTGGCTTCATTGTCTCCATCATGATCTCAAAATTTTGTAGATGTTGATGTGGAGATTCAGCGCTTGTTCCCCCAAATTGATTTTGGCGGACAATGGAAATAACTTCCGGGTTGAAGCTAAACCCTTGTGCATCATCAACATCAAAGTTCACACCCAAACGGCGTGGTTGCTGCGTTGGATCCATCCTTTGGCCAAAAGTTCTTGGCTCCTCATCCACACGATCGACTCTCGCACCTCCAGCTGGGGCACGACGATTGGCGGCTGCTCGTGGAACAAATGGATTCACATTGATCGTTGGATCAATGTCCTCTAGTGGTGGCATGGAAGAGTCGCTATCCTAATTGGATGAGTTGGTTCTAACCGATCTTCCCGGTCTCCTTCTTCTCTTTTTCTTCTTGAGGTCGTTTATTTCCAGCCTCATCTGAAACATCATGTCCGTTAGATCATCAACCTTCGTTTGATGACGTTCCGATTCTTCCTTGCGAGTTTTCTCGCTCCATCGAATTTGAGCTTCAGATTCCGCTAACTCTGTTTGGTAATCGCGTTCTCTTTCTTCAACCATCTTTCTTTCCTTGAGATTTCTCCTCAAAGTCCTCTCAAGCTCTTGATCGAGAGGTAAGAGGTCTTCGTTGTTCCTAGACCTGCGCATACACTCGAAGAGATATCAAATAACAAGGGAAGCTCCCAAGCTTGATAACCGATAACCGAATTCGGCCTAGATCAAATCCCCGGCAACGGCGCCAAAAACTTGTTCGCCACTTAGCATGCGTGCAAATAAGTCTTAAATTTATAAAACTAGAATCAAGCAAGCGAACCCGCAGTGTACGGATCGACGTAGTAAAGCAAGAATTCCAGAGTATCGAACACAGGGATTTGGGGGGAACGAATTCAGTTGTAAAGTTATCAAGAAAGTAAAAGGGTAAAGCTTTGCAAATATATTGGGAAAACAGCAACCCTAAAGATCCAGGAATCCAGTTGTGGCAATCGATTCAAGATATACTAAAGATATAAGGAAAGAGTTAAGAGCTGCAAAGGTATACTAATGCAAAGCAATGTACGATGAAGTTCCAAGGCTTTATATGACTTATCTAAAGGCACTCTCTATAAAGGTTATTGAGGCTGCAGTATAGAAAGGATCTAAAGACAATAATTAATATCAAATACCCAAACTTGTAATCTCCGTACGTCCAATGATACCCTCAATGTGCGGAAGCGAAGCTCCAAGCGATGATGCTCTATGCGAGGGTGTAAGCGAGGTCTAAGCGCGGTCCCCGATTTCTCCCTCCTCTAGTCCTTTTATAGGGAAGGATAGAAGTAACCCTTTAGCCCATTGTGTAAAAGATCGTGGCTTTAATTAGTACGTCAAAAGATTGCCTAAATCACGGTCATAGAGGGTTCCACGCCCGTGGTTTAGAGCGTGGATTCCATCACGGTTCTTCACAACTTCCACGGCTGTACTTTATACCGTGTAACTCTCTGGAATGCTCCACGCTCATGTTGTTAAGTTCCACGGCCGTGGTTTAGAGCGTGGACTTCATTACGGCCGTATTTCAGAGCGTGGAAGCATAGGTTGCTCGTAATTCCCTTTGTTTTGTGCCATTCTTCATCCTAGCATCTTCCTTAGCTTCTTTGTGGTGTCCTCAATCCTTGGATGTGCTCAATCCATCTTCATTCTCTCTTAATTCGTTCGGTTTTAGCTCTTATTCGCCTACAATCAACACAAAGCTTATGTAGACCTCTATATCAACAATATAGATAAACTAGCTCACAATTGCTTTAATGCTTTCATCTACCTTTGCGGGAATCGAGGTCTACACCTAGTTTTGTTCTAATCGTAGGTAAAATGGCACGTTTTGCATCAAAAAGGAGCAAAAGGAGCTATGGAGTCATTGGAGCTACATTCAGGAACATAAGGAAACATCCAGGAAGCATAGCCATGGATTAAAGATTCACTTTGGACCAGATTTGAGAGATTTTACATTCAGTTGTGACTCACCTCAGTTGACTACAGAGTCACCTCGACCGAGGTGATCCACAGAAGTCGACTCGACCGAGGCGAACACCTGGGACGCGACGAGAATATTTTATTCTTGGCTGAAATCTTTTATCTTTGGAAAGAGATCTTATATTTTTGGGCTTGGCTCCTGGAAGGAAGAAGATATGCTAGATCATATATTTTACCTATTTTTATGGGAAGAGATCTTTCTAAGATATCTTATCTTTGGAGAGTAATTTTCCTATAAAAAGGGTTGGATTTTCCACAAATCCAGATCATGCTATACCACCGATCAGGGTTTATACACCGCTACATCCATACTCCAGTTGGGAGATTTGAAGAACCTTTTTAAAGGTTGAAGGAAGAAAGTCTATAGCTTTTATAGCTTTTGGAGGGTTTTTGTAAGATCATCTTAGATTCCCTTCCTTGTTGTTTTGTCTTGTTGGATTTCTATCCAAGGAACGCTTGTGTTTGATAATTGATTAAGTTATTGAAGCCTTTCTCTTAAGGTTTTCTTGTTCAATTATTCTCTTTCTTCCCATATAATTAATTAATACTTTCATGATGATGAGTGGCTAATCTCTTTGTGTGATTCTAGGGTGATTGGCTGAAGGTTGTGGGAAAAACAATGATAGAATGATCTTAATCACAGTAGGACCCTGAAAGCTCCAGTCTTTACCTTAACCCTAAGCATCTCGCTCAGTCGATGAACATCTCGGCCGGGGTGGAATTTCGCTGACCGAGGTGACTTATCTGATCCGAAACTGAGAGTTAAGTGTTAGAGTTTGCCAATTCCTATTCTTATTACACCTTTCCTGGTTCAATGCAAGCCTAGGATGAGACTTACCCGGTAATTCCTTTGTTTGTTTACCTAAGCTCATAAGTGTAGGTAATAAAGGTTTATCCTTTATTAGGGTTTGAGTGTGCTTCCATCCCATCTTTGTGAGTTAGCCTGAGACTTACCCGGTAAAGGTTGATTCTATTCCCTTAGATGGTGTGTTAGTTTGAGGTTATAGTTCTTTATCTTAATTCTTTGAGACTTACCCGGTAATAGGAGTTACGGTTTTGGATTAGTGAGTAGTGAGACTTACCCGGTGATCTATTCCACTTTAGTAACACCTTCCCTATGCAAAAACCTCAGCTTTTTCCGCTTATCTTTAGATCTTGAGTTGGAACCAAAACTAGATTCTTTAATCCCTAGAATTGCATATTTCCTTTGTTGACTTTTATCATCTTTGATTGTTTTAATTGCTTGTGGTTAGTAATTGCTAAAGCTTACCGTTGTCGACTTTGTTTCACTAAGTCCCTGTGATCGACCCCTGGAATTCCTTGCTTTTTACTACGATTGGCCCGTACACTGCGGGTTCGCATCCTTGTTTTAAGCTTACGTCTAGGGTTATAAATTTAAAGCTTGCACACACCATTTGGAGCGAACAAGTTTTTGGCGCCGTTGCCGGGGACTTGGTCTAGACCGAGCCGGTTACGGTTTGCTTATGGGGCACTTGCCCCCGTGTCTACTAACCACTCTACTTGAGTGACTTTTGCAGGTTCTTTCTTATGTTTATGCGAAGAACCCGCACTGGGAAGGAAATCGTTCCTTACCATCCCGAACCAGAAAAGACATACAAACGACGCTTAAGAGAAGCGAAGATGGCCAACCAAGACAATCGCGATCTTGAGGCCGAATTAAAGGAGGCGTTAGAACAGCTACGCCTCAACAGGGAAGAACTAAGGCAAGAGAAAGAAGAAACTCGCACCAAGACTGAAGCGATCGAAGCAGATATGGCAGCCTTACGAGACCAATATCAACTTCGACCGAGGGAAGACCTAGTTCCCGATGCTGGACCAATGCAGGTCCCAGTCGCTGACCCTCGACCGAGGCAGGTCCCAGTACCTGACGCCCCGGCCGAGGTACTTCCACCTCGGATGCCAGTCCGAGGCGCTCTTTTTGCAGGAATCCCACAAACCCTAGGTCAAAGGATGGACCCCAATCAACAACTGAGGCGTCCAGGAGTTAACCTAGGAGATCCAGCGGACCATGACTACGAACTTTGACCGCAAATTCTGTCCATGATTCGCCAATGTCAGTTCGGAGGGCTAGAGAAGGAATCTCCGCATCAACATCTTCAAAATTATGAGATATTGATGGAGACCTTGAGACCCTCAAGGATTGAAAACAACAACTACAAGCTAAGACCTTTTTTCTTTTCTTTAAAAGATAGAGCTCTTACTTGGTATCAATCTCTTCCTCCAGGAAAAATCAGCACTTGGGAGGAGATGACTATGGAATTCTTGACTAAATTCTTTCCCCCCTCTAAGACCGCTGAAATGAGAGGGAAGATTAATGCATTCATTATGAAGAACAAGGAGAGCTTGTACAAGTCATGGGAGAGGTTTAAGGACATTCTTTTGGATTGCCCACATCATGGGATTCCAAAGATAGAGTTGTTGGAGATATACTTCAAGGGACTGGACGGAAGCACCAAGTTCAACCTCCAACTACTCTCCGCCGGTACCTTTATGGACATGGCGATTGACAAAGCTTGGGACTTCATCGAGAAGCAAGCTTTGCATATGGAGAAGTACGCCCATCAAGGAGCTGAAGGTGGAGTTAAAAGAGTTAACTTCCAAGATACTCAACCTAACAACAATCAACTCACGTCTTTGAAGAACGACGTGAAGCAATTGAAGGAACTCTTGGTTGCTCAAACCAAGAAGGAAGATCAAGGACAAAGGAATAACAACAATGGATACCGTAACAACAACAACGGTTCCCGAAACAACAATTACAACAACAATAGAGGATCTAATAGCAACAATTGGAGGGCGAACAACCAAAATTCTGGTAACAATCATTCTAACTCCAATTCTAACGATTCCTCTAATCCTTTCCTCTCTTCCCCTTCTTCTTCTTCCACTCCATTAAAGAGCCAGGGGCAAGGATCAAGTTCGTCCCAACCGGAAAAGAAAGACGCAGTGCTGCAGGCTATCTTGATCAAGCTTAGTGCTATGGAGACATCCATGACTTCATGTTCGAAGGCCCAAAAGGCCTTTGAACAACAACTTGCTAGTAGGGTGAATGAAGCGCCAAGAGATCCAGGGAAGCTTCCAGCAAGGACGGAAAGCAACCGTAAGGGCCAGATCATGGCCATAACTACGAGGAGTGGACTGAAAACTGCAGATCCAGTGCCTCAGTCGGTGCCTGTACCGACGAAGACCACCTCGGTCCAGGTGCAGTCGAAGAACACTTCGGCCGAGATGCCAACCGAGGTGGAGCCACATAAAGCGGAGGGGAAAACTGAAGTTTATGTTCCACCTCCTGTATACAAACCACCACTTCCATTCCCCCTGTCAAGGGCTAGAGCACATCTAGACAAGCACTTTGGTAAGTTCCTTGACTTGATGAATAAACTACACATTAACATTCCTTTCCTTGATGCTATTCTAGGGATGCCCGCCTATAGGAAGTTCTTGAAGGAGATCCTATCAAGGAAGAGGAAACTAGAAGACTTTGGTGAAGTAAGGATGACATCTAAATCCTCGGAGCTTATTCAAATCATGAAGGAGAAGATGCCACCTAAGTTGAGAGATCCCGGCTCATTTTGCATTCCCATTCAAGTTGGGGATTTCACTTGTGAAGCCCTATGTGATCTAGGAGCCAGCGTGAGAATCATTCCGCTAGAGCTATGTGTGAAGATCGGACTTGGAGAGCCCAAGCCGGTCAAGATTCGATTATACATGGCGGATCGCTCCATCACCCATCCCGTGGGAATTTTGGAAGACGTTCCGGTCAAGTTAGGTAACTTCTATTTACCAATAGACTTTGTTGTACTTGACATTCCCGCAGATTATCCTGTTCCTATTATTCTCGGGAGGCCATTTCTAGCAACTTCGGGTTGCAACGTGGATTGTAAGAACGCCAAGTTGAAATTCAACATTGGTGGCGATGAAGTGGAGTTCGCACTACTTGCAGCCATGAAGGGAGAGAAGCTAAGCGATGATATCTTCAACATATATGATGAAGAAGAATCAAGAGAATTGGTGAGTTCTATCCTTATTAACGATCAACTCGAAAGAGTTATTAGTTTCAGTTTAATGGAGGAAGGTATAGATGCCTCTTGTGATGCAGATATACGGAGCTTAAAAGCACTGGAAGAAGATCCAGGAGCTAAAACTGAGAAGCTAATCCAGGGGACGAAGATCTACAGTTTTGGTTCCAGTTACAGTACCTCGACCGAGGCACTTCCTGGACTGAGCGAGGCGACTGAAGAACATCTCGGTCAACGCCTTTGCGCCTCGACCGAGGTCGATAGCGAGATGATGTCAACTGAGACTGCTGAGAATAACAAACTTTTTACTCCTTTCTCTGACATTCATCCTCAGTTGGTGGAACATTCTATCCACCAACTTTCTGATAATAAAGGACCTTGGTATGCTGATATTATGAATTATCTTGTTTGCCAGGAAATACTGCCCGGATTGACGTACTCTCAAAAGAAGAGATTCTTCAAAGACGTACGCCATTACTACTGGGATGAGCCGCTGCTATTCAAGCGCGGGCCGGATGGGATGCTTCGAAGATGCATCCCGGAAGATGAAGTTAATAGCGTCATACGGCATTGTCATTCACTTCCTTGTGGAGCACATGCTAGCACCGATAAGACATGCGCTAAGGTATTACGTTCCGGTTTCTTTTGGCCTACATTATTTAAGGATGTGCAATCGTTTGTTGTCTCTTGTGATGCATGCCAAAGAACAGGAAATTTATCTAGAAGGAACGAAATGCCACTTAATAACATTCAAGAGGTGGAAATCTTTGATGTATGGAGATAGACTTCATGGGACCTTTCCCATCCTCCGGAGGAAACCTCTATATTCTTCTAGCAGTTGATTACGTCTCTAGATGGGTTGAAGCCATCGCTTCTCCCACTAATAACGCCAAGGTGGTTGTGAAGTTCTTAAACAGAACTATCTTTCCACTTTTTGGAACTCCGCGCATCATCATCAGCGATGGAGGAACGCATTTCATCAACCGGAAGTTCAAGGCAATTCTATCGAAGTATGGGGTAACCCACAAGGTATCAACCCCTTATCACCCTCAAACTAGTGGACAGGTCGAGATCTCGTATAGAGAAATCAAAGCAATTTTGGAGAAGATCGTCTCTAGGACGAGGAAGCATTGGTCCATGAAATTGGACGACGCTCTTTGGGCCCACAGGACCGCATTTAAGACTCCCATTGGTACCACCCCTTATAATTTGGTATATGGGAAGTCTTGTCATTTGCCCGTTGAGTTAGAACATAAAGCATATTGGGCGATCAAATGGTTGAACTTCGACATTAAGGAAGCCGGCGAGAAGCGGCTATTGGATATCAATGAGCTGGAGGAGCTGCGTTTGAACGCTTACGAGAATGCCAAAATCTATAAGGAGAGGACGAAGAAATGGCATGACTAGCGTATCATCCCAAAGGAGCTTAACGAAGGAGACTTAGTTCTACTCTTCAACTCCCGCCTCCGCCTCTTTCCAGGTAAGTTCAAATCTAGATGGACCGGATCTTATGTTGTGAAACATGTTTTTCCTCATGGTGCAGTTGAGATATGGGGCGAAACGAGCGGAAGCTTCAAGGTCAATGGTCATAGACTTAAGAAATACAAACCGGAATTTCCGGTTGAGGAGGTTGCAACACTATACTTCGTTTGAGAGACGCACTATGGTCCAGCTAGCGACCTTAAACCAAGCGCTTCTTGGGAGGCAACCCAAGGTATTGCTTTCTTTTCCCTTTTTCGAGTCTAGCTTAGATAGTTTTTGCTTTTGCTTTGTTTTGTTTTTGGCGTCCTAGACAGACAACATGTGACATCTAAGGAAGGAGTACGATCCGGGAGCATAACTGGGAGGACAAAAGTTCGAGAATTTGAGAAGACGGAGTTTGACTGAGACACATCTCGGTTTCTGTCAAGGCACCTCGACCGAGGTGATTCTTGAGCAACCGAGGCGACTAGGGTTTCTGAAGATCCACCTCGGTCCGTACCACCTCGGTCCAGTTGAGACCACCTCGACCGAGGTGACAGCAGTTCCAGAAAGGGTATAAAAGGGGGATTTAATTTCTCTCTCTATTTTTTTACCCTCCTCGACCGCGGCAGTCTCCTTTACCTCGCCTCTTCGATTCTTGCTCGTTTTCGAAGATTTTCGCTTCCAAATTGCGATTAAAGCGTAGAGGATCAAGTTGCAAGTACGAATCTGCAAGAAAATCGAACCGAAACGGCCGAACGAGGTAAAAGTATAAAAAACCCTAACCTCGCTGTTTTTGCTTCGATTTGGGCTTGGATTGCCTTGCATTTGCTGAGAAATAGATTAAGTACCCCATAGGAACCAATTGTAGTGATTTTGGGGGAAAAGAACTGGATTTTTGAGAGATTCGATCGCGCAGTTCTTTGCCTCGGTCCAGTCGTGCTGTGCCTCGGCCGAGGTGTTCTTGAGTTGTGTCAGACCGACCGAGGTGACCTGACAGTGTTATTTTGAGAATGACTTCTGATAGACAGCTTGCCCTTAGGGATAGATCCTCCCCTTCTCCTTCTTCTTCCTCTTCCAGACCTTATCGACCGGTGATCCACGAGCGACACCAGGTCGATTATGACCGTATAGCAGCCCGTCCAGTGATTGCACCACGCTTCCTGGACGTTTCTGCTTTTGACTGTTTCCATGTAGATGGAGAACTTAGGCGGATGATATCGATGGTAGGGCTAGATCAATTTACTGAGATCCGTGCACTTGCCTATCTAGAGCCTACCCTAGAGTTTGTTAGCTCTTTCATCTACCTCCCCACAGAGCGTTCTGTGAAGTACCGGTTGATGAACCGGAACTTCATAGTTCCTTTAGAGTATTGGAGAGATATTTTTGGTTTCCTGGCCCCGACCGCTGTTGATTTCCCTTCCCGGAATGTAGCTAGGGAGTTTTGGGGTCAGATAGCTCACGTAGTTGAGCACGCAGATAGATGGCGCCCTGGAGACTCCAGGGAGCACATTATTTTCCACCTAGCCTTTAGGTTAGCCCACCGCATTTTCAGCGAGACGCTTCTGGCGCGTACTGAGACGCCCCAGAAGGTCCGACAGGGGGAGCTTTTTAGCCTTTACTGCATGGTGACTGGAGGGATCCCCGACTTTGGCTTGATGTTGGCAGAGGATCTGCACAAGATCAAGGCCAAGGCGAAGGGGGACATTTGCTGCGGAGGGATTGTGACCCATATTGCTAGCTATCAGGACATGGACCTCAGCGCTTGTACTATGGTGGCGGCTGCCAAGCCGCTAGGGCTACAGGAGATGATCACTCGGAGGATACTGGTTCCCCGAGGACTGACTATGCTATATGTGGCGATGCCATGGGAGCTGACTACACCTCAGGGTATCAGATGGTCGCCCCAGTTCTCTGTTTATGACCCTCACTACTGGCAGACTGCTTGGATTCCATTGATGGAGGATGTTAGAGAGGCAGCAGTTGCACCAGTTGAGGAGGATGAGGAGGAGACAACTGATGATGATGACAGGGATGGCGGAGTTCCCATGGATACAGGGACGGATACTGTTGGGACGAGTGCGCCAGTTATTGATATTGATGATGATGATACTGAGCCTGCACCAGCCACATCACCAGTGAGACCTGCTAGGCGTACGGCACGCCGACATAGAGATCCAGAGGCTCACCGACGGATCGATGATCTGACGGATCAGATGATTGATTCTTATGCTGCCCTATCACTGGATATTCGCGAGATGCAGGAGAGACAGCATTACCAGCACATGATGGCTCAGATTTAGTTCCAGCACATCATGGGCTACCCGTTCGACCCGTCTCAGTATCCATATGTGCCATCACCACCACCACCGGATCGTGACTATTGAGAGCTGCAAGAGTTTCTTTCTTATTTATTATGCAGCTCAACTTTATGTCCGGTGAGTATTTTATTTCTTAGACTTATTTTGACCCACTGAGACAGTGTGTCCCAAGTATGGGGTGTTTATGTATTTGATTGACTTATGTGTTGTATGACTCTACATTATCGGATATTTATGCCTATTTTGCTTCCATGGATTTTATATGAGATTACATGCATACACACAGGTTATTTGATTGAGAAAAACGTCAAAACTGGAAGAAAAAAAAAAATTTTGACCTCGACCGGGGTAGTTTTGGCCGAACGAGGTACTTCACCTCGGTTGACCTAAGAACACCTCGACCGAGGTGGTTTAACTGAGAATTTTCGAAACGATTTTGTGCTTTTTATCTGGATATGATCTCAGTGAAGATCTTGCTTACTGACTGCTTTGAAATCTTTATGTGTTTGAAAGGTTTTATAATATGTTTAAGTTGCTAAATGATTTGTTTAAAATTTTTGGCATGTTTAATACTTTGTTTTATCCAAATTATGTTGAATTTGAAGGTTGACACCACGTTATGAGTTCTCTCACTTTCTTCCTGGAAACACTAAGGCAATTCATTCTTCTCTCTTCTTCTTCTTGATCATGCTTAGCCCCTCATATACATTTTTGCCTCCCTTTACCTATCCGGGAATTTGGAAGCAAGCGAAGTGGTGAAAGCAAGTGAAGTTAAAGTTGAGAAGTTGGCTGGAAATGAAAGTGTTAGAAAGAAATAAATAGGTTTGGGGAAGTCAATCATGATGATGAGTAACTCGGCACCATTCACATAGCCGGGTGTTTGTGTCTTGCCAAAGTCGGATTGAGCGATATTTCTAACGGGTCATGGTATGTGCATCAAGGGTTTGATGCATCTCAAGAAATTGATGATTGCTGATTTCCTAGGCTTCGGTTATTGTGCACCTCTGTCCATGCATCCCAAAAAGTAAAGTAAAAAGAAAAGTGTGAAATAAGCAAAGCTTATTGGTGGAAGATGTTGCAAGTCAAAGTGAAAGTGAAGTATATCCTTTTCCCGGATTCTAGCACCACATTACCTTACTTACATCCCTACCCTACACGTTTCTTGACCTTTCTTTTGGGAAGCCCTTGAGACCTCGAGCTTGTTGATTGACTTAGTGGTTTAAACTGGATTATGCATGATTAATTTCGATAATTGTGACTTATTATGCATTCTATGATTTTATGCAAAGATGAACAACTTTCTTATATTTATAAAATGTTTTGATCATATTTTGATTTCAAATTCCATGAAGTATTCTCTTAGAGTGATGTATGATTGTAGCACACCATAAAAATGTTTTGAAAGATTTTTCATTGATCTTCTTGACTTATAATCCATTCTATCTTGCCTTTTATATGCGGAACTTGCTTGGGGACAAGCAAGGGCTAAGTATGGGGTATTTTGATAGCATGAATTATAGTCTATATTTTGGGGTTTGTTTAGACGTTTTATCTTCAATAATCTGCATGTTTGTATGTATACTATGTGATTATATTACCATTTCATCTACCTTTGCGGGAATCGAGGTCTACACCTAGTTTTGTTGTAATCGTAGGTAAAATGACACGTTTTGAATAAAAAAGGAGCAAAAGGAGCTATGGAGTCATTGGAGCTACATTCAGGAACATAAGGAAACATCCAGGAAGCATAGCCATGGATTAAAGATTCACTTTGGACCAGATTTGAGAGATTTCACATTCAGTTGTGACTCACCTCGGTTGACTACAAAGTCACCTCGACCGAGGTGATCCAGAAAAGTCGACTCGACCGAGGCGAACACCTGGGACGCGGCGAGAATATTTTATTCTTGGCTGAGATCTTTTATCTTTAGAACGAGATCTTATATTTTTGGGTTTGGCTCCTGGAAGGAAGAAAATATGCTAGATCATATATTTTACCTATTTTTATGGGAAGAGATCTTTCTAAGATATCTTATCTTTGGAGAGTAATTTTCCTATAAAAAGGGTTGGATTTTCCACAAATCCAGATCATGTTATACCACCGATCAGGGTTTATACACCGCTGCAGCCATACTCCAGTTGGGAGATTTGAAGAACCTTTTTGAAGGTTGAAGGAAGAAAGTCTATAGCTTTTATAGCTTTTGGAGGGTTTTTGTAAGATCATCTTAGATTCCCTTCCTTGTTGTTTTGTCTTGTTGGATTTCTATCCAAGGAACGCTTGTGTTTGATAATTGATTCAGTTATTGAAGCCTTTCTCTTAGGGTTTTCTTGTTCAATTATTCTCTTTCTTCCCATATACTTGATTAATACTTTCATGATGATGAGTGGCTAATCTATTTGTGTGATTCTAGGGTGATTGGCTGAAGGTTGTGGGAAAAACAATGATAGAATGATCTTAATCACAATAGGACCCTGAAAGCTCGAGTCTTTACCTTAACCCTAAACATCTCGCTTAGTCGATGAACATCTCGGCCGGGGTGGAATTTGGCTGACCGAGGTGACTTATTTGATCCGAAACTGAGAGTTAAGTGTTAGAGTTTGCCAAATCCTATTCTTATTACACCTTTCCTGGTTCAATGCAAGCCTAGGATGAGACTTACCCGGTAATTCCTTTGTTTGTTTACCTAAGATCATAAGTGTAGGTAATAAAGATTTATCCTTTATTGGGGTTTGAGTGTGCTTCCATCCCATCTTTGTGAGTTAGCCTGAGACTTACCCGGTAAAGGTTGATTCTATTCCCTTAGATGGTGTGTTAGTTTGAGGTTATAGTTCTTTATCTTAATTCCTTGAGACTTACCGGGTAATAGGAGTTACGGTTTTGGATTAGTGAGTAGTGAGACTTACCCGGGGATCTATTCCACTTTAGTAACACCTTCCCTTTGCAAAAACCTCAGCTTTGTCCGCTTATCTTTAGATCTTGAGTTGGAACCACAACTAGATGCTTTAATCCCTAGAATTGCATATTTCCTTTATTGACTTTTATCATCTTTGATTGTTTTAATTGCTTGTGGTTAGTAATTGCTAAAGCTTACCGTTGTCGACTTTGTTTCACTAAGTCCCTGTGATCGACCCCTGGAATTCCTTGCTTTGTACTACGATTGACCCGTACACTGCGGGTTCGTATCCTTATTTTAAGCTTACGTCTTGGGTTATAAATTTAGAACTTGCACACACCGTTTGGAGCGAACAATATCTATTCGTCCACTAAACACATAAAGACCTTCTCATGCACCTAAGGCATGAGAAAGAAGTCTTCAAGCCATACACAAGTTCCTGAACAAAGGGAACAACCACATATCTCGCGGGTACTTAAGACCCGTAACTCGTAATCCTATAAAGGAAGATCTATCTTTTATTGTATCCACAGTTAACTATTAACACATGCATCAAAAGGCAAGAGGTGTATAACACCTCACAACAAACAAAACTCCACTAGGTAAACCATTAACAAGAATGGTACCTGTAACAGCTAACGCCCGAAGCTCTACTACTTATCATTACTCAATCTCAAACCTATGCTCCTTAAATATCACTGAGGTCATCGCCATAGCCTCCACTTCCACTCTTTCTGCATCGGAAAGAGGAAGGTCTTGATGAGAAGAAAAACTACCTTGCTGACAAAAAAGGGTCACATGGCCTAGTTCACCACAGGTGAAGCAAGCTATTGGTGCCATGGGGCATTCAGAGCGCACATGATTTGAATAACCACAGTTGAGACATATACGTCTCGTCCCTGCCACTAGTACGGGTGGCTCCTCTACACTGCCCAGCTCAAAGGCTCTTCTATTATCCGTGGTACTCCTACCACGAACCTTACCTCTACTCTGCCGGGGAACGGATTACTGAGTAGGCGAAAGATCTGGGACTCTCTGCTGCCCCCGCGTCTGCTGCTGAGGTGTCTTCTGAACACCTCCCGTCACACTAGTAGAAATAAAACCCTGTCGTGATGCCACTCTAGTTTGCTTACAGAAAACAGCTCTATGACCCTGTCTACAACAGGTAAAGCAAGTCACTGTCGATCTTGGACACTGTGGTCATACATGTCCAGGCTTCCCACAATTGTAACAAGTCCTCGTTTCACCAGAAGTCCGTGTGAACGAGAAGTACTCAAACGTCCACAAGTCGGGCTCGGTTTGTAACCCGGATATCTAACCTCATCTTTCACGGATTCAACCCGTTGTTTTTTCTCTAATCCAGAAGCTTCAGTCGATCTCACAGATGTTGGTAAATCCGGTGTAGATTTACCCGCTATTAACACCTCATATACTTGCTGCATATACTCTTGAAACTCGAATCTACTCATGGAGACACGATCAGCCTCTTCAAACTCGTTCTCTGCCATAGGCAACACAGCAGCGGATACTGGTCTCTTACTTGACGCTACTGGAGGAAGAGGGGGTGTACCTCTATCTCGTCCCACTACAGATACTGGTCACTTATTAGATGCATACACATCAACACATAAAAGATATCTATATATATATATATATATCTACACTGTCGAGATCCTCAGATGGGTGATGACTTCTGTGCATACTATCCAAAAACATCTGTACTCGCTTTAAAACCAAAATCCTTTAAAAAGTCAGATCCCATGTGGGTTCTGTTTATTTATCCACTCTACCTTTATTGCAGATAGCAAGTGCCATTGTTGTCAACCTAAGGCTCTGATACCAACTTTGTAACACCCCAAATCCACGGGACTTGGAGTATCACATTGGGCTAGGATCTCACATGGATCCTGACCCTAGCCTAACAACAAGTTCACTGGATCTTACAACAAGGCACAGGTAGATTAAAACAAAATACATAAAAGATGTATATGATACATCAAAAGAGTTTACACACTCAGAGCCGAGTACAAAACATCAAACCACAACATCTGATACAAAAGATCTCATATCCCACGCATCCTAATGTACAGAAGTCCTCGGCTAGCCACACCATCTGTCTCACCCTACAGTCTTCCTAACTTGCAGATCATCTACAACACGGTATGAAACCGTTAACTACAGCAATGAAAAGCATGAAGGTAATAGCACAACCACACATCAACATCTCATACATGCAATGCCACACACATTCATTTATTATCTTTCATTACGTTATTCCATTACTATTTCAATTTCTTTTGTAACACGAGGAACCTAAAGAACCTCGTCCCTTTCTCCGTTAACACAAGGGTTTGCATTGGGGGTGATCGTCACTCGTCCCCCCCCTGTGTTACTGGCTTCCAGGCACCTCCTCCTCACCAGCAGGCGGAGACCGGTGGTTACCGCCCGTTATAATACACTTGGGCCAAATAAATGTAATAAATGGTCATCCTAGTCCGGTTTAGGTTATAAATGCACAATCATATGAACACACACAACCATCACAATCATACAATCCACAACTGCACGCTAAGTAAGTCCTATGGACTTACCTGATATACTCGTAACCTGTTCTACGTCACAACTTCCCCTTGGGGAAGTAATCAACGCCTGCAATAGCATGGCACACACAATCACATGGTGTAAAGGTTAGGAGACTCGTCTCACTAACCACAACCAACCTATATCTCAAATCTAAACCTCAGATCCTCAACACATTCATAAATGCCTAAGGCATATCCTCAACATAACATCTCATCATACTCGTACACATACTAAACCTTAAAGCCATAACCGATATCCATAACATCATCATGATCCTTAACTCATTCTGACACCTAGCAAGCATATAATCAGTATTCCTTAATCTCAAATTTAATCCTAATTTAATTAATTAGCCTTAAATTAATTAATTAAATTTCACCAGAATAACATTTTGTCCGCACGCCATTTCTAAACCCACCTGTCATCAGATTTCATCAAATAAACAACCCATAAATACCAGAATAATATAATGATCATAATGGAATTTCTAATTATCCATTTTGAAAAGCCTAAGGTCAATTTAGGCCAAATCACAGTACGGAAAATGAATAAATTCATAACTTATTCGATACTAACCCGATTGACGATCTAAAAGAAGATTTGGAATCACAACGACGCAGGCTACGCATGTACAACATCAAATTCACCGGAATCTGAGTGACGGAACTGTCCTGGTCACACATATATGCTCGACCATGTCTTCATCTGCTCAGAAATGCAGAAACTTGGTACCGATATGAAGAGAATGAAGAGAGGAATCCAGAAACTCAAACGGAATTAATATCGGATTAGAAACGGAGATTAGATCTGAGTTTGAAGTTTGAGAGATATCAGAGCTTTTACGAGGAAACGTGAAAGGAAATGAATTAATAAACGATTTTCCTCTATTTATAGTAAAGTCGATAATTATCCTTTAGCAAAGTCGATAATTATCCTTTAACCGATCCAATGGCGGGTTGAACCCCCTTCTCCAAACTTCTCGAAATTCGAACAATAAATCTTTAATATTGTAGGGATAATTATTCCACAATTAAGGTGTATTCCTAAGCCGTCTTTCTTAGCCGTTAAGAAACGAAATAGCGACTCTTTTGGCCCTTTTGCCTTTCCATGTTATTTCACATCTAGGACATGCCCAATGACCTGATCATTTCTCTTAACTGCATTTTTATCAATTGGAGCTCCCAAATGCTCCAAATAATACCGGAGGGTAAAAATAATTACCCGGGGGAAAAGTGAAAATTTCACCATAAGCCCAAAATTACGCCAGGAACATAACGGTGAGACTTATACTCAACACTTACGCAATCTTCGCGAGTTATATGTCAATTACTATCACTGATTAAGTTAATCAACATTAATTAGAATTCGGAAATCCTAGCTATTACAGTTAGCTACAGAAATGAATAGGAATGAAGGTAATAACACAAACACACATCCACTGCTCATACATGCAATGCCAAACACATTCCTTTATTATCTTTCAGTTACGTTATTCCATTAGTAATTCAACTTATTTTGTAACACGAGGAGCCTCAAGAACCTCGTCCCATCCAACGTAACACAGGGGTTTTGCATGGGGGTGATCATCACTCGTCCCCCCCCCCCCGTGAGATCATCTTCAGGGCACCTCCTCGTACCAGCAGGCAGAGGCAAGTGGTCACGACCCGTTATAATACACTTGGGCCATTTAATGTAATAAATGGTCATCCTAGTCTAGTTTAGGTTATATATGCACAATCATATGAACACACACAACCATCACAATTACACAAACCCACAATTGAATGCTAAGTAAGTCCTATGGACTTACCTATAATACTCGTATCCAATACCACGTCACAGATTCCCCTCGGGGAAGTAATCAACACCTGCAATAGCAAGGCAGATAACATCACATATTGCAAGGGTTAGGAGACTCGTCTCCATAACCATTACCAACCTACAACCTCAATCTAAAACTCAAGATTATAACATGCTCACAAATGCCTAAGGCATATCTTCAACATAAACACAAGTGTCTAAGGCACATCTCTATCCTACAACTCATCCTAACCAAGCTAGACTATCCAACATCTAAGCCAAGGCCAAAGGAAAGGAAGAAAGGAAACATACCAACAAGGTTTTCCCTGAATGCACCAACAGAAACAAGGAACTCAAGGCTGACCTAGTGAGGCACAGGGGCGGCTCACTCAAGGCGTAGGGGCGGTCCACAGCAGGCACATGGGCGGCCTAGTGTAAGCACAGGGGCGGCTATATGTGCAGAAGACTGGCCCCGACTTCCCTTTATCAACTCTCTTCACTTATTCATCATACTAGAGCAACACACATACATATATACAAATGGATGATCATCAAAACATCAGAAAATGATTCACACAAGCTCAGCTTATGATCCTAGGCTAAAGAAGAAAGAAGAAAGAAGATGGAGATGGAGGTCTCACCTCAGCAGAGCCCTAAGAAGTAACTAAGAGCATCCAACGCACCTCACAATCTCAGTACAACAACAACAACTCTCAGCATCAACCTCATGATCATCCAAAGCATAAGCCACAACAAACTCTCAAAAATTCACAAACAAGACCAAAGAGAGATCAAATAAGATCAAGGCAGAAGAGAGAAGAAGAAAAAGAACGTGAGGAGGAAGAGAGAAGCTGGAGAGATGAAGAAACCCTTCATCAAAAGCACTGGGGAAGCTTATAAAGGAAGCTAACCAAAAGCAAGGTCAAGAGGTCAACAAAGGTGGCTGCAGTCGCGCAAAACTGCAAGGGCGGATCAGGCAAGGCACAGAGGCGGCTAACAGGGTCCGCAGGGGCGGCTGCCAGGGTCAGCTAGGGCTCATCAAAGAGTCAAGGCTCCTAAGACTCAGGCTCTTACACCCCCCTAAAAACAATTTTCGTCCCGAAAGTTACAAGATCCCAAAACCTCTCGGACTCATATGCCGAGGTATAACTCTCCCTCTCTCAAAGGTATCATCATGGCCTATGACATTCTATATCCTCAAACGCAATATGGAGGAATCATCACTCCAGCAACACCATCATCAACTCTAAACAAGGCTTAGAGGAAGATCATCTCTTGCCAAACACTAACCACATCCCACTGGCATGGAGGAAAGCCGTCTCCAACCAAAACATACACATAACACTACTACTTGGAGGAAAATTGTCTCCACTCACACTATGTCCATCAAAATAGCATGGAGGAAAGAACCATCTCCAGCTAATCCTAACACACATACCATAGCATGGAGGAAAGAACCATCTCAAGCTATACCTATCTCGCACTAGTAAACATGATCTAACATATCATATGCACATATCACAGTTAGCACAAAAACACTACATATCACATAAACACATAGCATAACATGCACTCACCAAGATGGCACTAAAATCTACTCGTGGATCCTATAGGTGCATCTATCTCGGCGTAGAACTCTAGATAGTTCCTCTGGATACTATCCTCAGTCTCCCATGTAGCCTCATCAGGTCCTTGTCTAGATCACAGTTACTCAGCATAGGAATGTCCTTCGAACACAGGCGTCTCACACCTCGCTCTAGGACTGCAATAGGGTGCTCTGCAAAAGTGTGGTCCGACTCAACTACCAAATCATCATAACTCACGATGTGCCTCGGATCTCGTATATACTCCCTCAGCTAAGACACGTGAAACACAGGGTGAACACCCTCTAACCTCGGAGGCAAAGCTAATCTATAGGCTACCCTCCCAACTCTATCCAGTATCTCAAAAGGACCGACATATCGGGGACTCAGCTTCCCCTTTATGCCAAAACGTCTGACGCCCATCGTTGGAGATACTCTCAACCAGACATGAGCTCCTACCCTAAACTCTAGAGGTTGACGCCTCCTATCTACATACGACTTCTGGCGATTTTGTGCAGCCAGCATCCTCTCTCTGATCAGCGCTACTCGAGCCATATCATCCCGAATCTGCTCTAGCGCTATCCCACTAATATTGCTAGGCTCATCCTAGAATAAAGGTGTACGGCACCTACGTCCATATAGTGCCTCATAAGGAGCCATCCCACTAGATGCATGCCAGTTGTTGTTGTATGAGAACTCAACGAGTGGGAGGTAATCAGACCATCCCTGTCCCCAATCCAACACACAGGCTCGCAACATGTCCTCCAAGGTCTGGATGGTCCTCTCTGACTGACCATCTGTTTGGGGTGAAACACAGTCGTGATGTGTAGACTTGTCCCCAAAGCAGTCTGAATCTGCTGCCCGAATCTCGAAGTAAACCGTTGTTCGCCCCTAGAGGTGTGTGCAAATAAGCTTTAAATTTATAAAACTAGAATCAAGCAAGCGAACCCGCAGTGTACGGATCAATATAGTTAAGCAAGAATTCCAGAGTATCGAACACAGGGATTTGGGTGGAACGAACTCGATTGCAGGTTATCAAGCGGTGAATATGAGAGTTTTGCAAATATTGGGAAAACAACAATCCTAAGGATCCGGGTATTCAGTTGTGGCAATAGATTCAAGATATACTAATGATATAAAGACAGAGTAGAGATATGCAAAGGTATACTAATGTAAGGTAATCGTACGGTTGAGGTTCCAAAAACCTTATGTAACTCACCTAAAAGATACTCCCTATACAGGTTGTTGAGGCTCAATATAGAAAGATTCTAAAGGCGAGAATTAGTGTCAAATACCCAAACTTATAACCTAAAGATCAAGACTAACTTATCCGATTGAGGTTGTTGAGACTCACAATCGGGGTAGAGGTTGTTGAGGCTTCACTACCACCTAGAAAAGACAAGTCTAAACTAAGCTAAAGCAAATCTTTAACTTTGGATTAAGGTAAAAGCAAGCTCGTAGACTCAGGGAAATTACGGTTGGATCTTGAGATTCCACGGCCGTGGAACTCAAGAACATCCCGTAATTTAGGGTTGTCGGCGACAATTCTCTAACTCTCAGGGTCTAATCTGTTTGCGATCAATCTATCATCATCTAATCCACAACTATCAACCCTTCACCTTAGAATTGTTAAGGGTTTTTAGCCAATAACAGTCATATTGATATTAATTCAAGATTTAAAAGATAAAAGATGGGAACTTTCAAGAACTATTAATAATCTTCAAACGAATCTCAGAATCACAATCAAGAACAAGTGTTTATCAAAAGATTCAAATCGGAATAAACAATCACAATCTTAGGAAAGAAAGGAAACGGGATGTCAATCCGATCCTAAATCAAACCTAAGCAAGAAGAGAAATCTTCTTGCAAAATCCTCCAAGAACTTCGATCTTCCGCAAACACGAAGATCGCTAACAGCAATTCTTCAATTCCGAACTTTGATCTTCAATGAGATCTCCAAAATCACTTCCAAGAATGAGGGTTTTTGTGTTGCTAAGCTTGCGTTTTTGCCGCTAAACTTAGGGTTGAAGGGTCGTAAGCGAGGTTAGCGAGGTGACGGAATCATGCTTCATCCGTCCTTTTTATAATGCAGGGTAAAATGTCGGCCCGGCCCGATCTTCAAGAGATCATGGCTTCGAAACGTGGAGAAAGGATTCGCCAAGATCACGGTCGTGGAAGATTCCACGACCGTAATTTTGAGGCGTGGAAACAAACACGGATAGCTTCCACGGCCGTAATATCTCCTGGAATGAACATCGAATTCTGACTCACAATCCACGGCCGTAATTTAGGGTAAAACCGTGATTCTTGCCTTCATTCGTGCATTCCTCAATCTAATACTCCAAATTGCTTCCAAAAGGTGTCCTTGATCTAGAGGTACATCAACTCAACTTTCCTTTGCTCGATTTCGTTCGGAAATAGCTCCAAATCACCTATAATCAACATAGAACTCGTGTAGACATCCATATCGACAATATAGGCAATACTAGCTCATATACGCATAAAGCTCAATCAAAGACTATCAAAATGAATCAAATACGATTAGAAAACGTGCCTAAAATATCACAATATTTCATGCTAACAAATAACCCCATACTTAGCACTTGCTTGTCCCTAAGCAAGGTCTTTCAAAAAGCTTTGAACAAGAATTAGGATGAAATATGTGTACCTTCTTTTGGATGAAAGTGGCTTCTAAAGAATAGATCATTCTCAAACCTTGCTTCAATCGTTTTCAAACTTTCACACACTTAATTAGAGAGTAAGAGGTGAAGAAAAATCATGAATCAATTTAGCTTCCAAACAAGCGTTATAACCTTCAAACATTATCAAAATCAATCATAAGAACTTCAATTTAGATCACCAAGCCATATAACATTCTTTTGATCTTAAGGACTTTCAAAGAAAAGGTCTAGAGTATGGAAGGGAAGGGAAACTTTAAGGGAGAGTGGTGCATAAATCCGGGAAAGTGGACAACTACCTTCTTCTTCTTTTGCGGTTTCCGCAACACAACACTTCACTTAGAGCTTCGCTCTTACTTTTCATTTTTGACTTTACTTTTGGAGTTATGGATAGAGGTGCACAAAAACCGAAGCCTAGGAGATTGGCGTTTCTCATTTTTGCGAGATGCCTCAAACCCTTAGCGCACATACCATAATCCGCTAGGAATATCGCTCAATCCGACTTTGGCAAGACACAAACACCCGGCTATGTGAATGGTGCCGAGTTACTCATCATCATGATTGACTTCCCCAAACCTATAATTTCTTTCTATTCAATTGATTGCAAATATATGCTCTCATGGCCCTCCCACATCAAACATGCCTTTTTCTCATTCACTTTCCAAGTTCCCAGATGGGTAAGGGAGGCTAATATTTTAATGAGGAGTTAGATGATCAAAGAAAGAAGAAAGAAAGTATCGAATTGCCTTAATCATTTCAACAAGAAGTATAGGAACTTATAATGTGATTTCAACTTCAACTTCTTACATGATTTAGGTAACATTTTCACATTGTACAACTTGCAAAAGAGGTAAAATTTATTCATTCAATTTCTTTTCGAATTACCATCCTTTCAAGCATGCAATTGTCATCAAATTCAATTCACAAGTAGTGATTATCATGGAAATCATCTCAATTCATTAGAAGCATCAAATTTTCAAAATTTTTCAATTTTTGTGGGTTTTTAAAGTTCTTTTTCATGCAATGCAAGAGTGAAACGTGAAACATACAATGAACATGCAATGATAGTCTCGGAATAGAAGCAACATATAGAGTAGAGTTATTACAAACATTTAGTACATCCCTTTAAATTTATAAAACTAGAATCAAGCAAGCGAACCCGCAGTGTACGGATCGATATAGTTAAGCAAGAATTCCAGAGTATCGAACACAGGGATTTGGGTGGAACGAACTCGATTGCAGGTTATCAAGCGGTAAATATGAGAGTTTTGCAAATATTGGGAAAACAACAATCCTAAGGATCCGGGTATTCAGTTGTGGCAATAGATTCAAGATATACTAAATGATATAAAGACATAGTTGAGATGTGCAAAGGTATACTAATGTAAGGTAATCGTACGGTTGAGGTTCCAAAAACCTTATGTAACTCACCTAAAAGATACTCCTTATACAGGTTGTTGAGGCTCAATATAAGAAGGAACTAAAGACAAGGATTAGTGTCAAATACCCAAACCTATAATCTAAAGGTCAAGACTAACTTATCCGATTGAGGTTGTTGAGGCTCACAATCGAGGTAGAGGTTGTTGAGGCTTCACTACCACCTAGAAAAGACAAGTCTAAACTAAGCTAAAGCAAATCTTTAACTATGGATTAAGGTAAAAGCAAGCTCGTAAACTCAAAGAAATTACGGTTGGATCTTGAGATTCCACGGTCGTGGAACTCAAGAACAGCCCGTAATTTAGGGTTATCGGCGACTATTCTCTAACTCTCAGGGTCTAATCTATTTGCGATCGATCTATCATCATCTAAGCCACAACTATCAACCCTTCACCTTAGAATTGTTAAGGGTTTTTAGCCAATAACAGTCATATTGATATTAATTCAAGATTTAAGGAATAAAAGATGAAAACTTTCAAGAACTATCAATAACTTCAAATGAATCTCAAGATCACAACAAGTGTTTATCAAAGATTCAGAATGGAACAAACAAATCACAACTATAGGAAAGAAGAGAAACGGGATGTCAATCCGTTTCCGATTCGAACCTAAACAAGAAGAGGGATCTTCTTGCAATTCTTCCAAGAACTTCGATCTTTCACGATTCCGAAGATCACTCGACAATCTCCACCAAAGTGCGAGATTTGAACAACTCTTCAACTGCAAACTTTGATCTTAAATGAGATCACCAAAAATTGCCTCCAAAGTGGGGAAGCGTTAACCCTTAGCGTCGATTTGCAAGGAGCTTATGTAAAGGCGTAAGCAATCGTAAGCCGTCGTAAGCAGGATGTAAGCGGGGATGATGAAATCTCTTTTCGGCCGTCTTTTTATAGGGCAAAACGAAGCGTCGGCCCGGCCCATTCTTCAAAAGATCATGGCTTCGAAATATGGCGAAAAGATTCGCCAAGATCACGGTCGTGGAAGATTCCACGACCGTAATTTTGAGGCGTGGAAACAAAACACGGATAGCTTCCACGGCCGTAATATCCCCTGGAATGAACATCGAATTCTGACTCACAATCCACGGCCGTAATTTAGGGTAAAACCGTGATTCTTGCCTTCATTCGTGCATTCCTCAATCTAATGCTCCAAATTGCCTCCAAAAGGTGTCCTCGATCCATGGACATATCAACTCAACTCTCCTTTGCTCGATTTCGTTCGGAAATACCTCCAAATTACCTATAATCAACATAGAACTAGTGTAGACATCCATATCGACAATATAGGCAATACTAGCTCATATATGCGTAAAGCTCAATCAAAGACTATCAATATGAATCAATTATGATTAGAAAACGTGCCTAAAATATCACAATATTTCATGCTAACAAATAACCCCATACTTAACACTTGCTTGTCCCTAAGCAAGGTCTTTCAAAAAGCTTTGAACAAGAATTAGGATGAAATATGTGTACCTTCTTTTGGATGAAAGTGGCTTCTAAAGAATAGATCATTCTCAAACCTTGCTTCAATCGTTTTCAAACTTTCACACACTTAATTAGAGAGTAAGAGGCGAAGAAAAATCATGAATCAATTTAGCTTCCAAACAAGCGTTATAACCTTCAAACATTATCAAGATCAATCATAAGAACTTCAATTTAGATCACCAAGCCATATAACATTCTTTTGATCTTAAGGACTTTCAAAGAAAAGGTCTAGAGTATGGAAGGGAAGGGAAACTTTAAGGGAGAGTGGTGCATAAATCCGGGAAAGTGGACAACTACCTTCTTCTTCTTTTGCGGTTTCCGCAACACAACACTTCACTTAGAGCTTCGCTCTTACTTTTCATTTTTGACTTTACTTTTGGAGTTATGGATAGAGGTGCACAAAAACCGAAGCCTAGGAGATTGGCGTTTCTCATTTTTGCGAGATGCCTCAAACCCTTAGCGCACATACCATAATCCGCTAGGAATATCGCTCAATCCGACTTTGGCAAGACACAAACACCCGGCTATGTGAATGGTGCCGAGTTACTCATCATCATGATTGACTTCCCCAAACCTATAATTTCTTTCTATTCAATTGATTGCAAATATATGCTCTCATGGCCCTCCCACATCAAACATGCCTTTTTCTCATTCACTTTCCAAGTTCCCAGATGGGTAAGGGAGGCTAATATTTTAATGAGGAGTTAGATGATCAAAGAAAGAAGAAAGAAAGTATCGAATTGCCTTAATCATTTCAACAAGAAGTATAGGAACTTATAATGTGATTTCAACTTCAACTTCTTACATGATTTAGGTAACATTTTCACATTGTACAACTTGCAAAAGAGGTAAAATTTATTCATTCAATTTCTTTTCGAATTACCATCCTTTCAAGCATGCAATTGTCATCAAATTCAATTCACAAGTAGTGATTATCATGGAAATCATCTCAATTCATTAGAAGCATCAAATTTTCAAAATTTTTCAATTTTTGTGGGTTTTTAAAGTTCTTTTTCATGCAATGCAAGAGTGAAACGTGAAACATACAATGAACATGCAATGATAGTCTCGGAATAGAAGCAACATATAGAGTAGAGTTATTACAAACATTTAGTACATCCCACCCCATACTTAGGACGAACATTGTCCCTAATGTTCACAAGAAAGAACAAAAGAAAGAAAAGAAAAAGAAAACTCACAAATGGTGGCGGGAATGTCTAAAAACGAGCAGTCCGGTCATCGATCACTGCGGTGCCGGTGGAGGTGGAAATGGAGAGAAACTCGGATCGTAGTACCGCCCAAACTGCTGGCGGTAGACGTCCCTCATCATGTGGTCGAGGTCGTCTAAACGTCCATCTCTAGCGTCCGCCCGGATCTCTAATGCTCCGACTCTCTCTGAAAGTCCGGTAGCCCAATCCGGCATCCTCTCATACCACCCAGGGGGGTGATCATACCATCCGGGAGCATCGGCTGGTGCTGGTGCTGGTGGTGGTGGTGGTGCTGCTGACTGCGTAGTGGACCAAGGAGGAGGTGTGTCGTACCAGGTGGGAGGTGTAGTCATCCACGTGGGCCTCTCGCTCACACTGGCGCGGCGAGATGACGAGCCTGAAGCTCTAGCTGGGCGTGGAGAGCGCCTAGGTACATCCTGGGCTGCATCCGGCTGATCCGGAAACGTGCCGAACTCCTGCTCTGCTCCTCCACCACTCTCGTACTGCTCTCCCATGTCCTCCTCCTCCTCAGCTGGTGGTGGAACGTAAGGGGGAGCTACAAGCCTGTTCGCATGCATCGCAGCGAACGTCTCCTTCCAATTATGGCGTCCCGCCATAATGGAGTACTCTGGCAGCCACTCAATACCCCTGCCTGTCCTACTCTCCCATGGCATGCCCGCATAAGGCGGACCTCTATGTGTGGGGAAGATGAGTCCCCTAACCATGAATGCATGTAATCCTAGAGGTACGGCGGGTATGCGGGTGCAAGCTGAAAAATCTACACCCAAGCTCCTAGCTATGTGGGTCACTATCCCACCATATCCAATGTTCCCTCTCGATTTGTTCTTGAGCTTACTCATTGTCGCCGCCAAAAGAGTAGCACAATCTGCGCGGCATCCATGAAGCATAGCGTAGAGAAGGAATAGCTCATCCGTCTTGATCTTTTGGGGCGTCTCCGTCCTAGGAAAGAGACACTCCGAAAGAACACGGTGAGCTATCTTCAAGGCCAAATGGTACATCAATTTGGCCTTGGTATCAGCTGGATGCCAACGGTCCTCGTCGGCATAGATCATTGCCACTTCCTCCCAAAAGTCCTTGGCGGACACGTTCCTAGGGAGTCGACCGTTGTAGGTCTCATGGAACCCAAAGATGGTCCCGAACTCGACAATGCTAAAATGGTAGTCTCTATTCATGAGACGGAAGGAGACGGTCCTATCAACATGGCTGTGCTCGAAAGATGTCACAACCTCTCGGGTGATCTCCTCATAAGCGTCTTCACGAATGTTCGTGAAGACAAGCAAACCGGCTCTATCCAAGAGCCATGTAAGGTCCTCTACTATGTTGAGAGGATGTAGATCCTCCAACAACAAATATCTAGGACCTATCACTGTCCTCTTCTCAATTTTCTCAAGTGCGGCTATGTAGTTTTCGTGTATGATCGGGATGCTAGGAGGAGGGGGTGAAGATGGAGGTGAAGGTGAGGATGGGGGTGAGGGAGATGAGGGTGGAGGTGCCCTAGATGTGGAAGGGTTGCCCTTTCTCTTCTTATTCTGTTCCCCTTTCTTTTCCTTAATCCTTCCCGAAACTCTCCTCACAAAATCCATTCTGTTGAAAATTACGGTCTGTTCTTCCCAAAATCACGGCCGTGGAACCTCTGTAGACCGTGATTCGACACAGTAATTCTCAATTCTCAGCAAATCAGCAATCAAACTCCACAACAAGCAGTCCTAATCTAATTTCTTCCAATCTCATTCAGTTCTTCCTAAAAATCTCTAACAAAAACGAACAAAAACGACTAGAATCAAGAAGAGAGCAAAAACCTCTTTTTCGGATTGAGAAATCCAAAATGCGGGTTTGTTGATCGTTTTCCACGCGATTTGTTGCTTGGATCTTGTTCTTGGTTGGATTTGCTTCAGTTTAGGAAGAAGAATCGTTAAAAACGATTAAAGAACGAAGATTTGGGAGAGGCTGCGGTTTTTCGGTATTTAGGGCGTGGAATTGGGGATTTTGTGGTGTTTTTGTGGTGAAGTGTGGCTTTTATACTCGCAGGCAAAATTTCAAAAATCACGGTCTATCGGGGCATTCCACGGCCGTGGAATTGTACGGACCCGTAATTTTGGTGATTTTTCACAGGCCTTTGAGAATTACGGCCACTGTAGCTATGACGACCGTAATTTAGACCGTGGAACTCTCTGTAAAGCTTCAAAGTCCAAATTTTCGTCACTTTTCTTTGACATTATCCTCCCTTTCTCCTTTTCCATCGATCCTACAACCAAAAACACGAACATACCGGGAGAAATCGAGGCAAAAATAAAGCAAAAACTTCTATTCTAAGCTAAACTATGAATCGGAAACAAAAACGAAAATGCAATACCTTGGGTTGCCTCCCAAGAAGCGCTTTGTTTAAGGTCCGTAGCTAGACCAATCTCGCACTTATTTGAGTGCGGTAGGTGCAAACTCCTCAGCTTGGAGTTCCGGTGAGTACTTCTTGAGCCGTTGGCCGTTCACCTTAAAACTTCCGCTAGCTTCACCCCATACTTCAACTGCACCATGGGGGAAAATACGCTTAATTAGAAAAGGTCCAGTCCAACGAGATTTTAACTTACCTGGAAAGAGGCGAAGTCTCGAATTGAAGAGGAGGACTTGATCTCCCTCTTGGAAGTCCTTTGGAATGATATGCTTATCATGCCAACGCTTTGCTCTTTCCTTGTAGATCTTAGCGTTTTCATAGGCGTTCAAACGGAGTTCATCCAGCTCATTGATGTCTAGGAGACGCTTTTCTCCCGCTTCCTTCATGCTGAAATTCAACCATTTGATAGCCCAAAACGCTTTGTGCTCTAGCTCTACCGGCAAATGGCAAGACTTCCCATACACAAGGTTGTATGGTGTGGTTCCTATGGGAGTCTTGTATGCAGTCCGGTATGCCCATAATGCATCATCTAGTTTCAAGGACCAATCCTTCCTAGTCCTCGAAACCGTCTTCTCTAGAATTCCCTTGATTTCCCTATTTGAGATCTCAACTTGTCCACTCGTTTGTGGATGGTAAGGGGTGGCGATCTTGTGAGTAACCCCATACTTGGATAGAAGAGCTTCAAAGCGACGGGCTATGAAGTGAGAACCTCCATCACTAATGATCGTCCTTGGCGTCCCGAATCGCGGAAAGATGGTCTTGTTGAAGAACTTAACCACCACCATGGCATCATTCGTGGGAGAGGCAATTGCTTCCACCCATCTAGAAACGTAGTCTACCGCCAATAGTATGTATTGGTTTCCACAAGAAGAAGGGAATGGTCCCATGAAATCGACTCCCCAAACGTCGAAAATCTCCACCTCTTGGATGTTGTTGAGGGGCATCTCGTTCCTTCTAGAGATATTGCCTGTTCTTTGACAAGCATCGCAACAAGAAACAAAGGATTGCACATCTTTAAATAAAGTAGGCCAATAGATTCCGGATTGCAATACCTTTGCGCTAGTTTTGTTCGAACTAGCGTGTCCTCCACAGGGTAGTGAATGACAATGACGGATGACACTTTGCATCTCATCTTCCGGCACACATCGCCGAATGATGCCATCCGGACCTCTCTTGAAGAGGTGAGGCTCGTTCCAATGGTATTCCCGGACGTCCTTGAAGAACTTCTTCCTTTGTGCGTATGACAGTCCGGGTGGTATCTCCTGGCAAACCAAATAGTTAACAAAATCAGCAAACCATGGTTCGTTACCTTTGGAGACTACCTTGATGCACTCCTCTATGATATGTAGGTGTTCGTCCGGAAAGGAGTCATCAATGGGTAAATGGTCGTCCTCTAGATGTGTTAGACGACTCAAATGATCCGCAACAGAATTTTCCGAGCCTTTCTTGTCGCGGATCTCAAGATCGAATTCTTGTAGGAGAAGAATCCATCTAATCAGCCTTGGCTTCGCATCCTTCTTTGCAAGGAGATACCGGATCGCAGCATGATCCGTGTAGACAATCACCTTTGCACCTACAAGATAAGAGCGAAACTTGTCAATAGCGTAGACAATATCTAGAAACTCTTTTTCCGTAGTGGCGTAGTTGAGCTGGGCTTCGTCTAGCGTCTTGCTAGCGTAGTATATGGCGTGGGTTCGTCCTTCTTTTCGTTGCCCAAGAACAGCTCCAATGGCTACGTCACTAGCATCACACATAATCTCGAAAGGGAGAGTCCAATCCGGTGGTTGGATAATGGGTGCTGAAATTAGAGCTTGCCGAATGGTGTTGAACGCATCTAGACATTCCTGTGAAAACTCAAAAACCGCATCCTTCATCAATAGATTAGTGAGAGGTTTTGATATCTTAGAAAAATCCTGAATGAAACGCCTGTAGAATCCAGCATGTCCTAGGAAACTTCTTATTCCCTTCACCGAAATTGGGGGAGGAAGTTTCTCTATGGTCTCTATCTTAGCTTTGTCTACCTCTATCCCTCTACTAGAGACTAAGTGACCTAAAACGATTCCTTCCTTAACCATGAATTGACACTTCTCCCAATTAAGAACTAGGTTAGTGTCTTCACATCTTTGCAAAACAAGAGAAAGGTTAGAAAGACAATCGTTAAAAGAGGAACCGTAAACGGAGAAGTCGTCCATGAAGACTTCCATGATTTCCTCTACATATTCGGAGAAGATGGCCATCATGCACCGTTGAAAGGTGGCTGGGGCGTTGCAAAGCCCGAACGGCATTCTCCTATAAGCGAATGTACCCCAAGGGCACGTGAACGTGGTCTTCTCTTGATCATCCGGATGTATCGGGATCTGAAAGAAACCACTATAACCGTCAAGGTAGCAAAAGTATGAATGTTGTGCTAACCTTTCAAGCATTTGATCGATGAATGGCAATGGAAAGTGATCCTTCCGCGTTGCGTTGTTGAGCTTGCGGTAGTCTATACACATCCGCCATCCAGTCACGGTTCGGGTAGGAATGAGTTCGTTGTTCTTATTGGTGATGACCGTCATTCCTCCCTTCTTCGGAACTACTTGAACCGGGCTCACCCACTTGCTATCGGAGATAGGATAGATGATACCTGCATCAAGAAGTTTAAGAATTTCCTTCTTGACAACCTCCTTCATGGTCGGATTCAACCGCCTTTGAGGTTGTCTTGAAGTTCTAAAGTCCTCCTCCATTAGTATTTTATGCATGCATAGGGAGGGTTTAACTCCTACTAAGTCCTCAATGGTATAGCCTATGGCTTTTCTATGTTTCCTAAGGACAATCATGAGCTGTTCATGTTCATCTATGCTTAATTCGGAACTAACGATAACCGGGAAGGTGGAATTAGATCCAAGAAAAGCGTACCTTAGATGAGTAGGAAGTGGTTTAAGTTCCATTGCTTTCGGAGCTTCCAATGATCCTTGAGGAGCTTCCGATGTTTCCTTAGAAGTTTCTAAGGATGTTGAATGGTTTGGAGAAGAATTAGAAGAGGTTGAAGAAGTGTGCCGATCGTCCTTTTCCACGGTCAAAATTACGGCCTCCTCTGGTGTTCCACGGCCGTAATATCCTCTGGAATGGAGGTTGATTTTGGTCGTGGAATCCACGGTCGTGGAATACAGAGTATGACCGTGGAATCTTGTATTCTCAGCCTCATCGTGGAGTTTCTCAAACTCCACTTCATGCATTTCTTCTTGTGCTTCCAAGGCTTCAATTTCCTCTTTGCACTCTTCTTCTTTTCCTACATCGGTTAGACTCATAGTAATGACCTTTTGCAAAGGATCGTTAAAGAGAATCGCACTTACCTCCTCCCTAGATAAACCTTCTTCGTCTTGGATATTGTAAATATCCTCATCAAAGATTGGCTCCTTCACTAGAGTGGAGAGAACGAACTCTACTTTCTCTTCCCCAATGTCAAAAGCGAGTCTCCCATTTTTGCAATCGACCATGCAGCCGGAAGTTGCAAGAAACGGCCTTCCGAGTATGATCGGGACCGGACTATCTGCAGGAATGTCAAGCACAACAAAATCAATGGGGAGAAAGAACTTGCCTAGCTTGACCGGGACGTCTTCTACAATGCCGACGGGACGAGTAATGGATCGATCCGCCATGTATAACGTCATCTTCACCGGTTTAGGGTCGCCTAAACCGATCTTCCTGCACAACGCAAGTGGTATGATGCTCACACTTGCTCCCAAGTCACATAAAGCGTCATATGTGACCTCTCCCACTCCAATGGGAATGCAAAATGACCCCGGATCTTTCAGCTTTGGGGGCATTTTCTCCTTCATAGTCTTGATGAGGTCCGAAGAATCCGAACTCATCTTGACTTCTCCAAAATCTTCTAGCTTCCTCTTGTTAGAGAGGAGCTCCTTCAAGAACTTGCCATAAGCCGGCATACCTACAATAGCATCAATGAAAGGTATATTAATATGCAGTTTGCTCATGAGTTCTATGAACTTACCGAATTGCTTGTCTAGGCGCGCTCGCGCTCTAGATTGAGGGAACGGTAGGGGAGGTTTGAAAGCTGGAGGGGGAACATAGACGTCCTCCTTCTCCTTCCCCTTTTCTTTGCTTTTCTCTACGGGGATTTCAACAAACGTAGGCTGCGGATCGGTGGTAGTCACTCCGCTCCTAGTTGTAATCGCCATTACCCTTCCCTTAGGGTTGTCCTCCGTCTTTCCTGGAAGTTTCCCTTGATTTCTAGGAACTTCCTCCGCATGGTTGAACATTTGATTTTCCAAAACCTTTTGAGCTTTGTCAACCTTAGAAATTTGATCATCAACCTTGATGATGCGGTTCTCCAACCCTTGAAGCTTTCCCAAGATCGTTTCCAACATGGGGTCCGGCTTTTCCTTTCCCGTATTGTTTCCTCCATTTGATGATTGCCCCTGGCTTTTCAAAGGAGTAGAGGAAGAAGAGGGTGGAGTTAGTGAATTGGAATTGGAAGGATAGGAGTTACCGGAATTTTGTTGATTGGAGCGCCAATTGTTGTTGTTCGAACCCCGATTGTTGTTCCAATTGTTGTTATTCCGGTTGTTGTTGTTTCCATTCCAATTGTTGTTCCGGTTATTGTTCCGGTTATTGTTGTTGCGGTTGGTGTTATCACCGCCATTGTTGTTGCCCAAATAGCCAACATCCTTCTCTTGTTGCTTTGGGAAGTTGGTCTTGATAGTCTCCTTCAACTCTTTGATCTCATTGTTGAGGGAGAAAATCTGATTTTGAGCTTCATGTGTGAGCTTTGCTCCTTGCTCCACACGATTTCCCTCCACTTTCCGGTGGGAATACTTCTCTATGACTCTTGCTTGCTTCTCAATGAAGTCCCAAGCGTCATCTTCTCTCATGTCCATGAACGTTCCACATGAGAGGGATTGGAGGTTGAATTGCGTTCCCGCATCCAGCCCCTTGTAGTAAATCTCCAGCAAGGCAAGCTTGGATATGCCATGATGAGGGCAATCCAAGAGCAAATCCTGAAACCTTTCCCAAGATTGAAACAAACTTTCGTTAGGTCTCATAGAAAAAGCATTGATCTTACCTCTAAGTTCCGCCGTTTTGGAAGGCGGAAAGAATTTGGTGAGAAATTCCGCGGAAAGGTCTTCCCACGTCTCTAGTTTCCCACTAGGAAGAGCTTGGTACCAAGATAGCGCTTTCCCTTTCAAAGAGAAAAAGAAAGGTTTGAGCTTATAGCTGTTGGTAGTAGCGCTCTTTGGTCTCATTGTCTCCATCATACACTCAAAGTTTTGCAAGTGTTGGTGCGGAGATTCAGTGCTTGTACCGCCGAACTGGCTTTGGCGAACAAGAGTGATAACTTGAGGGTTGAAGCTAAACCCTTGTACATCTTCAGCATCGAAGTTCACACCTAAGCGGCGTGGTTGTTGTGTTGGATCCATCCGCTGGCCAAGAGTTCTCGGCTCATTATCCACACGTTCGACCCTCGCATTCCTAGGAGGAGTGCGGCGGTTAGCAGCTCCTTGTTGATTGAAGGGATTTATATTGATCGTGGGATCAATCTCTTCTAGCGGAGGCATGGAAGAATCACTATCATCGGTGGATGAGTAGTTTCTTCTTTTAGACCTTGTCCTCCTTCTCGAGGACTTCTTCCCCACCTTATTTTCAAGATCGCTCATCTTTATCTTCATTTGGACGAGCATGTCTTGCAGACCGTTAACTTGAGTTTGATGACGATCCATCTCATCTTGGAGGAGAGTCTCATTCCATCGGAGTTGAGCTTCCTTCTCCGCCAACTTAGTTTGAAGATCGTTTTCGTTCTCTTGAGCCATCTTCCTTTCCTTGCGCTTTTGCCTCAAGGTTTTCTCTAGCTCTTGATCAAGAGGTAAGAGGTCTTCGGTGTTCCTAGACCTGCGCATGCACTCAAAGAAAAATCAAATAACGAGAGCAAGCTCCCAAGCTTGACAACCGGCTACCGGATTCGGACGAAGCCAAATCCCCGGCAACGGTGCCAAAAACTTGTTCGCCCCTAGAGGTGTGTGCAAATAAGCTTTAAATTTATAAAACTAGAATCAAGCAAGCGAACCCGCAGTGTACGGATCGATATAGTTAAGCAAGAATTCCAGAGTATCGAACACAGGGATTTGGGTGGAACGAACTCGATTGCAGGTTATCAAGCGGTGAATATGAGAGTTTTGCAAATATTGGGAAAACAACAATCCTAAGGATCCGGGTATTCAGTTGTGGCAATAGATTCAAGATATACTAATGATATAAAGACAGAGTAGAGATATGCAAAGGTATACTAATGTAAGGTAATCGTACGGTTGAGGTTCCAAAAACCTTATGTAACTCACCTAAAAGATACTCCCTATACAGGTTGTTGAGGCTCAATATAGAAAGATTCTAAAGGCGAGAATTAGTGTCAAATACCCAAACTTATAACCTAAAGATCAAGACTAACTTATCCGATTGAGGTTGTTGAGACTCACAATCGGGGTAGAGGTTGTTGAGGCTTCACTACCACCTAGAAAAGACAAGTCTAAACTAAGCTAAAGCAAATCTTTAACTTTGGATTAAGGTAAAAGCAAGCTCGTAGACTCAGGGAAATTACGGTTGGATCTTGAGATTCCACGGCCGTGGAACTCAAGAACAACCCGTAATTTAGGGTTGTCGGCGACAATTCTCTAACTCTCAGGGTCTAATCTGTTTGCGATCGATCTATCATCATCTAATCCACAACTATCAACCCTTCACCTTAGAATTGTTAAGGGTTTTTAGCCAATAACAGTCATATTGATATTAATTCAAGATTTAAAAGATAAAAGATGGGAACTTTCAAGAACTATTAATAATCTTCAAACGAATCTCAGAATCACAATCAAGAACAAGTGTTTATCAAAAGATTCAAATCGGAATAAACAATCACAATCTTAGGAAAGAAACGAAACGGGATGTCAATCCGATCCTAAATCAAACCTAAGCAAGAAGAGAAATCTTCTTGCAAAATCCTCCAAGAACTTTGATCTTCCGCAAACACGAAGATCGCTAACAGCAATTCTTCAATTCCGAACTTTGATCTTCAATGAGATCTCCAAAATCACTTCCAAGAATGAGGGTTTTTGTGTTGCTAAGCTTGCGTTTTTGCCGCTAAACTTAGGGTTGAAGGGTCGTAAGCGAGGTTAGCGAGGTGACGGAATCATGCTTCATCCGTCCTTTTTATAATGCAGGGTAAAATGTCGGCCCGGCCCGATCTTCAAGAGATCATGGCTTCGAAACGTGGCGAAAGGATTCGCCAAGATCACGGTCGTGGAAGATTCCACGACCGTAATTTTGAGGCGTGGAAACAAACACGGATAGCTTCCACGGCCGTAATATCTCCTGGAATGAACATCGAATTCTGACTCACAATCCACGGCCGTAATTTAGGGTAAAACCGTGATTCTTGCCTTCATTCGTGCATTCCTCAATCTAATACTCCAAATTGCTTCCAAAAGGTGTCCTTGATCTAGAGGTACATCAACTCAACTTTCCTTTGCTCGATTTCGTTCGGAAATAGCTCCAAATCACCTATAATCAACATAGAACTCGTGTAGACATCCATATCGACAATATAGGCAATACTAGCTCATATACGCATAAAGCTCAATCAAAGACTATCAAAATGAATCAAATACGATTAGAAAACGTGCCTAAAATATCACAATATTTCATGCTAACAAGTGTTTATCAAAAGATTCAAATCGGAATAAACAATCACAATCTTAGGAAAGAAAGGAAACGGGATGTCAATCCGATCCTAAATCAAACCTAAGCAAGAAGAGAAATCTTCTTGCAAAATCCTCCAAGAACTTCGATCTTCCGCAAACACGAAGATCGCTAACAACAATTCTTCAATTCCGAACTTTGATCTTCAATGAGATCTCCACAATCACTTCCAAGAATGAGGGTTTTTGTGTTGCTAAGCTTGCGTTTTTGCCGCTAAACTTAGGGTTGAAGGGTCGTAAGCGAGGTTAGCGAGGTGACGGAATCATGCTTCATCCGTCCTTTTTATAATGCAGGGTAAAATGTCGGCCCGGCCCGATCTTCAAGAGATCATGGCTTCGAAACGTGGCGAAAGGATTCGCCAAGATCACGGTCGTGGAAGATTCCACGACCGTAATTTTGAGGCGTGGAAACAAACACGGATAGCTTCCACGGCCGTAATATCTCCTGGAATGAACATCGAATTCTGACTCACAATCCACGGCCGTAATTTAGGGTAAAACCGTGATTCTTGCCTTCATTCGTGCATTCCTCAATCTAATACTCCAAATTGCTTCCAAAAGGTGTCCTTGATCTAGAGGTACATCAACTCAACTTTCCTTTGCTCGATTTCGTTCGGAAATAGCTCCAAATCACCTATAATCAACATAGAACTTGTGTAGACATCCATATCGACAATATAGGCAATACTAGCTCATATACGCATAAAGCTCAATCAAAGACTATCAAAATGAATCAAATACGATTAGAAAACGTGCCTAAAATATCACAATATTTCATGCTAACAAATAACCCCATACTTAGCACTTGCTTGTCCCTAAGCAAGGTCTTTCAAAAAGCTTTGAACAAAAATTAGGATGAAATATGTGTACCTTCTTTTGGATGAAAGTGGCTTCTAAAGAATAGATCATTCTCAAGCCTTGCTTCAATCGTTTTCAAACTTTCACACACTTAATTAGAGAGTAAGAGGTGAAGAAAAATCATGAATCAATTTAGCTTCCAAACAAGCGTTATAACCTTCAAACATTATCAAAATCAATCATAAGAACTTCAATTTAGATCACCAAGCCATATAACATTCTTTTGATCTTAAGGACTTTCAAAGAAAAGGTCTAGAGTATGGAAGGGAAGGGAAACTTTAAGGGAGAGTGGTGCATAAATCCGGGAAAGTGGACAACTACCTTCTTCTTCTTTTGCGGTTTCCGCAACACAACACTTCACTTAGAGCTTCGCTCTTACTTTTCATTTTTGACTTTACTTTTGGAGTTATGGATAGAGGTGCACAAAAACCGAAGCCTAGGAGATTGGCGTTTCTCATTTTTGCGAGATGCCTCAAACCCTTAGCGCACATACCATAATCCGCTAGGAATATCGCTCAATCCGACTTTGGCAAGACACAAACACCCGGCTATGTGAATGGTGCCGAGTTACTCATCATCATGATTGACTTCCCCAAACCTATAATTTCTTTCTATTCAATTGATTGCAAATATATGCTCTCATGGCCCTCCCACATCAAACATGCCTTTTTCTCATTCACTTTCCAAGTTCCCGGATGGGTAAGGGAGGCTAATATTTCAATGAGGAGTTAGATGATCAAAGAAAGAAGAAAGAAAGTATCGAATTGCCTTAATCATTTCAACAAGAAGTATAGGAACTTATAATGTGATTTCAACTTCAACTTCTTACATGATTTAGGTAACATTTTCACATTATACAACTTGCAAAAGAGGTAAAATTCATTCATTTGATTTCTTTTCGATTTACTATCCTTTCAAGCATGCAATTGTCATCAAACTCAATTTGCAAGTAGTGTTTATCATAGAATTCATCTCAATTCATTAGAAGCACAAAATTTTTAAATTTTTCAATTTTTATGGGTTTTTAAAGTTCTTTTTCATGCAATGCAAGAATGAAACGTGTAACATATGATGAACATGCAATAATAGTCTCGGAATAGAAGCAACATATAGAGTAGAGTTATTACAAACATTTAGTACATCCCACCCCATACTTAGGACGAACATTGTCCCTAATGTTCACAAGAAAGAACAAAAGAAAGAAAAGAAAAAGAAAACTCACAAATGGTGGCGGGAATGTCTAAAAACGAGCAGTCCGGTCATCGATCACTGCGGTGCCGGTGGAGGTGGAAATGGAGAGAAACTCGGATCGTAGTACCGCCCAAACTGCTGGCGGTAGACGTCCCTCATCATGTGGTCGAGGTCGTCTAAACGTCCATCTCTAGCGTCCGCCCGGATCTCTAATGCTCCGACTCTCTCTGAAAGTCCGGTAGCCCAATCCGGCATCCTCTCATACCACCCAGGGGGGTGATCATACCATCCGGGAGCATCGGCTGGTGCTGGTGCTGGTGGTGGTGGTGGTGCTGCTGACTGCGTAGTGGACCAAGGAGGGGGTGTGTCGTACCAGGTGGGAGGTGTAGTCATCCACGTGGGCCTCTCGCTCACACTGGCGCGGCGAGATGACGAGCCTGAAGCTCTAGCTGGGCGTGGAGAGCGCCTAGGTACATCCGGGGCTGCATCCGGCTGATCCGGAAACGTGCCGAACTCCTGCTCTGCTCCTCCACCACTCTCGTACTGCTCTCCCATGTCCTCCTCCTCCTCAGCTGGTGGTGGAACGTAAGGGGGAGCTACAAGCCTGTTCGCATGCATCGCAGCGAACGTCTCCTTCCAATTATGGCGTCCCGCCATAATGGAGTACTCTGGCAGCCACTCAATACCCCTTCCTGTCCTACTCTCCCATGGCATGCCCGCATAAGGCGGACCTCTATGTGTGGGGAAGATGAGTCCCCTAACCATGAATGCATGTAATCCTAGAGGTACGGCGGGTATGCGGGTGCAAGCTGAAAAATCTACACCCAAGCTCCTAGCTATGTGGGTCACGATCCCACCATATCCAATGTTCCCTCTCGATTTGTTCTTGAGCTTACTCATTGTCGCCGCCAAAAGAGTAGCACAATCTGCGCGGCATCCATGAAGCATAGCGTAGAGAAGGAATAGCTCATCCGTCTTGATCTTTTGGGGCGTCTCCGTCCTAGGAAAGAGACACTCCGAAAGAACACGGTGAGCTATCTTCAAGGCCAAATGATACATCAATTTGGCCTTGGTATCAGCTGGATGCCAACGGTCCTCGTCGGCATAGATCATAGCCACTTCCTCCCAAAAGTCCTTGGCGGACACGTTCCTAGGGAGTCGACCGTTGTAGGTCTCATGGAACCCAAAGATGGTCCCGAACTCGACAATGCTAAAATGGTAGTCTCTATTCATGAGACGGAAGGAGACGGTCCTATCAACATGGCTGTGCTCGAAAGATGTCACAACCTCTCGGGTGATCTCCTCATAAGCGTCTTAACGAATGTTCGTGAAGACAAGCAAACCGGCTCTATCCAAGAGCCATGTAAGGTCCTCTACTATGTTGAGAGGATGTAGATCCTCCAACAACAAATATCTAGGACCTATCACTGTCCACTTCTCAATTTTCTCAAGTGCGGCTATGTAGTTTTCGTGTATGATCGGGATGCTAGGAGGAGGGGGTGAAGATGGAGGTGAAGGTGAGGATGGGGGTGAGGGAGATGAGGGTGGAGGTGCCCTAGATGTGGAAGGGTTGCCCTTTCTCTTCTTATTCTGTTCCCCTTTCTTTTCCTTAATCCTTCCCGAAACTCTCCTCACAAAATCCATTCTGTTGAAAATTACGGTCTGTTCTTCCCAAAATCACGGCCGTGGAACCTCTGTAGACCGTGATTCGACACAGTAATTCTCAATTCTCAGCAAATCAGCAATCAAACTCCACAACAAGCAGTCCTAATCTAATTTCTTCCAATCTCAATCAGTTCTTCCTAAAAATCTCTAACAAAAACGAACAAAAACGACTAGAATCAAGAAGAGAGCAAAAACCTCTTTTTCGGATTGAGAAATCCAAAATGCGGGTTTGTTGATCGTTTTCCACGCGATTTGTTGCTTGGATCTTGTTCTTGGTTGGATTTGCTTCAGTTTAGGAAGAAGAATCGTTAAAAACGATTAAAGAACGAAGATTTGGGAGAGGCTGCGGTTTTTCGGTATTTAGGGCGTGGAATTGGGGATTTTGTGGTGTTTTTGTGGTGAAGTGTGGCTTTTATACTCGCAGGTAAAATTTCAAAAATCACGGTCTATCGGGGCATTCCACGGCCGTGGAATTGTACGGACCCGTAATTTTGGTGATTTTTCACAGGCCTTTGAGAATTACGGCCACTGTAGCTATGACGACCGTAATTTAGACCGTGGAACTCTCTGTAAAGCTTCAAAGTCCAAATTTTCGTCACTTTTCTTTGACATTATCCTTCCTTTCTCCTTTTCCATCGATCCTACAACCAAAAACACGAACATACCGGGAGAAATCGAGGCAAAAATAAAGCAAAAACTTCTATTCTAAGCTAAACTATGAATCGGAAACAAAAACGGAAATGCAATACCTTGGGTTGCCTCCCAAGAAGCGCTTTGTTTAAGGTCCGTAACTAGACCAATCTCGCACTTATTCGAGTGCGGTAGGTGCAAACTCCTCAGCTTGGAGTTCCGGTGAGTACTTCTTGAGCCGTTGGCCGTTCACCTTAAAACTTCCGCTAGCTTCACCCCATACTTCAACTGCACCATGGGGGAAAATACGCTTAATTAGAAAAGGTCCAGTCCAACGAGATTTTAACTTACCTGGAAAGAGGCGAAGTCTCGAATTGAAGAGGAGGACTTGATCTCCCTCTTGGAAGTCCTTTGGAATGATATGCTTATCATGCCAACGCTTTGCTCTTTCCTTGTAGATCTTAGCGTTTTCATAGGCGTTCAAACGGAGTTCATCCAGCTCGTTGATGTCTAGGAGACGCTTTTCTCCCGCTTCCTTCATGCTGAAATTCAACCATTTGATAGCCCAAAACGCTTTGTGCTCTAGCTCTACCGGCAAATGGCAAGACTTCCCATACACAAGGTTGTATGGTGTGGTTCCTATGGGAGTCTTGTATGCAGTCCGGTATGCCCATAATGCATCATCTAGTTTCAAGGACCAATCCTTCCTAGTCCTCGAAACCGTCTTCTCTAGAATTCCCTTGATTTCCCTATTTGAGATCTCAACTTGTCCACTCGTTTGTGGATGGTAAGGGGTGGCGATCTTGTGAGTAACCCCATACTTGGATAGAAGAGCTTCAAAGCGACGGGCTATGAAGTGAGAACCTCCATCACTAATGATCGTCCTTGGCATCCCGAATCGCGGAAAGATGGTCTTGTTGAAGAACTTAACCACCACCATGGCATCATTCGTGGGAGAGGCAATTGCTTCCACCCATCTAGAAACGTAGTCTACCGCCAATAGTATGTATTGGTTTCCACAAGAAGAAGGGAATGGTCCCATGAAATCGACTCCCCAAACGTCGAAAATCTCCACCTCTTGGATGTTGTTGAGGGGCATCTCGTTCCTTCTAGAGATATTGCCTGTTCTTTGACAAGCATCGCAACAAGAAACAAAGGATTGCACATCTTTAAATAAAGTAGGCCAATAGAATCCGGATTGCAATACCTTTGCGCTAGTTTTGTTCGAACTAGCGTGTCCTCCACAGGGTAGTGAATGACAATGACGGATGACACTTTGCATCTCATCTTCCGGCACACATCGCCGAATGATGCCATCCGGACCTCTCTTGAAGAGGAGAGGCTCGTTCCAATGGTATTCCCGGACGTCCTTGAAGAACTTCTTCCTTTGTGCGTATGACAGTCCGGGTGGTATCTCCTGGCAAACCAAATAGTTAACAAAATCAGCAAACCATGGTTCGTTACCTTTGGAGACTACCTTGATGCACTCCTCTATGATATGTAGGTGTTCGTCCGGAAAGGAGTCATCAATGGGTAAATGGTCGTCCTCTAGATGTGTTAGACGACTCAAATGATCCACAACAGAATTTTCCGAGCCTTTCTTGTCGCGGATCTCAAGATCGAATTCTTGTAGGAGAAGAATCCATCTAATCAGCCTTGGCTTCGCATCCTTCTTTGCAAGGAGATACCGGATCGCAGCATGATCCGTGTAGACAATCACCTTTGCACCTACAAGATAAGAGCGAAACTTGTCAATAGCGTAGACAATATCTAGAAACTCTTTTTCCGTAGTGGCGTAGTTGAGCTGGGCTTCGTCTAGCGTCTTGCTAGCGTAGTATATGGCGTGGGTTCGTCCTTCTTTTCGTTGCCCAAGAACAGCTCCAATGGCTACGTCACTAGCATCACACATAATCTCGAAAGGGAGAGTCCAATCCGGTGGTTGGATAATGGGTGCTGAAATTAGAGCTTGCCGAATGGTGTTGAACGCATCTAGACATTCCTGTGAAAACTCAAAAACCGCATCCTTCATCAATAGATTAGTGAGAGGTTTTGATATCTTAGAAAAATCCTGAATGAAACGCCTATAGAATCCAGCATGTCCTAGGAAACTTCTTATTCCCTTCACCGAAATTGGGGGAGGAAGTTTCTCTATGGTCTCTATCTTAGCTTTGTCTACCTCTATCCCTCTACTAGAGACTAAGTGACCTAAAACGATTCCTTCCTTAACCATGAATTGACACTTCTCCCAATTAAGAACTAGGTTAGTGTCTTCACATCTTTGCAAAACAAGAGAAAGGTTAGAAAGACAATCGTTAAAAGAGGAACCGTAAACGGAGAAGTCGTCCATGAAGACTTCCATGATTTCCTCTACATATTCGGAGAAGATGGCCATCATGCACCGTTGGAAGGTGGCTGGGGCGTTGCAAAGCCCGAACGGCATTCTCCTATAAGCGAATGTACCCCAAGGGCACGTGAACGTGGTCTTCTCTTGATCATCCGGATGTATCGGGATCTGAAAGAAACCACTATAACCGTCAAGGTAGCAAAAGTATGAATGTTGTGCTAACCTTTCAAGCATTTGATCGATGAATGGCAATGGAAAGTGATCCTTCCGCGTTACGTTGTTGAGCTTGCGGTAGTCTATACACATCCGCCATCCAGTCACGGTTCGGGTAGGAATGAGTTCGTTGTTCTTATTGGTGATGACCGTCATTCCTCCCTTCTTCGGAACTACTTGAACCGGGCTCACCCACTTGCTATCGGAGATAGGATAGATGATACCTGCATCAAGAAGTTTAAGAATTTCCTTCTTGACAACCTCCTTCATGGTCGGATTCAACCGCCTTTGAGGTTGTCTTGAAGTTCTAAAGTCCTCCTCCATTAGTATTTTATGCATGCATAGGGAGGGTTTAATTCCTACTAAGTCCTCAATGGTATAGCCTATGGCTTTTCTATGTTTCCTAAGGACAATCATGAGCTGTTCATGTTCATCTATGCTTAATTCGGAACTAACGATAACCGGGAAGGTGGAATTAGATCCAAGAAAAGTGTACCTTAGATGAGTAGGAAGTGGTTTAAGTTCCATTACTTTCGGAGCTTCCAATGATCCTTGAGGAGCTTCCGATGTTTCCTTAGAAGTTTCTAAGGATGTTGAATGGTTTGGAGAAGAATTAGAAGAGGTTGAAGAAGTGTGCCGATCGTCCTTTTCCACGGTCAAAATTACGGCCTCCTCTGGTGTTCCACGGCCGTAATATCCTCTGGAATGGAGGTTGATTTTGGTCGTGGAATCCACGGTCGTGGAATACAGAGTATGACCGTGGAATCTTGTATTCTCAGCCTCATCGTGGAGTTTCTCAAACTCCACTTCATGCATTTCTTCTTGTGCTTCCAAGGCTTCAATTTCCTCTTTGCACTCTTCTTCTTTTCCTACATCGGTTAGACTCATAGTAATGACCTTTTGCAAAGGATCGTTAAAGAGAATCGCACTTACCTCCTCCCTAGATAAACCTTCTTCGTCTTGGATATTGTAAATATCCTCATCAAAGATTGGCTCCTTCACTAGAGTGGAGAGAACGAACTCTACTTTCTCTTCCCCAATGTCAAAAGCGAGTCTCCCATTTTTGCAATCGACCATGCAGCCGGAAGTTGCAAGAAACGGCCTTCCGAGTATGATCGGGACCGGACTATCTGCAGGAATGTCAAGCACAACAAAATCAATGGGGACAAAGAACTTGCCTAGCTTGACCGGGACGTCTTCTACAATGCCGACGGGACGAGTAATGGATCGATCCGCCATGTATAACGTCATCTTCACCGGTTTAGGGTCGCCTAAACCGATCTTCCTGCACAACGCAAGTGGTATGATGCTCACACTTGCTCCCAAGTCACATAAAGCGTCATATGTGACCTCTCCCACTCCAATGGGAATGCAAAATGACCCCGGATCTTTCAGCTTTGGGGGCATTTTCTCCTTCATAGTCTTGATGAGGTCCGAAGAATCCGAACTCATCTTGACTTCTCCAAAATCTTCTAGCTTCCTCTTGTTAGAGAGGAGCTCCTTCAAGAACTTGCCATAAGCCGGCATACCTACAATAGCATCAATGAAAGGTATATTAATATGCAGTTTGCTCATGAGTTCTATGAACTTACCGAATTGCTTGTCTAGGCGCGCTCGCGCTCTAGATTGAGGGAATGGTAGGGGAGGTTTGAAAGCTGGAGGGGGAACATAGACGACCTCCTTCTCCTTCCCCTTTTCTTTGCTTTTCTCTACGGGGACTTCAACAAACGTAGGCTGCGGATCGGTGGTAGTCACTCCGCTCCTAGTTGTAATCGCCATTACCCTTCCCTTAGGGTTGTCCTTTGTCTTTCCTGGAAGTTTCCCTTGATTTCTAGGAACTTCCTCCGCATGGTTGAACATTTGATTTTCCAAAACCTTTTGAGCTTTGTCAACCTTAGAAATTTGATCATCAACCTTGATGATGCGGTTCTCCAACCCTTGAAGCTTTCCCAAGATCGTTTCCAACATGGGATCCGGCTTTTCCTTTCCCGTATTGTTTCCTCCATTTGATGATTGCCCCTGGCTTTTCAAAGGAGTAGAGGAAGAAGAGGGTGGAGTTAGTGAATTGGAATTGGAAGGATAGGAGTTACCGGAATTTTGTTGATTGGAGCGCCAATTGTTGTTGTTCGAACCCCGATTGTTGTTCCAATTGTTGTTATTCCGGTTGTTGTTTCCATTCCAATTGTTGTTCCGGTTATTGTTCCGGTTATTGTTGTTGCGGTTGGTGTTATCACCGCCATTGTTGTTGTTGCCCAAATAACCAACATCCTTCTCTTGTTGCTTTGGGAAGTTGGCCTTGATAGTCTCCTTCAACTCTTTGATCTCATTGTTGAGGGAGAAAATCTGATTTTGAGCTTCATGTGTGAGCTTTGCTCCTTGCTCCACACGATTTCCCTCCACTTTTCGGTGGGAATACTTCTCTATGACTCTTGCTTGCTTCTCAATGAAGTCCCAAGCGTCATCTTCTCTCATGTCCATGAACGTTCCACATGAGAGGGATTGGAGGTTGAATTGCGTTCCCGCATCCAGCCCCTTGTAGTAAATCTCCAGCAAGGCAAGCTTGGATATGCCATGATGAGGGCAATCCAAGAGCAAATCCTGAAACCTTTCCCAAGATTGAAACAAACTTTCGTTAGGTCTCATAGAAAAAGCATTGATCTTACCTCTAAGTTCCGCCGTTTTGGAAGGCGGAAAGAATTTGGTTAGAAATTCCGCGGAAAGGTCTTCCCACGTCTCTAGTTTCCCACTAGGAAGAGCTTGGTACCAAGATAGCGCTTTCCCTTTCAAAGAGAAAAAGAAAGGTTTGAGCTTATAGCTGTTGGTAGTAGCGCTCTTTGGTCTCATTGTCTCCATCATACACTCAAAGTTTTGCAAGTGTTGGTGTGGAGATTCAGTGCTTGTACCGCCGAACTGGCTTTGGCGAACAAGAGTGATAACTTGAGGGTTGAAGCTAAACCCTTGTACATCTTCAGCATCGAAGTTCACACCTAAGCGGCGTGGTTGTTGTGTTGGATCCATCCGCTGGCCAAGAGTTCTCGGCTCATTATCCACACGTTCGACCCTCGCATTCCTAGGTGGAGTGCGGCGGTTAGCAGCTCCTTGTTGATTGAAGGGATTTATATTGATCGTGGGATCAATCTCTTCTAGCGGAGGCATGGAAGAATCACTATCATCGGTGGATGAGTAGTTTCTTCTTTTAGACCTTGTCCTCCTTCTCGAGGACTTCTTCCCCACCTTATTTTCAAGATCGCTCATCTTTATCTTCATTTGGACGAGCATGTCTTGCAGACTGTTAACTTGAGTTTGATGACGATCCATCTCATCTTGGAGGAGAGTCTCATTCCATCGGAGTTGAGCTTCCTTCTCCGCCAACTTAGTTTGAAGATCGTTTTCGTTCTCTTGAGCCATCTTCCTTTCCTTGCGCTTTTGCCTCAAGGTTTTCTCTAGCTCTTGATCAAGAGGTAAGAGGTCTTCGGTGTTCCTAGACCTGCGCATGCACTCAAAGAAAAATCAAATAACGAGAGCAAGCTCCCAAGCTTGACAACCGGCTACCGGATTCGGACGAAGCCAAATCCCCGGCAACGGCGCCAAAAACTTGTTCGCCACTTAGCGTGCGTGCAATCAAGTCTTAAATTTATAAAACTAGAATAAAAGCAAGCGAACCCGCAGTGTACGGATCGGCGTAGATTAGCAAGTATTCCAGAGTATCGAACACAGGGATTTGGGGGGAACAAATTCAGTTGTAAAGTTGTCAAGCAAATAAAAGGGTAAAGCTTTGCAAGTATATTGGGAAAACAGCAACCCTAAAGATCCAGGTATCTAATAATCTTCAAACGAAGATCGCTAACAGCAATTCTTCAATTCCGAACTTTATGCGTATATGGATGTCTACACGAGAAATATTGTGATATTTTAGGCACGTTTTCTAATCGTATTTGATTCATTTTGATAGTCTTTGATTGAGCTTTATTCGTATATGAGCTAGTATTGCCTATATTGTCGATATGGATGTCTACACGAGTTCTATGTTGATTATAGGTGATTTGGAGCTATTTCCGAACGAAATCGAGCAAAGGAAAGTTGAGTTGATGTACCTCTAGATCAAGGACACCTTTTGGAAGCAATTTGGAGTATTAGATTGAGGAATGCACGAATGAAGGCAAGAATCACGGTTTTACCCTAAATTACGGCCGTGGATTGTGAGTCAGAATTCGATGTTCATTCCAGGAGATATTACGGCCGTGGAAGCTATCCGTGTTTGTTTCCATGCCTCAAAATTACGGTCGTGGAATCTTCAACGACCGTGATCTTGGCGAATCCTTTCGCCACGTTTCGAAGCCATAATCTCTTGAAGATCGGGCCGGGCCGACATTTTGCCCTGCATTATAAAAAGGACGGATGAAGCATGATTCCGTCACCTCGCTAACCTCGCTTACGACCCTTCAACCCTAAGTTTAGCGGCAAAAATGCAAGCTTAGCAACACAAAAACCCTCATTCTTGGAAGTGATTGTGGAGATCTCATTGAAGATCAATGTTCGGAATTGAAGAATTGCTGTTAGCGATCTTCGTGTTTGCGGAAGATCGAAGTTCTTGGAGGATTTTGCAAGAAGATTTCTCTTCTTGCTTAGGTTTGATTTAGGATCGGATTGACATCCCGTTTCCTTTCTTTCCTAAGATTGTGATTGTTTATTCCGATTTGAATCTTTTGATAAACACTTGTTCTTGATTGTGATTCTGAGATTCGTTTGAAGATTATTGATAGTTCTTGAAAGTTCCCATCTTTTATCTTTTAAATCTTGAATTAATATCAATATGACTATTATTGGCTAAAAACCCTTAACAATTCTAAGGTGAAGGGTTGATAGTTGTGGATTAGATGATGATAGATCGATCGCAAACAGATTAGACCCTGAGAGTTAGAGAATTGTCGCCGACAACCCTAAATTACGGGCTGTTCTTGAGTTCCACGGCCGTGGAATCTCAAGATCCAACCGTAATTTCCCTGAGTTTACGAGCTTGCTTTTACCTTAATCCAAAGTTAAAGATTTGCTTTAGCTTAGTTTAGACTTGTCTTTTCTAGGTGGTAGTGAAGCCTCAACAACCTCTACCCCGATTGTGAGTCTCAACAACCTCAATCGGATAAGTTAGTCTTGATCTTTAGGTTATAAGTTTGGGTATTTGACACTAATTCTCACCTTTAGAATCTTTCTATATTGAGCCTCAACAACCTGTATAGGGAGTATCTTTTAGGTGGGTTACATAAGGTTTTTGGAACCTCAACCGTACGATTACCTTACATTAGTATACCTTTGCATATCTCTACTCTGTCTTTATATCATTAGTATATCTTGAATCTGTTGCCACAACTGAATACCCGGATCCTTAGGATTGTTGTTTTCCCAATATTTGCAAAACTCTCATATTTACCGCTTGATAACCTGCAATCGAGTTCGTTCCACCCAAATCCCTGTGTTCGATACTCTGGAATTCTTGCTTAACTATATCGATCCGTACACTGCGGGTTCGCTTGCTTGATTCTAGTTTTATAAATTTAAAGCTTATTTGCACACACCTCTAGGGGCGAACAAAGTAAACCGTCCATCTCGATCAAAGACAATCATCCTCGGTGGCCCATGGAGTCTCACTATATGTCTAGTGTACTCCTCAGCCAGTCTGCTCACCGGCCACGTCTCTCTGATGGGAATAAAATGTGCCGTCTTCGTCAGCCTATCCACAATCAACCAGATGGCTTGAAAGCTCCTACTGGTCCTCAGTCCGGTCACAAAATCCATGGAGACGTCCTCCCATTTCCAGTGCGGTATTGGGAGTGGATGAAGCTCACCTCCAGGTCTCCAATGCTTTATCTTGACCTGCTGACAAGTCGCACACTGAGCCACAAATATGGCTACATCAGACTTCAACCCTCCCCACCAATATGAACGTCTTACATCATGATACATCTTACTCGTACCTGGATGTACAAAGTAAGGTGTACAGTGAGCCTCCTGTAAGATCTGCTGTATCAATTCTACATCAGCGGGTACACAAATACAGTCATGACGCCTCATAACTCCATCCGCTCCTATGGAGAACTGTGGTGCCTCTCCATGAGACATCCTCTCTTTGATCATCGTCAAGGTCGGGCAGGTCCACTGCTTCTGTTAGATCTCATTCAACAAACTAGGTAGAACCTCTAAAGCAAACAATTGGGCATCCTCATTAGGAAACTTGATGTCCATCTCTAGCCGGGCTAGATCCCTCTGAAGCTGAGGTTGTACTGTCAGTCTGGCAATCACCTTCTCTCGAGACGTCTTCCTGCTCAAGGCATCAGCTACCACATTCGCCTTGCCAGGATGATACAAAATCTCAAGGTTAAAGTCCTTGATCAACTCAAGCCATCAACGTTGGCGGTTATTCAATTCCCGCTGGCGTTGCGTGAAAATGTACTTCAGACTCTTATGGTCTGTGAAGATCTGAGAAGTAGCACCATACAGGTAATGTCTCTAGATCTTCAATGCATGAACTACTGCTACCAACTCCAGATCATGAGTCGCGTAGTTCTCCTCATACGTCTTCAGCTGTCGAGACGCATATATAATCACTATGTCTCTCTGCATCAACACACATCCCAAGCCTAGCTTGGATGCGTCACTATAAACCACAAAGTCATCAGAACCCTCTGGCTGTGCTAGGAAAGGAGCAGAAGTATAACGCCTCTTCAACTCCTCAAAACTCTGTGCACACTGATCGGTCCATACAAATCTGGTAGTGTTCCTCAAAAGACTCGTCAATGGACGGGTAATCACTAAAAATCCCCCCACAAAGCGTCTGTAGTAACCGGCTAGGCCAAGAAAGCTACACACTTCGTTGACGTTCATCGGTGTCGTCCATGCATCAACATACTCAATGTTCGCCGAGTCAACCATAATCACATCAGCGGAGACGATATGTCTAAGGAAAGCAACCTCAGACATCTAGAACTCGTACTTAGAGAGCTTGGCATATAGCTCTTTAGCCCTCAAAATCTGCAAAACTGTCCTCAGATGTCCAACATACTCCTCCTTGCTACAAGAGTATAACAGAATGTCTCAATAAAGACTACCACAAACTGATCCAAGAAGTCAATGAAAATACTGTTCATCAACTCCATAAAAACTGCTGAGGCATTCGTAAGCCCAAATGGCATCACTACAAACTTGTACTGTTCATAACGGGTACGAAATGCCATCATGTGCACGTCCTACTCTCTCACCCTCAGCTGGTGATATCCTGAACGCAAGTCGATCTGGGAGAAAACTGTCGCTCCCTGAAGCTGATCAAGTAGATCATCAATACGAGGCAGTGAATATCTGTTCTTGATGGTCACCTTGTTCAGCTCTCTGTAATCTATACACAATATCAACGATCCGTCCTTCCGCACTAAGAGGATAGGTGCACCCCATGGTGATACGCTAGGGCGTATGAAGCCCTTCTCAGCCAACTCCTCAAGTTGCTTCTTCAGCTCCAACATCTCGACAGGTGCCATACGATATGGGGCCTTCGAGATGGATCTCGTGCCAAGCTCTAACTCGATGCCAAAATCTACGCTCCTCTGAGGCGGCCAGCTAGACGGCTCTACAAACACGTTTGTAAACTCATAGACCACCGGTATGTCCTTCAAAGTTGGGCTATCTCCGTCCTTCATGGCATAACACCAGAAGGCATCACATCCCTGTGCTATCAGTCTAGCTGCTCGTACGGCACTGATAACAGATCCCTTCTTCCCAAGGTCCCAACCTCGGAAGACCTCTATCGAACCTATGTCGGTAGACTCTATAACAGTTCTCTTACCGACATCTAACACTACACGGTGTCTACGAATCCAATCCATACCTAAACTGACTTCTTCATGCATCGAAGGCATGGCTAAGAAGTCAACAAGCAACACACGCTTCTCTAGACGAAGGGGACAAATATGTATCTCACGGGTACCTCGGACCCGACTACCATCAGGTAACCCTATGGCAAAGGGGGTCTCCTCTATGGTATGGTAAACTTAAACGCTCAACACATGCAACAGAAATGAAGGAATGCGTAGCACCCGTATCAAATAAAACTCTAATAGGTAAACCATGTAACAGAATGGTACCTGTAGCAACCGATGTTGGCGGTTCCTCAGCACTCCTCAACTCAAAAGCACGACCTCGAGCTCCTCGGGCATCACTAGTACCAGCATCTCTACCTCTACCTCTAATCGGTCCTAGAGTTGATCCCTGAGTAGCAGGTGTATCTGGGACTCTTTGTTGTCCCTGTTCCTGATGCTGAGGCGGTCTTTGTCCACCTTTTGCTGCACCTGCAGGGGAAGAACCCTGTTGTGATGACGCCTTTCCTTTGACGGCAAAACGTAGCTCTATGTCTTGGCTTTCAACACGAGAAGCAAGTCAGCGGTTCTCTCGGGCACTTAGCCCTCATATGCCCATAGGCCCCGCAGTTGTAACATTGCCGGCCTCTCTTAGTCGTTTGTGCAGACACTAGACCACTCGAGAGCGGCCCTGAGACTGTCCTCGCCCGTATCAAGATGCTCTTGCACCAACCTGTCATGTGCGTTGTCTCTTCTCAGACCGTCTTGTCTGAGAAGTCCTCCTCTGGCTAGCTCTCTCTTTCTCATTGGCAGAGGCCCGATCCTAGTAATCTATCAATGAATCACAGTGGAATCCTACCATGTACGAACGTGTGCTCACCCTCAGACGATGGGAGAACAGATACACATGCTGGTCCTCAGATGGTGAAGTTGGATCCTGCAATGCTAACTCAGTCTGGAAGCGGCGAATAGCATCTGTAATGGGTACGTCCTCAAAACCCGCCTCCACAAAGTCCTGCAGCTTCTCCCTCCTCAGCGAGGCTGGGCAGAACTGCTCCCTCAGCAAAGTCCTCATCTAGTCATAGCTGGTAACTCGTGCTTGAACTGTCCTCCACCACTGGTGTGCCAGGTCACGGAATGGAGACTGGAATAACTCTATCCGTCTGTCCTCAAGACACCTAATAGACTCTAAACCTGAGTCTACATGTCCTATCCATACCTTCGTCTGTAACCCGATCTCTCCCGAGAAGTGTGGTACTCCCTGCTGATGAAATGCCTTTAACTAGGTATCTGGTCGAGGCCCTCTAGTCTCCTCCAAAGCTCGAGCAACCTCAGCAGCACGTGCCGACATAGCTAGAACCTAGGTAGCTCCATGGGATCTCTCAAATGATCCTTCATGCCCTGGTAGATCCGGGGCTCGTCTGCCTACTCTAATGGCCTCCTCAAAATATCTCAAATACTCTCCGAACTCTGGTCCGCCCATGGAAACACGATCAAAGTCATCAAACTGGGCTCGATGGGCCTACTGTCTCCTAGAATCACCACTCCTCGTCGTTGGGACGACACTCTCAGCAACCTCCTCATAAGCATCCTCCTCCACTGGTTGATCTTCAGCGGGAGCTGGCCCCTGTCTAGTCCCTCCTAGAGGAAGAGGTGGTCTACCTCTACCTCGGCCTACAACAGTAGTAGCTCTAGTCCGAGCCATCTGTGGGGTATGCACACCTAACGTATAAGGCTCTATATAGGCCATATGTATATATATATATATAATACTTAAATAGTACATGCATACACATCAGCACAAAGAAGATATATATATATATATATATATATATATATATATATATATATATATATATATATATATATATATATATATATATATATATACTGTTGAGATCCTCAGAAGGGTGACGACTTCTGTACACACTATTCCAAAACATCAGTACTCACATTAAAACCAAAACCTTTTCAAAAGCCAGACCCCTTTCGGGTTCTATTTATTTATCCACTCTACCTTTATTGCAGATAGCAAGTGCCATTGTTGTCAGCCTAAGGCTCTGAAACCAACTCTGTAACACCCCGAATCCACGGGACTCGGAGTGCCACATTGGGCTAGGATCTCACAATGGATCCTGACCCTAGCCGGACAACAAGTTCCCTGGATCTTACGAGAAGGCACGGGTAGATTAAAACCAAATACATAAAATTGTATAAGATATATCAAAAGGGTTTACAACAACAAAGCCGAGTACAAAACAACATCCATAAACATCAGATACAAAAGATCCCATATCCCACGCAACCCTAATGTACAAAAGTCCTTGGTTGGTTACCCCATCTAGCTCACTCTGCAGTCTTCCTAACCTGCAGATCATCTACAACACGGTATACACCGTTAGCTACAAAAAATGAATAGGTATGAAGGTAATGGCACAAACACACATCCACATCTCATACATGCAATGCCACACACATTCCTTTATTATCTTTCAGTTACGTTATTTCATTACTTATTCAACTTATTTTGTAACACGAGGAGCCTCAAGAACCTCGTCCCATCCAAAGTAACACAGGGGTTTTGCATGGGGGTGATCATCACTCGTCCCCCCGTGAGATCATCTTCAGGGCACCTCCTTCTACCAGTAGGCAGAGGCAAGTGGTCACGACCCGTTATAATACACTTGGGCCATTTAATGTAATAAATGGTCATCCTAGTCTAGTTTAGGTTATATATGCACAATCATATGAACACACACAACCATCACAATCACACAAACCCACAATTGAATGCTAATTAAGTCCTATGGACTTACCTATAAACTCGTATCCAATACCACGTCACAAATTCCCCTCGGGTAAGTAATCAACGCCTGCAATAGCAAGACAAATAACATCACATATTGCAAGGGTTAGGAGACTCGTCTCCATAACCATTACCAACCTACAACCTCAATCTAAACCTTAAGATTATAACATGCTTACAAATGCCTAAGGCATATCTTCAACATAAACACAAGTGCCTAAGGCACATCTCTATCCCACAACTCATCCTAACCAAGCTAGACTATCCAAAATCTAAGCCAAGGCCAAAGGAAAGGAAGAAAGGAAACATACCAACAAGGTTTTCCCTGAATGCACCAACAGAAACAAGGAACTCAAGGCTGACCCATTGAGGCACAGGGGCGGCTCACTAAAGGCGCTGGGCGGTCCACAACAGGCTCAGGGACGGCCTAGTGTAGGCGCAGGGGCAGCTTTCTGTGCAGAAGACTGGCCCCGACTTCTCTTCGATCTCTTTCTCGACTCTCTTCACTTCTTAATCATACCACAACAACACACATACATATATACACATGTATGATCATCAAAACATCAGAAAAGGATCCACACAAGCTCAACTTGTGATCCTAGGCTAAAGAAGAAAGGAAAGAGTAAGGATGAAAGAAGAAAGAAGATGGAGATGGTGGTCTCACCTTAGCAGAGCCCTAAGCCGCAACTAAAAGCATCCAACACACCTCACAATCTCATTACAACAGCAACAACTCTCAGCATCAACCTCATGATCATCCAAAGCATAAGACACAACAAACTCTCAAAAACTCACAAACAAGACCAAAGAGAGATCAAATAAGATCAAGGAAGAAGAGAGAAGAAGAAGAAGAAGAACGTGAGGAGGAAGAGAGAAGCTAGAGAGATAAAGAAACCCTTCATCAAAAGCATTGGGGAAGCTTATAAAGGAAGCTAACCAAAAGCAAGGTCAATAGGTCAACAAAGGTGGCTGCAGCGGCACAAAACCGTAGGGGCGGATCAGGCAAGGCATAGGGGCGGCCCTCCTGAGGCGCAGAGGCAGCTAACAGGGTCCGCAGGGGCGGCTGCCAAGGTCAGCTAGGGCTCAGCAAAGACTCAAGGCTCCTAAGACTAAGGATCTTACATTATCTCCCTCAAAGAAATCTTATAAATTTCTTTCAAATCTTCTTCTCCTTAACCTTGATCTCGATCTTCACTAGCCTTTCAACCAACGAACCTATGGAACGTACTAACCGGACAAAAGCCTCCCAAAAGAGAACATAACTCATAGCAACCAGCCGTCGGTCGATGCATTATCAGTATGCCCCCCTTTCATTCATATACAAAATCTAAGGGTTTAATATTTTATGTATCATGGGCCGTCGGTCTCCGTCGAGCCCAGTGAAAGCATCTCGGTCGAGATAGTTTTCACTTATCCGAGATTTGCCTCAGTTACGTACTTTTCTTTGATTCTTCTCTTGATTGCTTCTTGCATCCATCTTCTAGGATCCTTGCTCTTCTTTTGCAGTCCAAGATGTTCCATTATGTTGTTCTCTAGACTCCTTATGCTTCCATTCTTCTTTCCGATCCAAAATGTGCCCTATTTTTTACAAATACAACCAAACTAGGTGTAGACCTTGATTGTTGCAAAATTAGGCAAATAATGGCATAATCAATATGAGTATATGTCCATGCATGCAAAATAATGGAGAGAAACCGTCAAAACACATGTCATTACTTAGATCATAATTCATGTCATCAAAATACCCCATACTTGCCTCTTACTTGTCCCCAAGCAAGGTTCAAATCTTAAGTACAAGATGAAAAATCATAAAATATTTGGTTGTGTGCTTCTATTCATAGATCACCCTTAGAGAATGCTTCATAGCCAATAATAATCAATACATGGTCAAAACAAGGTATTGGCATGGAAAAGATAGTAATACTTCACATGAAATCATAGAATGCGTAGCAAATCAAATTTATCAAAATCAATCATGAAAGATCCAATTTAAACCACAAAGTCCAACCACATACTCAAGGTCTTAACGACTTTCAAATAAAGGTCAAGAAATGTGTTAGGGGTTGGATGTATAAAAGGGTTATGTGGTGTAAAATCCGGGAAAGAGGATAGAAACTCCACAACTTCAAATATAACTCAATTCAACATCCACTATAAAAGCTCTTTTCACTTCTTTTTCGCACTTTTTACTTTACTTTCACTTGAGAACATGAACAGAGGTGCACAAAAACCGAAGCCTAGGAGATCAACTAACCTCTATTTTACGAGGTGCCTCAAACCGTGATGCACATACCATGACTCGTTAGGGCTATCAACCAATTAGACTGTGGCAAGACACAAACAACCGACTATGTGAATGGTGCCGAGTTACTCATTATCATGATTAACGTCTATTTTTCTAACACATACTCCACTTTCAACTTCAACTTTCACAAGCCTTTCACTTACGTGCTTCAAAATTCCCGGATAGGTAAAGGGAGGGAAAAATATATATGAGGAGCTGAAAAATATCATCAAGAAGAAGAAGGAAGGAAAATCGAATTGCGTTAATCATCCCGAAAAGAATGTGTAAGAACTTACAACACGGTTTCAACCTTCAAATCTTAACATGCTCAAGTTTCAAACAAAGAATTCAAATCCCAATCATACCATAAATCATTTTAAATATATAAAGATCATTAAGACTATTGCACAAACATATATCATCATGGGGATCACATCCATCCTAGAAGCATAAAATTCTTCGAAAATTTTCTTTTACACAAGCAATCTCGGCGAGATTCGTTTAGGCATCCGATATTTTCGACCGAGGTTACCCCTTGCACAAATATCTCGTTTGACTAAATGTATTTCGGTTGAGGAAAAAAAATTTAAAGCCAGATTTTGAACGATTTTTCCCCCCCTAAAATTATGATGCAATGCATGGAATATAAACATATAGGACATATAACTCAATGATAGGATAAAATTCATAGGAACATAAGAGTATAATGTAGTTATTACAGACCCAAGTATCACCCCATACTTAAAATGCACATTGTCCCCAATGTGCAAGAAATAAAGGGAGAAGAACTTACATTGTATCTTAACAACATAGCATGATAATAATAAAATAGCAGCAGCGGCAACAAGGAGAATCATCAATCATCCGGCGGTGGTGGAAACGGGAAGTAGGCGGGATCAAAAGCACGCCCGAGCTGCTGGCGATACATATCACCCATCATACTAGAGTGAATGGTGTGGCGGTCATCCATATCATGCCTCATATCACCTATCATCCTAGTGTAAATAGTGTGACGGTCATCCATATCCTCCCTCATGGCACGGAAGGATGTCTCCAAAGTTGTCATCCGCTCTCTTAGATCCCGCACCCTCCTAGATGGAACCTCCTGCTATCCACTCCTCATCAGCAATGTCCACAACGGGAGTACTACGACTTGTAGTGTCGGTCCCGGTGTCCATAACAGCTTTCCCATCAACCTCATCATCACTCTCAGTACCAAACTCTACATCTATGTCAGCCTATCTTTGTAGCGGTCCAATAACACCCTTCAATGCCGCGGATTGGCGAACCTATACTCAGATGACCAATGAATGCCTCTGGGATCCCTCTTCTCCCAAGGCATGGCAACATAAGGTGTGCCACGTCCTCGAGGAACAAGGATCTTGTGAGTGATAAAATCATAGGGTCCTAAAAGCTTAGCCTCAACGGCTAAGGTCCTTGCAAAAAAATCAAGCTCCATCACCTAGCAATATGGGTCACAAGACCGTCCACACAAATGTCGCCCTTGCTCTTGTTGGCAATCTTCCTCATACTATCCGCCATCATAGAGGGAAAGTCGGGTACCTCACCACTACTCTTACACCATAGGGTGAACAACTCTCCTGCCTTGACTTTCTGAGGCGTCTCGTTCCGGGAAAATAAGGTCTCACTTAGTATACGACGCGCAAGCTTGAAGGCCAAGTGATAGATGTTCTTTTCCTTGGAGTCTCCGAGTTGGTATCTATGGAGGTGGAGGAGGTGGAGGAGTATCCTGTTGTGCCCCAAAACGGTCACGCAGCATAATTGCTCGCTATAAACAACGTAGATTTCAATTTCAGCGTGAATCTCGGGTAGCCCTTGAGTGTATCTTGGCCGAGATGATTGGAGTGGATTGAGATTTATGGGTTTCGATCGAAGTGACGATTCTTTAAAGATTTCGTCCTAACAACACTCCCAACATCTTATCACAGAGATTTCGACCTGTTTCCACTATAGCAATGCAACTATCTCGTCCAAAATTGACCAAAATAAATTAATACAAGGTTTTAGCGTTGTGGACCGAGGTTACCCAATTTTGGTTTATTCTAGTGAATTTGAGCAGCGATTGATGTTGGAAAAGAGAGTGGGATGCCTTCCTCGTCGATTTCGGTCAAATAACGAAGCAAATAGAGCAAGAAACGAGATTTTGGAGGACAAAGGCGATTTCGGCCACTTGGAGCTCGGGAGGTTAGGGTTTTGAGGAGAGAGAGAGAGAGTCTCGTTCGCCTTTTATACCCAGTAAAATTTCAAACCAAATCTCGGTCGAGATGAATGTGGGAAACCGAGGTTGCTCCTTGGAATGTGTTACGCTAGAATAGTACCACGCAAAAGCCTTAAATTTATAAACTCCATCTAATCTCCTAAACACCTAGCGAACCCACAGTGTATGGGTCGTTTCGTAGAAAGAAAAGCATTCTGAGGTCGAACACAAAGACTAAGGTGAAATTGAATCATGCAATTATCATAGATAGTATGAGTCTAATTAAGAAAACAAATAGGAAATAAAGAAATGAAAATCATATGTTTTGGATGGGTTTTATGGTGATCAAGCAAAGATCACAATAATGCAATATTATCAACAAATCAACAACACAAACCTAAGATGTAAGATCGAAGTATGAAAGGGGATTCTAGAGATTAGGACTTCCGACTATGGCAAGGACTCAAGCTTCTAATCAACCAAGGACAAGCTGCGGTAATGTTGGGATGGAATGTTATACTAATGGGACCAATCACCGGGTAGGTCTCATGCTCTGCTAGTCCCGCACCTAAGGTTGTATTACCGGGTAAGTCTCAAGGAACCTAAGGTTGGGAATTCTACACAAACCGGGTCACTACCTAGGGGCAAACTTCTCCTTATCAGGTAAGTCTCGGGAAGGCAAGTCCTAAGCAACGATCCTAGCACACTCAATCCAATAGCGGCGTTTTTTTGGCTTACTACTACCTAGAGTTCATCATCTTCTACACCTAAGAGTGGGAATTACTGGGTAAGTCTCTTCCCTCACTTAGTTTACTAACATAGGTCACCCTAATCTAGATTGGGCTCAACAAACACTAGGATTTCAACTCTTAAACATCCTAACATGAAGATATATCTTCATAAGAACAACAGCTCACAAATCTCGGGTGAATCAAGAACATCTCAACCGAAATTGATGAAGAATGTTAGCATGAAATATTGCGATATTTTAGGCGCTTTTTCTAATTGTTTTTCATCCATTACAGTGTTCATTGATAAGGCATTGAAGCATTTGTTAGCTAGTTTGTCTATATTTTTGATATGGAGGTCTACATTAGCTTTGTGTTGATTATAGGAGAATAAGAGCTAAAACCGGACCAATTGAGAAAGATAGGAGAAGATTTGAGCACATCCAAGGATTAGGAACACATCAAAGATGTCAAAGGAGATGCTAGGATGAGGAATGACACGACACAAAGGAAACCACAAGCAATTTACACTTCCACGCTCTAAAATACGGTCGTAGAGAAGTCCATGCTCTAAACCACGGCCGTGGATCTTGGCATCATAAACGTGGAGTATTCCAGAGAGTTACACGGTGTAAAGTACGGTCGTGGAAATCATATGGAACCGTAATCCAATTCCACGCTCTAAACCACGGTCGTGGAACCCCATGAGACCGTGATTTAGGCGATCTTTTGACGAATTAATTATTTCCACATCATTTACGCACATGGGCCGGACGGTTATTTTATTATTTCTTATAAAAGGGTCAGAGAAGAGAGTTTCGGACATCGACGCTTATTGCTTAGTCTTGCATAGGGTTGTTGGCGAGAGTTCGAGAAGGATCTAGCGGAAGCGCCGACAATTTAGATTTCGGAAGATCGTGTGTGGCGGAAGTTGCGCCCTTTTTCTAGGTTTTGTTATTGAAGACGGATTGACATCCCGTTCTTTATACCTGCCTTAGATTTTGTGAGGTTTTGTGTTCTATTCCGAATCCATTGAATATTCCGATTTGTATTTCGGATTTGAGATTAACTTTGAGTTATATTTGAGATTTCGAAAGTTTTCATCTTTCATTCTTCTTAAATTGATTTGTGATATCCTGACAATGGTTATTGGCTAAAACCCTTTAGCAATTCTAAGGTGAAGGGTTGATAGTTGCGGCTTAGATGATGATTGATCGATCGTAAATTGATTGGAACCTTAGAGTTAGAGAGATCTCGTCGACGAACCAAGATCACGGTCTGTTCTTGAACTTCCACGACCGTGGAACTCAAGAACTACCCGTGATTTACCCTAGTTTACGAATTTTGCTTTTACTTTGATCCAAGGTTAAAGATTAGCTTTAACCTAGTCTAGGTTTTCCCTTTTCTAGGTAGTAGTGAAGCCTCAACAACCTCTACTTCGATTTCTAGTGTCTTAACCTTAATCGGTTTAATTAGCCTTGATCCTTGGGTTACAAGTTTGGGTATTTGATATTAATTCTTGTCTTTAGATCCTTTCTATACTGAAGCCTCAACAACCTTTATAGAGAGTGTCCTTAGATAAGTCATATAAAGTCTTGGAACTTCATCGTACATTGCTTTTCCTTAGCATACCTGATAGCATGAATTATAGTCTATATTTTAGGGTTTGTTTGGACGTTATATCTTCAATAATCTGCATGTTTGTATGTATTATATGTGATTATATTACCATTTCATCTACCTTTGCGAGAATCGAGGTCTACACCTAGTTTTGCTGTAATTGTAGGTAAAATGGCGCGTTTTGCATCAAAAAGGAGCAAAAGGAGTCATGAGTCATTTGGAGCTACATCCAGGGAGCATAGCCATGGTTTAAAGATTCACTTTGGACCAGTTTTGAGAGATTTCACATTCAGTTGTGACTCACCTCGGTTGACCAGAGATTCATCTCGACCGAGGTGATCCAGAGACGCCGACTCGACCGAGGCGAACACCTAGGACGCGGCGAGAATATTTTATTCTTGGCTGAGATCTTTTAAAATTGGAAAGTGATCTTATATTTTTGGGCTTGGCTCCTGGAAGGAAGAAGATCTTATATTTTACCTATTTTTATGGGAAAAGATCTTTCTAAGATATCTTATCTTTGGAGGGTTATTTTCCTATAAAAAGGGTTGGATATCCACAAATCCAGCATCACGCTATACCGTCGATTAGGGTTTATAGCACGCAGCAGCAGCAACATACTCCAATTGGGGAGATTCGAAGAACCTTGTTGAAGGTTGAAGGAAGATTGAAGTCTATAGCTTTTATAGATTTTTGGAGGGTTTTGTAAGATTGTCTTTAATTCCCTCACTTGTTGTCTTGTCTTGTTGGATTGCTATCCAAGGAACGCTTTGTTGTGATATTTGATTCAGTTATTGAAGTCTTTTCCATTAAATTCTTCTTGTTCAAATATTCACCCTCTTCCCATATATTTTAATACTTTCATAATGATGATGAGTGGCTAATTTCCTTGTGTGATTCTAGGGTGATTGGCTGAAGGTTGTGGGGAAAACAATGATAGAATAATCTTAGATTCCAGTAGGATCCTGAAAGTTCGAGTCTTTAACGTTAACCCTATGCATCTCGTTCAGTCGATGAACATCTCGGCCGGGGTGGAATTTGGCTGACCGAGGTGACTTATCTGATCCTAAACTGAGAGTTAAGTGTTAGAATTTGCCAAATCCTATTCTTATTACACCTTTCCTGGTTCAAAGCAAGCTTAGGATGAGACTTACCCGGTAATTCCTTAGTTTGTGTACCAACGATCATAAGTGTAGGTAATAAAGGTTTATCCTTTATTGGGGTTTAGGTGTGCTTCCATCCCATCTTTGTGAGTTAGCCTGAGACTTACCTGGTAAAGGTTGATTCTATTCCCTTAGATGGTGTGTTAGTTTGAGGTTATAGTTCTTTATCTTAATTCCTTGAGACTTACCCGGTAATTGGAGTTGCGGTTTAGGATTAGTGATTAATGAGACTTACCCGGTGATGTACTCCACTTTAGTAACACCTTCCCCACGCAAAAATCTCAGCTTTGTCCGCTTATCTTTAGATCTTGAGTTGGAACCACAACTAGATGCTTTAATCCCTAGAATTGCATGTTTTCTTTATTGACTTCTTATTCATCTTGATTGTGTTAATTGCTCTTGTGGTTAGTATTCACGAAGCTTACCGTTATTGACTTTGTTTCACCGAGTCCCTGTGATCTACCCCTGGATTTTCCTTGCTTTTACTACGATTGACCCGTACACTACGGGTTCGCATCCTTGTTTTAAGCTTAAGTCTAGGGTTATAAATTTAAAGCTTGCACACACCGTTTGGAGCGAACAAGTTTTTGGCGCCGTTGCCGGGGACTTGGTCTAGACCGAGCCGGTACGGTTTGCTCTTGGGGCGCTTGCCCCCGTGTCATCTAACCACTCTACTTGAGTGTTTTTTGCAGGTTCTTTCTTAGGTATATGCGAAGAACCCGCACTGGGAAGGAAATCGTTCCTTACGATCCTGAACCAGAAAAGACATACAAGCGACGCTTAAGAGAAGCGAAGATGGCCCAACAAGACGACCGCGATCTTGCGGCCGAATTGAAAGAGGCGCTAGAGCTGCTACGCCTCAGCAAGGAAGAACTAAGGCAAGAGAAAGAAGAGAATCGCACCAAGACAGCAACAATCGAAGCGGAGATTGCAGTCATACGAAACCAGATTCTACAACGACCGAGGGAAGATCCTCCTATTGATCCTCGACCGATGCAGGATCCAGTAGTTGACCCTCGACCGAGGCAGGTTCCAGTACCTGACGCCCCGGCCGATGTACTTCCACCTCGGAGACCAGTCCGAGATGTTCTTCTTGCAGGAATCCCACAAACCTAGGTCAAAGGATGGACCCTAATCAACAACTGAGGCGTCCAGGAGTGAACCTAGGAGATCCAGCGGATCATGACTACGAACTTCGACCGCAAGTTCTATCCATGATTCGCCAATGCCAATTCGGAGGGCTAGAGAAGGAATCACCACATCAACATCTTCAAAACTACGAGATCTTGATGGAAACCTTGCGACCTTCCAGAATTGAAAATAACAACTACAAGCTAAGACCTTTTTACTTTTCTTTAAAAGATAGAGCTCTTACTTGGTATCAATCTCTTCCTCCAGGAAAAATTAGCACTTGGGAGGAGATGACTACGGAATTCTTGACCAAATTCTTTCCCCCCTCAAAGACCGCTGAAATGAGAGGGAAGATCAATGCTTTCATTATGAAGGAAAAGGAGAGCTTGTCCAAATCTTGGGAGCGGTTCAAGGATATCCTTTTGGATTGCCCACATCATGGGATTCCAAAGATCGAGTTGTTGGAGATCTACTTCAAAGGACTGGACGGAAGCACCCAGTTCAATCTCCAACTACTCTCCGCCGGTACCTTCATAGACATGGCGATTGATGAGGCTTGGGACTTCATTGAGAAGCAAGGCTTGCACATGGAGAAATATACCCACCAGGGAGCTAAAGGTGGAGTTAAAAGAGTCAACTTTCAAGAGACTCAATCCAACAACAATCAACTCACGTCTTTGAAGAACGACGTGAAGCAATTGAAGGAACTCTTGGTTGCTCAAACCAAGAAGGAAGAGCAAGGGCAAAGGAACAACAACAACAACGGGTACCGTAACAACAACAACGGTCCCCGAAACAACTATAACAACAACAACAATAGAGGGTCCAATAGCAACAATTGGAGGACGAACAATCAAAGCAACCAGAATCCTGGTAACAATTATTCTAACTCCAACTCTAATAATTCCTCTAACCCTTTCCTCTCTTCCCCTTCTTCTTCTTCTACTCCATTAAAAAGCCAAGGGCAAGGATCAAGTTCGTCTCAACCGGAAAAGAAAGACGCAGTTCTGGAGGCTATCTTGATCAAGCTTAGTGCTATGGAGACTTCTATGACTTCATTTTCGAGGGCCCAAAAGTCCTTCGAACAACAACTTGCAAATAGGGCGAATGAAGCGCCAAGAGATCCAGGGAAGCTTCCAGCAAAGACGGAAAGCAACCCTAAGGGCCAGTGCATGGCCATAACGACGAGGAGTGGACTTAAAACTGCAGATCCAGTACCTCGTTCGACGCAGACCACCTAGGTCCAGATCCAGTCGAAGAACACCTCGACCGAGATGCCAACCGAGGCGGAGCAACAGAAAGCAGGAGGGACAACAGAAACTTATATTCCACCTCCTGCATACAAACCACCACTTCCATTCCCCCAGTCGAGGGCCAGAGCACATCTAGACAAGCACTTTGGGAAGTTTCTTGACTTGATGAATAAGCTGCATATTAACATTCCTTTCCTTGACGCTATTTTAGGTATGCCCGCCTATGGGAAGTTTTTAAAAGAAATCTTATCAAGGAAGAGGAAGCTGGAGGATGTTGGTGAAGTTAGGATGACATCTAAATCCTCGGAGCTTATCAAGATCATGAAGGAGAAGATGCCACCTAAATTAAGAGATCCCGGCTCATTTTGCATTCCCATTCAAGTTGGGGATGTCACTTGTGAAGCCCTTTGTGATCTAGGAGCCAGCGTGAGCATCATCCCGCTGGAGCTATGCGTGAAGATCGGTCTTGGAGAGCCCAAGCCGGTTAATATTCGACTTTATATGGCGGATCGCTCCATCACCCATCCCGTGGGCATCTTGGAGGACGTTCCGGTCAAGTTAGGTAACTTCTATCTACCTATAGATTTTGTTGTACTTGACATTCCCGCAAATTATTCCGTTCCTATTATTCTCAGGAGGCCATTTCTAGCAACTTCGGGTTGCAATGTTGATTGTAAAAACGCCAAGTTGAAGTTCAACATTGGTGGTGACCAAGTGGAGTTTGCATTGCTTGCCGCAATGAAGGGAGAGCAGCTAACTGATTATATCTTCAACATCTACGATGAAGAAGAATCAAGAGAATTGGTGAGATCTATCCTTATTAACGATCCACTCGAAAGAGTTATTAGTTTTAGTTTAATAGAGGAAGGTATAGATGCTTCTTGTGATGCAGATATACGGAGCTTGAAGGCCCTGGAAGAAGATCCAGGAGCTAAAACTGAGACACTACTTCAGGAGACGAAGATCTCTAGTTTCGGTTCCAGTTGCAGTACCTCGACCGAGGCACTTCCTGGACTGAGCGAGGCGACCGAAGAACATCTCGGTCAACGCCTCTGCGCCTCGACCGAGGTCGATGGCGAGACGATTCCAACTGAGACTTCCGAAAGTCCAGTTTCTAACACCACTCTGCTGGAAAGAGGAAGCAAGGATCCCCCTCTGAAAGCACCCCCAGTCGTGGAGCTTAAACAACTCCCTAGTCACTTGAGGTATGTCTTTCTTGGACCGGATTCTACTTATCCCGTTATTGTTAGGGCTTCCCTTTCCGAATCTGAATTGTCTAAATTAATGCATGTCCTGAGAAAGCATCGAAAAGCTATAAGTTATACCACGGACGATCTTATTGGCATTAAACCTTCTTTCTGCATGCATAGAATTCTAATGGAAGATAATCATAAGACTTCACGGGAACCTCAAAGACGGTTAAATCCGATCATGAAAGAGGTTGTGAAGAAGGAAATTCTTAAGTTGTTGGATGCAGGTATTATATATCCTATCTCGGACAGCAAGTGGGTTAGCCCGGTGCATGTCGTTCCGAAGAAAGGAGGGATGACCGTTGTGACGAATAAGAACAACGAGTTGATCCCAACGAGGACCGTTACGGGCTGGAGGGTTTGCATTGATTATAGGAAGCTGAACACGGCGACTCGGAAGGATCATTTTCTGCTTCCCTTCATCGATCAAATGCTCGAACGGTTGGCCCAGCATTCAAACTTTTGCTACTTGGACGGCTATAGTGGATTCTTCCAGATTCCTATCCATCCGGATGATCAGGAGAAGACCACTTTTACTTGTCCTTGGGGGACGTTTGCCTATCGGAGGATGCCATTTGGATTGTGCAATGCACCCGCTACCTTCCAGCGATGCATGATGGCTATCTTTTCCGAGTACATAGAGGAGATCATGGAGGTATTCATGGATGATTTTTCTGTATATGGTTCCTCTTTTGATGATTGCCTATCTAACCTTTCGCTAGTGCTTAAAAGATGTGAAGACACTAATCTCGTCTTGAATTGGGAGAAGTGTCATTTTATGGTTAATGAAGGCATTGTGCTAGGACACCTCGTTTCTAATCGAGGTATTGAGGTCGATCGAGCTAAGATCGAGACTATTAAGAAACTCCCTCCTCCTTGTTCTGTTAAAGGTGTGAGGAGTTTTCTCGGGCATGCAGGTTTCTACAGGAGATTCATCAAGGACTTCTCTAAGATTTCTAAACCTCTAACTAACCTCTTGAATAAAGATGTTGTTTTTGAGTTTTCGCAGGAGTGTCTTGATGCTTTTTACAGGATTAAGGAAGCGTTGATCTCCGCTCCCATTATCCAACCTCTTGATTGGACCTTGCCCTTTGAGGTCATGTGTGACGCTAGTGATGTAGCCGTAGGAGCGGTGCTTGGACAGAAGAAGGATGGCCGGACCACCGCCATTTACTATGCTAGTAAGACGCTAGATGTAGCCCAGCGCAACTACGCTACCACTGAGAAGGAGTTATTGGCGGTTGTATATGCTTTCGAGAAGTTTCGTTCCTATCTAGTGGGGGCGAAAGTCATTGTCTACACCGACCATGCAGCCATTCGTTACTTGTTGGCTAAGAAAGATGCCAAGCCGCGCCTTATTCGATGGATTCTCCTGCTTCAAGAGTTTGACCTAGAGATCCGCGATAAGAAGGGATCCGAGAACTCAGTTGCGGATCACCTCAGCCGGCTACCGGAATCTTCCCGCGAGACGGATGACCCACCCATAGACGATTCATTCCCCGATGAGCACTTACACTTGTTGGAGCGTTTGATGGATTTACTTACTTCATCCCACGATGGAGGTGAAGTATGGGGTGAGGGCACCTCCCATCACATATAGAGACGCATCATGGTCCAGCTAGCGACCTTAAATCAAGCGCTTCTTGGGAGGCAACCCAAGGTATTGCTTTCTTTTCCCGTTTTCTAGTCTAGTTTAGATAGTTTTTGTTTTTGCTTTGCTTTGCTTTGTTTTTGGCGTTCTAGACAGACAACAGGAAACATCTAAGAAAGGAGCATAACTGGAAGGACAGAAGTTCGAGATTTTGAGAAGACAAAAGCATCTCGGTTACTGTCAGAGTACCTCGACCGAGACGATTCTTGAGCAACCGAGGCGACTAGGGTTTTCTGCAGAGCCACCTCGGTCCGTACCACCTCGGTCCAGTCGAGACCATCTCGACCGAGGTGATAGCAGATCCAGGAACAGTATAAAAGGGGGAAAATTTTATTTTTTACCTTTTTACTTCCTTCGACTCGACCGCGGCGCTCCCCACCTCGCTTCCTCAGTTTTTGCTCGTTTTCGAAGTTTTCCGCTTCCAAACTGCGATTGAAGGGTAGAGGATCCTATTGCAACTACAGATCTGCGAAGAAATCGAACGAATCGACCGAAACGAGGTAAAAACAGTCGAAACCCTAACTCGTTCATTCGCTTCAATTTGGGCTTTGGTTGCCCCTGAATCTGCTGAGAAAAGGCTTAAGTACCCCATAGGAAGTAATTGTAGTGATTTTTGGGGGAAAAGAACTGAATTTCTGAGATTGGAATCGTAAACTGTTGCGCCTCGGTCCAGTCGAACTGCATCTCGACCGAGGTGATTCTTGAGGATTGTCAGCGACCGAGGTGATCTGACAGTAGTTGAGAGAAAATGAGTTCCGATCGTCGCCTTGCCCTCAGAGATAGATCCTCACCTTCCCCTTCTTCTTCTTCCTCCCGACCTTACCGCCCGGTGATCCACGAGAGATGCCGGGTAGATTATGAGCGTATAGCTAGCCGTCCAGTTATTGCACCACATTTCCTGACACGTGTCAGCTTTCGATTGCCTAGGGTTAGATGGAGACCTTAGGAGGATGATTACCACTGTTGGGCTGGATCAGTTTACTGAGATCCGAGCCCCAGCCTACTTGGAGCCGACCTTAGAGTTCGTTAGCTCCTTTTCCTACCTTCCCACAGAGCAGTTTGTGAAGTACCGGTTGATGAACCGGAACTTCATAGTTCCCTTAGAGGTTTGGAGAGAGATTTTCGGCTTTTCTGAGCCCACCGCCACTGACTTCCCCTCCCGATCTGTAGCTAGGGAGTTCTGGGGGCAGATTGACCATATTACTGAGCATGCAGACAGATGGCGCCCTGGAGATTCCAGGGAGAAGGTCATCTTCCACCCAGCCTTCAGATTAGCCCATAGGATATTCAGCGAGACACTTCTGGCGCATACTGAGACGCCCCAGAAGATCCGACAAGGCAAGCTTTTTAGTCTTTACTGTATGGTCACGGGGGGTTTCCCAGACTTTGGCTTGATCTTGGCAGAGGACCTGCACAGGATCAATACTAAAGCGAAGGGAGACATTTGCTGCGGAGGTCTAGTCACCCACATAGCTACTTTTCACGGGATGGACCTCAGTGCTTGTACGATGGCGGCGGCTCCAAAGCCGCTTGGACTTCAGGAGATGATCACACGGAGGATTTTGGTTCCCCGCGGTTTGACCACTCCATATGTTGCTATGCCGTGGGAGCGGACTGCGCCACAAGGGATCCGCTGGTCTGCCCAGTTCACAATTTTTGATCCACATTATTGACAGACAGCTTGGGCTCCACTGATGGAGGATCATAGGGAGGCAGCAGCTGCCCCAGCTGAGGATGAGGAGGAGGAGGCTGACGATGATGAGGATACAGTAGATGAGAGAGATGGTGGAGTCCCGATGGATACAGGGACAGATACTGCAGGGACGAGCGCACCGCCGATCATAGACTTGGATGATGAGGAGGATACTGAGCCTGCACCTGCTGCGCCACCTGCTAGATCTGCTAGGCGTCGGACACGCTGTCATAGAGATTCGGAGGCTCATCGTCGGATCGATGATCTGACAGACCAGATGATAGATTCTTATGCTGCCCTTATTGTGGACATGCATGAGAGATTTGCTGCCCAGCACCGACAGATTGACAGCTGGACTCATCAGATGTTGGAGGGGCAGCACTATCAGCGCAGGATGATGGAGCTACAGTTCCAGCAGACTATGGGCTATCCGTTCGACCCGACGCAGTATCCGTACATGCCACCACCACCACCACCGGATCAGGACTATTGATGAGCTGCAGGATTTTCTTTATTATACTTTTTATGCAGTTCAGCGATTTATCCGGTGAGTACTCTCATTTCCAGACTTATATTGACCCACTGGGACAGTGTGTCCCAAGTATGGGGTGTTTGTATTTATTTGATGACTATTTGATGTACTTATTTGACTATTTTGATGTATGACATTTTATCGGATATTTTATTTATGCTTCACTTCTGCATTTATATGATTATCTGATATTACATGCATACCTACAGGTTAGTTGATTGAGAAAAACATCGAAACCGAAAAAAAATGGTTTTTAAGAAATTTTTTTGACCTCGACCGAGTCAGTCTTGGCCAAACGAGGCGTTTCACCTCGGTTGAACCAAGAACACCTCGACCGAGGTGTGTTAACTGAGAGTTTTCGAAAACGATTTTCGTGTTGCTTATGTGGATATGATCTCAGTGAAGATCTTGTTTAATGACTGGTTTTAAATTCTTTATGTGTTTGAAAGGTTTTATAATATGTTTAAGTTGCTAAATGCTTTGTTTGAAATTATTGGCATGTTTAATACTTTGTTTTTATCCAGATTATGTTGAATTTGAAGGTTGACACCACAAGATAAGTTCTCTCACTTTCTTCCTGGAAAGACCAAGGCAATTCATTCTCTTCTTCTTCTTCTTCTTAATCATGCTTAGCCCCTCATATACATTTTGCCTCCCTTTACCTATCCGGGAATTTGGAAGCAAGCGAAGTGGTGAAAGCAAGTGAAGTAAAGTTGAGAAGTGGCTGGAAGTGAAAGTTTTAGAATGCAATAATAGGTTTGGGGAAGTCAATCATGAAGATGAGTAACTCGGCACCATTCACATAGCCGGGTGTTTGTGTCTTGCCAAAGTCGGATTGAGCGATATTCCTAACGGGTCATGGTATGTGCATCAAGGGTTTGATGCATCTCAAGAAATTGATGATTGCTGATTTCCTAGGCTTCGGTTATTGTGCACCTCTGTCCATGCATCCCAAAAAGTAAAGTAAAAGAAAAAGTATGAAATAAGCAAAGCTTATTGGTGGAAGATGTTGCAAGTCAAAGTGAAAGTGAAGTTCATCCTTTTCCCGGATTCTAGCACCACATTACCTTACATACATCCCTACCCTACACGTTTCTTGACCTTTTCTTTTGGGAAGCCCTTGAGACCTTGAGCTAGTTGATTGACTTAGTGGTTTAAACTGGATTATACATGATTAATTTTGGTAATTATGACTTATTATGCATTCTATGGTTTTATGCAAAGATGAACAACTTTCCTATATTTATAAAATGTTTTGAGCATATTGAGTTTTAAATTCCATGAAGTATTCTCTTAGAGTGATCTATGATTGTAACACACCAAAAAAAAATGTTTTTGAAAGACTTTTCATTGATTTTCTTGACTTATAATCCATTCTATCTTGTCTTCTATATGCGGAACTTGCTTGGGGACAAGCAAGGGCTAAGTATGGGGTATTTTGATAGCATGAATTATAGTCTATATTTTAGGGTTTGTTTGGACGTTATATCTTCAATAATCTGCATGTTTGTATGTATTATATGTGATTATATTACCATTTCATCTACCTTTGCGAGAATCGAGGTCTACACCTAGTTTTGCTGTAATTGTAGGTAAAATGGCGCGTTTTGCATCAAAAAGGAGCAAAAGGAGTCATCAGTCATTTGGAGCTACATCCAGGGAGCATAGCCATGGATTAAAGATTCACTTTGGACTAGTTTTGAGAGATTTCACATTCAGTTGTGACTCACCTCGGTTGACCAGAGATTCATCTCGACCGAGGTGATCCAGAGACGCCGACTCGACCGAGGCGAACACCTAGGACGCGGCGAGAATATTTTATTCTTGGCTGAGATCTTTTAAAATTGGAAAGTGATCTTATATTTTTGGGCTTGGCTCCTGGAAGGAAGAAGATCTTATATTTTACCTATTTTTATGGGAAAAGATCTTTCTAAGATATCTTATCTTTGGAGGGTTATTTTCCTATAAAAAGGGTTGGATTTCCACAAATCCAGCATCATGCTATACCGTCGATTAGGGTTTATAGCACGCAGCAGCAGCAGCATACTCCAATTGGGGAGATTCGAAGAACCTTGTTGAAGGTTGAAGGAAGATTGAAGTCTATAGCTTTTATAACTTTTTGGAGGGTTTTGTAAGATTGTCTTTAATTCCCTCACTTGTTGTCTTGTCTTGTTGGATTGCTATCCAATGAACGCTTTGTTGTGATATTTGATTCAGTTATTGAAGTCTTTTCCATTAAATTCTTCTTGTTCAAATATTCACCCTCTTCCCATATATTTTAATACTTTCATAATGATGATGAGTGACTAATTTCCTTGTGTGATTCTAGGGTGATTGGCTGAAGGTTGTGGGGAAAACAATGATAGAATAATCTTAGATTCCAGTAGGATCCTGAAAGTTCGAGTCTTTAACCTTAACCCTAAGCATCTCGTTCAGTCGATGAACATCTCGGCCGGGGTGGAATTTGGCTGACCGAGGTGACTTATCTGATCCTAAACTGAGAGTTAAGTGTTAGAGTTTGCCAAATCCTATTCTTATTACACCTTTCCTGGTTCAAAGCAAGCTTAGGATGAGACTTACCCGGTAATTCCTTAGTTTGTGTACCAACGATCATAAGTGTAGGTAATAAAGGTTTATCCTTTATTGGGGTTTGAGTGTGCTTCCATCCCATCTTTATGAGTTAGCCTGAGACTTACCCGGTAAAGGTTGATTCTATTCCCTTAGATGGTGTGTTAGTTTGAGGTTATAGTTCTTTATCTTAATTCCTTGAGACTTACCCGGTAATAGGAGTTGCGGTTTAGGATTAGTGAGTAGTGAGACTTACCCGGTTATCTACTCCACTTTAGTAACACCTTCCCCACGCAAAAATCTCAGCTTTGTCCCCTTATCTTTAGATCTTGAGTTGGAACCACAACTAGATGCTTTAATCCCTAGAATTGCATGTTTGCTTTATTGACTTCTTATTCATCTTGATTGTGTTAATTGCTCTTGTGGTTAGTATTCACGAAGCTTACCGTTATTGACTTTGTTTCACCGAGTCCCTGTGATCGACCCCTGGAATTCCTTGCTTTTACTACGATTGACCCGTACACTGCGGGTTCGCATCCTTGTTTTAAGCTTAAGTCTAGGGTTATAAATTTAAAGCTTGCACACACCGTTTGGAGCGAACAATACCTTTGCAACTCTTAACTCTATCCTTAGTTCTTTAGTATATCTTGAATCGATTGCCACAATCAGACACCTGGATCTTTAGGGTTGCTGTTTTCCCAATATTTGCAAAGCTTATTACATTCACTTGCTTGAAGATTTGTGAACTAAATTTGTTCCCCCCAAATCCCTTAGTTTGATACACTAGAATTCTTGCTTTACTACGCCGATCCGTACACTGCGGGTTCGCCTGCTTGATTCTAGTTTTATAAATTTAATGTTTATTTGCACGCACGCTAAGTGGCGAACAAGTTTTTGGCGCCGTTGCCGGGGATTTGGTTTAGGCCGAATTCGGTTATCTGTTGTCAAGCTTGGGAGCATTCCCTTGTTATTTGATATCTCCTTTGAGTGATATTTATAGGTTACCTTAGATATATGCGAAGGTCTAGGAACAACAAAGACCTCTTACCTCTTGATCAAGAACTTGAGAAGACTTTGAGGAAGAAGCTCAAAGAAAGAAATATGGCTGAAAACAAGGAGTGGGATCTTCAAGCAGAGTTGGAGGAATCCGAAGCTCAACTTAGATGGAGCGAGAAGACTCGAAAGGAAGAATCGGACCTTCATCAATTGCAAATTGATGAACTCAGGGACATGATGTTTCAAATGAGGCTGTAATTGAGCGATTCCAAGAAGAAGAAGAGAACGAAACCGGCAAGATCGGTTAGAACCAACTCATCCGATGAGGATAGCGACTCGTCCATGCCACCGCTAGAGGACATTAATCCGATGATCAACATGAATCAATATAACTCAAGACCGCCTGCCAATTATCGTGTCCCGGCTGGGGGTGCGAGAGCCGCACATGTAGATGAAGAGCCAAGAACTCTTGGCCAAAGGATGGATTCAATTCAGCAACCACGCCGTCTAGGTGTGAACTTTGATGCTGATGATATGCAGGGGTTTAGCTTCAACCCACAAGTTATTACCATCGTTCGCCAAAGTCAGTTTGGAGGAACGAGTGCTGAATCTCCACATCAACATTTACAGAATTTTGAGATCTTGATGGAGACAATGAAGCCAAAGAATACAACTACCAACAATTACAAGATCAAGTCATTCTTCTTCTCTTTGAAAGGGAAAGCTTTATCTTGGTATCAAGCTCTTCCAAATGGAAGACTCAACACATGGGAGGATCTTTCTTCGGAGTTCCTCACCAAATTCTTTCCGCCATCCAAGACGGCGGAGTTGAGAGGTAAGATTAATGCATTTTCTATGAGATCTAATGAAAGTTTGTTCCAGTCTTGGGAAAGATTTCAGGATTTACTATTGGATTGCCCACATCATGGCATTTCCAAATTGGAGCTATTGGAGATATACTATAAGGGGCTGGATATGGAAACACAATTCAAGCTCCAATCACTTTCATGTGGTACATTCATGGACATGAGGGAAGATGATGCTTGGGACTTCATTGAGAAGCAAGCCCGAGTCATTGAGAAGTATTCTCACCAGAAGGTAGAAGCAAATCGAGTGGAGCAAGGAGCAAAGCTAACACAAGCCTCTCAAACTCAAATCTTTTCTCTCAACTCCGAGATTAAAGAATTGAAGGAAGTCATCAAGGCTAGCTTTCCAAAGAAAAAGGAGCAAGATGTTGGTTATTTAGGGAACAACAATAACCACAATGGGAATGAGAACACAAATCGCAACAACCGGAACAACAACCGGAACAATTGGAACAACAACAACAACCGGAATAAAAATTGGAACAACAATAGGGGTTCAAATAACAACAATTGGCGTTCCAACCAACAACAAAACTCCGGTAATTCTTATCCCAATTCAAGAAATTCACTAACTCCACCTTCTTCTTCTTCTTCCATTCCTTTGAAAAGTCAGGGACATACATCTAATAGTGGAAGCACTTCGGGGAAAGAGAAGCCCGATCCCATGTTGGAAACAATCTTGGGAAAGCTTCAAGGATTGGAGAATCACATTACTAAGGTTGATAAAGCCCAAAAGATTTTAGAAAACCAAATGTTTGGCAATGCTGAGGAAGTTCCTAGGAATCAAGGAAAACTTCCAGGAAAGACGGAGGATAACCCGAAAGGAAGGGTGATGGCTATCACAACTAGGAGCGGAGCAACAACCACCGACCCGCAACCTAAGTTTGTGGAAGTTCCCGTCGAAAAAGAGAAGGAAAAGGGGAAGGAGAAGGAAGACATGTACATTCCCCCTCCAGCTTACAAACCTCCCCTACCATTCCCACAATCTAGAGCAAGAGCGCGTCCAGACAAGCAATTCGGTAATTTTATTGAACTCATGAGCAAACTGCATATTAATATACCTTTCATTGATGCAATCGCAGGTATGCCAGCTTATGGAAAGTTCTTAAAGGAGATCCTCTCTAACAAGAGGAAATTAGAAGACTTTGGAGAAGTCAAGATGAGTTCGGATTCGTCGGATCTCATTAAGACGATGAAAGAAAAGATGCCCCCAAAGCTGAAGGATCCGGGGTCATTTTGTGTTCCCATAGGAGTGGGAGATGTCACATATGATGCATTATGTGATTTAGGAGCAAGCGTTAGCATCATTCCGCTTGCCTAATGCAGGAAGATCGGTTTAGGCGAACCTAAACCGGTGAAGATGACGTTATACATGGCGGATCGATCCATAACTCGTCCCGTCGGCATAGTTGAAGACGTCCCGGTCAAGCTTGGTAAGTTCTATGTTCCAATAGATTTTGTTGTGCTTGACATTCCTGCAGATAGTCCGGTCCCGATCATACTCGGAAGACCGTTTCTTGCAACATCCGGTTGTATGGTTGATTGCAAGAATGCTAGACTCGCCTTCGACATAGGAGAGGAAAAGGTAGAATTTGTTCTTTCCATTTTGATGAAAGAACCGGCTTTTGAAGAGGATATATTCAACATCCATGACGAAGAGCTATCTAGAGAGGAAGTAAGTTCGATTCTCTTCAAAGATCCCTTGCAAAAGGTGATCACTATGAGCATTATGGACACAGAGGAAGAAGAGGAATGCAATGAGAAAATTGAAGCTTTAGAGAAGCAAAAGGAAGTGTATGAAGAAGAGTTTGAAAAACTCTACGATGGGTTAGAGAACGTGAGGAATCACGGTCAGTCGTGCTATTCCACGGCCGTAGTTTCCACCAAATGACCGTAATCAACTATTCAGAGGACTCCAGTAAGTTACACGGCCAAAACCACGGCCGTGGAACAATGAGAGGCACCGTAATTGACTTCCACGCTCAAAACCACGGCCGTGGAGGAAACAGGGGAGCCGTAATTTTGGGAAAATCTGAGGATAATTACGTTCTTTCTACCACTTCTCTTGATTCTTCCCCAACAACTTCTATACCCTTAGAGACTTCTAAGGAAGCATTGGACACTCCTCAAGAGTCATTAGAGAGTCCTATAGTGATGGAATTGAAGCCACTTCCCGCACATCTAAGGTACGCATTTCTAGGACCTAATTCTTCCTTTCCGGTAATTGTTAGTTCCGATCTAAGTATAGATGAACATAGCAAGCTTATGATTGTTCTTAAGAAACATAGGAAAGACTTAGGTTACACTATAGAGGATCTAGTAGGAATCAAGCCCTCACTATGCATGCACAAGATCCTAAAGGAAGAAGATTTTAGAACTTCGTGACAACCTCAAAGGCGGTTAAATCCGACCATAAAGGAGTTTCTCAAGAAGGATATTCTTAAACTACTTGATGCAGGAATCATCTACTTTATATCCGATAGCAAGTGGGTGAGTCCCGTACAGGTGGTTCCAAAGAAAGGAGGAATGACGGTCATTACAAACAAGAACAATGAGCTCATTCCTACACGAACCGTGACGGGATGGAGGATGTGCATAGACTACCGCAAGCTAAACAACGCAACGAGGAAGGATCACTTCCCACTACCATTCATCGACCAAATGCTTGAGAGGTTAGCACAACACTCACATTTCTGTTATCTTGACGGTTATAGTGGTTTCTTTTAGATCCCGATACATCCGGACGATCAAGAGAATGCCGTTTGGGCTTTGCAATGCCCCAGCCACCTTTCAAAGGTGCATGATGGCTATCTTCTCGGAGTACATAGAGGAAATCATGGAGGTTTTGATGGATGACTTTTCTGTTTATGGTTCCTCTTTCGACAATTGTCTTTCTAACCTTTCTCTTGTGCTACAAAGGTGTGAAGACACTAACCTAGTTCTTAATTGGGAAAAGTGTCAATTTATGGTGAAAGAAGGCATTGTATTAGGACACTTGATCTCTAGTAGAGGGATTGAAGTGGATAAGGCTAAGATAGAGACTATAGAAAAGCTCCCTCCTCCATCTTCGGTGAAAGGGATAAGAAGCTTTCTAGGACATGCTGGATTTTATAGACGCTTTATAAAGGATTTCTCTAAGATATCAAAACCGCTTACTAATCTATTTATGAAGGATGCAGTTTTTTATTTCTCCCAGGAGTGTTTAGACGGGTTTAATAAGATTTGGGAAGCTCTAATCTCAGCCCCGATTATTCAACCTCCGGATTGGAATCTTCCATTTGAGGTTATGTGTGATGCAAGTGACGTAGCTATAGGGGTTGTGCTTGGGTAAAAGAAGGAAGGACGAACCCATGCTATCTACTATGCTAGCAAGATGCTAGATGAAGTGCATCTTAACTACGCCACTACCGAAAAAGAATTTCTAGGACATGCTGCATTTGAAAATTTTCGTTCTTATCTTGTAGGCGCAAAGGTGATTGTATACACATATCATGCTGCGACCCGGTATTTACTTGCAAAGAAGGATGCGAAACCAAGGGTAATTAGATGTATTCTTCTCCTACAAGAATTCGATCTAGAGATCCTTGACAAGAAGGGTTCGAAAAATTCTGTTGCGGATCATTTGAGTCGTCTACCACATCTAGAGGACGACAATCTACCCATAGATGACTCCTTTCCGGACGAGCATTTACATATAATAGAGGATTGCATCGACAAGATCACTAAAGGTAATGAACCATGGTTTGCTGATTTTGTTAACTATTTGGTTTGCCAGGAATTACCACCCGGATTATCCTTTGCACAAAGAAAGAAGTTGTTTAAGGATGTTTGGGAATACTTTTGGAATGAACCTCTCCTCTTTAAGAGAGGTCCTGACGGCATCATTCGACGATGTGTGCCGGAAAAATAGATGCAAAGCGTCATCCGTCATTGTCATTCACTACCTTGTGGAGGACATGCTAGCTCGAACAAGACTAGCGCTAAGGTATTGCAATCTCGATTCTTTTGGCCTACTTTATTTAAAGATGTGCAAACCTTTGTTTCCTACTGCGATGATTGTCAAAGAACAGGGAACATCTCTAGGAGAAACGAGATGCCTCTTAACAACATTCAGGAGGTAGAGATCTTTGACGTTTGGGGAGTAGACTTCATGGGACCTTTCCCATCATCTTGTGGAAACCAATACATACTTCTAGCTGTAGATTATGTTTCGAGATGGGTTGAAGCAATTGCCTTTCCTACTAATGATGCCATGGTTGTGATTAAGTTCTTTAACAAGACCATTTTCCCCCGATTTGGGACACCACAGACTATCATTACTGATGGAGGCTATCACTTCATTGCCCGACAATTCGAAGCCCTACTAGCTAAGTATGGGGTGACTCACAAGATCGCCACCCCTTACCATCCACAAACAAGTGGACAAATGGTAATTTCAAATCGGGAGATTAAAGGAATCCTAGAGAAGACGGTTTCAAGGACAAGGAAGGATTGGTCTTTGAAGCTAGATGATGCATTGTGGGCATACCGGACTGCATATAAGACTCCCATAGGTACGATACCATACAACCTTGTGTATGGGAAGTCTTGTCACTTGCCGGTATAGCTAGAACATAAGACGTATTGGGCAATAAAGTGGTTGAACTTCACCATAAAGGAAGTGGGCGAGAAGCGTCTCTTGGACCTTAACGAGCTTCAAGAACTTCGCTTAAACGACTACGAAAACGCCAAGATCTATAAAGAAAGAGCGAAGCGTTGACATGATAAGCATATCATTCCAAAAGACCTCGAAGAAGGAGATCAAGTTCTCCTCTTCAATTCAAGACTTCGTCTCTTTCCAGGTAAGCTTAAATCTCGTTGGACCGGACCTTATCTAATTAAACGTGTTTTTCCCGATGGTGTAGTTGAACTATGGGGTGAAAAGGGCGGAAGTGATGACATGAATTATGTACCATCATATTCATGCATATTGTAGAAGATTATCTCAGTTTACCTTGCATTTAGAGAGATTTTGTGTGCCTTTTATGTTCTATTCAATTATTTGTCGGAAATAGAGGTCTACACGAGTTTTTGATGAATTATAGGTAAATGGAGTGGAATTGGAAGCAAAAGCGGAGCAAGAAGTATCTAAGGATGTTAAGGAAGCTACAGGAGTCTCAAAGGGATCACAAAGAGCTAAGGAATCACAAAGGAGAAGCATAGAAGACGAGCCAAAAGAAGAGCACTTTCTGTTGAAGAAAATAGTGCCAATAAGCATATAAATCGGACGATTTTCTACCCCAGAAATCGAACGGTTTTGTGTGTAAATCGACTGGGTCGATTTTTTTTGTTTTTTGGCCAAATGAAAAGACGACACAAAGCCCAATTCTTTTGGGCTAGAGGAGAGTTTTGCCGAACGGCCCATTTGCAAGAAACTATAGAGGAGAACCCTAGGAACGAAAACGAGGAGGCCACAGCGGGAAATCTTTACACGTTTGAGAGAAATTGGAGATTCTTGGAGAAGGATTGAAGAACTTTTACCGGGAAGCCAATCTTGATTCTTATTTGTGAGATTTCTGTATTCCATTGAAGTCTTAGTGATTTTTGAACACGATATTGAGTTAATTGAGAGATACATTTGTTAGTTTCGAAATTGGTTTACAGATTTGAAGGTTATTGAATTTTTATTCAAGATTCGGTTTTCTTTGCGATATTTCACTCAATCTTTAATTTGATTCGATTTTGAAAATGGTTGGCTAAAACCCTTGTGATTTTGGGGAGAATAGTTGATGATTAAGGCTTAGATGATGATAGACTGAACTCATTCAAACATTAGGACCCTGAGAGTTTAGATTTTAGTTTTGCGACAACAGGAAAATCGGACTGTTCTTGAAGTAAATCGGCCGATTTTCTTATGAACAGCCCGATTTATTCTTCTGACGAACCTTAATTGAATCAATATTTAACCAAAACTAATCATTGCCTAAATCCCAACCTTGATTAACCTTTTTACCCACTAATTGAATGTATGAAGACACTTCAAACCTGATTCTACGTTTAATAGATTAAGATTTCAAGATTTGAGTAATAAAGAGACTCAACATCCTTTATTAAGATTCTAAGTGTGCTTTCTACTCTTTACTTTGGAGAGTCATATCCTGGAGTTTTAGATAGTTAGTTTGAACATAATTCTTGTCTTTAGGTCTTTCTATATTGCAGCCTCAACAACCCCTATAGAGAGAATCATTAGGTTAGTCATATAGGTTTTGGAACTTCACCGTACGATACCTACCTTTGAACACATAATCTTGGCAATATAAACTCTGTCCTATATCTATAAAATTGTCTTGAATCAAAAGCCGAAATCGGATACTTGAATCCTTGGAATCATTCTACCCTTATTTGATCACAAAAGCTTTTCACACTTTTCGCTAGATAATTGAAATTGAATTTACTCTCACCAAATCCCTGAGTTCGACTCTCGAATTCTTACCTCACTACAGCTAATCCGTACACTGCGGGTTCGCTTTGCTTTGAGTTCTAGATATAAATTTAAGACTTTGACGCACACACTTTTTGAGCGAACAAGTTTTTGGCGCCGTTGCCGGGGATTTGGTCTAGACCAAATTCGGTTTTCGATTGTCTAGCTTGAGAGCTCTTGCTCTTGTGATTTGATTTGTCTACTTGAGTGATCTTTGCAGGTTCTTTAGGTATATGTGAAAGACTAGATCCACTAAAGATCTAGTTCCTTTCGATCCCGAATTGGAGAGAACTTTGAGGAGAAAGTTGAAGGAAAAGATAATGGCTGAGAACGACGAGAGAAACTACCAGGCTGAACTGAATGAAGCTCAACGCCAACTTCAGTTGAGTGAGAAAGCACGAAAAGATGCTGAAACGAGTCATCAATTTCAGATTGATGAACTTAGAGCTATGATGTTGGACATGAAGTTGGAATTGAACGAATCCAGGAAGAAGAAGAAAGTCAAGACGCCAACTAAATCCATTAGAAATGACTCATCCGATGATGACGGGATTGATCCGGACATGCCGGAACTTGAGGAGATCGATCCATTACTTCGTCCTGTTCGGAACACCCCGAAACCAAGGGTTGTTCCTCGCCTCCCAACTAGGGACGTGAGAGTTGCTAATGACGATGATAGACCCCGAACTTTGGGGCAACAGATGGACCCAATTCAGCAACCGCGCCGTCTAGGTGTGGATTTCGGAGCTGAAGATATCCAAGAGTTTAGCTTCTCACCACAAGTCATCACCATGGTTCGCCAAAGTCAATATGGCGGAGCAAGTACTGAATCTCCACACCAACACTTGTAGAATTTTGAGATTCTCATGGAGACTATGAAGCCGAAGAAGCCTACTACAAGCAATTACAAGATCAAATCGTTCTTCTTTTCTTTGAAGGACAAGGCTCTAGCTTGGTACCAAACACTTCCAGCTGCAAAGCTGGCTACATGGGAGGAATTGTCTTCGGAATTCCTCACCAAATTCATTCCGCCATCCAAAACGGTGGAATTGAGAGGTAAAATAAATGCTTTTTCTATGAAACCTAATGAAAGCTTGTTTCAATCTTGGGAAAGGTTTCAAGATCTCTTGTTGGATTGCCCACACCATGGCATTTCCAAGCTGGAATTATTGGAGATCTACTACAAAGGATTGGATGTGGAAACACAATTCAACCTCCAATCTCTCTCTTGTGGCACATTCATGGATATGAGAGAGGATGATGCTTGGGACTTCATTGAGAAGCAAGCCCAAGTGATTGAGAAGTATTCCCACCGGAAGGTGGACTCAAATAGCCGGAATCAAGGCGATCCGGGAGCCAAGTTGACCCAAGCTGCTCAAACACAAATATTCTCCCTCAACAATGAGATCAAAGAGTTGAAGGAAGTGCTCAAAACAAGTCTTCAAAAGACTAAGGAGCAAGAAGCCAACTACATGGGGAGGGACAACAATCAAAGGAATGATAACCGGAACTCCAATTGGAACAACAACAACAATAACAATCGGAACTCCAATTGGAACAACAACAATAGGAACTCAAATAACAACAATTGGAGGTCAAATCAGCAAAATCCAGGTAATCCTTACTCTCATGCTGAAAAGGCTCTAACATCTCCATCTTCTTCTACTCCTTCAACAATCCAAGGACAATCAAGCGGATCAAACAAACCCGATCCCATGCTAGAGACAATCCTAGGCAAGCTACAAGGGTTGGAGAGTTATATAACTTCGGTTGACAAAGCTCACAAAGCTTTAGAAAACCAAGTATTCAACAAGGCCGGAGAAGTTCCAAGAGACCAAGGGAAACTTCCCGGGAAGACGGAAGATAACCCAAAGGGAAGGGTTATGGCAATAACTACTAGGAGCGGCAAGACAACTACCGAGCCTCAACCCAAAGTAGTCGAAACCACCACTAAAGAAGGGGAGGCAAAAGAGAAGGAAGAAGTTTATGTTCCTCCTCCCGCTTACAAACCACCTCTACCTTTCCCTCAATCTAGAGCGCGTGCACGCCTAGATAAACATTTTGGTAAGTTTGTTGAACTTATGAGTAAGCTGCATATTAATATACATTTTATGGATGCAATTTTAGGTATGCCAGCTTATGGGAAATTCCTCAAGGAGATCCTCTCTAACAAGAGGAAATTGGAAGACATAGGAGAAGTCAAGATGAGTATGGAGTCATCCGAACTCATCAAGACTATGACGGAGAATATGCCACCTAAGCTCCGTGATCCAGGATCCTTTTGCATACCCATCACTTTGGGAGAAGCTACCTATGATGCGCTTTGTGACCTTGGAGCGAGTGTGAGTATCATACCCCTTGCTCTATGCAAAGCAGTTGGTCTAGGAGAGCCTAGACCGGTGAAGATCACACTCTACATGGCTGATCGTTCCACCACTAAGCCGGTGGGGATATTAGAAGACATTCCGGTAAAGCTCGGTAAGTTTTACATCCCTATAGATTTTGTCGTTCTTGACATCCCTGCAGATTATCCGGTTCCCATCATTCTTGGAAGACCATTCCTTGCAACATCCGGATGCATGGTAGATTGCAAGAATGGCCAGCTGTCCTTCCATATAGGTGAAGAAAAGGTAGAATTCACACTCTCTTCCTTGATCAAGGAGCCAGCCTTGAGAGACGATGTTTTTGATATTTTTGATGAAGAAGAGTCTAGAGAGGTAGTAAGTTCAATCTTGATGAAAGACCCTCTTAAAAAAGTTCTTAGTATGAGCATCATGGAGGAAGGAGTGGAACATGATTGCAATGAGGATGTGAAAGCATTAAATAATGTGGAGGAAGAAATAGGAACAAGAATTGAAGAACTAGAATTAACTCCGGAAACTGTGACGAAAATCGACCTGCATGAAACAAATCGTCCGATTTGTGAAAAGGCAACCCGATTTTTGTCATCAGAAAGAAAAATCGACCTGACTAAACTAAATCGTCCGATTTGTTAAAAGGCAACCCGATTTTTTTCAACAGAAAGAAAAATCGTGCCTCAGATCGACCGATTAACTTCAGGGGAGTTCGATCTAGTAGGGAATTTTCTGAATTCTCCAAACTTCACCGCAGCTGCTCTCGAATCTAATGATGAAGTACCCCCTCCTCTAGAGGCCTCTCCCACAACATCCGAAGGCCACGATTCATCATCAATCAAGGTACCTCCATAATTAGAATCGAAGCCACTCCCCACGCATTTAAGGTACGCATTCCTTGGCACTAATTCCACATATGCGGTCATAGTTAATGCGAATTTAAATGATGCTGAACTAGAGAAACTTATGCATGTTTTGAAGCAACATAGGAGAGCATTAGGCTATACTATTGATGATTTAGTAGGAATAAAGCCTTCCCTATGTATGCACAAAATTCTAATGGAAGAGGATTACAAACCTTCACGCCAACCTCAAAGACGGTTAAATCCGGCAATGAAAGAGGTCGTGAAGAAAGAAATCCTTAAGCTACTTGATGCAGGTATCATCTTCCCTATCTCCGATAGCAAATGGGTAAGTCCAGTACAAGTAGTACCCAAGAAAGGAGGCATTACCGTTGTTGCCAACAAGAACAACGAACTTATCCCCACACGGACAGTTACAGGGTGGCGAATGTGCATCGACTACCGCAAACTGAACGTGGCCACTAGGAAGGACCACTTCCCCCTTCCTTTTATCGATCAAATGTTGGAAAGGTTAGCCCAACATTCTTACTTTTGTTATCTAGACGGATATAGCGGTTTCTTTCAGATTCCAATTTATCCGGATGATCAAGAGAAGACGACTTTTACGTGCCCATGGGGTACGTTTGCTTATAGAAGAATGCCATTCGGTCTATGCAACGCTCCAGCCACCTTCCAAAGGTGTATGATGGTAATCTTCTCCGAATACGTAGAGAATATCATGGAAGTCTTCATGGACGATTTTTCGGTATATGGTTCTTCCTTTGATAACTGTCTCTATAACCTTTCACTAGTTCTTAAGAGATGTGAAGACACTAACATAGTCTCAAACTGGGAAAAGTGTCATTTCATGGTCACCGAAGGGATTGTGTTAGGTCATTTAGTATCACAAAGGGGAATAGAGGTTGATAGGGCAAAGATAGAAACCATTGAGAAGTTACCTCCCCCTTCTTCGGTGAAAGGAATTAGAAGTTTCTTAGGGCATGCAGGCTTCTATAGGAGATTCATAAAGGATTTTTATAAGATTTCAAAACCCTTAACTAATCTTTTGATGAAAGACGCAACTTTCGACTTTTCGAAAGATTGTTTAGATGCTTTTTGCAGGATCAAGGAAGCTTTGATTTCAGCACCAATCATTCAACCACCCGATTGGACTCTTCCTTTCGAGGTCATGTGCGACGCAAGCGACGTCGCTATAGGAACCGTTCTTGGACAGAAGAAAGATGGCCGCACTCATGCCATCTACTATGCTAGCAAAACGCTAGATGAGGCTCAATATAATTATGCAACCACAGAAAAGGAACTTTTAGCCGTAGTATATGCTTTTGAGAAATTTCGTTCCTATCTTGTAGGTGCAAAGGTGATAGTCTATACGGACCATTCCGCAATTCGATACTTATTCACGAAGAAGGATGCGAAGCCAAGGCTTCTAAGATGGATCTTACTCTTACAAGAGTTCGATTTAGAGATTCGTGATAAGAAAGGATCGGAAAACTCCGTTGCCGATCATCTTAGTCGTCTTCCACAACTCACCGGCGAGACGGATGAACTTCCTATAGACGACTCATTCCCTGACGAGCAACTACACGAGATTCAAGAGTGTCTTCCACACATCTCAAAAGGTAATGATCCATGGTTTGCTGACATTGTGAATTACCTTGTTTGTCAGGAGATTCCACCCGGACTTTCATATGCTCAAAAGAAGAAGTTCTTTAGTGACGTCCGGCAATTCTATTGGAACGAACCTCTTCTATTCAAAGGAGGTCCCGATGGCATTTACAGGAGATGTATCCCCGAAGATGAGGTGGATAGTGTCATCCGCCATTGCCATTCTCTACCATGTGGCGGACATGCTAGTTCCCACAAGACTTGTGCTAAGGTACTTCGTTTCGGCTTCTATTGGCCTACATTTTTCAAAGATGTGCAAAAGTTTGTTGTTGCTTGTGATGCTTGTCAAAGGACAGGTAATATATCAAGGAGGAATGAGATGCCTCTCAACAACATACAAGAAGTAGAGATCTTTGATGTATGGGGCATAGGTTTTATGGGACCTTTACTATCATCATGCGGTAACCAATATATACTTCTTGCCGTAGACTATGTCTCAAGATGGGTAGAGGCAATCGCTACTCCTACTAATGATGCAATGGTAGTGGTGAAGTTCTTCAATAGAACGATCTTCCCAAGGTTCGGAACTCCCCGAACAATCATTAGTGACGGAGGAACGCATTTCACAGCCCGTCGATTTGAGACTCTATTGGCCAAGTATGGGGTGACCCATAAGATAGCTACACCTTACCATCCGCAAACCAGCGGACAAGTCGAAATATCCAATAGAGAGATTAAGGGAATTTTAGAGAAAACCGTCTCTAAAACAAGAAAAGATTGGTCAATGAAGCTTGACGATGCACTATGGGCGTACATGACAGCCTTCAAGACACCAATAGGTACGACTCCCTATAACCTTGTCTATGGTAAATCCTATCATCTTCCTATAGAGCTAGAGCATAAAGCCTATTGGGCTATCATGTGGCTCAATTTTGACATAAAAGAAGCCGGAGAGAAGCGGCTCTTAGACATCAATGAGCTAGATGAGATCCGGCTAAATGCGTATGAGAACGCAAAGATCTACAAGGAACGGACAAAGCGTTGGCATGATAAGCACATCATTCCAAAAGACTTGAAGGAGGGAGACCAAGTCCTCCTATTCAACTCAAGGCTGCGTCTATTTCCAGGTAAGCTTAAATCCCGTTGGACAGGACCTTATGTAATTAAACGAATTTTCCCTCATGGTGCAGTTGAAGTATGGGGTGAACAAAGTGGAAATTTCAAGGTTAATGGCCAACGGTTGAAGAAATACACACCGGAAGCTCCGGTCCAGGAGATAGCTCCTATCCTCCTCCATTGAACACAAAACCATAAACCGTCCAGCTAAAGACGATAAATCAAGCGCTTCTTGGGAGGCAACCCATGATAGTATAGTTTTTCCCTCCTTTCATCACTTAGTTAGAGTAGATTAGTTGTTTTGTTTCTTTGTTTTCGCTTTTTATTTGTTCTTCGATGCACTCTTGGTTTGTCGTGTCATTAATCGCAGGAAATTAGGTTCAAATTGAGAGATCCATGGAGAAAGGGAGCATAAATCAATTCAATCTTCAATGTCCATGAAGAATAAGGAAGGAAATCGAGCTACACTAAGTTAATCGTCCGATTCAGGAGCAGAGCAAGGCGATTTTTGACAACAGGAAGAAAAATCGTCCTGGAGATCGACCTGCCAAGAAAAATCGTCCGATTTCCAAGTGTTCAGAGAAAAATCGAGTTACCTAAAGTAAATCGTCCGATTCAGGGGCAGAGCAAGGCGATTTTTGATAACAGGAAGAAAAATCGACCTGGAGATCGACCTACCAAAGTAAATCGTCCGATTTTCTTTGAATTCAGAGAAAAATCGCCCCGACGATTAAATCGACCTTATAAATCGGCCGATTTTCTTCACAGTTTCTCGACCCTATATAAAGACTCAAACACTCGATCTTCTTCATTCCACAACCTTCCACTCTCGATTTCCCCCTCTCAAGAACTCCGAAAATCGCCCATACCCTACAATCCTCATTCCTTAATCATTTTGAGTGATTCTTGGCTCCAAACTGAAGCATTTTCAACAAGGAACAAGGATCTACCAACAACAAGCACGGCAATCGACTCCTCCGTACGGAATTTAGGTTTTTCTTTCCAAAACCTAAGTTTCTTGTTCGAAATTGAAGTTTGCTTAGGAAGTGTTTGTTTGCTGAAATTGATTGAGGAATGTGCTTAGGAATCACATTAGGAAACTGTGTGTGGTAATTGTTGGAATAGAACTTTACATAATTGTGAGAATCGTTGAAATCGAGAGAAAAATCGACCCAACCCAGAAAAATCGTCCGATTTTTGTGAAGAACAGGCCGATTTTTTTGCTGCAGAATGGATATTGTGAAGAGAATAACTAGGAATACTGTGAAGAATAAGGGATCTTCTTCCAAAGCCCCTCCCCCACCTCCACCACCACCTCAAAACATTCCTAAGCTTCCCCCTCCCCTATCCAAGCACAAGAAACGCTATGAACGCATCTTAGATCGCCCATTCACCCCTCCTCGCTACATTGTGTTAGATGATCTAGATTCCTTGTTTGTTAGGGAGGATGTCGATATGATGCTTGACAGGGCTGGGCTGAGACAGTTTGCTACGATTAGGGAAGATGCTTACACCGAGATCACCCTAGAATTCCTTAGTACATTCGAGCATGATCCTAGGGAAAGGATGGTCACCTTCCGCCTTATGAGCCAAGATCACACCATGTCTATAGACACTTTTGGAGACTTGTTTGGCTTCTCTTATTCAGATGCAGGCACATTTGCTAGAGGAGTTAGTCCTAGTGACTTTTGGGAGGCTATCTCAGTGGGTGAATATGGTGGAGACAAGTGGCGACCCGGAAATTCTAAGGAGACGAGTATGTACAACCTCTCCTTCAAGGTAGTACATAGGATTCTTAGTGAGAGTCTATTTGCATGGACAGAGACTCCACAGAAGCTCAAGGCTGATGAGCTTTTCATTCTCTATTGCATGACATCCACCACCATTCCCGACATCTCTACCATGCTTGCTGACTATCTAGGAAAGATAGCCAACAAAGCTAAGGGCGATATTTGTGCAGGAGGTCTTGTCACTCATGTGGCTAAGACATTGGGATTAGACTTCTCCGGATGTACTCTAGCTGAGAGTGCCCTTCCATTAGGCTCCCAACGGTTGGTTGTTCGACAGGTCTTGATTCCTCGAGGGAGAGGAACACTTCATGTGCCCATGCCATGGCACAGGGATCCGAATAAGAAGCCATCCGAGATCATATGGAAGTCCGAATACACTATTCGGAACAAGAGAAACTGGAAGGAGACGTTCGAGTCGATGCTTGAGGAGTTCTCTCCTCCTACTTACTATGATGATGATGCAGGTGACTCTGAGGAGGAGGATGAGGATGGAGGACAGGGGACCATGCTCGAGTTTGAGAGTGACACTCATAGCGGTCATGCTACGGATGCCATGGACACCGACACTCATGGTGCAGGACCTAGCCGGACTAGTAGAGGCGATGAGGAGACGGAGGATGACATTCAGCCACCTCGCCGCTCATTTGCACGTGCCCCAGGACATGGACGAGGACGTCGCCTTCCCCGTCACTTTAGGGAGCTAGTCTCTAGCATCCAGAGCCTCAGCACCGACTATCACGCTCTCCACACCGACTACGACACCCTGAACACTCGGTTCAGGAACTACAGGCAGGAGACGGACGCTAGGCATTCATCCTATGATGGCCAGATGAGAGACTTATACTTCCACCAGTTCGGCCACTTCTACGATCCTAGTGCACCGATGTATCCCTATCCACCACCTCCACCACCGACAGAGGATTGAGCTTCCACTTCTTTTACATTGTAAGTATTTTTCTTCATCTCATGCTTGATTTTCAAATTGGGGACAATGTGGATGTTAAGTATGGGGTGGGGGTACTTACAATACCTTTTGTTTCATCTTAGCACTTTATGAACTTTGCATTACTCTGGATGATGTGGCTTGTAATAACTCTTGCACTACTTGCTTTCCACTATGACACTTGCATTTGCATGATCTTTTTCAAATCCTATGAATTTTCAAAAATTTGTGTGCTTCTTATAATAGAAATGACCTCTATGATGAGAAATGTGTATGTGGATAGGCAAAAAGATGCTTAGTTATGTTGAGATGTTAATCATAGCATGAATGAGTTTACTTTTGTTACTTGAGCACATGAATAAGTTATATGATTTAGTTGTTTTGATAAGAGAATGAAATAATAGTCGAAGCTATATTGCAAGTTCTTTTACATCATATAAGGATGACTAAGGCAATTCACTTCATTTCTTTTCTCATATCTTGATCATGCTAGCCCCTCAATGAAATATGTAACCCTCCTTTTACCATCCGGGAATTAGGATAAGTGATAGAAAAAGGCATGTTTGATGTGGGAGGGCCAAGGAAAATGTATTAAATGAAAGTGTAGAAATTCATAAGTTTGGGGACGTTGAACATGAGGATGAGTAACTCGGCACCATTCACATAGCCGGGTGTTTGTGTCTTGCCAAAGTCCAATTGAACGACAAGTCCTAACGGGATATGGTATGTGCACCAAGGGTTTGAGGCATCTCGAAATTGAGAAACGCCGATCACCTAGGCTTCGGTTTTTGTGCACCGCTGTCCATACTCTCAAAAAGAAAAGTATAAAGAAGCAAAGCTTTCTACATGCGAAGCATGTGCGGTGAAGAAAAATCTTGAAGGTATTATGTTGTTCCTCTTTCCCGAATTAGCACCACAATTGCCAAAAAGAATTTCTTCCCTTAATACGTTTCTTGGACTTTTCCTTTGATTAGAAGACCTTGAGACTTGTATGCATGTGTTTAAGGCTTCATGGCTTAGATTTGTTTGACTTTGATTACCTCTACACCTTTATCATGTCCTTTATTTGCGTTTTCAAGAAAGAAAAGGAAATTAGTTCATCTTATAGTTATCATTGATACATGCTTTGCCTTTTTATGCCTTGAAATATCACTTTGAGGGTGATCCAAAAAGAAGAAGCACTACCAAAAGAAAAGTTTTTGAGTTTTCATACATACATAATCCATGACACCTTATATTCTAAATTTGAGTCTTGCTTAGGGACAAGCAAGGGGCAAGTATGGGGTATTTTGATGACATGAATTATGTACCATCATATTCATGCATATTGTAGAAGATTATCTCAGTTTACCTTGCATTTAGAGAGATTTTGTGTGCCTTTTATGTTCTATTCAATTATTTGTCGGAAATAGAGGTCTACACGAGTTTTTGATGAATTATAGGTAAATGGAGTGGAATTGGAAGCAAAAGCGGAGCAAGAAGTATCTAAGGATGTTAAGGAAGCTAAAGGAGTCTCAAAGGGATCACAAAGAGCTAAGGAATCGCAAAGGAGAAGCATAGAAGACGAGCCAAAAGAAGAGCACTTTCTGTTGAAGAAAATCGTGCCAATAAGCATATAAATCGGACGATTTTCTACCCCAGAAATCGAACGGTTTTGTGTGTAAATCGACTGGGTCGATTTCTTTTGTTTTTCGGCCAAATGAAAAGACGACACAAAGCCCAATTATTTTGGGCTAGAGGAGAGTTTTTCCAAACGGCCCATTTGCAAGAAACTATAGAGGAGAACCCTAGGAACGAAAACGAGGAGGCCGCAACGGGAAATCTTTACACGTTTGAGAGAAATTGGAGATTCTTGAAGAAGGATTGAAGAACTTTTACCGGGAAGCCAATCTTGATTCTTATTTGTGAGATTTCTGTATTCCATTGAAGTCTTTGTGATTTTTGAACACGATATTGAGTTAATTGAGAGATACATTTGTTAGTTTCGAAATTGGTTTACAGATTTGAAGGTTATTGAATTTTTATTCAAGATTCGGTTTTCTTTGCGATATTTCACTCAATCTTTAATTTGATTCGATTTTGAAAATGGTTGGCTAAAACCCTTGTGATTCTGGGGAGAATAGTTGATGATTAAGGCTTAGATGATGATAGACTGAACTCATTCAAACATTAGGACCCTGAGAGTTTAGATTTTAGTTTTGCGACAACAGGAAAATCGGACTGTTCTTGAAGTAAATCGGCCGATTTTCTTATGAACAGCCCGATTTATTCTTCTGACGAACCTTAATTGAATCAATCTTTAACCAAAACTAATCCTTGCCTAAATCCCAACCTTGATTAACCTTTTTACCCTCTAATTGAATGTATGAAGACACTTCAAACATGATTCTACGTTTAATAGATTAAGTTTTCAAGATTTGGGTAATAAAGAGACTCAACATCCTTTATTAAGATTCTAAGTGTGCTTTCTACTCTTTACTTTGGAGAGTCATATCCTGGAGTTTTAGATAGTTAGTTTGAACATAATTCTTGTCTTTAGGTCTTTCTATATTGCAGCCTCAACAACCCCTATAGAGAGAATCTTTAGATTAGTCATATAGGTTTTGGAACTTCACCGTACGATACCTACCTTTGAACACATAATCTTGGCAATATAAACTCCGTCCTATATCTATAAAAGTGTCTTGAATCAAAAGCCGAAATCGGATACTTGAATCCTTGGAATCATTCTACCCTTATTTGATCACAAAAGCTTTTCACACTTTTCGCTAGATAATTGAAATTGAATTTACTCTCACCAAATCCCTGAGTTCGACTCTGGAATTCTTACCTCACTACAACTGATCCGTACACTGCGGGTTCGCTTTGCTTTGAGTTCTAGATATAAATTTAAGACTTTGACGCACACACTTTTTGAGCGAACAGGAAGCTTCAAGGTGAACGGTCAACGACTCAAGAAGTACTCACCGGAACTCCAAGCTGAGGAGTTCGCACCTACCGCACTCGAATAAGTGCAAATACGGTCTAGCTACGGACCTTAAACAAGCGCTTCTTGGGAGGCAACCCAAGGTATTGTACTTATATTTTTGTTTACCATTCGTAGGTTAGATTAGTTTAGACGTTTTTGTTTCGTATTGCCTTCGATACATCCGGTATGTTCGTGTTTTTGGATGTAGGAGCAATGAAATAGGGACGGGAGAAGGAAAAGTTGAAGGAAATTGACGAAACTTGGATTTTGGCACATTACAGAGAGTTCTACGCCGAAAACCACGGTCGTGAAAGCTACATTGACCGTAATTTGCAAAATTCTGAGAAAAATCACCAAAACCACGGTTCCGTCCAAAACCACGGCCGTGGAACACCCCGAGTGACCGTAATTTTCCAACAATTTTACGGTCACTATATAAACCACCTTCTTCACAAAAACCACAAAAAAATTCCCATTCCACGACCCTCTACCACGCCCAAATCGCCGAACCCATCTCTCCTCTCTCAAATCTTCGTTCGGTAATTGTTTCGAACGATTATGTAGCCTAAAGTGAAGCAAATTCAACCATATACAAGATCCAATCAACAAATCAAGCGAACAATCCCTGAAGAAGACGGAATTTGGATTTTAAGAATCCAAAACCTAGGTTTTATTCTCTTTCTCTACTTTGTTGATTTGGCTAACCTTTTGCAAGAATTTTTAGGAGAACTGATTGGAATTGGATTGGAATTAGTCTAGGAATGTTTCTTGGTGAATTTCGTGTGAATTGATTGAGTTTTGAGAAATTCCGAGCCGAATCACGGTCTCTGGGTAAACCACGGCCGTGGAATCTGTAGAACAGGCCGTAATTTTGCCTCTGAAATGGATTTGATTAGGAGAATGTCTACTAGAAGCAAGAAGAGGAAATGTGATGCTTCCTCCTCCTCCCAAGTACCTCCTAGTGAGCCACCATCACCCCCACCCCCTAGAATTCCAAAAATCCATGAGGATTACCTCGATGCCTTAGAAAGGATCGAGAAGAGGGCGGTCATAGGACCACGCTACTTATTTCTTGAGGAGTTAGAGCCACTGAATGTGGTGAGTGACCTTACATGGCTTCTAGATAGAGCCGGCTTGATCATCTTCTCCGCTATTAGGGAAGACGCTTATGAGGAGATTACTAGAGAGTTTGTGATCTCTTTTGATCATAGCCATGTGGATAGAACAGTTTCCTTCAGGCTGATGGAGGAGAACTACGAGTTCTCGATCTTAGAGTTCGGAGCCTTCTTTGGGTTCCAAGAGACCTTCAATGGTCGTTTTCCTAGCGGTGTATACGCTAAGGATTTCTGAAAGGACATTGTTATGATCTATGCCAGCGAGGACCGCTGGCAGCCAGCTGACACCAAGGCTAAGCTTATCTATCACTGAGCCTTGAAGATAGCCCATAGAGTACTTTCTGAGTGTCTTTTCTCTAGGACCGAGACCCCTCAGAAGATTAAGACATATGAGTTGTTCCTCCTTTATGCTATGTTGCACGGTAGACTTGAGTATTCCATTATGGCTGGACGCCAAAATTGGAAGCAGACATTCGTTGCTATGCACGCGAATAGGTTAGTAGAACCTCCCTACATCCCCGTTGAGGTACCGGCTGCAAATGAGGAGGAGATAGGAGGAGGTGATGGTTTTGAGGGAGGAGGTGAGGAGCATGACTTTGGCACTTTCCCGGATCAGCCGGCACATTTCCTTGACCCTCCCAAGCGTTCACCACGACCAGCTGGACATTCAGGAGCCTCTTCCTCTCGCCGTGCTAGCGTGAGTGAGAGGCCGACATGGATGGATACCCCTCCTGCTTGGTATAAGTCACAGCTGGAGTGGATGGGAGCTCCACCGACATGCTATGCATAGCCGCAGTCAGCACCAGCCCCACAGGATGCACCAACTTGGTACAGCAAGGCACCGGGGTGGTATGAGCAGCTACCGGACTGGGCTACCGACCTCTCCGACAGAGTAAGAGATTTGATAATCTGGCAGGACACTAGGGACACACGAGTTGATGAGCATGATAGGATGATGAGAGATATTTACCGCCAACAGTTTGGGCGGAACTTCGACCCCGACTTCTTCCCGTTTCCACCACCGCCTCCACCTCAGTGATGACCATGGATGATTGACAGTATTAGCCGCTCCACCGCCGTCTTGTGAGTTCATTTTTCTTTCTTTCTTTTCCTTATATCTTTTTGAACATTAGGGACAATGTTTGTCTCAAGTATGGGATGGGGTGTGACTATTGTTTGTAATAACTCTACTCACTTTGCTTGCCTTGATTCGAGAACACTTTGCATGTTTCATTTTATTGTCACACGTTTCATTATTGCATTGCATGAAAAAACTTTTGAAAACCCATAAAAATTGAAAAATTTTGAAAATTCTAAAAGGTTTTGTGCTTCTAAGAATTGAGATGATTTATATGATAATTACTACTTGTGAATTTAGTTTTTTATGACAATTGTATGCCTAAATGAATAATGAATTGAAAAGGAATTGAATGTGTTGATTATCCTTTCTTGCAAGTTTCATAATGTGAAGAGTTTTATCTAAATCATAATGGAAAATCGAAGTTGAAATCACATGATAAGTTCTTATACTTCTTTATGAAATGATTAAGGCAATTCGACCTTTCTTTCTCCTTTATTTGTTCATTTAGCCCCTCGATGAAAAAAATTGCCTCCCTTACCTATCCGGTAATTTGGAGGAATTATGTTTTGGCATGTTTGATGTGGGAGGGTCATGAAAGCAATTGTTTGCATTCAAAGAATAGAAATAATAGGTTTGGGGAAGTCAATCATGACGATGAGTAACTCGGCACCATTCACATAGCCGGGTGTTTGTGTCTTGCCAAAGTCGGATTGAGCGATATTCCTAACGGATTATGGTATGTGCATCAAGGGTTTGAGTCATCTCAAAATTGAGAAACGCCAATCTCCTAGGCTTCGGTTTTTGTGCACCGCTGTCCATAACTCCAAAAGTAAAGTCGAAAAATGATGAGAAAAGAAGAGAGCAAAGCTCAAAGTTGATGGCGTTGCAAATCGAAATAAAAAGGAAAGAGTTAGTTATCCACTTTCCCGGATTCATGCACCACACTCCTTATAAGTTTTCGCTCCCTTCCACATTCTAGACCTTATTTGGAAGTCCTTAAGATCAAAAGAGTGTTATTTGGCTTGGTGATCTAAATTGAAGTTTCTTATGCTTGATTTTGATAATACTTGAAGATTATGATGTTTACATTGAAGTTTAACCAATTCATGATGTTTCTTTCCTCTACATTCTTTGGTTATGTATATGAGCGTTTCAAGAAAGAATGAAGCAAGGTTTGAGAATGATCTATTGACTAGAAGCACATTTACCTAAAAGATATTTTGTTTTTGAGTTTGCAAGCATATTTCATCCTAACTTATGTTCTAAAGCTTTCAAAAGACCTTGCTTGGGGACAAGCAAGTGGCAAGTATGGGGTATTTTGTTAGCATGAAATATTGCGATATTCTAGGAACTTTTTCTAATTGTTTTTCATCCATTATAGTGTTCATTAATAAGGCATTGAAGCATTTGTTAGCTAGTTTGTCTATATTTTCGATATGGAGGTCTACATTAGCTTTGTGTTGATTATAGGCGAATAAGAGCTAAAACCGGACCAATTGAGAGAGATAGGAGAAGATTTGAGCACATCCAAGGATTTGGAACACATCAAAGAAGTCAAAGGAGATGCTAGGATGAGGAATGGCACGACACAAAGGAAACCACAAGCAATTTACACTTCCACGCTCTAAAATACGGTCGTAGAGAATTCCACGCTCTAAACCACGGCAGTGGATCTTGGCATCATGAACATGGAGTATTACAGAGAGTTACACAGTATAAAGTACGGTCGTGGAAATCATATGGAACCGTAATCCAATTCCACGCTCTAAACCACGGTCGTGGAACCCCATGAGACCGTGATTTAGGCGATCTTTTGACGAATTAATTATTGCCACATCATTTACGCACATGGGCCGGACGGTTATTTTATCCTTTCTTATAAAAGGGCCAGAGAAGAGAGTTTCGGACATCGACGCTTATTGCTTAGCCTTGCTTAGGGTTGTTGGAGAGAGTTCGAGAAGGATCTAGCGGAAGCGCCGGCAATTTGGATTTCAGAAGATCCTGTGTGGCGGAAGTTGCGCCCTTTTTCTAGGTTTTGTTATTGAAGACGGATTGACATCCCGTTCTTCATACTTGCCTTAGATTTTGTGAGGTTTTGTGTTCTATTCCGAATCCATTGAATATTCCGATTTGTATTTCGGATTTGAGATTAAGTTTGAGTTATATTTGAGTTTTCGAAGGTTTTCATCTTTCATTCTTCTTAAATTGATTTGTGATATCATGACAATGGTTATTGGCTAAAACCCTTTAGCAATTCTAAGGTGAAGGGTTGATAGTTGTGGCTTAGATAATGATAGATCGATCGTAAATTGATTGGACCCTAAGATTTAGAGAGATCTCGTCGACGAACCAAGATCACGGTCTGTTCTTGAACTTCCACGGCCGTGGAACTCAAGAACTACCCGTGATTTACCCTAGTTTACGAATTTTGCTTTTACTTTGATCCAAGGTTAAGATTAGCTTTAATCTAGTCTCGGTTTGCCCTTTTCTAGGTAGTAGTGAAGCCTCAACAACCTCTACTTCGATTTCCAGTGTCACAACCTTAATCGGTTTAGTTAGCCTTGATCCTTGGGTTACAAGTTTGGGTATTTGATATTAATTCTTGTCTTTAGATCCTTTCTATACTGAAGCCTCAACAACCTTTATAGAGAGTGTCCTTAGATAAGTCATATGAAGTATTGGAACTTCATCGAACATTGCTTTACCTTAGCATACCTTTGCAACTCTTAACTTTGTCCTTAGTTCTTTAGTATATCTTGAATCGATTGCCACAATCAGACACCTGGATCTTTAGGGTTGCTGTTTTCCCAATATTTGCAAAGCTTATTACATTCACTTGCTTGACGATTTTTGAACTGAATTTGTTCCCCCCAAATCCCTGAGTTCGATACTCTGGAATTCTTGCTTTACTACGCCGATCCGTACACTGCGGGTTCGCTTGCTTGATTCTAGTTTTATAAATTTAAAGCTTATTTGCTCGCACGCTAAGTGGCAAACAAAGAACAGGCCGAGATCCTAAATTGAGTTAGGGTTCGAGCATGCAAATTATCCTAAGGTACATCTAAGTCTATTCTATCATCATCCCAGCCATAACCTTTCATCCATCACTCTAGAATCACATGCCACATAGCCAACAACAATCATCTCAAGTTCATTAATCATCATATCAACATACTTGCATACCATAGCTAGATGAAGAGAAGTACAACAAATCAAAGCAAGAACAAAGCTGAATAAAGAGTTCAAATCAAGCTTACAAGTCTCCAAGAGTAGACTCAAAACAAGTTCAAGCAGCTCTTACAAGTTTCCTCACTACAAAGTCTCTCAAACTCACTCTAAAGTCTATGAAATGTGTGTTCTTTTTCTTCTCTTTAATGGGAGTATTTTTCTTCCTTCTCCCACACTGTGGACCTTCCAAAATAAGAATGAGGATCCCTTGCAAAAGTGTGCAGGCTGCGATACAACCCCTCCACTCCATCATGAGAGCCAAAAGTGTGCAGGATGCGATACAAATCTCAGGTGAATCAAGAACATCTCGGGTGAATCAAGAACATCTCTGCTTGCACCAACTAAGGTCTTCACGTTCTTCTTTCCTCCAAGCTTGTTTCAATGGAACCTTGAATTCGGGCCGTCACGAGGCTTTATCCTCGGATGTGATCAATAATATATAAAAGCTCCCCAAAATACCTCAAAACCGACAAATGCTCGTGTAGATGTCTATTCCGACAATATGACTCGATTAAGCGTAAACGTCCCAAATTAAGGCAAAACTATGCATGAATGAAAGGGAAAACTATCTAAAAGAATGCCTAAACTAGTGTCATAAATCATGTTATCAAAATACCCCATACTTGTCACTTGCAAGTCCCCGAGCAAGGTTCAAATTTGAGCTACTAGATGACATGAATTATGAATGCGGAAAAATAGAAAATCTTTTTGGAATTGTGCTTTTAAACATGGATCACTTTCATAGTGATATTTCATGGCAAAAGATGAACAATCATGTATCAAAGGAATAAAGGCACGGAAAGACAATCACACTTAACTCGAAAACATACATGAAAGGTAAAATTGAGAGTTTCGAGATGATCATGAGAAAATCCAATCTAAATCACTAAGTCATAACACATATGCAAATAGGTCTTAAGGACTTAAGAAAAAAGAGGCTAAGAAACGTGTCATCCAGAGGGAATTTCTTAGGTCATGTTATGCTAATCCGGGAAAGGAACTAAACCACAACTTATATTTGTCCTTCATCCACCAAAGTGTATATATCTCCTTCTTTTTCTTTTCTTTTCTTTTCTTTTTATTTTTATTTTTATTCACTTGAGGAAGTAGCATTGGTGCACAAAAAGCCAAAACCTTGGTGATTAGCGGTCCTCGGGATTTTTCCGATGTGCCTCACACCGGATGCACATACCAAGTCTCGTTAGGACAATTGGTTTATCCGATTTTGGCAAGACACAAATACCCGATTATGTGAATGGTACCGAGTTACTCATCATCAAAACCAAAGTCCCCAAACCTATATTTTTTCTACACTTTTCACAATACTTTCAACCACTTCATTCACAACATTCATTCACTTCACATCACCCCACACTTGCTTTTCACACACTCAACGTACTAGCATCCTCCTAATTCCCGGATGGGTCAAAATTTTCATTCAAGTGAGGTGCTTCAAACAACATGATCAAGATTTGAAGAAGATAGATGAATTGCCTTAATCATTCCTAGATGATGTGTAAGAACTATCATGCAATTTCGACTATCAATTCTCAATCCAATCTAGACAAACATCTTCATCACAATTTATACATGGGATTCAAGAGAAGTATTCAAGTCCACATATGCATAAATTCATTCAACACATAAGGCCATCCATAGCCAAGCCACAAAACAACAATCATCATAAGCATCATATCCAATCCTAGAAGCACGGAAATTTTAAAAATTTTCGATTTTTTTCAAAATTTGATATATGTATGTACAATGAAAAACATGAAAAGAAACGTGTGACTATAAAATGAAACTATCCTAGATGCGATCATGCAATGAATCATGGAAACCCCACCCCATACTTAAAAATCACATTGTCCCCAATATGCAAATCAAGTAAAGAAGAGTGAAAGAAGTCCTCACAATGTAAAATGCGGTGCATCAGTATTTTGGTTCACTCATATGGAGTGGTGGCAGATAGAGATGAAAGGGCAAGTTGCATCTTGAAGTACGGCCACACCAAGGAAAGCTGTGATCCAGCAGGGGGATCTCGCACCATCATCACATCTAGACCGAGGTATTGGGTCGAGGTGACTCCCTACATACGGTTGGCAACAAGCCATTTAAGCCGAGATGCTTCAGTCTCCTCCCTTGTCTTAGTGCTTGGATCTTGCACTTCACTCCAATGAATTCATGAGGTCCACACATGGCTTCCAACAACATTAACACTCATCACAACTCCTATATCCTAACATCAAAGCCAAAAGAAAACACACATAAAAGCAAAAACAAAAACAAATGCAAAACGAAAAGGGATAGATATGTACCTTGGGGTTGTCTCCCAAAAAGCACTTCCTTAAGGTCTTTAGCTAGACCAAATTCCGGAGCGTCTACTCAAGGTGAAGTGGGGAAAACACATCAACCGGGGCTTCCCGGATGTACTTCTTCAAATGGTATCCATTCACCATAAAGTTCCAACAATGTTTGCCTCCAATCTCTACCGCTCCATGAGGAAAGACCTTCCTCACCACATACGTGCCATTCCATCTCGACTTGAGCTTTCCGGGCAAGAGCCGCAACTTTGAGTTAGAGAGAAGGACCAAGTCTCCTTCACTCAACTCGTTCGGGATGAGGAGCTTGTCATGCCACCACTTCGTTCTCTCTTTGTAGATTCGGGCATTCTCGTAAGCATCGAGTAGGAGCTCCTCAAGTTCATTAATGTCTAGTAACCTCTCCTCACCGGCGTCCTTGATGTCAAAGTTCGACCACTTAATGGCTCAATACGCCCTATGCTCCATTTCGACCGGGAGGTGGCAAGACTTGCCTTAAACCAACTTGTAGGGGGTTATTTCAATTGGCGTTTTGAAGGCGAACCTATATGCCCACAAGGCATCATCAAGCCTCATGTTCCAATCCTTTCTCGTCCTTGACACTATCTTCTCTAAAATCCCCTTGATCTTCCGGTTGGAGATCTCAACTTGCCCACTTGTTTGGGGGTGATAAGGTGTTGCCACCTTGTGAGTCACCCCATACTTGGCCAACAATGCTCCAAAGTTTCTAGCAGTAAAGTGCTTCCCTCCATCACTTATAATCACTTTTGGTGTTCCGAATCTCGGGAAGATGACTCGGTTGAAGAACCGCACCACTACCTTGGCATCATTTGTGGGAGAGGCGACTGCTTACACCCACCTTGATACATAGTCAACCACTAAGAGGATGTAGAGGTTGCCACATGAAGAGGGGAATGGACCCATGAAGTCCACAACCTAAACGTCGAGTATTTCCGCCTCTTGAATGTTGTTCAATGGCATCTCGTTTCTTCTTGAAAGGTTGCCCGTCCTTTGGCAAGCGTCACATGCCACAACAAAATTCTGCACATCACCAAACAAATTAGGCTAATAAAATCCGGATTGTAATACCTTGACACACGTTTTGTGTGAGCTAGCGTGTCCTCCACATGTTAAAGAGTGGCAATGACGGATCACACTCTCTATCTTGTCTTCTGGGATACATCTTTGGAAGACTCCATCCGGTCCTCTTTTGAACAAGATAGGCTCACTCCAAAATTAGTGCCGCACGTCCTTGAAAAACTTCTTTCTTTGGGCAAAGGACAAACCCGGAGGCACTTCTTCACATACCAAGTAGTTCACTATATCCGCAAACCATGGCTTTCTTCCTCTAGAAACTTGAAATAGACACTCTTCCACCACTTGCAATTGCTCATCCCGGAATGAGTCATCAATCGGGATCTCGTCTTTCTCAATCTCCAAGGGAGGAAGTCTACTTAGGTGGGCCACTACACAATTTTCGGACCCCTTCTTATCTCGAATCTCCGAGTAGAATTCTTGGAGGAGAAGGATCCACCGGATTAGACGAGGTTTGGCATCCTTCTTTGTGAGTAGATAACGGATCATAACATGATCCGTGTACACAATCACCTTGGCTCCCACGAGGCATGAGTTGAAATTTTCGGAGGCATACACCACTGCTAGCAACTCCTTCTCGGTGGTTGCATAGTTGAGTCGGGCCTCTTCTAGCGTCTTGATAGGGTAGTAGATGGCGTGTGTAAGCCCATCTTTCCTTTATTCTAGCACGGCCCCAACATCCATGTCACTCACATCACACATCACCTCAAACGGTAAATTCCAATCCGGAGGTTGCATAATTGGGGCGGTGATCAAAGCATTCTTCAACCTACAAAAAGCTTCTAGGCAATCCTTTGAGAAAACAAGCTCAACATCTTTCATTAATTGGTTAGTGAGAGGCTTAGAAATTTTAGAGAAATCTTTAATAAACCTCCGGTAAAAACTGGCATGCCCTATGAAACACCTTACCCCTTTCACCGAGGTAGGTGGTCGCAATGTCTCTAGTGTCTCAATTTTAGCTCTATCGACCTCAATGCCTCGGTGGGAAACCAAATGTCCTAACACTATACTTTCACTTACCATGAAATGACATTTCTCCCAATTTAACACAAGGTTAGTTTCCTCACATCACTTCAACACCAAAGATAAGTTAGCAAGACAATGATCAAATGAAGAGCCATAAACCGAGAAATCATTCATAAATACTTCCATTATATTCTCAATATACTCAGAAAATATAGCCATCATACTTCTTTGAATGGTGGCGGGTGCATTACACAACCCAAATGGCATTCTCCTATATGCAAATGTTCCCCATGGACAAGTGAATGTAGTTTTTTCTTGGTCATCTGGGTGGATTGGAATTTGGAAAAACCCGCTATAACCATCAAGATAACAAAAATGAGAATATTGAGCTAACCTCTCTACCATTTGGTCAATAAAGGGGGGAGGGAAATGATCTTTCCTAGAGGCCACATTAAGTTTCCTATAGTCGCATCAATACACATCCTCCAACCCGTAACCGTCCTAGTCGGGATAAGTTCATTATTCTCATTAGTCACTACAGTCATACCACCGTTCTTAGGCACTACATGTACGGGACTAACCCACTTACTATCCGAAATCGGGAAAATAATACCCCCATCTAGAAATTTTAGGATCTCTTTTTTCACTACCTCCTTCATTATCGGGTTCAATCTCTTTTGAGGTTCAATAGATGGCTTATGATTGTCTTCCATTAAGATTTTATGCATGCACAAGGAGGATTTAATGCCAACAAGGTCATCAATGGTGTAACCTATAGCTCTTCTATGCAATTTCAATTCATCCAATAGCTTCTCATGCTCATCATCACTCAAATATGCATTCGCAATCACAGGATATGTAGAACTTGAACCAAGAAAAGCATACTTTAAATGAGAAGAGAGAGGTTTGAGATCAAGTTTAGGAGAAACTTTATCGGCTGGATTTGATCCATATAGATCAACCTTAGATGATTCAAAGCCATTGAAGACTCCCCAAGATACCTTGAACCTTCATCAACAACAATTGGAAGTCATTCTTAAAGTTCAAGGACCTTGGATGGCCTAGGGACATTTCGGACGAGATCTAGGTCGAGGTGAGGTTCTGTTGTAAAATATCGGATGGGTCCAAACACCATCTCTGCCGAAGTGAAATGCATGCAACCGAGATCAGCTCCAATCTTGCTCTCCTCAAGTACTTCAAATTCAGCACTTGGCTCCTCTTCTAGTGCATCCAAGGCTTTGATCTCTTCATTGCAATCCTCTTCAAGTCCTTCTTCCATGATGCTCATACTAAGAACATTCTCTAAGGGTTCCTTGATCAAGATGGACCTCACAACTTCCCTACACTCCTCTTCATCATCAATGTTGTAGATATCTTCATCTAAAGCTGACCCCTTCACCATTGTGGACAATTTGAACTTGATATGCTCCTCTCCCATGTTGAATGAGAGAGTTCCATTTTTTCAATCTACAAGACATTCGGATGTTACTAGAAATGGCCTTCCCAATATGATGTGAACGTGATAGTCCGTCGGGATGTCTAACACAACAAAGTCTATCGGCGCATAGAACTTTTCGAGTTGTACCGGGATGTCCTCCAATATCCCTACTGGATGAGTGATGGATCGGTCCGCCATATAAAGGGTCATCTTGACCGGATTTGGCTCTCCTGGCACAACCTTTTTGCATAGTGCAAGCGGGATTATGCTTACACTAGCGCAAAGGTCACATAGAGCTTCGTATTGCACTTCTCTCACTCCTATCTGCACGCAAAATGAACCCGGATCTCGCAGCTTGGGAGGCATCTCCTCCTTCATGATTTGTATCAACTCGGAAGTTCTCTTCGTCATTCTCAGTTCCCATATGGGTCCAACTTCCTCTTGTTGGAGAGTATCTCTTTCAAGAATTTACCATAGGCCGGGATACATAATATCGCATCCATGAACGGAATGTTAATATGCAAATTAGACTTAAGTTCAAGAAAAATTTACCGAAATGCTTGTCTAAGCGAGCTCTTGCTCGTGATTGAGGAAACGGTGGTGGTGGCTTGAATGGAGGAGGTGGCACATAAATTGGTTCATCTTCCTTGATCTTGCCTCCTTCATCTTGCTTTGGTTCCTCTTCCACCATGACTTGTTTCCCTTTGTCAACACCCAAGGGCAAGGAATCATTCGTGCTTAGTCCACTCCTTGTGGTGATGGCTAACACTTGCCCTCTTGGGTTGTCCTCGGTCCTTCCGTAAAGCTTCCCCGGATCCCTTTGTGTCTCACCCGCCTTTTGGAAAACTTGTGCTTCTAGCACCTTTTGAGCTTTGGAAAGTGATGTCACGGTACTCTCAAGTCCACTCAACCTCCCTAGCAATTGTTTGAACATCATCTCGGTTCTATCTTTTCGAGGTTGAGCAAAACCAGGTGGAGGCTCTTGTGAAGCCTTCGGTGGTGGTGTTTGGCTTGTCGAAGAGGGAGGGTTTAAAGCACCTTCCGGGTTCGAGTAGGAGAACCCAGGGTGGTTGTTGTTGGGGGGGAGGGATAGTTGTTGAAGTTCCGGTTGTTGTAATTTCTTGGGCCTTGGTAGCCCCGATTGAAGTTACCCCTTCCCATGTAGTTCATATCCTCTTCTTTGGAAGCTAAATTTGCTTGAGCTTGCACTTGCACTTAAGGAGTTTCTTGGTTCTTCAAAGTGGTAGCACACAACTCACTCAAGGAGTTTAACTCGTTGTTTATTGCATCAAGCTTGTAGTTGCTCATGGTCACTTCACTAACTTCATAAGCTCCCGGTCTTCTCCCATCACTCTTCTTATGGGAATATTTTTCTATCACTAATGATTGTTTCTCTACGAATTCCTAAGCCTCATCCACATTCTTCTCCATAAACGTTCATCCGGAAAGTGATTGGAGCTTGAATTGGCTATCCTCATCAAGCCCCTCGAAATAAATCTCCAATAGCTCTATCTTCGGGATTCCGTGGTGTGGACAATCTAGGAGGAGATCCTTGAATCTCTCCCAAGACTATAGGATCTCCTCATCCTTCATGGTGAAAGCATTTATCTTCCCTCTTAGTTCGGTTGTCTTGGAAGGCGGGAAGAACTTTGTTAGAAACTCGGTTGTCATCTCCTCTCAAGTAGCCACTCGTCCTAGTGGTATGGATTGGTATCAAGCCAAGGCCTTATCCTTAAGTGAGAAGGAGAAAGCCCTAAGCTTATGGTTGTTTCTCTCCAATCTAGGCGGTCTTAGAGTATCCATCAATAATAAGGTGTTGATGCGGTACTCTCCTTTCATCCCTCCAAATTGATTGTGTCGAATCATTTGTAGCACTTGAGGGCGGAGCTCATAGTCATGAGTTGCGGGATCTCCTAAATTGACACCCAGACGGTGAACTCTTTGAGCCGGATCCATGCGTTGGCCAAGTGTTTGTGGCTCCTCAATAGTAATCGGCTCAACCCGAACATGTACTGCCGGTTGAGGCGGTGGTGGAGGCGGTTGTTGACAAGATTAAGCTCCCTTTGCACAAGAGCTTGCCTAATTTCCTCAATCTCCCTCCTAGTAGCTTCTTGCCTCTTATTTGCATGTATCCTCTCATTTTCCAAATTTTCATCCCTAAGCCTTATTTGCTCTAAAGCTTCATTCAACTCAGCCCTAACGTTTGCTTCGGCCATCTCCTTCTTCTTCTGAGCACCTTTGGATCTCGTCTTACGGGTCTTCCCCGGTTCGGGATTGAATGGAGATAAATCCTTGCCAAGGGATCTTCACATGCACCTAAAGAATGGGAGATTTCCTGAAAAATCAAAGACATAAACCAAACAAGATCACATGCAAAAGAAAGACCTAAACTATAAACAATCGCACACAATGATTCAATCTAGACATAGTCCCCCACAACGCGGCATAAAACTTGTTACGCTGGAATGGTACCACGCAAAAGCCTTAAATTTATAAACTCGATCTAATCTCCTGAACTCTTAGCGAACCCACAGTGTATGTTTAACACCCCAAATCCGTGGGACTTGGAGTGCCACATTGGGCTAGGATCTCACAATGGATCCTGACCCTAGCATGACAACAAGTTCACTGTATCTTACAACAAGGCACAGGTAGATTAAAACCAAATACATAAAAGCAGAGTATGATACATCAAAAAAATTTACAAACTCATAGTCGAGTACAAAACAAGAACATAAACCAAAACGACAAAAGATCCTACATCCCACACATCCTAATGTACAAAAGTCCTCGGCTTGTCACACCATCTGGCTCACTCTGCAGTATTCCTAACCTGCAAAACACTACAACACGGTATGAAACCGTTAACTACATCAATGAAAACCATGAAGGTAATAGCACAACCACACATCAACATCTCATATATGCAATGCCACACACATTCATTTATTATCTTTCATTACGTTTTTCCATTACTAATTCAACTTCTTTTATAACACGAGGAGCCTCAAGAACCCCGTCCCATCAAACGTAACACAGGAGTTTTGCATGGGGGTGACCTTCACTCGTCCCCTCCTGTGAGATCATCTTCAGGGCACCTCCTTCTAACCAGCAGGCGGAGACCGGCGGTTACCGCCCGTTATAATACACTTGGGCCAAATAAATGTAAGGAATGGTCATCCTAGTCCGGTTTAGGTTATAAATGCACAATCATATGAACACACACAACCATCACAATCATACAATCCACAACTGCACGCTAAGTAAGTCCTATGGACTTACCTGATATACTCGTAACCTGTACCACATCACAGCTTCCCCTTGGGAAAGTAATCAACGCCTGCAATAGCAAGGCACACACAATCACATACTACAAAGGTTAGGAGACTCGTCTCACTAACCACAACCAACCTATATCTCAAATCTTAACCTCAGATCCTCAACACATTCATAAACGCCTAAGGCATATCCTCAACATAACATCTCATGATCCTCAACTCATTCTGACACCTAGCATGCATCTAATCAGTATTCCTCCATCTCAAATTTAATCCTAATTTAATTAATTAACCTTTAATTAATTAATTAAATTTCGCCAAAATAACATTTTGCCCGCAGGCTATTTCTAAACCCACCTGTCATTAGATTTCATCAAACAAACAACCCATAAACACCAGAATAATATAATGACCATAATGGAATATCTAATTATCCATTTTGAAAAGCCTAAGGTCAATTTAGGCCAAATCACAGTACGGAAAACGAATAAATTCATAACTTATTCGATACTAACCCGATTGACGATCTAAAAGAAGATTCAGAATCACAACGACGCAGGCTACGCATGTACAACATCAAATTCACCGGAATCTGAGCGACTGAACTGTCTTTGTGACATATATGCTCGACCAGGTCTTCATCTGCTCGGAAATGCAGAAACTCGGTACCGATATGAAGAGAATGAAGAGAGGAATCCTAAAACTCAAACGGAATTGAAATCGGATTAGAAACGGAGAGTAGATCTGAGTTTGAAATTTGAGTGAAATCAGAGCTTTTACGAGGAAATGTGAAAGGACATGAATTAATAAACGATTTTCCGCTATTTATAGTGAAGTCGATAATTATCCTTTAGCGAAGTCGATAATTATTCTTTAACCGATCCAATGGCGGGTTGCACCCCCTTCTCCAAACTTCTCGAAATTGGAATAATAGATCTTGAATATTGTAGGGTTAATTATTCCACAATTGCCTCGGAAAACGTGTATTCCTAAGCCGTCTTTCTTAGCCGTTAAAAAATGAAACAACGACTCTTTTGTCCATTTTGCCTTTCCATGTTATTTCATATCTAGGACATGTCCGATGTCCTGATCAAATCTCTCAACTGCATTTTTATTAATTGGAGCTCTTAAATGCTCCAAATAATACCGAAGGGTAAAAATAATTACCCAGGGGAAAAAGTGAAAATTTCACCATAAGCCCAAAATTACGCCAGAAACATAACGGTGGGACTTATACTCAACACTTAAGCAATCTTCGCAAGTTATATGTCAATTGCTATCACTGATTAAGTTAACCAACATTAATTAAAATTCGAAATCCTAGCTATTACATCACACACCCTTTAAAAAAGTTTCGTCCCAAAACTTGAACAATTCCCAAATCCTCTCGGACCCATACGCCGAGGTATAGCCATTCTCTCTATCGGAGGTATCACATCTCCGTTCAAACGTGTCAACCTATAACACTCTATAACCTCAAAACACAACATGGAGGTATCACCAACTCTAGCGACAAGATCATAACGCTATCCAAAGGCATAGAGGAAAAATCATCTCTAGCCAACTATAACCACGTCACAAGGCATGGAGGAAAGCCGTTCGTACTCGTAACACAACTATGTGGAGGAAAACCGTCTCCACTCACACTATGTCCATCAATAATAGCATGGAGGAAAGAACCATCTCCAGCTAATCCTAAACATATTACAATAGCATGGAGAAAAGAACCATCTCCAGCTATACCTATATCGTGCTAGCAAACAAGATCTAACAAATCAGATGTACATATCAAAGCTAGCACGCAAACACATCATATCACATAAGCACATAGCATACAAGCACTCACCAAAAAGGCACTAAGATCTACTCGTGGATCCTACGGGTGCCTCTAACTCCGCATAGAACTCTGGATAGTTCCTCTAGATACTATCCTCCGTCTCCCAGGTAGCCTCATCCGGTCCTCATCTCGACTACTGTATCCTCATCATAGGAATATCCTTCGAATGTAGGCGTCTCACACCTCTCTTTCTAGAACTGCAAAAGGTTGTTCTGAAAAGTGGTGTCCGGCTCAACCACTAGATCATCATAACTCACAATGTGCCTCAGGTCTGGTATGTACTCCCTCAGCTGAGACACATGAAACATAGGGTGAACACCCTCTAACTTCGGTGGCAAAGCCAATCTGTGCACTGCTCTCCCAACTCTATCCAGTATCTCGAAAGGACCGACCTATCGGGGACTCAACTTTCCCTTTATGCCATAACGTCTGACGCCTCACGTCGGAGATACTCTCAACCAAACATGAGCTCCTACCCTAAACTCTAGAGGTAGACGCCTCCAATCTGCATACGACTTCTGGCGACTCTGTACAGCCATCATCCTTTCTCAGATTAACGTTACTCGAGCTATATCATCCTGAATATACTCTAGCGCTAACCCACTGGTACTACCAGGCTCATCCCCGCATAAAGGTGTATGACACCTATGTCTACACAATGTCTCATAAGGACCATCCCTATAGATGCATGCCAACGGTCGTGGTATAAGAATTCAACGAGTGGGAGATAAATAGATTGTCCCTGTTCCCAATACATCCCACAAGCTCGCAACATGTTCTCTACGGTCTGGAGGGTCATCTCAGACTGACCGTCTGTGTGAGGTAAAACTCAATCATGATATGTGGACGCGTTCCCCAAGCAATCTGAATCTGCCATCAAAACCTCAAAGTAAACAGTCTACTACAATCATAGTCGATCGTCCTCGGTACACTTATGGAGTCCCACCATCTGTCTAGTGTACACCTTTGTTACTTCATTCACTGGCCACGTCTCTCTTTAGAGATGGAACGTGTCGACTTCGTAAATCTGTTACTAATAATTTGGATAACACCAAAACTCTTACTAGGTCTCAATCCCATCACAAGTCCACAGAAAGGTCCTCTCACTTCCACTACAGCACTGGTAGTGGATGAGCTCATCTCCAGGTCAGTAACACTTTAACCTGATCTACTACTTCAAGGTACCTCTTATTCGTACATGGATGTACTAAAGAAGGTGTACTATGGGTGTACTGTAATCTTCTCCACTCAACTCCGCAAAAGCGGTTATACAGACACAGTTGCGGCACCTCATACTCCTTCTGCTCCGTTAAAGAACTGTGGTGTCTCGCCATGAGACATCCTTCCATCAAATTCCCTCAGGGTCAGGCAAGTCCTTGCTTTTGTTGGACCTCATCCAACAAATCTGTTAGAACCCCTAAAACATGAAACTAACGTCCTTATCAACAGTTGTAGGTTTAACTCTAACCAAGCTAGATCATTCTACAACCGAGGTTGTACAGCAATTCCAACAATCGCCTTCACTCGAGGCGTCTTCTAGTTCAAGGTATCAGTTACAACATTCTCCTTGCCAGAATGGTACCAAACTTCACGATCAAACTCCTTGATCAACTCCAGTCAACGACGCTGGCGGTTATTCAACTTATGTTGCATAAAAATATGCTTCAAACTCTTATGATCGGTGGGAATCTACCATGAAATATCACACCGATATTGCTTCAAAATCTGGACACTTGAACTACCACTACTAACTCAAAATCATGAGTCGGGCAGTTCTCCTCATACATTCTCAACACCGTAGTCACGTGATTCCAAAAATCTTCTGATTATCACCGAATAGAAGTAGAGTTCAAATGCTTCCTCTACTCTCTAGAACTCGGACATACTACTTCAACCACACACTTATGGTGGTCTTCCTCAGAAGACTCGTAATTGGATGCACAATCACATAGAATCATTCCTCAAAGCGTTGGTAGCAATCGGTTGGGCCGAGAACTACGCATTCCCTTAATGTTTAACAGCATCATCAACAAGGCATCATACTCACTCCTCATCACATCAACTATGATCCCGCTGGCAGAACAACATGACCTTGAAGGTTACTTCAGGCATCTCAATTCACATTTAGGGAGCATAGCACACTGGCTTCTATCCCTCGGATTCTGCAAAACCGTCATCAAATAACCGGTATGTTCCTCTCCGTTGTGAGAGCACACCAAACATCATCAATAAGGTCTAACCCAACAGATCAAGGAAGTAGATGAAGACAATTTTCATCAACTTCGATAACGACTACTAGGACGTTCCTCAACTCAGATGACAGCACTACAACTCGTAGTGTCTGTTAGCATGAAATATTGTGATATTCTAAGCACGTTTTCTAAGTGTATTTGATTCATATTGATAGTCATTGATTGAACATTGTTGCATTTGTGAGCTTGTTTGCCTATATTGTCGGTATGGATGTCTACACTAGCTTTATGTTGATTATAGGTGATTGAGAGCCATTTCCGAACGGAATCGAGCAAAGATGAGTTGATTGAGTATGTCCATGGATTGAGGGCATTCTTAGGAGCAAAATGGATGTCAACTTCAGGAATGCACGAGGCTAGGGAAGAATCACGTTCTTGCCCTAAATCACGCTCTAAAATACGGCCGTACTACGAACCACGTTCAATTCCACGGCCGTGGAACCCAGCAGGAGAAGCGTGGTTCATTCCAGAAGCTTTGACGGTCGTGGAATCCATGGTTCAAACCGTGTTGATTTCCACGCTCTAAATTACGGTCGTGGAACCTTCCACGACCGTGATCTTGGCGATCCTTTTCGCCACATTTTAAGCCACGATCTTTCAGAAGATTGGGCCGGGCCGATATTTTATCTTGCCCTATAAAAAGACGGACGAAGAGAGATTCCGTCATCCCCGCTATCATATCCGCTATCATGCTCGCTTACATCGCCGCTTAGACCTTTGCTTAGACACACTGTGCGACATCGCTTTACACTTTCGCCTACGCCGCGACTTGGAGATTTTTGTGATTCTTGCAAAAGACGTAATTTGCGCTCATCCTTGGAGCTGCCCTAATCGCGCACTTTTGGGGGAGATTGCTGTGAAGATTTCCGGAATTCACGGAAGGTCAAAGATTCGGAAGGTTGTTCGCAAGAAGATCCTCTTCTTGTTTAGGTTTGATTTAGAAGACGGACTGCCATCCCGTTCTTCCTTCTTATCTACGATTGTGTTTGTTTGTTCTATTCCGAATCTTGTGACGATATTTGTTCTTGATTGTGACATTGAGATTGGTTTGTAGTTATTGAAGGTTTTCGGAAGTTTTCATCTTTCAATCTTTTAATCTTTGAATTTGATATCAATATGACTGTTATTGGCTAAAAACCCTTAACAATTCTAAGGTGAAGGGTTGATAGTTGTGGCTTAGATGATGATAGATCGATCGTAAACAGATTAGACCCTGAGAGTTAGAGAGAATCGTCGACGAACCCTAAATCACGGTTTGTTCTTGAGTTCCACGACCGTGGAATCTCAAGATCCACCCGTAATTTCCCTTAAGTTTACGAACGTGCTTTTACTTCAATCCAAAGTTAAAGATTTGCTTTAACTTAGTTTAGGCTTACCTTTTCTAGGTGGTAGTGAAGCCTCAACAACCTCTACCTCGATTGTGAGTGTCACAACCTTAATCGGTTTAGTTAGTCTCGATATTTGGATTGTAAGTTTGGGTATTTGACATTAATTCTTACCTTTAGAACCTTTCTATATTGAAGCCTCAACAACCTGTATAGAGAGTGTCTTGTAGGTGAGTCACATAAGGTTTTTGGAACTTCACCGTACGATTACCTTACATTAGCATACCTTTGCATATCTTAACTCTGTCTTTATATCATTAGTATATCTTGAATCGATTGCGACAGCTGGATACTTGGATCTTTAGGATTGTTGTTTTCCCAATATTTGCAAAACCTCTCATATTTACTCGCTTGATAATCTGCAATTGAATTTGTTTCCACCCAAATCCCTGTGTTCGATACTCTGGAATTCTTGCTTAACTATATCGATCCGTACACTGCGGGTTTGCTTGCTTGATTCTAGTTTTATAATTAAAGCTTATTTGCACACACGTTTAGGGGTGAACATGTTTTTGGCGCCGTTGCCGGGGATTTGGTTTCGGCCGAATTCGGTTACCGGTTGTCAAGCTTGGGAGCTTGCTCTCGTTATTTGATATTACTTTAAGTGCATGCGCAGGTCTAGGAACACCGAAGACCTCTTACCTCTTGATCAAGTGCTTGAGAGAACTCTAAGACAAAAGCGCAAGGAAAAGAAGATGGCTGAAGAAGAAGAACGTGATCTTCAAGCGGAGTTGGCGGAGAAAGAAGCTCAACTCCAATGGAATGAAAACATCCGCCGGGATGAAATGGATCGTCATCAATCTCAAGTTAATGATCTAAAGGATATGATGTTCCAAATGAGGATAGAACTTAACAACCTTAAGAATAAGGGAAGCCAGAAATCCTCAAGAAGGACATCAAGATCAAGAAGAAGAAGCCATTCATCCGCTGATGATAGTGATTCTTCCATGCCACCACTAGAGGAAATTGATCCTATGATCAATGTAAATCCTTTCCATCCACGGGGAGATACTAATCGCCGTATTCCACCTAGGAATGCAAGGATCGAACGTGTGGATGATCAGCCAAGAACTCTTGGCCAAAGGATGGATCCAACACAACAACCACGACGCTTGGGTGTGAATTTTGATGCTGAAGATGTACAAGGGTTTAGCTTCAACCCTCAAGTTATTACTCTCGTTCGCCAAAACCAATTTGGCGGGACAAGCGGTGAATCTCCACACCAACACTTGCAAAACTTTGAGTGTATGATGGAGACAATGAGGCCGAAGAATGCTACTACCAACAACTATAAGCTCAAGCCTTTCTTCTTCTCCTTGAAGGGGAAAGCGTTGTCTTGGTATCAAGCTCTTCCTAGTGGGAAACTAGACACGTGGGAAGACCTTTCTGCGGAGTTCCTCACCAAATTCTTTCCGCCATCCAAAACGGCGGAACTTAGAGGTAAGATCAATGCATTTTCCATGAGATCTAACGAAAGTTTGTTTCAATCATGGGAAAGATTTCAGGACTTGTTATTGGATTGCCCTCATCATGGCATATCCAAACTTGCATTGCTGGAGATTTACTATAAAGGGCTGGATGTGGAGACACAATTCAAGCTCCAATCCCTCTCATGTGGTACATTCATGGACATGAGGGAAGATAACGCTTGGGACTTTATTGAGAAGCAAGCAAGAGTCATAGAGAAGTATTCCCACCGGAAAGTGGAGGGAAATCGTGTGGAGCAAGGAGCAAAGTTCACACATGAAGCTCAAACTCAGATCTTTTCTCTCAACAATGAGATTAAAGAGTTGAAGGAGGCCATCAAGACCAACTTCCCAAAACAACAAGGAAAGGATGTTGGCTATTTGGGCAACAACAATGGCGGTGATAACACAAACCACAACAACAACAACAATAACCGGAACAATAACCGGAACAATTGGAATGGAAACAACAACAACCGGAACAACAATAGGGGTTCCAACAACAACAATTGGCGCTCCAATCAACAAAATTCCGGTAACTCTTATCCTTCCAATTCAAATTCACTAACTCCACCCTCTTCTTCCTCTACTCCTTTGAAAAGCCAGGGGTAATCATCTAATGGAGGAAACACTTCGGGGAAGGAGAAGCCCGACCCCATGTTGGAAACGATCTTGGGAAAGCTACAAGGGTTGGAGAACCGCATCATTAAGGTTGATGATCAAATCTCTAAGGTTGATAAAGCCCAAAAGGTTTTAGAAAACTAAATGTTCAACCATGCGGAGGAAGTTCCTAGGAATCAAGGGAAACTTCCAGGAAAGACGGAAGACAACCCAAAGGGAAGGGTTATGGCAATCACAACTAGGAGCGGAGTGACTACCACCGATCCGCAGCCTAAATTTGTTGAAGTCTCCGTAGAAAAGGACAAGGAGAAAGAGAAGGGGAAGGAGAAGGAATATATCTATGTTCCTCCTCCAGCTTACAAACCCCCCTACCATTCCCTCAATCTAGAGCGAGAGCGCGCCTAGATAAACAATTTGGTAAGTTCATAGAACTCATGAGCAAGCTGCATATTAATATACCCTTTATTGATGCTATTGTAGGTATGCCGGCTTATGGCAAGTTCTTGAAGGATCTTCTCTCTAACAAGAGGAAGCTAGAAGATTTCGGTGAGGTTAAGATGAGTTCGGATTCTTCGGATCTCATCAAAACCATGAAGGAGAAAATGCCCCCAAAGCTGAAGGATCCGGGGTCATTTTGCATTCCTATAGGAGTGGGAGATGTCACATACGATGCATTATGTGACTTAGGAGCAAGTGTGAGCATCATACCACTTGCATTATGCAGGAAAATCGGTTTAGGTGACCCTAAACCGGTGAAGATGACGTTGTACATGGTGGATCGATCTATCACTCGCCCCGTCGGTATTGTAGAAGACGTCCCGGTCAAGCTAGGTAAATTCTTTGTTCCCATTGATTTTGTCGTGCTTGATATTCCTGCAAATAGCCCGGTCCCGATCATACTCGGAAGACTGTTTCTTGCAACTTCCGGCTGCATAGTCGATTGCAAGAACGGAAGACTCGCTTTTGATATAGGAGAAGAGAAAGTGGGTGAGTCCGGTTCAAGTAGTTCCAAAGAAGGGAGGAATGACGGTCATCACCAACAAGAACAACGAACTCATTCCTACCCGGACCGTAACAGGATGGCGGATGTGCATCGACTACCGCAAGCTCGACAATGCAACGAGGAAGGATCACTTCCCATTGCCATTCATCGATCAAATGCTTGAAAGGTTAGCACAACATTCACATTTTTGCTATCTTGACGGTTATAGTGGTTTCTTTCAGATCCTGATACACCCAGACGATCAGGAAAAGACCACATTCACGTGCCCATGGGGTACGTTTGCTTATAGGAGAATGCCGTTCGGGCTTTGCAACGCCCCAGCCACCTTTCAACGGTGCATGATGGCCATCTTCTCCGAATACATAGAGGAAATCATGGAAGTCTTCATGGATGACCTCTCCGTATACGGTTCCTCTTTAACAATTGCCTTTCTAACCTTTCTCTTGTTTTACAAAGGTGTGAAGACACTAACCTAGTTCTAAATTGAGAGAAGTGTCAATGTATGGTTAAGGAATGAATTGTATTAGGTCACTTAGTCTCTAATAGAGGGATAGAAGTAGATAAAGCTAAGATAGAGACCATAGAGAAACTTCCTCCCCCAACTTCGGTGAAAGGGATAAGGAGTTTCCTAGGACATGCTGGATTTTATAGACGTTTCATTAAAGATTTCTCTAAGATATCAAAACCGCTCACTAATCTATTGATGAAGGATGCAGTTTTTGAGTTTTCGCAGGAATGCTTGGATGCATTTAACACAATTCGGCAAGCTCTAATTTCAGCACCGATTATCCAACCTCCGGATTGGACTCTTCCCTTTGAGGTTATGTGCGATGCTAGTGACGTAGCAATAGGAGCTGTTCTTGGACAACAAACAACGAAAGGAAGGGCGAGCCCATGCCATATACTATGCTAGCAAGACGCTAGATGAAGCGCAGTTCAACTACACCACTACCGAGAAAGAGTTTTTAGCCATTGTCTATGCTATTGACAAGTTTCGTTCTTATCTTGTAGGTGCAAAGGTGATTGTCTACACGGATCATGCTGCGATCCGGTACCTCCTTGCAAAGAAAGATGCGAAGCCAAGGCTAATTAGATGGATTCTTCTCCTACAAGAATTCGATCATGAGATCCGCAACAAGAAAGGTTCAGAAAATTCTGTTGCAGATCATTTGAGTCACCTAACACATCTAGAGGACGACCACTTACCCATTGATGACTCATTCCCGGACAAACACCTACACCTTATTGAGGAGTGCATCGATGTGATCTCCAAAGGTAACGAACCATGGTTTGCTGATTTTGTTAACTATTTGGTTTTCCAAGAGATACCGCCCGGACTATCCTACGCACAAAGGAAAAAGTTCTTTAAGGATGTCCGGGAATACTTTTGGAACGAGCCTCTCCTCTTTAAGAGAGGTCCGGATGGCATCATTCGGCAATGTGTGCCGGAAGATGAGATGCAAAGTGTCATCCGCCATTGTCATTCACTACCTTGTGGAGGACACGCTAGTTCGAATAAGACTAGCGCAAAGGTATTGCAATCTGGATTCTTTTGGCCTACTTTGTTTAGAGATGTGCAATCCTTTGTTTCTTGCTGCGATGCTTGTCAAAGAACAGGTAATATCTCTAGGAGGAATGAGATGCCCCTCAACAACATCCAAGAGGTGGAGATTTTTGACGTTTGGGGAGTTGATTTCATGGGACCATTCCCATCCTCTTGTGGAAACCAATACATACTATTGGCAGTAGATTATGTTTCTAGATGGGTGAAAGCAATTGCCTCTCCCACCAATGATGTCATGGTGGTGGTCAAGTTCTTCAACAAGACCATTTTCCCACGATTTGGGACGCCAAGGACTATCATTAGTGATGGAGGTTCTCACTTCATTGCCCGGCGCTTTGAAGCTCTTCTAGCTTAGTATGGGGTTACTCACAAGGTCGCTACCCCTTATCATCCACAAACAAGTGGACAAGTTGAGATCTCAAATAGGGAGATCAAAGGAATCTTAGAGAAGACGGTTTCAAGGACTAGGAAGGATTGGTCCTTGAAGCTTGACGATGCATTGTGGGCGTACCGGACTGCGTACAAGACACCCATAGGAACCACACCATACAACCTTGTGTATGGGAAGTCTTGTCACTTGCCGGTGGAGTTCGAGCACAAAGCGTTTTGGGCTATCAAGTGGCTAAACTTCAGCATGAAGGAAGCGGGAGAGAAGCGTCTCCTAAACCTTAATGAGCTGGACGAACTCCGCTTGAATGCTTATGAAAACGCCAAGATCTATAAGGAGAGAACAAAGCGTTGGCATGATAAGCACATCATTCCAAAGGACTTCAAAGAAGGAGAGCAAGTTCTCCTCTTCAATTCAAGGCTTCGTCTCTTTCCAGGTAAGCTTAAATCTCGTTGGACCGGACCTTTTCTAATTAAGCGTATTTTCCCCCATGGTGCAGTTGAAGTATGGGGTGAAACGAGCGGAAACTTTAAGGTTAACGGACAACGACTCAAGAAGTATACGCCGGAACTCCAAACTGAAGAGTTCGCGCCTACCACACTCGAATAAGTGCGAGATTGGTCTAGCTACGGACCTTAAACAAAGCGCTTCTTGGGAGGCAACCCAAGGTATTGCAATTTCGTTTTTGTTTTCGATTCATAGTTTAGCTTAGTTTAGACGTTTTTCGCTTTGTTTTGCCTTCGATTCCTTCCGGTATGTTCGTGTTTTTGGATGTAGGAACGATTGAAAAGGAAAAGGGGAGAGTGATGTTGAAGAAAAGTGACAAAATTTGGACTTTGGAGCTTTACAGAGAGTTCCACGGCCTAAACCACGGTCGTGACAGCTACAGTGACCATAATTTCCAAAAGCCTTTGAAAAATCACCAAAACCATGGTTTTGTACATTTCCACGGCCGTGGAACACCCCGACAGACCGTGATTTTCAAAATTTTGCCTGTGACTATATAAGCCACGTTCTTCACCAAAACACTCCACAAAATCCCCCTTCCACGACCTAAACGCCGAAATCCACGACCCTCTCTCAAATCCTCGTTTCTTAATCGTTTTTAACGATTCTTCTTCCCAAACTGAAGCAAATTCGACCACCAACAAGATCCATGCGACGAATCGAGCGGAAATTCACCAAGGAACGCACAATTCGGATTTTTAAATCCGAAAAATAGGTTTTTCCACTCCTCTTGATCTTTGTCGATTTGGTTCGTTTTTGTTAGAGATTTTAGGAAGAACTGATTGAAATTGGAAGGAATTAGACTAGGGCTGATTGATTGTTGAGATTGAGTGTTGAATTCTGAGATTTGCGAAAGAAACAGACGAATCACGGTCTCTGGGAGAACCAAGGCCGTGGAACCTCTCGAACAGCCCGTAATTTTGAACAGAAATGGACTTCGTGAGGAGAGTTTCTGGGAGGATCAAAGAGAAAAAGAATGACCAGAACAAGAAGAGGAAGGGCAATCCCTCTTTTTCCTCATCCTCTAGAGCACCACCACCCTCTTCCCCTTCACCTCCATCATCATCTTCATCACCCTCACCTCCTAACCCTAGGATACCGACCATTCATGAGGATCACCTCTACGCACTCGAGAGGATCAAGGAGAGGGTTGTGATTGGTCCTAAGTACTTGTTGTTAGAGGATCTAGCTCCTCTCAACATTATAGATGACCTTACTTGGCTCTTGGTTAGAGCCGGATTAGTTGTCTTCTCGGCTATCCGAGAAGACGCCTACGAGGAGATTACGAGGGAGGTAGTGACGTCCTTTCAGCATAGCCATGTAGATAGGATCGTTTCTTTCCGTCTTATGGAAAGAAACTATGACTTTTCCATTCGTGAGTTCGGGACCTTCTTTGGGTTCCATGAGACCTTTAACGGTCGCTTTCCTAGTGGCGTTTACGCCAAGGACTTTTGGGAGGAGTTAGCGATGATTTACGCCAATGAGGACCGTTGGCAACCTGCTGACACCAAGGCTAGGTTGATGTACCACCTAGCCTTGAAGATTGCTCACCGTGTTCTTTCGGAGTGTCTCTTTCCTAGGACGGAGACGCCCCAAAAGATCAAGACGGATGAGCTCTTTTTGCTGTATTTTATGCTGTACGGGCGCCGAGCTGATTGTGCCACCCTCTTGGCTGCTACTATGAGCAAGCTCAAGAACAAGAAGAAGGACAACATTGGATATGGTGGGATAGTTACCCACCTTGCTAGGAGCTTGGGTGTTGATTTCTCTGCATGCACCCGCATACCAGCTGTACCTTTAGGACTACATGCTTTCATGACTAGAGGTCTCATCTTCCCCACACATAGAGGTCCGCCTTATGTGGGCATGCCTTGGGAGAGCAGGACAGGTAGGGGTATAGAGTGGCTACCGGAGTACTCCATTATGGCTGGACGCCATAATTGGAAGGAGACGTTCGCTGCTATGCATGCGAACAGGATTGTAGCTCCCCCGTATGTCCCACCACCAGTTGTTGAGGAGGAGGAGATGGGAGATCAGTTTGAGGGTGGAGGAGGAGCCGAGCAGGAGTTTGGCACGTTTCCGGATCAGCCGGATGCGGCCCCCAATGTCCCTAGACGTTCTCCACGTCCATCCAGAGCTTCAGGCTCGTCTTCTCGCCGCGCTAGTGTTCGCTCCAAACGGTGTGTGCAAGCTTTAAATTTATAACCCTAGACTTAAGCTTAAAACAAGGATGCGAACCCGCAGTGTACGGGTCAATCGTAGTAAAAGCAAGAAAATTCCAGGGGTCGATCACAGGGACTTAGTGAAACAAAGTCCAATACGGTATGCTAGTGTTAATGCTAACCACAAGAGCAAGTATACAATCAAAGATGAATAAGATGTCAAATAAAGCAAACATGCAATTCTAGGGATTAAAGCATCTAGTTGTGGTTCCAACTCAAGATCTATAGATAAGCGGACAAAGCTGAGATTTTTGCATGGGGAAGGTGTTTCTAAAGTGGAGTAGATCACCGGGTAAGTCTCACTACACACTAATCCCAAACCGTAACTCCTATTACCGGGTAAGTCTCAAGGAATTAAGATAAAGAACTATTGCCTCAAACTAACACACCATCTAAGGGAATAGAATCAACCTTTACCGGGTAAGTCTCAGGCTAACTCACAAAGATGGGATGGAAGCACACTCAAACCCCAATAAAGGACAAGCCTTTATTACCTACACTTATGATCGTTAGTATACAAACTAAGGAATTACCGGGTAAGTCTCATCCTAAGCTTGCTTTGAACCAGAAAGGTATAATAAGAATAGGATTTGGCAAACTCTAACACATTAACTCTCAGTTAAGGATCGGATAAGCCACCTCGGTCAGCCAGTTTCCACCCCGGCCGAGATGTTCATCGACTGAACGAGATGCTTAGGGTTAAGGTTAAAGACTCGAACTTTCAGGATCCTACTGTGATTAAGATCATTCTATCATTGTTTTTCCCACAACCTTCAGCCAATCACCCTAGAATCACACAAGGAAATTAGCCACTCATCATCATAATGAAAGTATTAAATATATGGGAAGAAGGTGAATATTTGAACAAAGAAGAATTTAATGAAAACACTTCAATAACTGAATCAAATAACACACAAAATCGTTCCTTGGATAATGATCCAACAAGACAAGACAACAAGGAAAAGAATTGAAGACAATCTTACAAAACCCTCCAAAAAGCTATAAAGCTATAGTCTTCAATCTTCCTTCAACCTTCAAAAAGGTTCTTCGAATCTCCCAAATTGGAGTAGGATGCGGCTGCTGCGCTGATAGCGGGTGTTCTAACTGTAAGCGGATGTAAGCGGGCTTATCGAATTGTGGAAATCCAACCCTTTTTATAGGAAAAATAAACCTCCAAAGATAATAAATCTTAAGAAGATATATTCCCATAAAAATAGGTAAAATATATGATTCTGCATATCTCCTTCCTTCTAGAAGCTCAGCCCAAAAATATAAGATCACTTTCCAATTTTAAAAGATCTCAGCCAAGAATAAAATATTCTCGCCGCGTCCTAGGTGTTCGCCTCGGTCGAGTCGGCGTCTCTGGATCGCCTCGGTCGAGATGAATCTCTGGTCAACCGAGGTGACTCATAACTGAATGTAGAATCTCTCAAAACTGGTCCAAAGTAAATCTTTAATCCATGGTTGTGCTTCCTGAATGTAGCTCCAAATGACTCTTGACTCCTTTTGCTCCTTTTTGATGCAATACGTACCATATTACCTGCAATTACAACGAAACTAGGTGTAGACCTCGATTCTCGCAAAGGTAGATGAAATGGTAGTAAAATCACATAATGCACATACAAACATGCAGATTATGAAAGATAAAACGTCCAAACAAACCCCAAAATATAGACTATAATTCATGCTATCAAAATACCCCATACTTAGCCCTTGCTTGTCCCTAAGCAAGTTCCTCATATAGAAATCAAGATATAATGGATTATAAGTCATGAAAATCAATGAAAAGTCTTTCAAAAACATTTTATGGTGTGCAACTATCATAGATCACTCTAAGAGAGTACTTCCTGGAAATTAAAAACTCAATATGATCAAAACATTTTATAAATATAGGAAAGTTGTTCATCTTTGCATAAAATCATAGAATGCATAATAAATCATAATTATCAAAATTAATCATGTATAATCCGATTTAAACCGCTAAGTCAATCAACAAGCTCAAGGTCTCAAGGGCTTCCCAAAAGAAAGGTCAAGAAACGTGTAGGGTAGGGATGTATGTAAGGTAATGTGGTGCTAGAATCCGGGAAAAGGATGTACTTCACTTTCACTTTGACTTGCAACACCTTCCACCAATAAGCTTTGCTTATTTCACACTTTTTTCTCTTTTACTTTACTTTTTGGGATGCATGGACAGAGGTGCACAATAACCGAAGCCTAGGAAATCCGCAATCATCAATTTCTTGAAATGCGTCAAACCCTTGATGCACATACCATGACCCGTTAGGAATATCGCTCAATCCGACTTTGGCAAGACACAAACACCCGGCTATGTGAATGGTGCCGAGTTACTCATCTTCATGATTGACTTCCCCAAACCTATTATTGCTTTCTAAGACTTTCACTTTCAGCCACTTCTCAACTTTAACTTGCTTTCACCACTTTGCTTGCTTCCAAATTCCCGGATAGGTAAAGGGAGGCAAAATGTATATGAGGGGCTAAGCATGATCAAGAAGAAGAAGAAGAAGAAGAATGAATTGCCTTGGTCTTTCCAAGAAGAACGTGAGAGAACTTAACCTGCGGTGTCAACCTTCAAATTCAACATAATTTTGATAAAAACAAAATATTAAACATGCCAATAATTTCAAACAAAGCATTTAGCAACTTAATCATATCATAAAACATTTCAAACATATAAAGAATTTAAAACCAGTCAGTAAACAAGATCTTCACTGAGATCATATCCAGATAAGTAACACAAAAATCGTTTTCGAAAACTCTCAGTTAACCCACCTCGGTCGAGATGTTCTTGGTTCAACCGAGGTGAAACACCTCGTTTTGCCAGAACTGTCCCGGTCGAGGTCAAAAAATTTTTTTTTTTAAAAAACCATTTTTTTTCGGTTTCGACGTTTTTCTCAATCAAATAACCTGTAAGTATGCATGCAATCTCAGATAAACATATAAATGCAAAAGTGAAGCATAAATATAAATATCCGATACATCATAAGTCAAATAATACATATAAATACCCCATACTTGAGACACACTGTCCCAGTGGGTATAATAAAAGTCTAAGGACAGGATACTCACCGAACATAGCTAAACTGCATGAAGAAGTAAGAAACAGCTCCTAGATAAGACCATCTCGGTTGGCGAAGCACATCTCGGTCGAGGCGTTCTGACAGTACCCGAGATGTATATCAATAAAGCTCGTTTTCTAAACTTCTCGAAATTTTGTTCTTCCAGTGTAGCTCCTGAACTGTGATCCTTCCTTTTGGAATACCTGGTTGTTGTCTAGAGGAAAGCAAAAACAAAAACTATCTAAATTAGACTAGAAAACGGGAAAGAAAACAATACCTTGGGTTGCCTCCCAAGAAGCGCTTGATTTAAGGTCGCTAGCTGGACCCTTCTCCATAGAATTACTCAATGTACCTTGAACACCATGGAGTGCTCATCACATCCATCATAAAATTCTTCCAAAGAGGTTCCGGTTCCTAATTTCACCGGCAAATGGTAAGATCTCCCACGTACAAGCTTGTACGGTTTGATTCTCACCGGAATCCTTCTAGACTTCCTGCACTTCAATGGGACATAATCTAGCCTTGCGTCCCATCCTTTCCTTGATCGAGAAAATAGTTTCTCGAGAATCATAGCAGCTTCCCCATCTATAGCTTGGGGATGGTACAGGGTCCTGAGCATGCGAGGGACCCCATACTTGAACAAGAGATACTTCATCGACTTAGCGGTGTAGTGTTTGCAAACTCCACTCCTTATAATCCAAGGAGCTTCTTCTTCCAACAATTTCAAGGAAGACTTCATCTTGATTTTAGGAGGTTCTTTCGGAAGAGACCTCCAACTTTCCGGTGCATTCCTGAAAAATTCAGAAATATTAATAGGGAATTCAAATGAAGTAGGAGAACGTACCTTGCAAAGTTCTCCAAAGCTTGAGGCAAGTTTCGTGTTGGGTTGATAATCCACCCACGAAATCTCTCTCAGTTCTGCTGGTCTTTCTTCCACCTTGACCATAATCTCAGTAATTTGGCTAAAGTCTTCTGCATCTGCCTCTTCCGGTTCTGCAGATTCTTCCATCATCTCGACCGAGGTCTCTTCTACCTCGACCAAGGTCTCAACAGTCAGATCGAGATCTTCCACATCTTCTCCCTCAGAAGCTTCAGGAGAAACTTCTGGTTTGACTGGAGGTATGCTCGAAACGTGCAACACTTCCTTATGCTCCTCTTCCGGCTTAGCATAGGATAGGGTGCTTTCCTTGAGCTCCGTCACCTTCTTCATTAACTTCTCCAACCTAGATTCGAGAGAATCTTCAAGAGGTTGCTCATAAGTCTTTTTAGGGACATTAAGTTCATCCCACATTGCAAGTTCGTGTTGAATGGCCTCTTCTCTTTCCCATTCATTGTTGAACCAATAGAAGGAGTACTTCTCCTCCAAGTATTCATAATGATCTGCCCTAGCACTTTGTCTTGCTATCCAGGCTGGATCAAACATAGCCATCAGAAATCCTGAAAACTACAAAACTCATAGAAAGAGTAGTTAGTAGCAACAGGGGCAAGCGCCCCGAAAGCAAACCGTACCGGCTCGGTCTAGACCAAGTCCCCGGCAACGGCGCCAAAAACTTGTTCTTTGGCGAAACTCTGTTCCGTTGCCGGAACAAGAACTTCGTATGTACCTAAGAACACAAACCTGCAAGAACACTCAAGAAAAGGATATCAAATAACAAGAGCAAACTCCCAAGCTTGACAACCGGTTACCGAATTCGGCCGAAACCAAATCCCCGGCAACGGCGCCAAAAACTTGTTCGCTCCAAACGGTGTGTGCAAGCTTTAAATTTATAACCCTAGACTTAAGCTTAAAACAAGGATGCGAACCCGCAGTGTACGGGTCAATCGTAGTAAAAGCAAGAAAATGCCAGGGGTCGATCACAGGGACTTAGTGAAACAAAGTCCAATACGGTATGCTAGTGTTAATGCTAACCACAAGAGCAAGTATACAATCAAAGATGAATAAGATGTCAAATAAGCAAACATGCAATTCTAGGGATTAAAGCATCTAGTTGTGGTTCCAACTCAAGATCTATAGATAGGCGGACAAAGCTGAGATTTTTGCATGGGGAAGGTGTTTCTAAAGTGGAGTAGATCACCGGGTAAGTCTCACTACACACTAATCCCAAACCGTAACTCCTATTACCGGGTAAGTCTCAAGGAATTAAGATAAAGAACTATTGCCTCAAACTAACACACCATCTAAGGGAATAGAATCAACCTTTACCGGGTAAGTCTCAGGCTAACTCACAAAGATGGGATGGAAGCACACTCAAACCCCAATAAAGGACAAGCCTTTATTACCTACACTTATGATCGTTAGTATACAAACTAAGGAATTACCGGGTAAGTCTCATCCTAAGCTTGCTTTGAACCAGAAAGGTATAATAAGAATAGGATTTGGCAAACTCTAACACTTAACTCTCAGTTGAGGATCGGATAAGCCACCTCGGTCAGCCAGTTTCCACCCCGGCCGAGATGTTCATCGACTGAACGAGATGCTTAGGGTTAAGGTTAAAGACTCGAACTTTCAGGATCCTACTGTGATTAAGATCATTCTATCATTGTTTTTCCCACAACCTTCAGCCAATCACCCTAGAATCACACAAGGAAATTAGCCACTCATCATCATAATGAAAGTATTAAATATATGGGAAGAAGGTGAATATTTGAACAAAGAAGAATTTAATGAAAACACTTCAATAACTGAATCAAATATCACACAAAATCGTTCCTTGGATAATGATCCAATAAGACAAGACAACAAGGAAAAGAATTGAAGACAATCTTACAAAACCCTCCAAAAAGCTATAAAGCTATAGTCTTCAATCTTCCTTCAACCTTCAAAAAGGTTCTTCGAATCTCCCAAATTGGAGTAGGATGCGGCTGCTGCGCTGATGCGGGATGTTCTAACTGTAAGCGGATGTAAGCGGGTTTTCGAATTGTGGAAATCCAACCCTTTTTATAGGAAAAATAAACCTCCAAAGATAATAAATCTTAAGAAGATATATTCCCATAAAAATAGGTAAAATATATGATTCTGCATATCTCCTTCCTTCTAGAAGCTCAGCCCAAAAATATAAGATCACTTTCCAATTTTAAAAGATCTCAGCCAAGAATAAAATATTCTCGCCGCGTCCTAGGTGTTCGCCTCGGTCGAGTCGGCGTCTCTGGATCGCCTCGGTCGAGATGAATCTCTGGTCAACCGAGGTGACTCATAACTGAATGTAGAATCTCTCAAAACTGGTCCAAAGTAAATCTTTAATCCATGGTTGTGCTTCCTGAATGTAGCTCCAAATGACTCTTGACTCCTTTTGCTCCTTTTTGATGCAATACGTACCATATTACCTGCAATTACAACGAAACTAGGTGTAGACCTCGATTCTCGCAAAGGTAGATGAAATGGTAGTAAAATCACATAATGCACATACAAACATGCAGATTATGAAAGATAAAACGTCCAAACAAACCCCAAAATATAGACTATAATTCATGCTATCAAAATACCCCATACTTAGCCCTTGCTTGTCCCTAAGCAAGTTCCTCATATAGAAATCAAGATATAATGGATTATAAGTCATGAAAATCAATGAAAAGTCTTTCAAAAACATTTTATGGTGTGCAACTATCATAGATCACTCTAAGAGAGTACTTCCTGGAAATTAAAAACTCAATATGATCAAAACATTTTATAAATATAGGAAAGTTGTTCATCTTTGCATAAAATCATAGAATGCATAATAAATCATAATTATCAAAATTAATCATGTATAATCCGATTTAAACCGCTAAGTCAATCAACAAGCTCAAGGTCTCAAGGGCTTCCCAAAAGAAAGGTCAAGAAACGTGTAGGGTAGGGATGTATGTAAGGTAATGTGGTGCTAGAATCCGGGAAAAGGATGTACTTCACTTTCACTTTGACTTGCAACACCTTCCACCAATAAGCTTTGCTTATTTCACACTTTTTTCTCTTTTACTTTACTTTTTGGGATGCATGGACAGAGGTGCACAATAACCGAAGCCTAGGAAATCTGCAATCATCAATTTCTCGAGATGCATCAAACCCTTGATGCACATACCATGACCCGTTAGGAATATCGCTCAATCCGACTTTGGCAAGACACAAACACCCGGCTATGTGAATGGTGCCGAGTTACTCATCTTCATGATTGACTTCCCCAAACCTATTATTGCTTTCTAACACTTCCACTTCCAGCCCACTTCTCAACTTTAACTTGCTTTCACCACTTTGCTTGCTTCCAAATTCCCGGATAGGTAAAGGGAGGCAAAATGTATATGAGGGGCTAAGCATGATCAAGAAGAAGAAGAAGAAGAGAATGAATTGCCTTGGTCTTTCCAAGAAGAACGTGAGAGAACTTATGCTGCGGTGTCAACCTTCAAATTCAACATAATTTGGATAAAAATAAGGTATTAAACATGCCAATAATTTCAAACAAAGCATTTAGCAACTTAAACATATCATAAAACATTTCAAACATATAAAGAATTTAAATCCAGTCGGTAAACAAAATCTTCACTGAGATCATATCCAGATAAGTAACACAAAAATCGTTTTCGAAAACTCTCAGTTAACCCACCTCGGTCGAGATGTTCTTGGTTCAACCGAGGTGAAACACCTCGTTTTGCCAGAACTGTCCCGGTCGAGGTCAAAAAAATTTTTTAAAAAACCATTTTTTTTTTTTTTTTTCGGTTTCGACGTTTTTCTCAATCAAATAACCTGTAAGTATGCATGCAATCTCAGATAAACATATAAATGCAAAAGTGAAGCATAAATATAAATATCCGATAAAATGTCATACATCAAAAGTATCGAATACAAATAGTCACGTAGTCAAATAATACATATAAATACCCCATACTTGAGACACACTGTCCCAGTGGGTATAATAAAAGTCTAAATGAAAGAGGACTCACCGGATAAAGAGCCGAACTGCATAAAAATATAATAAATAAAACTCTGCAGCTCCTCAGTAGTCCTGATCCGGTGGTGGTGGTGGTGGTACATAAGGATACTGGGTCGGATCGAATGGATAGCCCATAGTCTGCTGGAACTGTAGCTCCATCATCCTACGCTGATAGTGCTGCCCCTCCAACATCTGCTGAGTCCAGCTGTCAAGGTGTCGGTGCTGGGCGGCAAACCTCTCATGCATGTCTACTGTAAGGGCAGCATATGAGTCTATCATCTGCTCTGTCAACTCGTCGATCCGACGATGAGCCTCTGCATCTCTGTGACGGCGTGTCCGACGTCTAGTAGATCTAACGGGAGGTGCAGCAGGTGCAGGCTCAGTATCCTCCTCATCCTCATCCAAATCAATAATGGGAGGCGCGCTCGTCCCAGCTGTATCTGTCCCTGTGTCCATCGGGACGCCGCCTCCTCTCTCATCAACTGTCTCGTCATCATCGTCCTCCTCCTCAGCCTCCTCAGCCTCCTCAGCAGCTGCAGCAGCAGCAGCTGCTCCCTCTCTGTAGTCCTCCATAAGCGGGACCCATGCAGCCTGCCAGAAATGCGGGTCGGCGACAGAAAACTGTGCAGACCATCTGATGCCCTGAGGCGCTGTCCGCTCCCAAGGCATGGCAACATACGGTGTAGTCAGCCCACGAGGAACAAGAATCCGCCTCGTGATCATCTCCTGCAGACCTAGCGGCTTCGGAGCCGCCGCCAATGTGCAAATACTGAGATCCATCCCGTGGTAGGAGGCGATGTGGGTGACTAGACCTCCACAGCAAATATCACCCTTCCCTTTGGCCTTGATCCTGTGCAGATCCTCTGCCAGGAGCAAGCCAAAGTCCGGGTATCCTCCCGTGACCATGCAGTACAGCGAAAATAGCTCCCCCTGTCTGATCTTCTGGGGCGTCTCAGTACGCGCCAGAAGCATCTCGCTGAATATCCGGTGGGCGAGTCTGAAAGCTGGGTGGAAGATGACCTTCTCCCTGGAATCACCAGGGCGCCATCTGTCTGCATGTGTAGTGATGTGGGCTATCTGTCCCCAAAACTCCCTAGCTACGGATCGGGAGGGGAAGTCTACGGCTGTAGGGGTAGGAAAGCTGAAAATCTCTCTGAATATCTCTAATGGAACTATGAAGTTCCGGCTCATCAGCCGGTACTTCACAGATCCCTCTGTGGGTAGGTAGGAGAAGGAGCTGACGAACTCTAGTGTCGGCTCTATGTAGGCTGGGGCTCGGATCTCAGAAAACTGATCCAGCCCGACTGTAGCTATCATCCTCCTAAGGTCAGCCTCTAACCCTAGGCAGTCAAAAGCGGATACCTCCAGAAATCGCGGTGCGATAACCGGACGGCCCGCTATCCTCTCGTAATCTACCCGGCATCTCTCGTGGATAACCGGGCGGTAGGGACGGGAAGAAGAAGGGGAAGGGGAGGGTGAAGATCTATCTCTCAGGGCTAAACGGCAATCGGAACTCATTTTCACAAACTCACTGTCAGACCACCTCGGTTGACTGACAAGCCTCAGAAATCACCTCGGTCGAGATGCAGTTCGACCGGACCGAGGCGTAGCAGTCGCGATTTCAATTCTCAGAATTTCAGTTCTTTTCCCCCAAAAATCACTACAAATGCTTCCTAAGGGGTACTTATAGATTTCCTCAGCAAAATCAAGGGCAACCAAAGCCCAATAAGCAGTGAACGAGGAGTTAGGGTTTTCGAACCTTTTGCGCCTCGTTTCGGTCGAAAACACTCAATCTTCTCGCAGATCTGTAGTTGCAATCGACTCTTCTACCCTTTAATCGTGTTTTGGAAGCAGAAATCTTCGAAAACGAGCGAGAAACGGAGGAGAACGAGGTACGCTGTCGCCGCGGTCGAAATAGGGTAAAAGTGAAAACTGTAATTTTTTTCTTTTTATACTGTCACGAGGTCTGCTGTCACCTCGGTCGAGATGGTCTCGACTGGACCGAGGTGGTACGGACCGAGGCGGTTCTGCAGAAACCCTAGTCGCCTCGGTTGCTTCAAGAATCAACTCGGTCGAGGTGTTCTGACAGTGACCGAGGTGCCTTTTTCTTCCTCAGAATCTCGAACTTCTCCCTTTTCTGGAGTGCTCCTTCCTGTTGTCTATCCAAAACACCAAAAACAAAGCAAAGCAAGGCAAAGCAAAAACAAAAACTATCTAAATTAGACTAGAAAACGGGAAAGAAAACAATACCTTGGGTTGCCTCCCAAGAAGCGCTTGATTTAAGGTCGCTAGCTGGACCATGATGCGTCTCAAACGATGTAGGAGGTTCCCTCACCCCATACTTCACCTCCATCGTGGGGTGAAGTAAGTAAGTCCATCAAACGCTCCAAAACGTGCAAGTGCTCGTCGGGGAATGAATCGTCTATGGGTGGGCTATCCGTCTCGCGGGAGGATTCCGGTAACCGGCTGAGGTGATCCGCAACTGAATTCTCGGATCCCTTCTTATCGCGGATCTCTAGGTCAAATTCCTGGAGCAAGAGAATCCATCGAATAAGGCGCGGCTTTGCATCTTTTTTAGCCAACAAGTAACGAATGGCTGCGTGGTCGGTGTAGACAATGACTTTCGCCCCTACTAGATAGGAACGAAACTTCTCGAAAGCATATACAACCGCCAATAACTCCTTCTCAGTGGTAGCGTAGTTGCGTTGTGCTACATCTAGCGTCTTGCTAGCATAGTAAATGGCGGTGGTCCGTCCATCCTTCTTTTGCCCAAGCACCGCTCCTACGGCTACATCGCTAGCGTCACACATGACCTCAAAGGGCAAGGTCCAGTCAGGAGGTTGGATAATGGGAGCGGAGATCAACGCTTCCTTAATCCTGTAAAAAGCATCAAGACACTCCTGCGAAAACTCAAAAACAACATCTTTATTCAAGAGGTTAGTTAGAGGTTTAGAAATCTTGGAGAAGTCCTTGATGAATCTCCTATAGAAACCTGCATGCCCGAGAAAACTCCTCACACCCTTAACAGAACAAGGAGGAGGGAGTTTCTCAATAGTCTCGATCTTAGCTCGATCGACCTCAATACCTCGATTAGAAACGAGGTGTCCTAGCACAATGCCTTCATTAACCATAAAATGACACTTCTCCCAATTCAAAACAAGGTTAGTGTCTTCACATCTTTTAAGCACTAGAGAAAGGTTAGATAGGCAATCATCAAAAGAGGAACCATATACAGAAAAATCATCCATAAATACCTCCATGATCTCCTCTATGTACTCGGAGAAGATGGCCATCATGCATCGCTGGAAGGTAGCTGGTGCATTGCACAACCCGAATGGCATCCTCCGATAGGCAAACGTCCCCCAAGGACATGTGAAAGTGGTCTTCTCCTGATCATCCGGATGGATAGGAATCTGGAAGAATCCACTATAGCCGTCCAAGTAGCAAAAGTGTGAATGCTGGGCCAACCGTTCGAGCATTTGATCAATGAAGGGAAGCGGAAAATGATCTTTCCTAGTAGCCGTGTTCAGCTTCCTATAGTCGATGCAAACTCTCCAGCCCGTAACGGTCCTTGTTGGGATCAACTCGTTGTTCTTATTCGTCACAACGGTCATCCCTCCTTTCTTCGGGACGACATGCACCGGGCTAACCCACTTGCTGTCCGAGATAGGATAAATAATGCCTGCATCCAACAACTTAAGAACTTCCTTCTTCACAACCTCTTTCATGATCGGATTTAACCGTCTTTGAGGTTCCCGTGAAGTCTTATGATTATCTTCCATTAGAATTCTATGCATGCAGAAAGAAGGGTTAATGCCAATAAGATCGTCCGTGGTGTAGCCTATGGCTTTCCGATGCTTTCTCAGGACATGCATTAGCTTAGATAATTCAGAATCGGAGAGGGAAGCACTAGCAATAACGGGATAAGTAGAATCCGGCCCAAGAAAGATATACCTCAAGTGACTAGGGAGTTGTTTAAGCTCCACAACTGGGGGTGCTTTCTGGGAGGGATCTGTGCTTCCTCTTTCCAGTGAAGTGGTGTCAGAAACTGGACTATGTGCAGTCTCAGTTTGAATCGTCTCTCTGTCGACCTCGGTCGAGGCACAAAGGCGTTGACCGAGGTGTTCTTCAGACGCCTCGCTCAGTCCAGAAAGTGCCTCGGTCGAGGTACTGCTACTGGATCCGAGGCTGGAAATCTTCGTTTCCTGGATCAGCTTCTCAGTCATGGCTCCTGGATCTTCTTCCAGTGCCTTCAGGCTCCGTATATCTGCATCACAAGAAGCATCTATACCTTCCTCCATTAAACTGAAGCTAATAACTCTTTCGAGTGGATCATTAATAAGGATAGAGCTCACCAATTCTCTTGATTCTTCTTCATCGTAGATGTTGAAGATATCATCAGTTAGTTGCTCCCCCTTCATGGCTGCAAGTAGTGCGAACTCCACCTCATCGCCACCAACGTTGAATTTCAACTTGGCGTTCTTGCAATCCACATTGCAACCCGAAGTTGCTAGAAATGGCCTCCCGAGAATGATAGGAACAGGATAATCTGCGGGAATGTCAAGTACGACAAAATCTATGGGTAGATAGAAGTTACCTAACTTGACCGGAACGTCTTCCAAAATGCCCACGGGATGGGTGATGGAGCGATCCGCCATGTAAAGTCGAATCTTGACCGGCTTGGGCTCTCCAAGACCGATCTTAATGCATAGCTCCAGCGGAATGATGCTCACGCTGGCTCCTAGATCACATAAGGCTTCACAAGTGACATCCCCAACTTGAATGGGAATGCAAAATGAGCCGGGATCTCTCAACTTAGGTGGCATCTTCTCCTTCATGATCTTTATAAGCTCCGAAGACTTAGATGTCATCCTAACTTCACCAACATCCTCCAGCTTCCTTTTCCTTGATAGGATTTCTTTTAAGAACTTCCCGTAGGCGGGCATACCTAAAATAGCATCAAGGAAAGGGATATTAATATGGAGCTTATTCATCAAGTCAAGGAACTTACCAAAGTGCTTGTCAAGATGTGCTCTGGCTCTGGATTGGGGAAATGGAAGTGGTGGTTTATATGCAGGAGGTGGAACATAGGCTTCAGTTGTTCCTCCTGCTTTCTGTTGCACCGCCTCGGTTGGCATCTCGGTCGAGGTGTTCTTCGACTGGATCTGGACCGAGGTGGTCTGCGTCGAGCGAGGTACTGGATCTGTGGTTTTGAGTCCACTCCTCGTCGTGATGGCCATGCACTGGCCCTTAGGGTTAGTTTCCGTCTTTGCTGGAAGCTTCCCTGGATCTCTTGGCGCTTCATTCGCCCTATTAGCAAGTTGTTGTTCGAAGGACTTTTGGGCCCTCGAAAATGAAGTCATAGAATTCTCCATAGCATTAAGCTTGATCAAGATTGCCTCCAGGACTGCGTCCTTCTTTTCCGGCTGAGACGAACTTGATCCTTGCCCTTGGCTCTTCAATGGAGTAGAAGAAGAAGAAGG
>BSUD01000006.1:65763419-65858912 GCA_033239045.1 Fagopyrum esculentum | reverse complement strand
GTTTTGAGTCCACTCCTCGTCGTGATGGCCATGCACTGGCCCTTAGGGTTAGTTTCCGTCTTTGCTGGAAGCTTCCCTGGATCTCTTGGCGCTTCATTCGCCCTATTAGCAAGTTGTTGTTCGAAGGACTTTTGGGCCCTCGAAAATGAAGTCATAGAATTCTCCATAGCATTAAGCTTGATCAAGATTGCCTCCAGGACTGCGTCCTTCTTTTCCGGCTGAGACGAACTTGATCCTTGCCCTTGGCTCTTCAATGGAGTAGAAGAAGAAGAAGGAGAAGAGAGGAAAGGGTTAGAGGAATCATTAGAGTTGGAGTTTGAATGATTGTTACCGTTGTTTTGGTTATTCGCCCTCCAATTGTTGCTATTGGATCCTCTATTGTTGTTGTAGTTGTTGTTTCGGGGTCCGTTGTTGTTGTTACGGTACCCGTTATTGTTGTTGTTCCTTTGCCCTTGCTCTTCCTTCTTAGTTTGAGCCATCAATAGCTCCTTCAATTGCTTCACGTCGTTCTTCAAGGACGTGAGTTGGTTGTTGTTGGGTTGAGTCTCTTGAAAGTTGACTCTTTTAACTCCACCTTCAGCTCCTTGGTGGGTATACTTCTCCATGTGCAAGGCTTGCTTCTCAATGAAGTCCCAAGCCTCGTCAACCGCCATATCCATAAATGTGCCGGCGGAGAGTAGTTGGAGATTAAACTGGGTGTTTCCGTCCAGCCCTTTGAAGTAGATCTCCAACAACTCGATCTTTGGAATCCCATGATGTGGGCAATCCAAAAGGATATCCTTGAACCGCTCCCATGATTTGGACAAACTCTCCTTGTCCTTCATGATGAAAGCATTGATCTTCCCTCTCATTTCAGCAGTCTTTGAGGGGGGGAAGAATTTAGTCAAGAATTCCGTAGTCATCTCTTCCCATGTGCTGATCTTTCCTGCAGGAAGAGATTGATACCAAGTAAGAGCTCTATCTTTAAGAGAAAAGTAGAAAGGTCTTAGCTTGTAGTTGTTATTTTCAATTCTGGGAGGTCGCAAGGTCTCCATCAAGATCTCGTAGTTTTGAAGATGTTGATGCGGCGACTCCTTCTCTAGCCCTCCGAATTGACATTGGCGAATCATCGCTAGAACTTGTGGTCGAAGTTCGTAGTCATGGTCCGCTGGATCTCCTAGGTTCACTCCTGGACGCCTCAGCTGTTGATTAGGGTCCATCCTTTGACCTAGGGTTTGTGGAATTCCTGCAAGAAGAACATCTCGGACTGGCATCCGAAGTGGATGCACATCGGCCGGGGCGTCAGGAACTGGGACCTGCCTCGGTCGAGGATCAATTTCTGGATCCTGCATCGGTCGAGGTTGAATCTGGTTCCGAATTGCTGCAATCTCAGCTTCGATTGCTGCATTCCTGGCCTGATTCTCTTCTTTTTCCTGCCTTAGTTCTTCCTTACTGAGACGTAGCTGCTCCTGCGTCTCTCTCAATTGGGCCAAAAGATCGTGATCGTCTTGTTGGGCCATCTTCGCTTCTCTTAAGCGTCGTTTGTATGTCTTTTCTGGTTCGGGATCGTAAGGAACGATTTCCTTCCCAGTGCGGGTTCTTCGCATATACCTAAGAAAGAACCTGCAAAAGTCACTCGAGTAGAGTGGTAAGACAACACGGGGCAAATACCCCAAGAGCAAACCGTACCGGCTCGGTCTAGACCAAGTCCCCGGCAACGGCGCCAAAAACTTGTTCGCTCCAAACGGTGTGTGCAAGCTTTAAATTTATAACCCTAGACTTAAGCTTAAAACAAGGATGCGAACCCGCAGTGTACGGGTCAATCGTAGTAAAAGCAAGAAAATTCCAGGGGTCGATCACAGGGACTTAGTGAAACAAAGTCCAATACGGTATGCTAGTGTTAATGCTAACCACAAGAGCAAGTATACAATCAAAGATGAATAAGATGTCAAATAAAGCAAACATGCAATTCTAGGGATTAAAGCATCTAGTTGTGGTTCCAACTCAAGATCTATAGATAAGCGGACAAAGCTGAGATTTTTGCATGGGGAAGGTGTTTCTAAAGTGGAGTAGATCACCGGGTAAGTCTCACTACACACTAATCCCAAACCGTAACTCCTATTACCGGGTAAGTCTCAAGGAATTAAGATAAAGAACTATTGCCTCAAACTAACACACCATCTAAGGGAATAGAATCAACCTTTACCGGGTAAGTCTCAGGCTAACTCACAAAGATGGGATGGAAGCACACTCAAACCCCAATAAAGGACAAGCCTTTATTACCTACACTTATGATCGTTAGTATACAAACTAAGGAATTACCGGGTAAGTCTCATCCTAAGCTTGCTTTGAACCAGAAAGGTATAATAAGAATAGGATTTGGCAAACTCTAACACATTAACTCTCAGTTAAGGATCGGATAAGCCACCTCGGTCAGCCAGTTTCCACCCCGGCCGAGATGTTCATCGACTGAACGAGATGCTTAGGGTTAAGGTTAAAGACTCGAACTTTCAGGATCCTACTGTGATTAAGATCATTCTATCATTGTTTTTCCCACAACCTTCAGCCAATCACCCTAGAATCACACAAGGAAATTAGCCACTCATCATCATAATGAAAGTATTAAATATATGGGAAGAAGGTGAATATTTGAACAAAGAAGAATTTAATGAAAACACTTCAATAACTGAATCAAATAACACACAAAATCGTTCCTTGGATAATGATCCAACAAGACAAGACAACAAGGAAAAGAATTGAAGACAATCTTACAAAACCCTCCAAAAAGCTATAAAGCTATAGTCTTCAATCTTCCTTCAACCTTCAAAAAGGTTCTTCGAATCTCCCAAATTGGAGTAGGATGCGGCTGCTGCGCTGATAGCGGGTGTTCTAACTGTAAGCGGATGTAAGCGGTGTATGCAGCCTGTATTTCGGTGTAAGCGGGCTTATCGAATTGTGGAAATCCAACCCTTTTTATAGGAAAAATAAACCTCCAAAGATAATAAATCTTAAGAAGATATATTCCCATAAAAATAGGTAAAATATATGATTCTGCATATCTCCTTCCTTCTAGAAGCTCAGCCCAAAAATATAAGATCACTTTCCAATTTTAAAAGATCTCAGCCAAGAATAAAATATTCTCGCCGCGTCCTAGGTGTTCGCCTCGGTCGAGTCGGCGTCTCTGGATCGCCTCGGTCGAGATGAATCTCTGGTCAACCGAGGTGACTCATAACTGAGTGTAGAATCTCTCAAAAACTGGTCCAAAGTAAATCTTTAATCATGGCTATGCTTCCTGAATGTAGCTCCAAATGACTCTTGACTCCTTTTGCTCCTTTTCGATGCAAAACGTACCATATTACCTGCAATTACAACGAAACTAGGTGTAGACCTCGATTCTCGCAAAGGTAGATGAAATGGTAGTAAAATCACATAATGTACATACAAACATGCAGATTATGAAAGATAAAACGTCCAAACAAACCCTAAAATATAGACTATAATTCATGCTATCAAGCTCGGACCACCGGTAATTCCTTAGTTTGTGTACCAACGATCATAAGTGTAGGTAATAAAGGTTTGTCCTTTATTGGGGTTTGAGTGTGCTTCCATCCCATCTTTGTGAGTTAGCCTGAGACTTACCCGGTAAAGGTTGATTCTATTCCCTTAGACTTAAGCTTAAAACAAGGATGCGAACCCGCAGTGTACGGGTCAATTGTAGTAAAAGCAAGAAAATTCCAGGGGTCGATCACAGGGACTTAGTGAAACAAAGTCCAATACGGTATGCTAGTGTTAATGCTAACCACAAGAGCAAGTATACAATCAAAGATGAATAAGATGTCAAATAAAGCAAACATGCAATTCTAGGGATTAAAGCATCTAGTTGTGGTTCCAACTCAAGATCTATAGATAAGCGGACAAAGCTGAGATTTTTGCATGGGGAAGGTGTTTCTAAAGTGGAGTAGATCACCGGGTAAGTCTCACTACACACTAATCCCAAACCGTAACTCCTATTACCGGGTAAGTCTCAAGGAATTAAGATAAAGAACTATAACCTCAAACTAACACACCATCTAAGGGAATAGAATCAACCTTTACCGGGTAAGTCTCAGGCTAACTCACAAAGATGGGATGGAAGCACACTCAAACCCCAATAAAGGACAAGCCTTTATTACCTACACTTATGATCGTTGGTATACAAACTAAGGAATTACCGGGTAAGTCTCATCCTAAGCTTGCTTTGAACCAGAAAGGTATAATAAGAATAGGATTTGGCAAACTCTAACACATTAACTCTCAGTTAAGGATCGGATAAGCCACCTCGGTCAGCCAGTTTCCACCCCGGCCGAGATGTTCATCGACTGAACGAGATGCTTAGGGTTAAGGTTAAAGACTCGAACTTTCAGGATCCTACTGTGATTAAGATCATTCTATCATTGTTTTTCCCACAACCTTCAGCCAATCACCCTAGAATCACACAAGGAAATTAGCCACTCATCATCATAATGAAAGTATTAAATATATGGGAAGAAGGTGAATATTTGAACAAAGAAGAATTTAATGAAAACACTTCAATAACTGAATCAAATAACACACAAAATCGTTCCTTGGATAATGATCCAACAAGACAAGACAACAAGGAAAAGAATTGAAGACAATCTTACAAAACCCTCCAAAAAGCTATAAAGCTATAGTCTTCAATCTTCCTTCAACCTTCAAAAAGGTTCTTCGAATCTCCCAAATTGGAGTAGGATGCGGCTGCTGCGCTGATAGCGGGTGTTCTAACTGTAAGCGGATGTAAGCGGGCTTATCGAATTGTGGAAATCCAACCCTTTTTATAGGAAAAATAAACCTCCAAAGATAATAAATCTTAAGAAGATATATTCCCATAAAAATAGGTAAAATATATGATTCTGCATATCTCCTTCCTTCTAGAAGCTCAGCCCAAAAATATAAGATCACTTTCCAATTTTAAAAGATCTCAGCCAAGAATAAAATATTCTCGCCGCATCCTAGGTGTTCGCCTCGGTCGAGTCGGCGTCTCTGGATCGCCTCGGTCGAGATGAATCTCTGGTCAACCGAGGTGACTCATAACTGAATGTAGAATCTCTCAAAACTGGTCCAAAGTAAATCTTTAATCCATGGTTGTGCTTCCTGAATGTAGCTCCAAATGACTCTTGACTCCTTTTGCTCCTTTTTGATGCAATACGTACCATATTACCTGCAATTACAACGAAACTAGGTGTAGACCTCGATTCTCGCAAAGGTAGATGAAATGGTAGTAAAATCACATAATGCACATACAAACATGCAGATTATGAAAGATAAAACGTCCAAACAAACCCCAAAATATAGACTATAATTCATGCTATCAGCTAGCGTGAGTGAGAGACCTACATGGATGACCACACCTCATGCATGGTATGGAGTTCCACCTCCATGGTCCACAGAGCAGTCAGCAGCACCAGCACCAGCTCCATCCGACGCTCCAGCATGGTATAGTCACGCTCCGGGATGGTATGAGCAGATGTCGGATTGGGCTACTGGCCTTTCGGAGAGAGTAGGAGCATTGGAGATTCGAGCCGATGCTAGAGACGGACGCATGGATGATCTCGATCACATGATGAGGGACGTCTACCACCAGCAGTTTGGGCGGTTTTATGATCCTAGCTTCTGTCCATTCCCGCCTCCACCAGCGCCGCAGTGATTGATTGCATGACCGTTCGTTTTAGCCGCTCCACCGCCACTTTGTAAGTTTCTTTTTCTTTTCTTTCTTTTCTTTCTTTCTTTTGAACATTAGGGACAATGTTCGTCCTAAGAATGGGGTGGGGTGTGACTAAAAGTTATAATAACTCTTACTCACTATGTTTGCTTCTATTCGAGACTATCATTGCATGTTCATTATATTATTGCACGTTTCATTATTGCATTGCATGAAAAAGAACTTGAAAAACCCATAAAAATTTAAAAATTTTGAAAATTTTGTGCTTCTAAGGAATTGAGATGATTTCCATGATAATCGCTACTTGTGAATTGAGTTTGATGACAATTGCATGCTTAAACGATTAGTGAACTGAAAAGAAATTGAATGAGTTGATTATACTTCTTTTTTTCAAGTTTCATAATGGGATAAATGTTACCTAAATCATGTTGAGAAATTGAAGTTGAAATCGCATTATAAGTTCCTATGCTTCTTGTTGAGATGATTAAGGCAATTCGATCTTTCCTTCTTCTTTCTTTGATCATTTTAACTCCTCATTGAAATATTGACCTCCTTTACCTATCCGGGAATTTGGAGAAGTGAATGAAAAAGGCATGTTTGATGTGGGAGGGCCATGAGAGCAATTAATTGCAATCAAATGAATAGAAAGAAATTGTAGGTTTGGGGAAGTCAATCATGACGATGAGTAACTCGGCACCATTCACATAGCCGGGTGTTTGTGTCTTGCCAAAGTCGGATTGAGCGATATTCCTAGCGGATTATGGTATGTGCGCTAAGGGTTTGAGGCATCTCATAAAAATTGAGAAACGCCAATCTCCTAGGCTTCGGTTTTTGTGCACCTCTATCCATAACTCCAAAAGTAAAGTCGAAAAATGAAAGGAAGAGAGCGAAGCTCTAAGTTGAAGGTGTGCGGAAACCGCAAGAGGAAAAGAAAAGAGTAGTTGTCCATTTTCCCGGATTCATGCACCACATTCACTAAAAGTTTCCTTCCCTTTTCACATTCTAGACCTTTTTCTTTGAAAGTCCTTAAGATCAAAAGAATGTTATATGGCTTGGTGATCTAAATTGAAGTTTCTTATGATTGATTTTGATAATGTTTGAAGGTTATGATGTTTGTGTGGAAGTTTAATTGATTCATGAGCTTTCTTTACCCTTTACTCTTGATTAAGTGTATGAAAGTCTTATAAACGATTGAAGCAAGATTTTGAGAATGATCTATTCTTTAGAAGGCACATTCATCCAAAAGAAGTATTTCTTTGAGAAGGTACACATATTTCATCCTAACTCTTGTTTTTAAAAGCTTTTGAAAGACCTTGCTTAGGGACAAGCAAGTTGCAAGTATGGGGTTATTTGTTAGCGTGAAATATTGTGATATTCTAAGCACGTTTTCAAAGTGTATTTGATTCATATTGATAGTCATTGATTGAACATTGTTGCATTTGTGAGCTCGTTTGCCTATATTGTCGATATGGATGTCTACACTAGCTTTATGTTGATTATAGGTGATTGAGAGCCATTTCCGAACGGAATCGAGCAAAGATGAGTTGATTGAGTATGTCCACGGATTGAGGGCATTCTTAGGAGCAAAATGGATGTCAACTTCAGGAATGCACGAGGCTAGGGAAGAATCACGTTCTTGCCCTTAACCACGCTCTAAAATACGGCCGTACTACGAACCACGTTCAGTTCCAAGGCCGTGGAACCCTGCAGGAGAAGCGTGGTTCATTCCAGAAGCTTTGACGGTCGTGGAATCCATGGTTCAAACCGTGTTGATTTCCACGCTCTAAATTACGGTCGTGGAACCTTCCACGACCGTGATCTTGGCGATCCTTTTCGCCACATTTTAAGCCACGATCTTTCAGAAGATTGGGCCGGGCCGATATTTTATCTTGCCCTATAAAAAGACGGACGAAGAGAGATTCCGTCATCCCCGCTATCATCTCCACTATCATCCTCGCTTACATCGCCGCTTAGACCTTCGCTTAGACACACTTTGCGACATCGCTTTACACTTTCGCCTACGCCGCGACTTGGAGATTTTTGTGATTCTTGCAAAAGACGTAATTTGCGCTCATCCTTGGAGCTGCCCTAATCTTGCACTTTTGGGGGAGATTGCTGTGAAGATTTCCGGAATTAACGGAAGGTCAAAGATTCGGAAGGTTGTTCGCAAGAAGATCCTCTTCTTGTTTAGGTTTGATTTAGAAGACGGATTGACATCCCGTTCTTCCTTCTTATCTACGATTGTGTTTGTTTGTTCTATTCCGAATCTTGTGACGATATTTGTTCTTGATTGTGACATTGAGATTGGTTTGAAGTTATTGAAGGTTTTCGGAAGTTTTCATCTTTCAATCTTTTAATCTTTGAATTTGATATCAATATGACTTTTATTGGCTAAAAGCCCTTAACAATTCTAAGGTGAAGGGTTGATAGTTGTGGCTTAGATGATGATAGATCGATCGTAAACAGATTAGACCCTGAGAGTTAGAGAGAATCGTCGACGAACCCTAAATCACGGTTTGTTCTTGAGTTCCACGACCGTGGAATCTCAAGATCCACCCATAATTTCCCTTAAGTTTACGAACCTGCTTTTACTTCAATCCAAAGTTGAAGATTTGCTTTAACTTAGTTTAGGCTTACCTTTTCTAGGTGGTAGTGAAGCCTCAACAACCTCTACCTCGATTGTGAGTGTCACAACCTTAATCGGTTTAGCTAGTCTTGATCTTTGGATTGTAAGTTTGGGTATTTGACATTAATTCTTACCTTTAGAACCTTTCTATATTGAAGCCTCAACAACCTGTATAGAGAGTGTCTTGTAGGTGAGTCACATAAGGTTTTTGGAACTTCACCGTACGATTACCTTACATTAGCATACCTTTGCATATCTTAACTCTGTCTTTATATCATTAGTATATCTTGAATCGATTGTCACAGCTGGATACTTGGATCTTTAGGATTGTTGTTTTCCCAATATTTGCAAAACCTCTCATATTTACTCGCTTGATAATCTGCAATTGAATTTGTTCCCACCCAAATCCCTGTGTTCGATACTCTGGAATTCTTGCTTAACTATATCGATCCGTACATTGCGGGTTCGCTTGCTTGCTTCTAGTTTTATAATTAAAGCTTATTTGCACACACGTTTAGGGGCGAACAGTGTCCATAACGGGTATGGAATGTTGTCCTATGCCCACGCTGCTCTCTCATCCTTAGCTGATGATATCCTAAGCATACGGAAATCTGAAAAGCACAATTGCTTCTCTTAGTTGATCTAACAAGTCGTCAATATGTAGCAAAGAACATGCTAGGGCTAACGAAGCCCGTCTCATACACATCAGCACATAAAAGATGTCTATATATATATATCTACACTGTCGAAATCCTCATATGGGTGACGACTTTTGTACATACTATCCCAAAACATCTGTACTCGATTAAAAACAAAACCTTTTGAAATTTCAGACCTCATGTGTGTTCTGTTTAATTATCCACTCTAACTTTATTGCAGATAGCAAGTGTCATTGTTGTCAACCTAAGGCTTTGATACCAACTCTGTAACACCCCAAATCCGTGGGACTTGGAGTGTCACATTGGGTTAGGATCTCACAATGGATCCTAACCCTAGCCTGACAACAAGTTCATTGGATCTTACAACAAGGCACAAGTAGATTAAAATCAAACCTCTTGTCTTTCGATGCATGTGTTAATAGTTAATTATGGATACACATAGATCTTCTCATCTAGGATTACGAGTTACGGGTCTTAGGTACCCGCGAGATATGTGGTTGTTCCCTTTGTTCAGGCACTTTTGTATGGCTTGAAGACTTCTTTGTCATGCCTTAGGTGCAAGAGAAGGTCTTTATGTGTGTGGTGGACAAATAGATATCATGTTGGTTTAGATAGTAGTAGGAGGACTATTATAGTCTCTACTGAGGTCGACTAAGTAGAGGTTTTCCGAGGTTATGACCTTTGAGGAGGTGAGCTGTCTTTAGTGCCGTATGAGTGACGAGGTTGATAACACCAGATGGTGATGTTTTTTTTGATGTTGTGCCATGAAGGAAAGAGATAGTTCCACGCTGAAGAGTGTTCAAGTGGTTTATGATCTTATAGACGTGTTATTGAACTTCCTAATCTATCGCCTCAGCTGAATGAGGACTTTGATATTGCGTTAAAGTATCATACGAGACTGGTTGGGAGAAGGCCTATGAGATATATGGCTTGTTGAGTTGTTAGAAATTGAAGAAGAAGGCTCCTAAGAAGAGCTTGATTTAAGGTCGCTAGCTGGACCGTACTCCATTGAGGTGTAGAGGAGCAATCCTCTCTACCAGAACTTCCGGTATGTACTTCTTCAGCCGATGTCCATTCACCTTGGAATTTCTGCAATATTCACCCCATACTTCAACTGCACCATGAGTAAAAACATGATCCACGGTATACGGCCCCGTCCATCTAGATTTTAACTTACCTAGAAAGAGGCGAAGGCAGGAATTGAAGAAAAGGACAAGGTCTCCTTCTTTGAGCTCCTTTGAAATGATATCCTTGTCTTGCCATTTTTTGTCCTCTCCTTGTATATCCTTACGTTCTCATAAGCATTCAAGCGAATTTCCTCCAACTCATTGATGTCTAAAAGCCTCTGCTCTCCAACTTCTTTGATATCGAAATTTAGCCACTTGATCGCCTAATAAGCTTTATGTTCAAGCTTGACCCGGAGATGACAAGACTTCCCATAAACCAAGTTGTAAAGAGTATTTCCTATGGGAGTCTTGAATGCGGTTCTATACGCTTAAAGATCGTCATCCAGCTTCATTGACCAATCTTTCCTCGTTCTAGAGACGGTTTTCTCTAATATTCCCTTGATTTCTCTATTTGATATCTCAACATGTCCACTAGTTTGAGGATGGTAAGTTGTTGCTACCTTATGAGTGACCCCATACGTCGATAGAAGTCCTTCAAACTTCCGGACAGGGAAGTGTGTCCCTCCATCACTAATGATGACTCGAGGCGTCCCAAATCTTGGGAAAATCGTCCTATTGAAGAATTTCACTACCACCGTGGCGTCATTAGTGGGAGAATAAATGGCTTCCACCCATCTTGAAACGTAATCTACCTCCAAAAGTATGTACGGATTCCCCGCAGATGATGGGAATGGTCCTATGAAGTCAGCTACCCCATACATCGAAAATCAGCACCCCATCGGACCTCTTTTAAAAAGAAGAACTTCATTCCAATAGTAGTGACGCACATCCTTAAGAAATTTCTTCCTTTGTGATATGACAATCCTAAAGAGATTTGCTGGCAAACGAGATAGTTAACAATGGCAGCATACCAAGGTTCATTACCTTCACAAATTTGGTGAAGACAATGCTCCATCCAATGCAACTGCTCATCTGGAAAAGAATCATCGATGGACATGTCATCCTTCTCCAAAGCAATGGGAGGTAGCCGGCTAAGATGATCCGCCACCGAATTCTCGGATCCCTTCTTATTGCGGATCTCCAAGTGAAATTCTTGGAGGGGGAGAATTCATCGAATGAGCCGCGGTTTTGCATCCTTTTAGTGAGCAAATACCGAATGGTGGCATGGTCGGTTTATTGTTTGCTCCAAAACGTATGTTTATATGGGAGAAAATAGTCATGAATTTATACCTAGAATCAAGAGAAATAAGCGAACCCGTAATATATGGATCAATCGCAATACAAGCAAGTTTTTCAGGGTCGAACACAAGGACTATGGAGAAAGGAAGCAACGGTATATAAATTTAGGTTGTAATGAAAATCTCAAGAAACAAAGAACATGATATATGATAATCAAATAAAGGAATGCAAATTCTAAAGATCAAAGAATCTGGTTATGGTTCCGACTCAAGACTTCTAAAGATAAAATGCGAACAAAGTTAAGGTTGCTAAGGGAAGGTATTTCTAAGATGGGATAGATCACGAGGGAGGTCTCACTATCCACTATCCCAAACCAAGATCCTATTACCGGGTAAGTCTCAAGGAACTAAGGAAAGGAGCTATTTCTCAAACGAACAACTCAACCTAAGGTAATAGAATTAACTTTTAGCGGGTAAGTCTCAGGATAACTAACAAAGGTATGGAGAAGGCACACTCAAACCCTAACAAAGGATAAACCTTTGTTACCTAACACTCATCATCATAGGTAAACAAGCACAAGAATCATTGGGTAAGTCTCTTCCTAGGCTTGGATATAAACCGGAAAAGGTGCAACAAGGATAGGATTTTGCAAACTATAACCTATGGTTCAAGATCGGTAGTTCAGGGTCAATCTTGCTATGTTCTTGCCCGATCTCGGTCGAGAGTGTTATACTCGAGTGTGTGTTACTCCGCAAATTAACTAGGCTATTATAGCAAGGTGAATAGTTGGAGCTAGATCGTAGCATTGGCTACAGTGAGAGAAGAATGGGATTTCTTCTAGTTTGTATGTAGGACTCTTTGAAGCTGATAATAGATAGTTAGATCCTAAGGCTATACCCTAGGACGGAGAGTAGGTGATTTGAGCCGAACTTCGTCAGTATTTCCTCGTGTCGATCTCTTACATTCCGCACTATATCTTGCTTTATTGTGACTAACTTTATTTTGCAAGAGTACAAAGTCAAGGCCCTTGAAAGTTGTTTCAAAGCCCTTGAAATCAAAGTATCACAAAGAGCTCAGATCGACATCAAGGCCCTTGAAATTGGTTTCAAGGCCTTGAGATTGGTTTTGCGAAAAGTTCACATACTCAGTTCTTCAATTGGTATCAGAGCTAGACTCATGTATATCTATTTAACCATCAGTGAAACTAATCATGAATCCTGTAGATGATTGAGGATTTCCTCAAGGAAGATCCTCATCTCGACCACCACTCTTCTGTGGCAACAACTTTGCCCATTGGAGAGCACTCATGCGTATGTTCATTATTGATCGGGACATGGAACTATGGAGCATCATTCGAAATGGCCCCAAAGTCCCAACTACATTGGTTGAAGGTGTCCAAGTCCCAAAGAAGGAAGCTGACTTCACACAAGCTGACTTGGACAGTGTGACAAAGAACTAAAAAGCTATGAACCTACTCTACTGCGGATTATATGCCAACGAATTCAACCGCATCTCATCATGCAAGAGTGCAAAGGAAATATGGGACAAACTCGTTGTCACTTACGAAGGAACAAGTCAAGTCAAGGAAACAATGATAAGCATCTTCCTCAGACAATACGAGCTATTCAAGATGAATCCAAATGAACCAATCAAGGAAATGTTCACAAGCTTCACTGAGATCGTGAACAACTTGGACTCACTAGGAAAGGTCTTCAAAAATGAAGAAAAAGTTAGGAAGGTTCTAAGGAGCTTACCTAACGCCAAGTGGGGACAAAAGATGACTGTTATTGAAGAAGCTCATAATCTCTCAACTCTTCCTCTTGAAGACCTCCTTGGAAAACTCATCACACATGAAATGGTTCTTGGTGAAGAAGATGGATAGCTCTCATCCAACACTAAGAATCTAGCATTAAAATAAAAAAAGGATGAATTACCATTAGAAGAGGAAGATAGTGATGATGATGACGAAGAAGATGCAATTGCCATGATCTCTAAGGGTCTCGTGAGAATTCTCAAGATATAGAAACAATCTGCAAACAATAGAGAATATCCACGAACATCAAAACCCCGAGGTAAGTTTTCTAACTCTAACAAGAAAACTAGAGTACTGACTTATTTTGAATGTGGTGAAACAGATCATCTTGTGAAGGATTGTCCACAAAAGAAGAGGACCAACTTCAAGAAAAATGATCGAAAGAAGAAAGCTATGGTAGTTTCATGGAGTGATTCAAAATCCTCAAATGAATCAGAAGACGAAAAAGAACAAGCAAACTTGTGTCTCTGCCGATCATGAAGAAGATTCAAATCTATATGTTGACAATGTGGTAAGTACTATTATGTCTCAACCTTAATCTGACAAGAAATAATTCCTTAAAGACATTATTATATGTGACAAGGAACATAGAAAAAGGATAAATTCTCTAAAAGAAAAGATTGTTGAACAAGAAAAACAACTAAGTGAGATGTCTCTGGAAACTGAAAATCTTAACACGGAAAAGGTAGACCTTGATGACAATATCAAGGCCTTGAAAATGGAAAATGTGATTCTCAAAGACAACCTCTCCTCTCTTCATCGAAACATTACTGATCTAGAGAAAGAGAAAGTTGATCTAACATTGACGTGTCAAGACCGGAAGGCTGCACTTGTTAAGTTTACTCGTTCAAAAGCTAATCTTGAAAGAATGATGGGTGAACAACAGTCCTCACTTAACCAAAATGGTATAGGTTATCATAGAAGCTTTCCTAGAAAACCAACTACCACTTTTGTCAAAGCCAAAGGAAGCATTCATATGCCTACTTGCTTTTACAATTGTAAAAAGGGTCATATTAAATCTACATGTCCATATAGAAAAAATGATCCTTATATTATTAGAAACAGCTATCCTCTATGTTTAAGGAAGCAGGTAAAACAAATATGGGTTCCTAAAGGTACTAGATCACCAAACATGATCGAACCTAAATATTGACCAAAATATGTCATTTGGTCGACCCGGAAAACTGTTTGCAGGATATCACCAAGGTAAAGGAGCATAAATGGATATTAGATAGTGGTTGCTCAAGACACATTAGTGGAAAAAGCTCATTATTCTTAGATTTAAAGAAGCAATCAACTAGAACCATTACGCTTGGTGATAAAGGCAAGTGTGACATTATTGGCATTGGTAAAATATGTAATAATTCATCTAACTTCATTGATGATGCATATTTGGTTGACGGTTTGAAGTATAATCTGCTTACCATCTCGCAAATATGAGATAAGAGCAACAAAGTATTGTTTGATTCAGAAAAATGTGAAGTTCAAGACATAAAGACGGGTGAAATTGTGCTTACTGCTCCTAGATGTAACAATGTTTATTCTAAGAGTACTAACCAAGTTTCAGGAACTAATCTAAAATGTCCAAAGGCCTTGACTGATGATTCAAGGATTTGGCATAGAAGACTTTGTCACGTAAGCATGCACACAATGCATAAGCCACTTACAAAAGATTTGGTACGTGGATTGCCGAACCTAAATTTCAAGGTAGATGAACTGTAAAGCTTGTACACAAGGTAAATAAACAAGAGGTTCATTCAAACCTAAGAAAGTTGTAAGTTCTTCTCGACCCATTGAACTCCTACATATGGATCTTTGTGAACCTATGCGTGTCAAATCTCCCAAAGGCAAGCAGTACATCCTTGTTATTATGGATGATTTCTCTCGTTTCACATGGATTTCTTTCCTACGAGAAAAATCTGAAGCATTATTTAAGTTTTCAAAATTATGTAAGGAGTTGCAGACTTTGAAAAACCTACCAATCGTTTCTATAAGAAGTGATCATGGTAGAGAACTGATCAACTAAAGTTTGATTTGTTTTGTGCAAAATATGGTATTTCATATAACTTTTCAGCTCCTAGAACTCCTCAACATAATGGAGTTGTTGAACGTAAGAACCGCACTCTTGAGGATATGTCTAGGATTATGCTTTTAGAAAATAGTTTGCCAAAACGTTTTTGGGCTGAAGCAGTAAACACTGCAAATTGAATTTTGAATAGATTTTTAATTCGCCCTATTTTGAAAAAGACTCCTTATGAACTCTTTAAAGGAAGAAAACAAAATATTTCATATTTCAAACCCTTTGGATGTACTTGTTTTGTTCATAACAATGGCAAAGATAACCATGGGAAATATGATGCACGTAGTGATGAAGCTATATTCATTGGATATGCTTCAAATAGCAAAGCTTATCGTGTTTATAACAAACGTACCAAATTTGTTGAGGAAAGTATCAATGTTATTTTTTATGAAAGCAATGATGGTACTTTGAGTGAGAGTTTTGCAGATCTAAATCTTAATCAACGAGAAGATCACAATTCGGATGAAGATGAAGATCCTAAAGATCAAGAAAAGATTCAAGATACCGAAGAAAACCCTCAAGACTTTGAAACACATCTTCAAGACCTTGAAACAGAAAATTGCGATGTCAGAACTTCGTTTCAAGGGCTTGAAAATCAACTTCAAGGCCTTGAGATAGGATCCAAGGGCAACACATCAACGGTACCTGAATCGAGTCAAGCATATGAGGCTCAACCTTCAAGATCTTCTCCATCTTCAAACGAAGAAAATTTCAACACTCTTCATACCATCCACAAGAGAATGTGATCTCAGATCCGAACGCAAGAGTTCAAACTCGATCTAAAGTAAACAATCTATGTACTTTCTCTGCGTTCGTGTCTCTTATCGAGCCAAAGAATTATGTTCAAGCTCTTCAAGAACCCGACTAGATCATTTCCATGCAAAACGAACTAAATGAGTTTGAGAGAAACAAGGTTTGGACTCTTACTACAAGACCAAAGCATCAATCCGTCATCGGCACAAAATGGGTGTTTCGGAATAAGTTGGATGAAAGTGGCAAAGTCATACGAAATAAAGCACGACTTATAGCACAAGGCTATAACCAAAAAGAAGGTATTGATTATGAGGAGACTTTTGCTCTGGTTGCCAGGTTAGAAGTCATATGTATGCTACTTGCATTTGCATCTTTTATGAGTATATAACTTTTTCAAATGGATGTAAAATGTGCTTTTCTAAACGGCTTCTTAGAAGAAGAAGAAGTCTACGTTGCTCAACCTCCTGGTTTTGAAAATTGTTTAATTTCCAGATCACCTTTTTAAATTGGACAAAGCTCTTTATGGTCTTAAGCAAGCTCCTCGAGCTTGGTATAAAAGATTGTCCAAATATCTTCTTGAAAACAAATTCAAAAGAGGTTTGATTGATAAAACTTTATTTATCAAAACCAGAGGCAATGATATCTTAGTAGTACAGATTTATGTTGATGATATATTATTCGGTGCTACTAATGATTCCCTTTGCAAGGAATTTTCAGATATTATGTGCAGAGAATTCGAAATGAGCTTAATGGATGAGCTAACTTTCTTTCTTGGACTTCAAGTTACACAAGCAAAGAAAGGAATTTTTCTCAATCAAAGCAAATATACTAAGGACTTGCTTAACAAGTATAATATGGATCAATCTAAGGTCGCAAGGACTCCTATGAGTTCGACACTTTCGCTTGATCATGACAAAGATTGCAAAAGTGTAGTACAAAAGGAGTATCGAGATATGATCGGTTCATTGTTGTAATTAACTGCTAGTCGACCTGACACTATGTTTAGGGTGTGCATGTGTGCAAGATTTCAAGCTGATCCTAAAGAGTCACACTAGATAGTTGTGAAAGGAATTTTTCGGTATCTCAATGGCACTAAGGATCTAGAGTTATGGTACACACGTCAAAGCTCATTTTACCTTTTTGGTTATTCAGATGCAGACTTTGCAGGTTATAAGGTCGATAGAAAAAGCACTTCTGGATGTTGCCAATTCTTAGGGTCATCCCTAATCAGTTGGCATTCCAAGAAGCAAAATTTTGTTGCCCTATCCACAGCCGAAACTAAATATATAGCTGCGGTGTAACACCCCGAATCCTAGAGGACTCGAAATGCTACGAGCTGGGACCTCACAATGGGTCTCGGCCCTTAGCCTGACAACAACTTCATCGGACCTTACAACACGGTACAAATAAAAAGGCAAAACAAAGAGTTTTATAACATGAGCGGAAATAAAAAGAACCCAAATTCTGAAAACAATACAGCCAAGTCTCAAAAACCAGAAATACCAACATCAGTCTAAATAGTCATAAAATAAAATATAACAGTCCCATCCTATAATGCACGGAACCCCGGCTGCCCACTACCGCCGGATCACTCCATCGCCACCCTAACCTGCAAGGCATCTACAAGCGGTATAAAACCGTTAGCTAACATTCTATGCATAAGTATAACGGTAAAAGCACAAACACACAACATACGCAATCAGCATGTAACACTCATTCCTTTTTATTATCTTTAATTAAGTGATACGTTATTACTAATGATACTTATTTTGTGACACGAGGGATTCCCAAACCTCGCCCCTGTCCCCGTTTACCAACGCGGAATGGCACTAATGTATGTGATCGTCTACCGGACTAGGCTGGTCACAGGGAACCTCCTAGACTCTCGCAAGAGCTAGGCAGATGATGTCACGACCCGTTATCATACACTTGGGTCAATTATACAATATACTACAGTCGGCCTATTCCGGTTTTGTTATTTATCTTAACTAACACACACCACTCATACACATCACACACATGCAAGAAGCTAGCTAAGTAAGTCAGTGGACTTACCGAATTAAATCTTGTCTCTCTTAACAACACTAAATCAGTAGCTACAGGAACTCAATTGCCTGTCAAAGGAGGCACGTGGGTCAACATTTTTCCTTGGATACTTTGAAGTCTAAAACTCCTAAGATGTACGATTCTATGTGCAGAAGTTATTACAGTGTTTATTTAAGGTAAATTGACTATTTTACCATTGGTTCCGAGACTTCCAAAAACCCGTAAAAAGTACTTAAATTATTACTTGAGGCTAACTAATCATATTTTACTCCCTAGGATGATTTTAGGTGACAACTATAAAAACTACCCATTTTCTATTTCCCGAAAAGTCACTAAAGTCCAACTACATCTTTAAATATGAAATTAAAATAAACTTATAAAAATTCAAAAATAAATTTCTAACTTATCTATGATCTCTAATCTACTCATAGGAGAAACAATTTCTTAAAACTGTTCAATCGTTATTCCTACAAAAATCTTTAAAGTTGGCTACAACCCTACAAATGTTCCCATACTTAGTCAAATTTTTCTGCTGGAAAAACAGCTCAACTACTTCACTTTGAGACCCTATAACTTTCAATCCGACCGTTCATTTGTTCCCAAATTTTAACACAGTAAACTATGTATATCTATCTATGATCTATAAAAATTCAACGGTGGATCTTCAACCAATCTTTTTAACATTGATTCACAACAGTAGGTAATCTTCAACTTCAAAACTGAAAGAAATAACTAAAATAAATCCTTTACAGCAGTCCCTTATTCTCTTCTATCCAGAACACTCACTCCAATCTATCCTTACGGGTCTTATAATAGAAGACATCACTGTCAAAAGGAAAGAACGGAAGTGCTTACTCACTACTTGCAAGTTGTTGAAGAAACCGTGCACCAACGATCTTCAACTGACCTTGGCTTCGGAATCCTCTGACGACAGGGCTAAGACGAAGCTGGCTGCTATACGTTTGATCTAAGAAGACTCGAGTCTTCAGCATAGAGAAGACACGATTAGTAGCCAATCCTAGTGCACATAGGGTAAGGAGAATTGTTATTAGACTCACCTATGTAGAGAGAAGCTTCCAAATGAACGTGAATGTCGATCTTGCTGTTGGGACCTTGGTGGTATTGCTCCTCTCTGAACGTGAATGTCGATCTTCTGTATGCAGCAGTGAAGAAGGCAAGAGGGAGGATTTTGCAAACATAAATGACAAGCGGTTTTCCTACTCCCTTAGTTGTTACGTGAATGAAGGGCATCAAGGGTGATCATTGATTTCAGCCGTTACATTCAGCGTTCACAAGGGCAGAAGAGTGGCTGAATCGCGCGTTTGTACTCCTGGCTGCGAGAGTTGAAAGCAGCAGGCCCATCACTTTCCTGGGCTGGCGCTGGCATTGGCTGTTGTAGGCTGCTGTCGGCTACGCAGATGTTGGGTTGTTGTGGGCTACGAAGGCCAGCTTAGCTGTTGTGGGCTACGAAGGATGCAGGGCTGGAGAGGGCTGAACGTGCTGGGCTGGAGGGGGCTGTTAATGGGCTCGTAACCAGCCTCTCCTGGACTGCTGCAGGCTGGGCTCGAAGTCAAGCTGGGCTGAAATTAAGGTAAGAAAGATTGGCTGTTTTTCTTGTCAAAAATCTGTCAAAACTCGTCATGGCCTTGTCAGGCCCATGAATGAGTTTGTCACAGATTTGTCGGGCTTTGTCATGGCCTTGTCTCAGCTTAGTCATGGTCTCGTCACAGCTTGTCAAAACTCGTCTAAAGTCATCGGTAAGAATGAATTATAATAACTAGGGTTTAGTATAAATCTATCATTTTATGTGAATAAAATTCTACATAAAATAATAGATAATTATAAGGATTAGAGCTTGATATAATTTTATCATTTTATGTGAATTAAATTCTACATAAAATAATGAAATTTGTGAAGGAAGAGATACTAGATAGAAAGGGGAAACCGTCAACGGCGGAATTAGACGGAATAAAAATTCCGGATATTACATCAGTACCCCCTTAAAATAAGTTTCTTCCCGAAACTTAGGACAAGGTACTTAATTAAACGACTTCCATAAATAAACTGGTATGTCCTAGTCTCACTAAAATTTAATTTCCTTTTCTAAACTTCTCTAACCTTATCAAAGCGTAACGAAAAGAAAGAAAAAAAAAATGGTCGTTACATCAGATCCCCCTCAAAATAAGTTTCGTCCTGAAACTTAGGTTAGTTCTCAAGATCATAAACGTAAGTGAGCCCTATGACTAACAAGTTACCACATCAAGACACATCTGGTTCACACACAAGCACATCAAACATATCACACATACAATCACTAAAAGTAACTAAACAAGGATGCAGAACTACCTGACGGTCCTATAGACGTCTCTAGATCCACATAAAACTCGGGATAGTTCCGCCGGATACTATCCTCCGTCTCCCAAGTGGCCTCATCAATCCCTCGTCTCGACCACTTTACTCTCAACATGGGTATTACTTTCGATCGAAGGCGTCTCATACCTCTCTCCAAAACTGCTATCGGGTGCTCGGGAAATGTATGATCCGGCTCGACCACTAGGTCATCATGGCTCACTATGTGTCTCGGGTCATGCACATACTCTCTCAACTGAGATACATGGAAAACTGGATGGACTCCCTCCAATCGGGGTGGCAATGCCAATCTATAAGTCACCTCTCCTATCCGCTCTAGGATCTCAAAGGGCCCGACATATCGGGGACTCAACTTCCCTTTAATGCCGAAGCGTCGAACACCCCTCGTCGGTGACACCTTCAACCATACTTGGGCGCCAACCCTGAACTCCAGAGGCTTGCGCCTCTTATCAGCATAAGATCTTTGACGGCTCTGTGCAGTCAACATCCGCTCTCGGATCAATGTTACCCGAGCCATCTCATCCTGGACCTGCTCGGGCGCTACCCCACTCATCCTCCCAGGCTCATCCCAACACAAAGGTGTACGACACCTCCGCCCATATAGTGCCTCGTAAGGAGCCATCACAATAGTCGCGTGCCAACTATTGTTATAAGAAAACTCCACCAAAGGGAGGTGGTCGGGCCATACCTGCCCCCAATCAAGCACACACGCCCTCAACATGTCCTCAAGGGTCTGAATAGTCCTCTCAGACTGCCCGTCCGTCTGAGGATGGTATGCCGTGGTGAACTGTAAGCTCGTCCCTAAGGCGGCGTGTACCTGCTGCCAGAACCTTGAGGTAAAACGCCCATCCCTATCTGAAATGATCGTCCTCGGCACTCCGTGGAACCTCACAATCTGTCGGGTAAACTCCTCGGCTAAACGAGACACCGGCCACGTTTCCTTAATAGGAATGAATCGTGCCGTCTTCGTCAACCGATCCACTACAACCCATATCGCATCAAAGCCTCTACTCAACCTCAGGCCAGTAACGAAGTCCATGGAAATGTCCTCCCACTTCCACTGTGGAACCGGAAGTGGTTGGAGCTCTCCTCTGGGCCTTTGGTGCTCAATCTTGACCTGCTGACAGGTCGCACACTAGGCTACATATCTAGCCACGTCGGGCTTGAGCCCGCCCCACCAATAAGATCGTCGTATATCCTGATATATCTTACTCGCGCCGGGGTGGACGGCGTAAGGTGTAGAATGGGCCTCCTGCAGTATACGCTGCCTCAACTCTCTGTCAGAGGGTACACATATGCGCTCCTGGCGCCTCAAAATCCCATCTGCACCCACCACAAATTGTGGTGCCTCCCCTCTGGACATTCTCTCCCTGATCCTCGTCAGGGCTGGACAACCCTCCTGTTTCTGCCGGATCTCTTCCGTCAGATCCGGTGAAACCTCTAATGTTGACAAATGCCCGTCAGTATCGGGAAACCGGATGTCTACCTCCAACCAAATCAAATCTCTCTGCAACTGGGTCTGAACAGTCAATCTAGCAATCGCAGCCTCGTGAGCTGTCCTCCTACTAAGGGCATCAGCGACCACATTCGCCTTCCCCGGATGATAAAGGATCTCTAAGTCAAAGTCCTCAATCAGTTCTAGCCATCTCCTCTGGCGGTTATTCAACTCCCGCTGAGTGAATATGTACTTCAGACTCTTGTGGTCTGTGAAGATCTGACAGGTGGCCCCGTAGAGGTAATGATGCCAGATCTTCAAGGCATGAATAACTGCAGCTAGCTCAAGGTCGTGAGTAGGGTAATTCTCCTCATATGTCTTCAGTTGTCGAGACGCATACGCAATGACCCTACCCCTCTACATCAGGACGCATCCCAAGCTCAGCTTGGATGCATCGCTGTAAACGACGAAGTCCTCAACGCCCTCTGGCTGTGCTAGCACCGGAGCAGAATTCAATCTCTCCTTCAGCTCCTCAAAGCTCCGCTGACAAGGCTCGGTCCATGCAAATCCGATGGACTTCCTTAACAAGGAAGTAAGTGGTCTGGAAATCACAGAAAAACCCTTCACAATTAACCTACGGTAGTATCCGGCCAGACCTAGAAAACTGCGTACCTCCTTGACCGTCTTAGGGGGCGGCCATGATGCAACTGACTCTATCTTTGTCGGGTCCACCTTGACTCCTTCGGCGGAGACAATGTGGCCAAGAAAGGCAACCTCAGGCATCCAGAACTCACACTTACAAAGCTTAGCATAAAGCTCTCTATCCTGTAAAACCCGCAACACCGTCCTCAGGTGTCCGGCGTGCTCCTCCCTACTCCGGGAGTACACTAAGATGTCGTCGATGAAAACTACCACAAACTGATCTAAGAAGTCAATGAAGATGCCATTCATCAACTCCATGAAGACAGCAGGAGCATTGGTGAGCCCGAAAGGCATCACCACGAACTCATAATGACCGTATCTGGTCCGAAATGTTGTCTTCGGTATGTCCTCTTCCCGTACTCTCAACTGGTGATATCCTGACCTCAAGTCAATACATGAAAACACCGTAGCTCCCTGTAACTGATCCAGCAAATCATCAATACGCGGCAGCGGGTACTTATTCTTGATGGTGGCTTTGTTCAACTCTCGATAGTCGATACAAAGCCTCATGGATCCGTCCTTCTTCCTGACGAAGAGGACTGGTGCACCCCAGGGAGACACACTGGGTCGGATGAAACCCTTCTCTGCCAAATCATCGAGTTGCTTCTTAAGCTCAAGCATCTCGACTGGTGTCATGCGGTATGAAGCCTTGGAGATTGGCCTCGTGCCGGGCTCCAACTCAATCCCAAAATCTACGCTCCTTTGTGGTGGTAAGCCAGGCGGCTCGCCAAAGACATCCTCAAACTCACAAGCTACCGGGGTCTCTGCTAATGATGAACTCGTCTCCTCCTTCTTGGCGTAACACTAGAAGGCCTCACATCCCTGACCTATGAGCTTTGCGGCTCGGACCGCACTAATGACTGTCCCTATCATTCCGAGGTCCCACCCTCGAAAGACTTCCTCCTGCCCAGACTCCGTAGTGACCGTCACTATCCTCCTCCTGATGTCTAGAACAACTCTATGGCGGTCCATCCAGTCCATCCCGAGTATGACTTCCTCATGCACTAAGTGCATGACGTGAAAGTCGGCTAGCCAGTCACGACCTCCCAAGTGGATAGGACAATCGTGAATCTCCCGAGTACCACGAACCCTACTCACATCGGGTAACCTTATAAGGAAAGGTTCCCCATCTACTGTATGTAAGGTCAGCCTATCTATGCAATCATCAGATATGAAAGAGCGTGTCGCACCCGTATCAAAAAGTACTCGGACTGGAAATCCATGAATCGTGATAATACCTGTGGCTGCGGGCGCTGCTAGCTCTACGACACTCCTCAACTCAAAGACTCGAGCCTGAGTACCCCTAGTCTCTGAAGTTCCTCCACCACGCCCTCTACCTCTAGCTGGAATCTGAGCAGAACCCTGTGAATATGCCTGACCCGGAGCCCGCTGTTGCTGACCCCGAGCTTCATACTGAGACTGCCTCTGTCCTCCTCCTGGGGTACCGGCAGGTGAGGACCCCTGCTGTGATGTTACCTTGCCCTGTCGGCAGAAGGTAGCCCTGTGGCCCAGCTGGCCGCAAGTAAAACATGTAATTGGTAGCCTTCTACACTCCGGCTTAATGTGTCCCTACTCCCCACAGTTGTAGCACTGACGTACTCTAGATCCCATCGGCGGTGCCACCTGGTGACAAGAACGGCCCTGGGACTGACCACGCCTATGACCTGACCCTCCTACTCCAGTGCTGACTGGTCCGGTCCTCTGTCTGTTGTCTGACCCTCCAGACTGCATAGCTCCCCGGTGACCCAGTCGGTCCCTTTCATACGCTGAAGCCCGATCCTAATAATCAGCTAAGGAATCACAGCGGAACCCTGCTACATAGGAGCGGGTAGTCTCTCTCAGTCTCCGGGAAAACAGATACACGTGCTGGTCCACAGGTGGTGCAGCAGGACCCAACAGTGACAGCTCCTCCCGGAACTTCCTAATAGCCTCAGCTATCGGAACATCCTCAAAACCTGCCTCCAAGAAGTCCTGCACTCGGTCCCTTCTCAATGAGGTAGGACAAAAGGTCTCTCTCACGAGACTTAGCAACTGCTCAAATCAGGACACTCCGCCCCTCACTGTCCTCCACCAGTATTGTACCTGGTCCCTAAACAATGTCTGAACTAGCTCCACCTTACGACTCTCAAGGCAGCGAATCGCCTCTAGCGCGGACTCCACATGACTGATCCAATGTTCCACCTCAAGTCCAACGTTCCCGTCGAAGGTGGGAACTCGCTGATGGTTGAATGTCTTCAACCATTCATCTGGTCTCGGTACCCTCAACTCGTCTCTCACTCGGTCATCCTCGACAACTCTCACTGGTGCAGCTACCACCGGTGGAACTACCACCTGAGTCACCCTCTGACAGACCTCTGCTGACCTAGCTGGCACTGGCGGTGCTGGAGGTGGTGCTCCGGCCCTGTATGCCTCTTGCACCTGTTGGACATAAGCTCGATACTCCGATGCTCCAATCGATACGCGGCCAGAATCAGCAGGCCCTACACTCCGTACTCCGGACCTAGTAGCAGTCTCATCCCTAACCTTTGGAACAATACTCTCGGCCACTTCCTCAGCAGGTACATCCACAGCTGGCGGATCTACAACAGGGACACGTCCTCGACCTCGGCCCCTCTGAGGCCTGCCCACACGTCCCTGTCTTGGGGCTCCAGGAGGAAGGGGAGGTCGGCCTTCTCCTCGTCCAACGTAAGTTGTCGCTCTCGTACGTGCCATCTGGTAATGACGTGATCAATACAAGACTACTTTATTTCCTAGTAAGGGCATAACTATCTTATTACTTTAGGTCACTTCTAAAGGTCACAATGTTACTAAAATTACAAGTTATAACAGAAGTCCAATAAACTATGCAATCGAGTTTAGCGGAGGTAGTGGCGGTCCGTGCATTCTATCCCAACCCGTTAATGCTCATGGTTTGGAAAACAAAATTTTCATTTTAAAAGTTCGGAACCCTTGCGGTTTCCGTTTATTTGTTTATTCGGCCTTTTTGAAGATGGCGAGTGCCGTTGTTGCCAACCTAGAGCTTTGATACCATAGTCTAACAGTCCGAATCCTAGAGGACTCGAAATGCTATGAGCTGGGACCTCACAATGGGTCCCGGCCCTTAGCCAGGCAACAACTTCATCGGACCTTACAACACGGCACAAATAAAAAGGCAAAACAAAGAGTTTTATAACATGAGAGGAAATAAAAAGAATCCAAATTCTGAAAACAATACAGCCAAGTCTCAAAAACCAGAAATACCAACATCAATCTCAATAGTCATAAAATAAAATATAACAGTCCCATCCTATAATGCACGGAACCCCGGCTGCCCACTACCGCCGGATCACTCGATTGCCTCCCTAACCTGCAAGGCATCTACAAGCGGTATAAAACCGTTAGCTAACATTCTATGCATAAGTATAACGGTAAAAGCACAAACACACAACATACGCAATCAGCATGTAACACTCTTTCCTTTTTATTATCTTTAATTAAGTGATACGTCATTACTAATGATACTTATTTTGTGACACGAGGGATTCCCAAACCACGCCCCTGTCCCCGTTTACCAACGCGGAATGGTACTAATGCATGTGACCGTCTACCGGACTGGGCTGGTCGCAGGGAACCTCCTAGACTCTCGCAAGAGCTAGGCAGATGATGTCACGACCCGTTATCATACACTTGGGTCAATTATACAATATACTACAGCCGGCCTATTCCGGTTTCGTTATTTATCTTAACTAACACACACCACTCATACACATCACACACATGCAAGAAGCTAGCTAAGTAAGTCAGTGGACTTACCGAATTAAATCTCGTCTCTGTTAACAACACAAAATCAGTAGTTGCAGGAACTCAGTTGCCTGTCAAAGGAGGCACGTGGGTCAACATTTTTCCTTGGATACTTAGAAGTCTAAAACTCCTAAGATGTACGATTCTATGTGCAGAAGTTATTACAATGTTTATTTAAGGTAAATTGACTATTTTACCCTTGGTTCCGAGACTTCCAAAAACCCGTAAAAAGTACTTAAATTCTTACTTGGGGCTAACTAATCATATTCTACTCCCTGGGATGATTTTAGGTGACAACTATAAAAACTACCCATTTTCTATTTCCCGAAAAGTCACTAAAGTCACTAAAGTCCAACTATAGCTTTAAAAACTACCCATTATCTATGATCTCTAATCTACTCATAGGAGAAACAATTTCTTAAAACTGTTCAATCGTTATTCCTACAAAAATCTTTAAAGTTGGCTACAACACTACAAATGTTCCCATACTTAGTCAAATTTTTCTGCTGGAAAAACAGCTCAACTACTTCACTTTGAGACCCTATAACTTTCAATCCAACCGTTCATTTGTTCCCAAATTTTAACACGGTAAACTATGTATATCTATCTATGATCTATTAAAAATTCAACGGTGGATCTTCAACCAATCGTTTTAACATTGATTCACAACAGTAGGTAATCTTCAACTTCAAAACTGAAAGAAATAACTAAAATAAATCCTTTACAGCAGTCCCTTATTCTCTTCTATCCAGAACACTCACTCCAATCTATCCTAACGGGTCTTATAATAGAAGACATCACTGTCAAAAGGAAAGAACGGAAGTGCTTACTCACTACTTGCAAGTTGTTGAAGAAACCGTGCACCAACGATCTTCAACTGACCTTGGCTTCGGAATCCTCTGACGACAGGGCTAAGATGAAGTTGGCTGCTGTACGTTTGATCTAAGAAGACTCGATTCTTCAGCAAAGAGAAGACACGATTAGTAGCCAATCCTAGCGCACATAGGGTAAGGAGAATTGTTATTAGACTCACCTATGTAGAGAGAAGCTTCCAAATGAACGTGAATGTCGATCATGCTGTTGGGACCTTGGTGGTATTGCTCCTCTCTGAACGTGAATGTCGATCTTCTGTATGCAGCAGTGAAGAAGGCAAGAGGGAGGATTTTTCAGACGTAAATGGCAAGCGGTTTCTCCTACTCTCTTAGCTGTTACGTGAATGAAGGGCATCAAGGGAGAGCATTGATTTCAGCCGTTATATTCAGCGTTCACAATGGCAAAAGAGTGACTGAATCGTGTGTTTGTACTCCTGGCTACGAGAGTTGAAAGCAGCAGGCCCATCACTTTCCTGGGCTGGCGTTGGCATTGGCTGTTGTAGGCTGTTGTGGGCTACGCAGATGTTGGGCTGCTGTGGGCTACGAAGGCCAGCTTAGCTGTTGTGGGCTACGAAGGATGCAGGGCTGGAGAGGGCTGAACGTGCTGGGCTGGAGGGGGTTGTTAATGGGCTCGTAACCAGCCTCTCCTGGACTGCTGCAGGCTGGGCTCGAAGTCAAGCTGGGCTGAAATTAAGGTAAGAAAGATTGGTTGTTTTTCTTGTCAAAAATCTGTCAAAACTCGTCATGGCCTTGTTAGGCCCATGAATGAGTTTGTCACAGATTTCTCGGGCTTTGTCATGGCCTTGTCTCAGTTTAGTCATGGTCTCGTCACAGCTTGTCAAAACATGTCTAAAGTCATTGGTAAGAATGAATTATAATAACTAGGGTTTAGTATAAATCTATCATTTTATGTGAATAAAATTCTACATAAAATAATAGATAATTATAAGGATTAGAGCTTGATATAATTTTATCATTTTATGTGAATTAAATTCTATATAAAATAATGAAATTTGTGAAGGAAGAGATACTAGATAGAAAGGGGAAACCGTCAACGGCGGAATTAGACGGAATAAAAATTCCGGAAATAACATGCGGGAGCCTGTTGTGTACAAATTCTATGGATTGCTCAACAACTTCGTGATCTTGGCTTTGATTTGAAAGGTATTTTTATAGAATGTGATAATACTAGTGTTATTTCTATAACCAAAAATCTTGTGCAACATTCAATGACTAAGCATATCGATGTAAGGCATTGATAGGTGATGGAATCACTATCATTTAGGATAGTTTTTAGAATCTTTTTATTGCATTTGTGTCGGTTTGTGCTACTAACTCCTTGGTCCAGAAGAGGAAGACTAAAAGAAGCTAAGGAAGGAGTTATAAGCACTTAGGAGTTAAGATCGTTCACGAAGCAAAGCTTCTGTTGCCTCACCTCCCCAGCAGAGCCTTGTCACCGCCCCTACGGGTGACACCTTACTCCGGAGCGCTCCATGCGTCTTTGCTAGCGCCAGTGACCGAAGGTATTTCTATGGTCGTCTATACCCAATCAAAAATAAATCCCGACTTAGCACTAAGAACAAGTATAGTGATTAAGTAAGGGTCGAACCCAAGAGAGTTAAGGTGTTTTAAATGCAATTATCGATTTTAATGACAAGTGACACAAAAGGGGGGGGGGGGTTGGTTGAATTGATGCACAAAAACATATGAAAACGATTAATGCGACAAGTAAGACAATAATGGATGAATCTACACTAGGTTGATTCTAAGCATGCAATTGCTACTTTGGTGAGTTCCTTTTACAAGTTTCCAAGTAATCTCCCATCTCGATCGTATATATGTGTTGAGCCAACCGGCATAAACACAACTTAACCTATTAAAATTCCGTAAACCTACAAGAACAAATAACAGGTTAGCTTTCAAACAAAGACTAAGGGATATAAAGAGAAGATTAAAACCGTTAAGCTTATCTTTATATTTGTGTTCCTTTTCTTTAAGTAATCACAACCCGTTATTACTTAAAGTTGCTATTAGATTAAAGACCCGAACCCGGAACCTATTAAACCTAGTTGTTTGCATGCACTTTAGAACCTAAGGTGATCAATCTCAAGCAATAGTAAACATGCAATTAGACAATGGAGATCAAGGAAACACAAAGTATTACTGAATGAAAACTTAGATTAAAAAGAACTTACAACAAAAGTAACAAAGCAGCTTCAAACCAACCCAATGTAGCAAGGGAGTTAGCAACTCATTACAATGGAAAACTCAAGTCTAAAATGGATTTTGTGAGGAAAAGCATGGATGATTCTAGCAATCAGCCATGGACTATTTATACTACAAAAGACACTTAATTAGCAGTAAATAGCCGGCCTAAAACAGCCACCTTAAATGCCATAAAGGTGGTGTAAACAGCCGGAGTAAAGCTTCTGGCGTTAAACCGCAGGGGCGACCTTCAGGAACCGCATGGGCGGTTTAGGCAGAATCGGTTGACCTTCTTCAGAACCGCAGGGGCGGCTACTCAATTCCGCTGGGGCGGATCTTTAATGCACTTCAACATCTGAAACTTTCGCCTTCTTGACGTTTCTGATGTCAAACCGCTAGGGCGTCCCTATGTCGACGCAGGGGCGTCGACATAGCCTCTTCGTCTTCCAGCTCCCAGGTTGGGGCGCAGGCAGGGGCGCAGTGTGAGACGCAGGGGAGCTGGTCTTCATATCTTTGCTTCTTGATCGATCTTCACTCCTAAGTGCATGTAACTCCTTCTTTAGCTTCTTTTGCTCTTCTTCTTCTAGACCAAGGAGTTAGTAGCATAAACCGACACTAATGCAATAAAAAGACTCTAAAAACTACCCTAATTAATAGTGATTCCATCACCTATCAAACTCCCCCATACTTAGACCTTTTACTCGTCCCGAGTAAAAACAAATGTCATCAACTAGACTCAAAGGCCTCTGGTCGAAGTGTGAGGTCATGGAGGTGGCAAAAGTGTCCTGCCAGCTCTACTGTTGCTTCAGCATAGTCCGCTGGTAATCGGACTGCCATGCCCGGTGTTGGGTCGTCATAGCCGCCATCTGAGCCTGAAGGCTCGCAAGGGCCGGGTCCTTCTCTAGTGCCGCCGTGGGCATCTCTTCGTCATCCGGGATGGCCAGGTGCTCCTCCTGATGGGCCTGGATGGAGTTGGCAGCATGCCTCTCCACAATTGCCACTAGTGGCCTCCTCGGCACGAAAGGATCCGCCGGACTGTAGAGCTCGGAGAGGTCACCTCCTAAACGTAAAGGCCGCGGGAGGTAGGTGAGGTGGCTCCCATCTGCAAGGGAGATCCAAAATAGGTTCCCTCTGTCCTGCCGGAGGAGCTTGCACCTCCTAAGCATCCCCTCAGGGTAGAGAGGAGCCGTCATCCCCTCCTCTAACTCGGACAGGTCCATCACTTGTGAGGCGATCAAAGAGATCACCCCACCACCGACAATATCCCTCGGCTCATCCCTCTTGATCCGCTTCAAAGCGGCGAGGAAGAGAGAGGGCCAATCCATCAGCTTCTCGCTCTGTGGAAGGCAAGAGTAGAGTAGTGGGAGGTCCTTGAGAGCGACCTTGTTTTCCTCTTTGTGTCAACAGAAGACACTCATGAGGATCTTGTAAATCAAAATCAAACTGGGGTGAGTGAGTTTGTTGGAGTACTCACCCCCAACATGGAATTCTGACCCGGTAGCTGCTTGCCAAAACTCACATAGGTCCGGGGCCAGGACTGGATCCCATCAGTTCTCAAAGGGGTTTAGAGTCACCCCAAAAGCCTCCCGTAAATCGTTGTAGTCAAGAGTGTACTTCACCTTGTTGAACTTGAAGGTGAGGCCGGTACACATGTGGTCTTCCTTCTGCATTGTGAAAGTGGCGATAATCTGTTTGCTGAGCTCTGGATATGTCGGAGCACTCTTCTGGAGGAAGTCTCCTACCCCAGCATTCACAAAAAACGTTTGCATGCTCTCTAGCATGCCTAGTTTCTCCAAGGTCAGGATATACAGAAATCGAGTTGCATATACAACTCGATCCTACACATTCCTATAACGGTCCTTCTCTGCTTCGGTCATCTTGTATTTCCTAGGGGCTTTCATTCTTGAAAGTATTTGAAGCAAAGGATTAGCAAATATTGAAATGAGGAAGAGAAAACGACCTTTCTGTTGTGATTTCCGCAGGGGCGGCTGTGCAGGCGCAGGGACGGTGAGGCGCAGGGGCGGATGCTTGCAGCCGCAGGTGCGGGAGAAGTGCAGAGGCGATTTCTGAGGAGCAATGGAGATGGTGTAGCTGGGGTTGCTCCGGTGACGTCCTTGGTGGTGTAGCCTCGCCGGTGATGTAGCTGGAGTGAAGTGAGTGAGGAGGACGGCCGTAGGGTTGTGAGAGAGCACAGGGGTAGCGGGAGAAGGTGGCGCAGGGATGTTGACTGGTGGCTAGCTATTGGAGTTGGCGCAGGGGTGTCGGCGAGCTTGGTTTTGGGCAGAGGGCGCAGGGGCGTTGAGGGTGTTGCTGAAAGAAGGGAGTTTGGAGGGTGTGTGTTTGGTGAAGAAGGTTGGTGAGTAGTGCGTTGTAGGTGTAGGCGTTTTTCAAGATCCTATTTTTTTTCTTTTCTGGGTAAACCCGCAGGGGCGGGGGTTTGACACCGCAGGGGCGGCGACAAGGGAGAGGGGCACGCAGGCCCAGCGCCAGGGACGGCGCTGGGAATTTGTGTCAAGGATGGCCGCTGCAGGGGCGTGGGAATGTCACCGCGGGGGCGGTGGCAGGTGTGTTGCATGTGCAGGCCCAGCGCTGGGGGCGGCGCTGGCCTGAGTGTCACCGCAGGGGCGGGAAACAAAACCGCAAGGGCGGATTTCTTGACAGAAGCTCCTCTTGTTATTCCTTCGGGTTGCCTCCCGAGAAGCGCCTTTGTTTTACGTTGTTGGCTCGACGTAAGATCTCTACTTCTCTGACTGTGCCTCCTCTAGTACCATCTCGTCAATCGGATCGTTCTTGACTCCTTCAAGGTAAATATTTAGCCTTTGTCCATTCACTTTAAACACCTTGTGCGTTTGGGGGTCATAGAGATCCACAACCCCGTGAGGGTACACTTCGGCTACTATGAACGGCCATGTCCATCTTGAACGCAGCTTACCTGCAAAGAGTTTCAAACGGGATTGAAAGAGAAGTACCTTATTACCTACCTTGAAGTCCTTCCTGAGAATGTTCCGGTCATGCCATGCTTTGGTCTTTTCTTTGTATGTGGTGGCATGGTCATATGCATCTAGCCTTAGTTCCTCCAACTCTTGCAATTGGAGCTTCCGGAATTCTCCCACTTCTTCTATGTTCATGTTGCACTTTTTTACCGCCCACCAAGCTTTGTGCTCTAACTCCATCGGTAGGTGGCAAGCTTTCCCAAACACGAGCCTAAAAGAGGACATTCCGATGGGAGTTTTTTAGGTTGTGCGATATGCCCATAGGTCGTCATTTAGCCTTGCACTCCAATCCTTCCGCCCGGGGGAAACCGTCTTTTCAAGGATGGTTTTTATTTCCCGGTTGGACACCTCAGCTTGGCCGTTTGTTTGTGGATGATAAGTTGTTGATACTCTTTGGTGAACATGGTACTTCTTAAGGAGAGTCGTGATCGTCGTGTTGCAAAAATGGGTACTCCTGTCACTGATTAAGGCTTTTGGGATTCCGAATCTTGCAAAGATATTTTCCTTCAGAAAAGCTGAAACTACTTTTGAATCATCATTTTTGGTGGCCTTTGCTTCCACCCACTTGGAAACATAGTCCACCGCAAGAAAAATATATGTGTTCCCGAATGAAGTAGGAAACGGCCCCATGAAATCAATTCCCCAAACATCGAATATTTCACAGAATATAAGAGAGAATTGGGGCATTTCATGTCTCCTTAAAAAATTTCCTACCCTTTGGCATCTATCACACACTTTACAAAACGCAAAAGCGTCTCGAAAAATGTGTGGCCAAAAGAAACCGGCATCCAAAACTTTTCTTGTAGTTTTGTTTGCCCCAAATTGCCCCCCACATGCTTCAGAATGACAGAAAGTTAGGACGGATTGTACCTCATTGTCCGGAATGTAACGCCGGATCACTTGGTCACTACAATGCTTCCAAAGGTAAGGATCGTCCCAAACGTAGTGTCGAGCTTCAGCTTTTACTTTCTTTCGTTGTGCCTTGGTGAAGTCTGGAGGATACTCCTTCCTGACAATGAAATTCACAATGTCAGCAAACCAAGGCTTAAAAGATTGAAGCTTAAGACAAACCTCTGTTGACAATTCCGCAGGGGCGCCTAGACTGAGCCGCAAGGGCGGCTGGCCGCAGGGGCGGCTGGTATGAGGCGCGGGGGCGTTTACACAACATAGAGTTGTGTAGAATGTATCGTTTGGAAAACTTCCGGCTATCTCTCTTTTTCCTGGATCTTCCTCCTCTTGCACTAGTCTACTCAAATGATCGGCCACCAGGTTCTCAACTCCCTTCTTGTCCCTTATCTCTAGGTTAAACTCGCTTAAAAGAAGCACCCAACGGATCAATTGTGGCTTTGCCTCCTTCTTTGCCATGAGGTACCTAAGAGCTTCATGGTCCGTGAAGATAATTACCTTTACCCTAAGTAGGTACTGCCGGAATTTCTCAAGGGCGAAAACTACCACTAACATCTCCTTCACGGTGGTAGAGTAATTCCTTTGCGCTTCAATGAGTGTCATAGATGCATAATGGATCACATGTGAGGCTCGTCCGTCTTTTTGTCCTAAGACAGCTCCGACGGCGTAGTCACTGGCGTCACTAATGATTACAAAAGGTTTCTCCCAATCCGGTGATCGGATGATCGGTGCGGTGGTGAGACATGCTTTTAAAGTGTCGAAAGCCTTCTTGCAATCCTCATCCACTATAAGGTGACATATTTCTTGAGCAATTCACACAGGGGTGCTGAGATCTTTGAGAAATCTTTGATGAACCGTCGGTAGAAACCTGCATGACCAAGAAACGTCCGGATTTCCCGAACATTAGTAGGATAGATTAAATTTTATATAACATCAACCTTTGCCTTATGCACCTCTATCCCTTTTGAGGATATTACATGTCCTAGCACAATTCCTTGTTCGACCATGAAATGACATTTTTCCGAATTAAGAACTAAATTGGTTTCAACACATTTTTTCAAGAACAAGTTTTAAATGCCTTAAACATGCGTCAAAACTGTCTCCATGGACGGTAAAATCATCCATGAAGACTTCAATGAAATTTTCTATGTATTCGGAGAAAATACTTATCATGTACCGTTGGAAGGTGCCCGGTGCGTTGCAAAGTCCAAATGGCATTCTACGATATGCGAAAGTGCCAAATGGGCAAGTGAACGTCGTCTTCTCTTGATCTTCTGGTGTGATGGCTATTTGGAAATAGCCTGAATATCCATCCAGAAAACAGTAGTACTGATGACCTGCAAGATGTTCCAACATTTGATCAATAAAAGGTAATGGGAAATGGTCTTATCGCGTTACCTTGTTGAGCTTGCGGTAGTCAATAAAAACTCTCCATCCAGTTTGTGTTTTGCTCGGGACCATCTCACCATGTTGATTTTCCACCATGGTGATGCTTCCTTTCTTTGGAACCACTTGGGTTGGACTAACCCAAGTGCTATCCGAGATAGGGAACATCATATCTGCTTGGAGGAGCTTCAACACTTCCTTCTTGACCACATCCATCATTGGCGGATTTAACCTCCGTTGAGGTTGCGTAGAGGGTTTGGCTTATCCCTTTGATGTCCGTAATGGTCCATCCAAGGGCCGTCTTGTGCTCTCTTAGCACTTTTACAACCTTGTCTTCTTGACAAATTGGAGATAGGTAGCCTTTTCTGCCCGTCTAATTGGGCTAGGACCTCTTTCATGCTAGATTTTAACACATAATCTGATTTGAAACCATCAATGTCATGCTCAATCACATTTCTTAATTCGTCCATGTCAGAGTTATCAAAAACATCTTGCACAAAAGGTTCAACAATGTCAATAGCACATAGAGAATGATCATCGCTAGGAAATTTCATTGCACCATAGATGTCAAATTCCACTACTTCTCCATCAAACTCCATGGTCAATTTACCACTAACATAATCAAGTTTAGTCATAGCCGTTTTCAGGAATTGCCTACCTAACAGAATGGGTGCAGCATGCGAGTCATTTTCCAAATCCATTACAAAGAAATCGGCAGGAAAAATTAGGTTGTCTACCATCACTAATACATCTTCATTTATCCCTTTTGGGTACACATTAGATCTATCAGCAAGTTGTACAATAATCCTAGTTTCCATTAGTGGCCCAAGGCCAAGTGATTTGTAAATCGAATATGGCAAGACATTAATAGAAGCACCGAGATCAAGCATTGCTTTGTCAAAGCGGGTTTTCCCTATAACACAAGAAATGCTTACCATGCCCGGATCGCTGCACTTCTTTGGCATTCTCCGTTGAAAAACTGCCGACACATGTTCACTCACTTGCACTTTCTGTTTCCCCTTTAGCTTTTGATTCCTCTTGATAGTGCAAAGTTCCTTCAAAAAACGAGCATACTTAGGGATACTTTTCACCAACTTAAGGAGGGGAATGTTTACCTCGCATTTAGAGAAAGTCTCAAAGAGGTCTTTGTCCTCTATGATTCTTCGCTCCTTCAAGGCTTCAGGAAAAGGAGTCGGTGGCTTCTCAGAGTACAGTGGCGGAAAGTTAGGCCGGACGTAGGTATCCTTTTTAGCAGGACCTTTTGTTATGTTTTCCGCAGGGGCGCCAGCTTGAAGGCGCAGGGGCGGCTCGGTGTTGTCACCGTAGGGGCGGTGGCTGCCACCCGCAGGGGCGTCGTTCCTTCTGTGCTGGGTGCAGCTGCAGCCACAGGGGTGGTTGTGGGTGCGGAAGAAACGACAGAAGGTTTGCTTTGTGATTCTTTTGTTGGTTCTTGTTGGATTTGGTTCCCGCTGCTTAATGTTATGGCACTAACATTCTCCTTCGGGTTTATAAACGTCTAGGAAGGCAATCCTCCGGCAAGCCTTGATCCGGTCCTTGAAATAGCTTCCGCCATTTGATTAACCTGTTTCTCAACGTTCTTGATGCTAGATTCTGTTGTTTGGACATGAGTAGCAAAGTGTTTAGTCAAAACCTGCAACATATCTTCAATTGAGTGATACTTACCTTGGCGGGGCTGCTGTTGTTGGTTTTGTTGATCCCTCCAACGAAAATTCTTTTGGTCACGCCAATTTGGCATGAAATTTTATGCATAGGGATCGTTCTTAGGTCTTCGCTGCTGTGCTTGTCCAAAACCCATTGCGTTTACTTCAGCATCGTCATCTTGAACTTGTGGACACATGTCCGTTGGATGATACGGGTCAGCACAAACTCCACAAGCTTTGAGATGTTGTGGTGTTCCCATAAGTGTTAGCCTATTCACCATTTCCTTCAATTCCGCTAGCTCGGTGGAAATCTCGTTCTTCCCAATACTCATAGCATGAACTCCTTTCTTAGCCGGGGTCCTTCCAAAGTTCCGAGTTCCTTCCGTTAGTTCCTGTATCTTTTCCAAAGCAAGGTCACGAATAGAGTTAAGAATATTACCTCCGCAAGCCGCATCGACGATCCTCCTTTCATTGTTTAACAAGCCATTGTACAAGTACAAGACTAGATCTTGAGTTGAATATCCGTGGAAAGGACAGCTGGATCGGAGGCGTGCAAACCTTTCGAAGTACTCGTAGAGAGTTTCGGTTTCCTCTTGCTCGATGTTGCTTATAGCTTTCTTCAAGCTATTGGCCTTTTTAGCTGCAAAGTATTTCTCCAAGAACGCTTTGTGAAGGTTCTCCCAAGTATGGAACTTCTTCAAGCCGCATCGACGATACTCCCGGATGGAAGGTGTTAATACCAATCATCCGCCGAATCTTTGAGTGTGAAGCCGAATGCCCTCATCTTGATTTGTTCTTCGGTAATGTTGGCCGGCTTCATGCTCATACACACAGTATGGAACTTCCCAAGGTGCTTGATGGGGTCTTCACCACTTAGCCCATGGAAGGATGGAAGCAAGTGAATGAGGCCCGGCTTGAGCTTAAATTTGACTCCTTCCCCTAGTGCCGGTATAGCGACCGCAAGAGGGTTTTGAGCAATGGTGGGCTGCGTAAGTTGACGAAGAGTGTGGTCAACCATTTCTTGTTGAAGTTGTTGTTGTCTTCGTTGCCGGATGTGCGTCCTCTCAATTTCTGGATAAAAAGAAGCAAAGCCGGAATTAGTAGCACGGGTTTGAACCATAAAAAAGGTTCAAACCAATAACAATAATAACAATAAAACACAAAACTTCCCGGCAACGGCGCCAAAATTTGACCGAAGGTATTTCTATGGTCGTCCATACCCAATCAAAAATAAATCCCGACTTAGCACTAAGAACAAGTATAGTGATTAAGTAAGGGTCGAACCCAAGAGAGTTAAGGTGTTTTAAATGCAATTATCGATTATAATGACAAGTGACACAAAAGGGGGGGTTTGGTTGAATTGATGCACAAAAACTTATGAAAACGATTAATGTGACAAGTAAGACAATAATGGATGAATCTACACTAGGTTGATTCTAAGCATGCAATTGCTACTTTGGTGAGTTCCTTTTACAAGTTTCCAAGTAATCTCCCGTCTCGATCGTATATATGTGTTGAGCCAACCGGTATCAACTCTACTTAACCTATTAAAGTTCCGTAAACCTACAAGAACAAATAACAGGTTAGCTTTCAAACAAAGACTAAGGGATATAAAGAGAAGATTAAAACCGTTAAACTTATCTTTATATTTGTGTTCCTTTTCTTTAAGTAATCACAACCCGTTATTACTTAAAGTTGCTACTAGATTAAAGACCTGAAACCGGAACCTATTAATCCTAGTTGTTTGTATGCACTTTAGAACCTAAGGTGACCAATCTCAAGCAATAGTAAACATGCAATTAGACAATGGAGATCAAGGAAACACAAAGTATTACTGAATGAAAACTTAGATTAAAAAGAACTTACAACCAAAGTAACAAAACAGTTTCAAACTAACCCAATGTAGCAAGGGAGTTAGCAACTCATTACAATGGAAAACTCAAGTCTAAAATGGATTTTGTGAGGAAAAGCATGGATGATTCTAGCAATCAGCCATGGACTATTTATACTACAAAAGACACTTAATTAGGAGTAAATAGCCGGCCTAAAACAACCACCTTAAATGCCATAAAGGTGGTGTAAACAGCCGGAGTAAAGCTTCTAGCGTTAAACCGCAGGGGCGGCCTTCAGGAACCGCAGGGGCGGTTTAGGCAGAATCGGTTGACCTTCTTCAGAACAGCAGGGGCGGCTACTCAATTCCGCTGGGGCGGATCTTTAATGCACTTCAACGTCTGACCTTTTGCCTTCCTAACTTTTCTGATGTCAAACCGCTGGGGCGTCCCTATGTCGACGCAGGGGTATCGACATAGCCTCTTCGTCTTCCAGCTCCCAGGTTGGGGCGCAGTGTGAGACGTAGGGGAGCTGGTCTTCATATCTTCAGGATAGGTCACCGCAAGGGCGCCAAGGAGTGGTGCAGGGGAGGTGACACACTTCATGGCCGGCGCTGGTGAAGGCGCAGGGAGCGTTCTAGTGAAAACGTCACCCGCAGGGGCGGCTGCAAGGACCCGCAGGGGCGGTGAGGCAACAGAAGCTTTGCTTCTTGATCGATCTTCACTCCTAAGTGCTTGTAACTCCTTCTTTAGCTTCTTTTGGTCTTCTTCTTCTGGACCAAGGAGTTAGTAGCATAAACAGACACTAATGTAATAAAAAGACTCTAAAAACCACCCTAATTGATAGTGAGTCCATCATCTATCAAACTCCCCCATACTTAGACCTTTTACTCGTCCCGAGTAAAAACAAATGTCATCAACTAGACTCAAAGGCCTCATGAAGCATGAGTAAGCAGAAAGATAATGGAAAACAAGAGAAAAGCCAAGAAAGAAAGAAGGAAAAGAGAGAAAATGTGAGAAAAAGAAATACTACCATCCTTATCGCTCCAAGAGTGGCCTACCCGGACAACCTCCTTATGACTCCCCTTCTTATGTCGCCAAAACGCCGGAAGGGAAACCTACACTCGGTGTCTCTCATCTTGCCAAGGCGCCCTTTCGGGGGTTCACCTTGCCACTCTTCTTCTTTTCTCACTTAAACTCACATCCCTCAAGTCCAATTTTGCACCAACATAAGTTTGGTCACCTTAGGTTCTAAAGTGCATGCAAATAACTAGGATTAATTGGTTCCGGGTCAGGGTCTTTAATCTAGTAGTAAACTTTAAGTAATAACGGGTTGTAATCACTTAAGGAAAAGGAACACAAATATAAAGATAAGTTTAACGGTTTTAATCTTTTCTTTATATCCCTTTGTCTTTGTTTGAAAGCTAACTTGTTATTTGTTCTTTTAGGTTTACAGAACAATAACCTGTTAAGTTGTGTTGATGCCGGTTGGCTCAACACATATATATGATCGAGACGGGAGTCTAGTTGAAAACTTGTAAAAGGAACTCACCAAAGTAGCAATCGCATGCTTAGAATCAACCTAGTGTAGATTCACCCATTATTGTCTTACTTGTTGCGTTATTCGTTTTCATAAGTTTTTGTGCATCAATTTAACCAACCCCCCCCCCTTTGTTACTCGTTTCTATAATCAATAATTGCATCTAATAAAACACCTTAACTCTCTTGGGTTCGACCCTTACTTAACCACTATACTTGTTTTAGTGCTAAGTCGGGATTTACATTTAATTGGATATAGACGACCATAGAAATACCAGCTAGTCAAATTTCGGCGCCGTTGCCGGGGAGTTTAGTGTTTTATTGCTATATTTGATTATTGGTTTGAACCATTTTTATGGTTCAAACCCGTGTTACTAACCCCGATCTTGCTACCTTTGATCCAAAAATTGAGAGGACGCACATCAGGCAACAAAGACAACAACAACTTCAACAAGAGATGATTGACCGTACACTTCGTCAACTCACGCAGCCCACCTTGGCTCAAAACCCCCTTGCGGTCACTATACCGGCATTACGGGAAGGAGTCAATTTTGAGCTCAAGCCGGGTGTGATTCACTTGCTTCTATCCTTCCATGGGCTAAGTGGTGAAGACCCCATCAAACACCTTGGGAAATTCCATACCGTGTGTATGAGCATGAAGCCGGCCAATATTACCGAAGAACAAATCAAGATGAGGGCATTCGGCTTCACACTCAAAGATTCTGCGGATGATTGGTATTACCACCTTCCATCCGGGAGCATCGACACTTAAGAGAACCTTCACAAGGCGTTTTTGGAGAAATACTTCGCAACCAAGAAGGCCAATAGCTTGAAGAAAGCTATAAGCAACATCGAGCAAGAGGCGAACGAAACTCTCTACGAGTACTTCAAAAGGTTTGCACGCCTCCGATCCAGTTGTCCTTTCCACGGATATTCAACTCAAGAGCTAGTCTTGTACTTGTACAATGGCTTGATAGATAATGAAGGGAGGATCGTCGATGCGGCTTGCGGAGGTAATATTCTTAAATCTACTCCTGACCTTGCTTTGGAAAAGATACAGGAACTAGCGGAAGGAACTCGGAACTTTGGAAGAACCCCGTCCAAGAAAGGAGTCCATCCTGTGAATACCGGGAAGAGTGAGATCTCCACTAAGCTAGCAGAGCTGAAGGAAATGGTGAAGAGACTAACACTTATGGGAACCCCACAAGAGCTCAAAGCTTGTGGAGTACGTGCTAACCCATACCATCCAACGGACATGTGTCCACAAGTCAAGGATGACGATGCTGAGGTGGACGCAATGGGTTATGTACAGCCATAGCAGCAAAGGCCTAGAAACGATTCCTATGCACAGAACTTCATGCCAAACTGGCGTGACCAACAGAATTTTCGTTGGAGGGATCAACAAAACCAACAACAGCAGCCCCGTCAAGGTAAGTATCAAACAACTGAATATATGTTGCAGGTTTTGACTAAACACTTTGCTACTCATGTCCAGACAACAGAATCCAGCTTCAAGAACCTTGAAAAACAGGTTGGGCAAATGGCGGAAGCCATTTCAAGGACCAAATCTAGACTTTCTGGAGGATTGCCTTCCCAGACATTTATAAGCCCTAAGGAAAATGTTAGTGCCCTAATATTAAGGAGTGGGAAGCAAATCCAACAAAAACTAGAAAAAGAATCACAAAGCAAATCTTCTATAGATTTTACCGCACCCACAGCCGCCCCTGCGGCTGCAACTGCGCCCAACAAAGAGCAGACATCACCCCTGCGGCTTGATGTCCACGCCCCTGCGGTGACAACCCCTGAGCCGCCCCTGCGCATACAAGCAGACGCCCCTACGGAAAACACAACAAAAGTTTCTACTGAGAAGGATTCTTACATCCGGCCTAACTTTCCGCCACTGTACTCTGAGAAGCCACCAGCTCCTTTTCCTGAGGATCTGAAGGAGAGAAAAATCATTGAGGACAAAGACCTCTTTGAGACTTTCTCCAAATGCGAGGTAAACGTTCCCCTCCTTAAGTTGGTGAAAAGTAATCCTAAGTATGCTTGTTTCTTGAGGAACTTTGCACTATCAAGAGGAATCAGAAACTAAAGGGGAAACAAAAAGTGTAAGTAAGTGAGCATGTTTTGGTTGTTTTCCAAAGGAGAATGCCCAAGAAGTGCAGCGATCCGGGCATGGTAAGCATTCCTCGTGTTATAGGGGAGACCCGCTTTGACAAAGCCATGCTTGATCTTGGTGCTTCTATCAATGTTTTTACCATATTCGATTTACAAATCACTTGGCCTTGGGCCATTAATGGAAACTAAGATTGTAGTACAACTTGCTGATAGATCTAATGTGTACCCGAAAGGTATAATTGAAGATGTGTTAGTAATGGTAGACAACCTAATATTTCCTGCTGATTTCTTTGTAATGGATATGGAAAATGATTCACATGCTGCGCCCATTCTGTTAGGTAGGCCATTTCTGAAAACTGCTAGGACAAAAATTGATTATGTTAATGGCAAATTGACCATGGAGTTTGATGGAAAAGTAGTGGAATTTGACATCTATGATGCAATGAGATTTCCTAGTGATGATCATTCTCTATGTGCTATTGACATTGTTGAAGCTTTTGTGCAAGATGTTTTTGATAACTCTGATGTTTATGAATTGAAAACGGTAATTGAGCATGACAATGATGGGTTTAAAGCAGATTATGTATTAACATCCAGCATGAAAGAGGTCCTAGCCCAATTAGAGGGGCATAAAAGGCTACTTATCTCCAATTTGGCCATTGGGCCCACTTTACGAACCCCAAGCGAGAAGCTTGTTCCGTCTATAGTGTAGGCACCAGAAATAGAATTGATGGACCTTCCGTCACACCTCAAGTACGTTTTCCTTGGAAAACACAATACCTTGCCGGTGATCATCTCAAACAAGTTGACTACCGGTCAAGAGCACAAGGTTGTAAAAGTGCTAAGAGAGCACAAGACGACCCTTGGATGGACCATTGCGGACATCAAAGGGATAAGCCCTTCAACTTGCATGCATAGGATCTTACTTGAGGATGAAGCCAAACCCTCTAGGCAACCTCAACGGAGGTTAAATACGCCAATGATGGATGTGGTCAAGAAGGAAGTGTTGAAGCTCCTCCAAGCATATATGATTTTCCCTATCTCGGACAGCACTTGGGTTAGTTTAACCCGAGTGGTTCCAAAGAAAGGAGGCATCACCATGGTGTAAAATCAACATGGTGAGATGGTCCCGAGCAAAACACAAACCGGATGGAGAGTTTGCATTGACTACCGCAAGCTCAACAAGGTAACGCGAAAAGACCATTTCCCATTACCTTTTATTGATCAAATGTTGGAACGTCTTGCAGGTCATCAGTACTATTGTTTCCTTGATGGATATTTGGGCTACTTCCAAATAGCCATCGCACCAGAAGATCAAGAAAAGACGACGTTTACTTGCCCATTTGGCACTTTTGCGTACCGCAGAATGCCATTTGGACTTTGCAACGCACCCGGCACCTTCCAACGGTGCATGATAAATATTTTCTCCGAATACATAGAAAATTTCATTGAAGTCTTCATGGATGATTTTACCGTTCATGGAGACAGCTTTGACGCATGTTTGGGACATTTGAAACTTGTTCTTGAGAAATGTATTGAAACCAATTTGGTTCTTAATTCGGAAAAATGTCATTTCATGGTCGAACAAGGAATTGTGCTAGGACATGTAATATCCTTAAAAGGGATAGAGGTAGATAGGGCAAAGGTTGATGTAATTCAAAATTTACCTTTTCCTACTAATGTTCGGGAAATCCGATGTTTTCTTGGTCATGCAGGTTTCTACCGACGTTTCATGAAAGACTTCTCAAAGATCTCGGCACCCCTATGTGAATTGCTCAAGAAAGATGTCACCTTCATAGTAGATGAAAATAGCAATAAAGCTTTCGACACTTTGAAGGCATGTCCTACCACCGCACCAATCATCCGTTCTCCGGATTGGGAAAAACCTTTCGAAATCATATGTGACACCAGTGATTACGCCGTTGGATCAGTCTTAGGACAAAAAGACGGACGGGCTTCACATGTGATCCATTATGGGTCTATGACACTCAATGGAGCACAAAGGAATTACTCTACCACCGAGAAAGAGATGTTAGCGGTGGTTTTTTCCCTTGAGAAATTCAGGCAGTACCTACTTGGGGTAAAGGTAATTATCTTCACTCACCATGCAGCTCTCAGGTACCTCGTGGCGAAAAAGGAAGAAAAACATGGATTGATTCGATGGGTGCTCCTCCTAAGTGAGTTTAACCTAAAGATACGGGACAAAAAGGGGGCCGAGAACCTGGTGGCCGATCATTTGAGCAGGCTAGTAAAAGAAGAGGAGGATCCAGGAAAAAGAAGAGAGATAGGTGGAAGCTTTCCAGACGATACATTTTACACAACTCTCTGTTGTGTAACCGCCCCCGCACCTCACACCAGCCACCCCTGCGGCCAGCCGCCCCAGCGGCTCAGTCTAGGTGCCCCTGCGGAATTGTCGACAAAGGTTTGTCTTAAGATCCAGTCTTTTAAACCTTGGTTTGCTGACATGGTGAACTTCATTGTCAGGAAGGAATACCCTCCAGATTTCACTAGGCACAACGAGAGAAGGTAAAAGCTGAAGCTCGACACTACGTTTGGGATGATCCTTACCTTTGGAAGCATTGCAATGACCAAGTAATTCGTCGTTGCATTCCGGACAATTAGGTACAATCCATCCTCACCTTTTGTCATTCTGAAGCATGCGGGGGGCACTTTGGGGCAAACAAAACTGCAAGAAAAGTTTTGGATGCCGGTTTCTTTTGGCCACACATTTTTCGAGACGCTTTTGCGTTTTGCAAAGTGTGTGATAGATGCCAAAGGGTAGGAAACCTTTCAAGGAGACATGAAATGCCCCAATCCTCTCTTATATTTTGCGAAATATTTGACGTTTGGGGAATTGATTTCATGGGGCCGTGTCCTACGTCATTCGGGCACACATATATTTTGCTTGCAGTGGATTATGTTTCCAAGTGGGTGGAAGCAAAGGCCACCAAAACTGATGATTCAAAACTGGTTGCAGCTTTTCTTAAGGAAAATATCTTTGCAAGATTTGGAATTCCAAAAGCCTTAATGAGTGATAGGGGTACCCATTTCTGCAACAAGACGATAACGGCTCTCCTTAAGAAGTATCATGTCCACCAACGAGTGTCAACAGCTTATCATCCACAAACAAATGGCCAAGCTGAGGTATCTAACCGGGAAATAAAAACCATTCTCGAAAAGACAGTCTCTCCCGGACGGAAGGATTGGAGTGCAAGGCTAAATGAGCCCTATGGGCATATCGGACAACCTATAAAACACCTATCGGGATGTCTCCTTTTAGGCTCGTGTTTGGGAAAGGTTGCCACCTACCGGTGGAGCTAGAACACAAAGCTTGGTGGGCAGTAAAGAGGTGCAACATGAACATAGAGGAAGTGGGAGAATTCCGGAAGCTCCAATTGCAAGAGTTGGAGGAACTAAGGTTAGATGCATATGACCATGCCACCACATACAAAGAAAAGACTAAAGCATGGCATGACCGAAACATTCTCCGGAAGGACTTCAAGGTAGGTAATAAGGTACTTCTCTTTCAATCACGTTTGAAACTTTTTGCAGGTAAGCTGCGTTCGAGATAGACAGGGCCGTTCATGGTAGCCGAAGTATACCCTCACGGAGCTGTGGATCTTTATGATCCCCAAACGCACATGGTGTTCAAGGTAAACAGACAACGGCTAAAGCCTTACCTTGAGGGAGTCAAGAATGATCCGATTGACGAGATGGTACTGGAGGAAGCACAGTCAGAGAAATAGAGATCTTATGTCGAGCCAACGACTAAAAAAAAGGCGCTTCTCGGGAGGCAACCCAAAGGAATAAGAAGAGGAGCCTCTGCCAAGAAAACCGCCCCTACGGCTCAGTGTCACCGCCCCTACGGTGACTGACCGAAGGTATTTCTATGGTCGTCTATACCCAATCAAAAGTAAATCCCGACTTAGCACTAAGAACAAGTATAGTGATTAAGTAAGGGTCGAACCCAAGAGAGTTAAGGTGTTTTAGATGCAATTATCGATTATAATGACAAGTGGCACAAAAGGGGGGGGTGGTTGGATTGATGCACAAAAACTTATGAAAACGATTAATGCGACAAGTAAGACAATAATGGATGAATCTACACTAGGTTGATTCTAAGCATGCAATTGCTACTTTGCTGCATTCCTTTACAAGTTTTTAAGTAATCTCCCGTCTCGATCATACATATGTGTTGAGCCAACCGGCATCAACAAAACTTAACATATTAAATTTCCGTAAACCTACAAGAACATATAACAAGTTAGCATTCAAACAAAGACTAAGGGATATAAAGAGAAGATTAAAACCGTTAAACTTATCTTTATATTTGTGTTCCTTTTCTTTAAGTAATGACAACCCGTTATTACTTAAAGTTGCTACTAGATTAAAGACCCGAACCCGGAACCTATTAATCCTAGTTGTTTACATGCACTTTAGAACCTAAGGTGATCTCAAGTAATAGCTAACATGCAATTAAACAATGGAGATCAAGGAAACACAAAGCATTACTGAATAAAAACTTATATTAAAAAAACTTACAACCAAAGTAACAAAGCAGCTTCAAACCAACCCAATGTAGCAAGGAAGTTAGCAACTCATTACAATGGAAAAACTCAAGTCTAAAATGGATTTTGTGAGGAAAAGCATGGATGATTCTAGCAATCTGCCATGGACTATTTATACTACAAAAGACGCTTAATTAGGAGTAAATTGTCGGCCAAAAACAGCCACCTTTAATGCCATAAAGGTGGTGTAAAGAGCCGGAGTAAAGCTTCTGGCGTTAAACCGCAAGGGCGGCCTTCAGGACCCGCAGGGGCGGTTTAGGCAGAACCGGTTGATCTTCTTCAGAACCGCTGGGGCGGCTACACAACTCCGCTGGGGCGGACCTTTAATGCACTTCAACGTCTGACCTTTCGCCTTCTTGACGTTTCGGATGTCAAGGCACAGGGGCGCCTTAAGGCTAACGCAAGGGCGGTGACAAAGACTCTTCACCTTCCAGCTCCCAAGGCGAGGAGCAGGTAGGGCGCTGTGTGAGCCGCAGAGGAGCTGGTCTTCGTCTCGTCAAGATAAGTCACCGTAGGGGCGGCTGCAAGGACCCACAGGGGCGGTAAGACAACAGAAGCTTTGCTTCGTGATTGATCTTCACTCCTAAGTGCTTATAACTCCTTCTTTAACTTCTTTTGATCTTCTTCTTCTGGACCAAGGAGTTAGTAGCATAAACCAACACTAATGCAATAAAAAGACTCTAAAAACTACTCTAAATGATAGTGATTCCATCACCTATCAAACTCCCCCATACTTAGACCTTTTACTCGTCCTGAGTAAAACAAATGACAACCAATAGACTCAAGGTCTCAAGAAGCAAGGGAAAGAAAGAAAAATAATGGAAAACAAGAGAAAAAACCAAGAAAGAATGAAGGAAAAGAGAGGAAAAGTGAGGAAAAAGCAATACGACCATCCTTATCGCTCCAAGAGTGACCTACCCGGACAACCTCCTTATGAATCCCCTTCTTATGTCGCCAAAACGCCGGAAGGGAAACCTACACTCGGTGTCGCTCATCTTGCCAGGGCGCCCTTTCGGGTTTTCACCTTGCCACTCTTCTTCTTCTTTTCTCACTTAAACTCACATCCCTCAAGTCCAATTTTGCACCAACCTAAGGTAGGTCGGACTACCTTCTTTTTACCTAAACCGCCCTTTCGGGTTTTCGGTTTATCCAAGGATTTTCATGCCTTTTTTTCACTTCTTTGGCTTTTTCTTTTTTTTTTTTCAAATGAACTGAATTCAACAATGCAAAAATCAATGCAAAAAAACAACTAAATGAACTGTACAAGCAATGATATATATCCATCCCCCATACTTGAAGTGCACTTTGTCCTCAAAGTGGAAATGAGTCAAAGATAAATGTGGGAGAAGGGAAAGAAATGTACCCCTCACTGGGGTGGTCCGGATGGATCACCAGGACCCTCCTCTGGCGGGTAAGGGAAGTGGCTGAAGAAGTGCTCCTGCCGGCGGTAGATGTCATCAATGCGGTCCTCCTGAGCAGACATCCGGCGACCGAAAGAGGACTCAAAACTGGCCTGCCACGCCAGCTGCTGAGCCTCCAGCTACCGCTGCTGGGCTGCCTGCCAGACCTCCTGCCTTTGGTCGAAGTGTGAGGTCATGGAGGTGGCAAAAGTGTCCTGCCAGCTCTGCTGAGATCCAGCATAGTCCGTTGGTAGTCAGACTGCCAAACCCGGTGTTGGGTCGTCATGGCCGCTATCTGAGCCTGAAGGCTCGCAAGGGCTGGGTCCTCCTCTGGTGCCGCTGTGGGCATCTCCTCGTCATCTAGGACGGGCAGATGCTCCTCCTGATGGGCCTGGCTGGAGCTGGAGGCATGCCTCTCCACAATGGCCACTAGTGGCCTCCTCGGCACGAAGGGATCTGCCGGTATGTAGATCTCGGAGAGCTCACCTCCTAGTGGTAAAGGTCGGGGGAGGTAGGTGAGGTGGCTCCCATCTGCAAGGGAGATCCAAAATAGGTTCTCCTCGTCCCTCCGGAGGAGCTTGCACCTCCTAAGCATCCCCTCAGTGTAGAGAGGAGCTGCCATCCCATCCTCTAACTCGGACAGGTCCATCACTTGTGAGGCGATCAAAGAGATCACCCCACCGCCGACAATATCCCACGGCTCATTCCTCCTAATCCGCTTCAAAGAGGCGAGGAAGAGAGAGGGCCAATCCATCAGCTATTGGTTATGTGGAAGGCAGGAGTAGAGCAGTGGGAGGTCCTTGAGAGCGACCTTGTTTTCCTCTTTGTGTCCACAGAAGACACTCATGAGGATCTTGGAAATCAACCTCAAACTGGGGTGAGTGAGTTTGTTGGAGTACTCACCCCCAACATGGAACTCCGACCCGGTAGCTGCTCACCAAAACTCATATAGGTCCGGGGCCGGGACTGGATCCCACCAGTTCTCAGAGGGGTTTAGAGTCACCCCAAAAGCCTCCCATAAATCATTGTAGTCAAGCGTGTACTTCACCTTGTTGAACTTGAAGGTGAGGCCGGTACACACGTGATCTTCCTTCTGCATTGAAAAATTGGCAATGAATTGTCTACTGAGCTCCGGATATGTCGGAGCACTCTTCTGTAGGAAGTCTCCGAGCCCAGCATTCGCCAAAAACGTTTGCATGCTCTCTAGCATGCCCAGTTTCTCCAAGGTCGGAATATGTAGAAATCGAGTTGCATACACAACTCGATCCTGCACAATCCTATATTTGTCCTTCTCCGTTTCCGTCATTTTGTATTTCCTTGGGGCTTCCATTCTTGCAAGGATTCGAGCAAAGGATTTGTGAATGTTTGGAAAAAGGAAAATGATCGACCTTTCTGTTGGTTTTTTCGCAGGGGCAGCTGTGCAGGCGCAGGGGTGGTGAGGCGCAGGGGTGGGTGCTTGCAGGCGCAGGTGTGGGAGAACAGCAGAAGGCGATTTTTCGAATGCTTCGAAGGTGGTGGTGCTTTGGAGTGGCTCCGGTGGTGGTTTTTGGTGCAAGAGACGTTGAAGGTGGCGCAGGAGTGGAGAATCGTTGCAATTGAAGGGAGGTGGCGTTTGGCACGAGGGCAGGTGGCGCAAGGGCGTTGGGGGTGTGCGTCCTTGGTGTTGGTGGCGCAGGGGCGTCGGAGAGGGTGGTTGGGTGGTTTCTCTGAGGGCGCAGGGGCGTTCGCAGCTTACAGAGAGAGAAGGTGCGAGGGGCTGTGGTTGTTTTTGGTGAGGAGGGTTGGTGGGTGGTGCGAGGTAGGTATAGGTGTTTTTTCGAGATCCTATTTTTTTCTTTTGTGGGTAAACCCGCAGGGGCGGGGGCTGGATACCGCAGGGGCAGCGACAAGGGAGAGGAGCACGCAGGCCCAGCGCCGGGGGCGGCGCTGGGAATTTGTGTCAAGGATGGCCGCCGCAGGGGCGTGGGGATGTCACCGCGGGGGCGGTGACAGGCGTGTTGCAGGAGCAGGCCCAGCGCCGGGGGCGGTGCTGGCCTGAGTGTCACCGCAGGGGCGGGATATTAAACCGCAGGGGCGGATTTCTTGACAGAAGCTCCTCTTCTTATTCCTTCGGGTTGCCTCCCGAGAAGCGCGTTTGTTTTACTTCGTTGGCTCGACGTAAGATCTCTACTTCTCTGGTTGTTCCTCCTCTAGTACCATCTCGTCAATCGGATCGTCCTTGACTCCTTCAAGGTAAAGCTTTAGCCTTTGGCCGTTCACCTTAAACACCTTGTGCGTTTGCGGGTCATAGAGATCCACAGCTCCGTGAGGGTATACTTCGGCTACTATGAACGGCCCTATCCATCTTGAACGCAGCTTACCTGTAAAGAGTTTCAAACCGGATTGAAAAAGAAGTACCTTATTACTTACCTTGAAGTCCTTCCGGAGGATGTTCCGGTCATGCCATGCTTTGGTCTTTTCTTTGTATGTGGTAGCATGGTCATATGCATCTAGCCTTAGTTCCTCCAACTCTTGCAATTGGAGCTTCCGGAATTCTCCCACTTCTTCTATGTTCAGTTGCACTTCTTTACCGCCCACCAAGCCTTGTGCTCTAGCTCGACCGGTAGGTGGCAAGCTTTCCCAAACACAAGCCTAAAAGGAGACATTCCGATGGGAGTTTTGTAGGCTGTCCGATATGCCCATTGGGCGTCATTTAGCCTTGCACTCCAATCCTTCCGCCCGGGAGAAACCGTATTTTCAAGGATGGTCTTTATTTCCCGGTTGGATACCTCCGCTTGGCCGTTTGTTTGAGGATGATAGGCTGTTGATACTCGTTGGTGAACATGGTACTTCTTAAGGAGAGCCGTGATCGTCTTGTTGCAAAAATGGGTACCCCTATCACTGATTAAGGCTTTCAGAATTCCAAATCAGGCAAAGATATTTTCCTTAAGAAATATTGCAACCACTTTTGAATCATCAGTTTTGGTGGCCTTTGCTTCCACCCACTTGGAAACATAGTCCACCGCAAGCAAAATATATGTGTTCCCGAATGACGTAGGAAATGGCCCCATGAAATCAATTCCCCAAACGTCAAATATTTCACAAAATATAAGAGAGGATTGGGGCATTTCATGTCTCCTTGAAAGATTTCCTACCCTTTGGCATCTATCACACACTTTACAAAATGCAAAAGCGTCTCGAAAAATGTGTGGCCAAAAGAAACCGGCATCCAAAACTTTTCTTGCAGTTTTGTTTGCTCCAAAGTGCCCCCCACATGCTTCAGAATGACAGAAAGTTACCTCATTGTCCGGAATGCAACGCCGGATCATTTGGTCACTACAATGCTTCCAAAGGTAGGGATCGTCCCAAACGTAGTGTCGAGCTTCAGCTTTGACTTTCTCTCGTTGTGCCTTGGTGAAGTCTGGAGGCTACTCCTTCCTGACAATGAAGTTCACAATGTCAGCAAACCAAGGCTTAAAAGATTGAAGCTTAAGACAAACCTCTGTCGACAATTCCGCAGGGGCGCCTAGACAGAGCCGCAGGGGCGGCTGGTGTGAGGCGCGGGGGCGGTTACACAACAGAGAGTTGTGTAGAATGTATTGTCTGGAAAGATTCCGGCTATCTCTATTTCTTTTCTTGGTTCTTTCTCCTCTTGCACTAGTCTGCTCAAATGATCTGCCACCAGGTTCTCAGCTCCCTTTTTGTCCCTTATTTCTAGGTTAAATTCGCTTAGAAGGAGCACCCAACGGATTTATCGTGGTTTCGCCTCCTTCTTTGCCATGAGGTACCTAAGGGCTGCATGGTCAGTGAAAATAATTACCTTTATCCCAAGTAAGTATTGCCTGAACTTCTCAAGGGAAAAAACTACTGCCAACATCTCCTTCTCTGTGGTGGAGTAATTCCTTTGTGCTCCATTTAGTGTCATAGACGCATAATGGATCACATGGGAGGCCCTTCTGTCTTTTTGTCCTAAGACAGCTCCGACGGCGTAGTCATTGACGTCACACATGATTTCAAAGGGTTTTTCCCAATCCGGAGAACGGATGATCCGAGCGGTGGTGAGACATGATTTCAGAGTGTCGAAAGCCTTCTTGCAATCCTCATCCACTATGAAGGTTATATCTTTCTTGAGAAATTCACACAGGGGTGCTGAGATTTTTGAGAAGTCTTTGATGAACCTTCGGTAGAAACCTGCATGACCAAGAAAAGATCGGATTTCCCAAACATTAGTAGGATAAGGTAAATTTTGAATAACATCAACCTTTGCCTTATCTACCTCTATCCCTTTTGAGGATATTACATGTCCTAACACAATTCCTTGTTCGACCATGAAATGACATTTTTCCGAATTAAGAACTAAGTTGGTTTCAACACATTTTTCAAGAACAAGTTTTAAATGCCCCAAACATGCGTCAAAACTGTCTCCATGGACAGTAAAATCATCCATGAAGACTTCAATGAAATTTTCTATGTATTCGGAGAAAATACTTATCATGCACCGTTGGAAAGTGTCTGGCGCGTTGCAAAGTCCAAAGGGCATTCTGCGATATGCAAAAGTGTCAAATGGGCAAATGAACGTCGTCTTCTCTTGATCTTCTGGTGCGATGGCTATTTGGAAATAGCCCGAATATCCATCCATGAAACAGTAGTATTGATGACCTGCAAGACGTTCTAACATTTGATCAATAAAAGGTAATGGGAAATGGTCTTTTCGTGTTACCTTATTGAGCTTGCGGTAGTCAATGCAAACTCTCCATCCAGTTTGTGTTTTGCTTGGGACCATCTCTCCATGTTGATTTTCCACCAAGGTGATGCCTCCCTTCTTTGGAACTACTTGGGTTGGACTAGCCCAAGTGCTATCCGAGATAGGAAAGATCATGTCCGCTTGGAGGAGTTTCAACACTTCCTTTTTGACCACATCCATCATTGGTGGGTTCAACCTCCTTTGAGGTTGCCTAGAGGGCTTGGCTTCGTCCTCAAGTAAAATCCTATGCATGCAAGTGGAAGGACTTATCCCCTTGATGTCCGTAATAGTCCATTTGAGGGCCGTCTTGTGCTCTTTTAGTACGTTCACCAACTTATCTTCTTGTCCAGTGGTCAACTTATTGGAGATGATCACCGGCAAGGTATTGTGTGCTCCAAGGAAAACATACTTGAGGTGTGACGGAAGATCCTTCAATTCTATTTCCGGTGCCTGCACAATGGACGGAACAAGCTTTTCGCTTGGGGTTAGTAAAGTGGGCCCAATGACCAAATTGGAGATAGGTAGCCTTTTATGCCAATCTAATTGGGCTAGGACCTCTTTCATGCTAGATGTTAACACATAATTTGATTTGAAACCATCAATGTCATGCTCAATCACATTTCTCAATTCATCCACATCAGAGTTATAAAAAACATCTTGCACAAAAGGTTCAACAATGTCAATAGCACATAGAGAATGATCATCGCTAGGAAATTTCATTGCATCATAAATGTCAAATTCCACTACTTCTCCATCAAACTCCATGGTCAATTTACCACTAACATAATCAATTTTAGTCCTAGCCGTTTTCAGAAATGGCCTACCTAACAAAATGGGTGTAGCATGCGAGTCATTTTCCATATCCATTACAAAGAAATCAGCAGGAAAAATTAGGTTGTCTACCATCACTAATACATCTTCAATTATCCCTTTCGGGTACACATTAGATCTATCAGCAATTTATACTACAATCCTAGTTTCCATTAGTGGCCCAAGGCCAAGTGATTTGTAAATTGAATATGGCAAAACATTAATAGAAGCACCGAGGTAAAGCATTGCTTTGTCAAAGCGGGTTTCCCCTATAACACAAGGAATGCTTACCACTTGCACTTTTTGGGCATTCTTCGTTGGAAAAATGCCGACACATGTTCACTCACTTGCACAAGGAATGCTTACCACAAGGAGTGCAAAGTTCCTTCAAAAAACGAGCATACTTAGGGATACTTTTCACCAACTTAAGGAGAGGAATGTTTACCTCGCATTTAGAGAAAGTGTCAAAGAGGTCCTTGTCCTCTATGATTCTTCGCTCCTTTAATGCTTTAGGAAAAGGAGCCGGTGGCTTTTCGGAGTACAACGGCGGAAAGTTAGGCCGGACGTAAGTATCCTTTTCAGCAGGACCTTCTGTTGTGTTTTCCGCAGGGGCGTTAGCTTGAAGGCGCAGGGGCGGCTCAGGGGCTGTCACCGCAGGGGCGGGGGCAGCCAGCCGCAGGGGCGTCCTTCCTTCTGGGCTCGGCACAGCTGCAGCCGCAGGGGCGGCTGTGGGTGCGGAAATAACGACAGAGGGTTCGCTTTGTGGCTCTTTTGTTGGTTCTTGTCGAATTCCTTCCCGCTCCTTAATGTTAGGGCACTCACATCCCCCGGAAAGCCTTGATTCGGTCCTTGAAATAGTTTCCGCCATTTGACCAACCTGCTTCTCAAGGTTCTTGATGCTTGATTCTGTTGTTTGGACATGAGTAGCAAAGTGTTTAGTCAAAACCTGCGACATATCTTTAGTTGAGTGATACTTACCTTAGCGGGGATGTTGTTGTTGGTTTTGTTGATCCCTCCAACGAAAATTTTGTTGGTCACGCCAATTTGGCATGAAATTATGTGCATAGGGATCGTTCCTAGGTCTTTGCTGCTATGGTTGTCCATAACCCATTGTGTTCACTTCAGCATCGTCAACTTGAACTTGTGGACACATGTCCGTTGGATGATACGGGTCAGCACAAACTCCACAATCTTTGAGTTATTGCGGTGTTCCCATAAGTGTTAGCCTCTTCACCATTTCCTTCAATTCCGCTAGCTCGGTGGAAATCTCGCTCTTCCCGGAACTCACAGCATGAACTCCTTTCTTAGCCGGGGTCCTTCCAAAGTTCCGAGTTCCTTCATCTAGTTCCTGTATCCTTTGGTTGTCTCTTGCTCGATGTTGCTTATAGCTTTCTTCAAGCTATTGGCCTTTTTAGCTGGAAAGTTTTTCTCCAAGAACGCTTTGTGAAGGTTCTCCCAAGTGTCGATGCTCCCGGATGGAAGGTGGTAATACCAATCATCTGCCGAATCTTTGAGTGTGAAGCCGAATGCCCTCATCTTGATCTGTTCTTCGGTAATATTGGCCGGCTTCATGCTCATACAAACGGTGTGGAACTTCCCAAGGTGCTTGATGGGGTCTTCACCACTTAGCCCATGGAAGGATGGAAGCAAGTGAATGAGGCCCGGTTTGAGCTCAAAGTTGACTCCTTCCCCTAGTGCCAGTATAGCGACCGCAAGAGGGTTTTGAGCCAAGGTGGGCTGCGTAAGTTGACGAAGAGTACGGTCAGCCATCTCTTGTTGTAGTTGTTGTTGACTTCGTTGCCGGATGTGCGTCCTCTCAATTTCTGGATTAAAAGAAGCAAAGCCGGAATTAGTAGCACGGGTTTGAACCATAAAAAAAATGGTTCAAACCAATAATCAATAATAACAATAAAACACAAAAACTCCCCGGCAACGGCGCCAAAATTTGACCGAAGGTATTTCTATGGTCGTCTATACCCAATCAAAAGTAAATCCCGACTTAGCACTAAGAACAAGTATAGTGATTAAGTAAGGGTCGAACCCAAGAGATTTAAGGTGTTTTAGATGCAATTATGGATTATAATGACAAGTGGCACAAAGGGGGGGGTTTGTTGGATTGATGCACAAAAACTTATGAAAACGATTAATGCGATAAGTAAGACAATAATGGATGAATCTATACTAGGTTGATTCTAAGCATGCAATTGTTACTTTTGTGCATTCCTTTACAAGTTTTTAAGTAATCTCCCGTCCCGATCATACATATGTGTTGAGCCAACCAGCATCAACACAACTTAACCTATTGAAGTTCCGTAAACCTACAAGAACAAATAACAAGTTAGCATTCAAACAAAGACTAAGGGATATAAAGAGAAGATTAAAACCGTTAAACTTATCTTTATATTTGTGTTCCTTTTCTTTAAGTAATTACAACCCGTTATTACTTAATGTTGCTACTAGATTAAAGACCCGAACCCGGAACCTATTAATCCTAGTTGTTTACATGCACTTTAGAACCTAAGGTGATCAATCTCAAGTAATAGTTAACATTCAATTAAACAATGGAGATCAAGGAAACACAAAGCATTACTGAATAAAAACTTATATTAAAAGAACTTACAACCAAAGTAACAAAGCAGCTTCAAACCAACCCAATGTAGCAAGGGAATTAGCAACTCATTACAATGGAAAAACTCAAGTCCAAAATGGATTTTGTGAGGAAAAGCGTGGATGATTCTAGCAATCAGCCATGGACTATTTATACTACAAAAGACACTTAATTTGGAGTAAATAGCCGGCCTAAAACAGCCACCTTTAATGCCATAAAGGTGGTCTAAACAGCCGGAGTAAAGCTTCTGGCGTTAAACCGTAGGGGCGGTCTTCAGGACCCGCAGGGGCGGTTTAGGCAGAATCGGTTGATCTTCTTCAGAACCGTTGGGGCGGCTACACAACTCCGCTAGGGCGGACCTTTAATGCACTTCAACGTCTGACCTTTCGCCTTCCTGACGTTTCCGATGTCAAGGCGCAGGGGCCCTTTAAGGCTAACGCAAGGGCGGTGACACAAACTCTTCACCTTCCAGCTCCCAAGGCGAGGCGTAGGCAGGGCGCAGTGGGAGGCGCAGGGGAGCTGGTCTTCGTCTCGTCAAGGCAAGTAACCGCAGGGGCGGCTGCAAGGACCCGCAGGGGCGGTAAGACAGCAGAAGCTTTGCTTCGTGATCGATCTTCACTCCTAAGTGCTTATAACTCCTTCTTTAGCTTCTTTTGATCTTCTTCTTCTGGACCAAGGAGTTAGTAGCATAAACCAACACTAATGTAATATAAAAGACTCTAAAAACTACCCTAAATGATAGTGATTCCGTCACCTATCAATGACACCCATGCCTAGCGCCGCCCCGGCGCTGGGCCTACGCCTGAAACATGTTAGTCACCGTCCCCACGGTGACATACCTACGCCCCTGCGGCGGTCATCCTTGACGACATCCTCGGCGCCGCCCCTGGCGCTGAGCCTACGTGGCCCCTCTCCCTTGTCACCGCCCCCGCGGCAACAAGCTCCCGCCCCTGCGGGTTTACACAGAAAAGAAAAAAAAATAGAAATCGCAAAAGCATTCCCTACACCTACCCCACCCACCCACTCTCTATCTCCTCACCAACCACATCCCCCTCGCCTTTACCCTCTTAAACCCTTGCAACGCCCCTGCACCCCACCAAAGCCACTCACAAGCCACCCTGCGACGCCCCTGACCCACCTCCAACGACTGCCAAACACTTGCGACGCCCCTGCGCCACCCTCACCAGCTCCACCTTCCTCCCTTCAAACTCTCTCACCTTACTACACACTTCATCACCAACCACCACCAAAATCCACCCCTGCTCCACCTCCGGCGACGCTTACACCAACAAGAAGTCACCAGAACGGCCTCATCATCACCACCTTCGTCGCTCCACGAAATTCGCCCTCTGCACTTCTCCTGCCCCTGCGCCTGCGAGCTCCCGCAACTGCGCCTTGCCGCCCCTGCGCCTGCTATGGCCGCCCCTGTGGATAACACAACAGAGGGTTCGTTTTCTCTCAAGTTTATGAAAATTTCTGATTCCTTTGCTCAATTACATACTAGAATGGAGCCACAAAGGAAATACAAAATGACCGAAGCTGAGAAAGAGAGGTATAGGATCGTACAGGATCGAGTTGTGTACGCAATTTGATTATTGCACGTTCCTACATTGGAGAAGCTTGGCATGCTGGAGAGCATGCAGTTTTTTTGGCAAATGCTGGTGATAGCATGAATTATAGTCTATATTTTGGGACTTGTTTAGACGTTTTATCTTCAATAATCTGCATGTTTGAATGTATATTATGTGATTATATCATCGTTTCATCTACCTTTGTGGGAATCGAGGTCTACACCAAGTTTCGTTATAATCGTAGGTAAAATGGCGCGTTTTACATCAAAATGGAGCTAAAGGAGCTAAGGAGTCATTGGAGTTACATTCATGAGCTTAAGGAAGAATCCAGGAAGCATGGAATTGAATTAAAGATTTACTTTGGACCAGATTTAAGAGATTTCACCTTCAGCTGAGAGTCACCTCGGTCAGCTACAGTACCATCTCGACCGATGTGATCTAGAGGAGTGCTTCGACTGAGGCAAATACCCTGACGCGGCGAGATCGTTTATTCTTGGCTGAGATCTTTTATTTTTTGAAGGAGAGATCTTATATTTTTGGGCTGGATTTCTGGAAGGAAGATCATATATTTTAGAGATCTATTTTAGAGATATGGATATATTTCTATTAGGAAAATATCTTTTCAAGATATTTTATCTTTGGAAGATAGTTTTCCTATAAAAAGGGCTTGATTTTCCACAATTCAGTATCGACGCATCACCGAAAATCCCGCTATCATTATAGTGGTTGAATGAAGGAAGGAAGATTGAAGATCAATCTAGGAAGGATTGATAGCTTGTTATAGCTTTTGGGAAGGGTTTTGTAAGACTTTCTTAGATTCCCTTCTTGTTGGATTGTGATCCAAGGAACGCTTATTTGTGATATTTGATTCAGTTATTGAAGCCTTGTTCTTAAGGTTTTTGTGTTCAAATATTCACTTTCTTCCCATATATTTGATTATTGCTTTCATAATGATGAGTGGCTAATTTCTTTGTGCGATTCTAGGGTGATTGGCTGAAGGTTGTGGGAAAAACAATGATAGAATAATCTTAATCACAATAGGACCCTGAAAGCTCGAGTCTTTATCCTTAACCCTAGAACATCTCGTTCAGTTGATGAACATCTCGGCCGGGGTGAAATTCGTTTGACCGAGGTGACTTATCTGATCCGAATCCAAGAGTTAAGTGTTAGAGTTTGCCAAATCCTATACTTATTACACCTTTCCTGGTTTAATGCAAGCCTAGGATGAGACTTACCCAGTAATTCCTTTATTTGTTTACCCAAGATCATAAGTATAGGTAATAAAGGTTTATCCTTTATTGGGGTTTGAGTGTGCCTTCATCCCATCTTTGTGAGTTAGCCTGAAACTTACCCGGTAAAGGTTGATTCTATTCCCTTAGTTGGTGTGTTGGTTTGAGATTATAATTCCTTTCCTTAGTACCTTGAGACTTACACGGTGATGGGTTCTTTGTCTTGGGATTGTGAGTAGTGAGACTTACCCAGTGATCTATTCCACTTTAGAAACACCTTCCCTTTGCAAAACCTCAGCTTTGTCCGCTTATCTTGAGATCTTGAGTTGGAACCACAACTAGATGCTTTAATCCCTAGAATTGCATATCTCCTTAATTGACTTTTTATCATCTTTGATTGCTTTAATTGCTTTTGTGGTTAGTTGCAATATTGACTACCTATATTGGTTTTGTTTCACCTAAGTCCCTGTTCGCTCCAAACGGTGTGTGCAAGCTTTAAATTTATAACCCTAGATGTAAGCCAAAAACAAGGATGCGAACCCGCAGTGTACGGGTCAATCGTAGTAAAAAGCAAGGAATTCCAGGGGTCGATCACAGGGACTTAGTGAAACAAAGTCGGAATAGGTAAGATATGTAATTACTAACCACAAAAGCGATTAAAACAATCAAGGATGATAAAAAGTCAATTAAGGAAATATGCAATTCTAGGGATTAAAGCATCTAGTTGTGGTTCCAACTCAAGATCTATAGATAAGCGGACAAAGCTGAGGTTTTTGCATAGGGAAGGTGTTACTAAAGTGGAATAGATCACCGGGTAAGTCTCACCACTCACTAATCCCAAATCGTAACTCCTATTACCGGGTAAGTCTCAAGGAATTAAGATAAAGAACTATAACCTCAAACTAACATACCACTTAAGGGAATAGAATCAACCTTTACCGGGTAAGTCTCAGGCTAACTCACAAAGATGGAATGAAAGTACACTCAAACCCCAATAAAGGATAAACCTTTATTACCTATACTTATGATCTTAGGTAAACAAACAAAGGAATTACCGGGTAAGTCTCATCCTAGGCTTGCATTGAACCAGGAAAGGTGTAATAAGAATAAGATTTGGCAAACTCTAACACTTAACTCTCAGTTTCGGATCAGATAAGTCACCTCGGTCAGCCAAATTCCACCCCGGCCGAGATGTTCATCGACTGAGCGAGATGCTTAGGGTTAAGGTAAAGACTCGAACTTTCAGGGTCCTACTGTGATTAAGATTATTCTATCATTGTTTTTCCCACAACCTTCAGCCAATCACCCTAGAATCACACAAGGAAATTAGCCACTCATCATCATGAAAGTAATAATCAAATATATGGGAAGAAAGAGAATAATCGAACAAGAAAACCTTAAGAGAAAGGCTTCAATAACTGAATCAATTATCAAAGAAGCATTCCTTGGATAAAAATCCAACAAGACAATCAACAAAGAAGGGAATCTAAGATGATCTTACAAAAACCCTTCAAAAAGCTATAGACTTTCTTCCTTCAACCTTCAAAAAGGTTCTTCAAATCTCCCAACTGGAGTATGGCTGCAGCGGTGTATTCGGATGTATGCAGGTTGTATAGCATGATCTGGATTTGTGGAAAATCCAACCCTTTTTATAGGAAAATTACCCTCCAAAGATAAGATATCTTATAAAGATCTCTTCCCATAAAAAAAAATAGGTAAAATATATGGTCTAACTTATCTACTTCCCTCCAGGAATCCAGCCCAAAAATATAAGATCCTCTTTCCAACGATAAAAGATCTCAGCCAAGAATAAAATATTCTCGTCGCGTCCCAGGTGTTCGCCTCGGTCGAGTCGGCTCCTCTGGATCACCTCGGTCGAGGTGAATCTGTAGTCAACCGAGGTGAATCACAACTGAATGTGAAATCTCTCAAATCTGGTCCAAAGTGAATCTCTAATCCATGGCCATGCTTCCTGGATTATTCCTTAAGCTCCTGAATGTAGCTCCAATGACTCGATAGCTCCTTTTGCTCCTTTTTTATTCAAAACGTGCCATTTTACCTACGATTACAACAAAACTAGGTGTAGACCTCGATTCCCGTAAAGGTAGATGAAATGCCAATATAATCACATAATATACATCCAAACATGCAGATTATTGAAGATAAAACGTCTAAACAGGCCCCAAAATATAGACAATAATTCATGCTATCAAAATACCCCATACTTAGCCCTTGCTTGTCCCCAAGCAAGTTCTGCCTATAAAATAAAAGATAGAATGGATTATTAGTCATAAAGATCAATGAAAAAGCCTTTCAAAAACATTTTAATGGTGCGCTACAATCATAGATCACTCTAAGAGAATACTTCATGGAATTTAAAATCAAAATATGCTCAAAACATTTTATAAATATAAGAAAGTTGTTCATCTTTGCATAAAATTATAGAATGCATAATCAATCATAATTATCGAAATTAATCATGCATAATCCAGTTTAAACCACTAAGTCAATCAACAAGCTCGAGGTCTCAAGGGCTTCCCAAAAGAAGGGTCAAGAAATGTGTAGGGTAGTGATGTATATAAGGTAATGCGGTGCTAGAATCCGGGAATAGGATCTTTATTCACTTTACTTGAACTTCAACATCTTCCACCAATAAGCTTTGCTTATTTCACACCTTTTTTCTTTTTACTTTACTTTTTGGGATGCATGGACAGAGGTGCACAATAACCGAAGTCTAGGAAATCAGCAATCATCAATTTCTTGAGATGCATCAAACCCTTGATGCACATACCATGACCCGTTAGAAATATCGCTCAATCCGACTTTGGCAAGACACAAACACCCGGCTATGTGAATGGTGCCGAGTTACTCATCATCATGATTGACTTCCCCAAACCTATTTATTGCTTTCTAACACTTTCACTTCCAGCCAACTTCTCAACTTGTACTTCACTTGCTTTCGCCACTATGCTTGCTTCCAAATTCCCGGATAGGTAAAGGTAGGCAAAAATGTATATGAGGGGCTAAGCATGATCAAGAAGGAGAAGAGAAAAGAATGAATCGCCTTGGTCTTTCCAGGAAGAAAGTGAGAGAACTCATAATGTGGTGTCAACCTTCAAATTCAACATAATTTGGATAAAAACAAAGTATTAAACATGCCAAAATTTCAAACAAAGCATTTAGTAACTTAAACATATCATAAAACCTTTCAAGCATATAAAGATTTCAAAACTAGTCAGCAAACAAGATCTTCACTCAGATCATATCCAGATAAGAAGCACAAAACGTTTCGAAAACTCTCAATTAAACCACCTCGGTCGAGGTGTTCTAAGTCAACCGAGGTGAAGTACCTCGTTTGGCCAGAACTGCCCCGGTCGAGGTCAAATATTTTTTTTTTCTATCCAGTTTTTGACGTTTTTCTCAATCAAATAACATGTATGCATGCATGTAATCTCAGATAAGCACATAAAGCAAAATAAAGCATAAATATCCGATAATGTCGAGTCATACATCCATAAGAGTCGAATAATACATAAACACCCCATACTTGGGACACATTGTCCCAGTGGGTCAAAATAAGTCTAAAGAAATAAAGTACTCACCGGACATAGCTGAGCTGCATAATAAATAAGAAAGAAAATCCTGCAAGCTCTCAATAATCCCGATCCGGTGGTGGTGGTGGTGGCACGTACGGATACTGGGATGGGTCAAATGGATAACCCATAGTCTGCTGAAACTGGATCTCCATCATCCGGCGCTGATAGTGTTGGCCCTCTAGCATCTGATGAGTCGAGCGGTCGATCTCTCGGTGTTGGGCGTCAAACCTCTCCTGGATGTCTACATTTAGGGCAACATAGGAGTCTATCATCTGATCCGTCAGATCATCAATCCGACGGTGAGCATCTGGATCTCTCTGTCGGCATACCCTACGCCTAGCAGGTCGTACTGGTGATGCAGCCGGCGCGGTCTCAGTCTCATCATCGTCTAAGTCGATGACTGGCGCACTAGTCCTAGCAGTCTCAGTCCATGTATCCATAGGAACTCCACCATCCCTATCATCATCATCATCATCAGCTGCTGCCTCTCTCGCATCCTCCATCAGTGGGATCCAAGCAGTCTGCCAATAGTGCGGATCATACACTGAGAACTGGGGTGACCATCTGATCCCCTGTGGTGCGGTCGGCTCCCATGGCATAGCTACGTATGGCGTAGTGAGTCCTCGGGGGACCAGTATCCTCCGAGTAATCATCTCCTGAAGTCCTAGCGGCTTGGCAGCCGCCACCATGGTACATGCGCTGAGATCCATATCCTGGTAACTCGCTATGTGAGTCACAATGCCTCCGCAGCAGATGTCCCCCTTCGCTTTGGCCTTGATCCTGTGCAGATCCTCTGCTAGCATCAAGCCAAAGTCTGGAATCCCTCTAGTCACCATGCAGTAAAGGCTAAACAGCTCCCCCTGTTTGACCTTCTGGGGCATCTCAGTACGCGCCAGAAGAGTCTCACTGAATATCTTGTGAGCTAACCTAAAAGCTAGGTGAAATATAATACACTCCCTAGAGTCTCCAGGGCGCTATCTATTTGCATGCTCAACTACATGAGCAATATGTCCCCAAAACTCCATAGCTACAGCTCGGGAGGGAAAATCAACAGCAGTCGGGGCCGGGAAACCAAAGATGTCTCGCCAATACTCTAAAGGAACTATGAAGTTCCGGTTCATCAACCGGTACTTCACAACACGCTCTGTGGGAAGGTAGGTGAAGGAGCTGACAAACTCCATAGTCGGCTCTAAGAAAGCAGGTGCTCGGATCTCAGTGAACTGATCTAGCCCCACCATAGAAATCATCCGTCTCAAATCTCCATCAACATGGAGACAATCAAATGCAGAAATGTCCATGAAGCGAGGTGCGATCACTGGACGGGCCGCTATGCGTTCATAATCAACTTGGTGTCTCTCGTGGATCACCGGTCTAGTACGTCTGGAGGAAGAAGAAGAATAGGAAGGAGAGGATTTGTCCCTCAGGACCAGCTGTCTATCTGAACTCATCTTTTCTGAAACCTGTCAGACCACCTCGGTCGGCCTGACAACCCTAAAGAACACCTCGGCCGAGGCACAGGCCGACTGGACCGAGGCGAATAACTGTGCGACTGATTTCCTCAAAAATCCAATTCTTTTCCCCCAAAATCACTACAACAGGTTCCTATGGGGTACTTAATCTGTTTCTCAGCAAATGCAGGGGCAACCAAAGCCCAAATCGAAGGAAAACAGCGGAGAAGAGCGAGGTTAGGGTTTTTTTGATTTTACCTAGATTCGGTCGATTCGGTTCGTTTTTCGCCCAGATTCGCACTTGCACTGCGATCCTCTACCCTTTCTCAATGGTTTGGAAGCAAGAATCGTCGAAAACGAGCAAAGATTGGCGAAGCGAGGCGAGGGGCGTGTCGTGGTCGAGGAGAAGGTAAAGGAGGAGAGAGAAATCTCAGTCCCCTTTTATACCCTTTTCTGGAACTGCTGTCACCTCGGTCGAGGTGGTCTCGACTGGACCGAGGTGGTGTGGACCGAGGTGGATCTTCAGAAACCCTAGTCGCCTCGGTTGCTCAAGAATCATCTCGGTCGAGGTGCTGTGACAGCAACCGAGATGTGTCTCAGTCAAACTCCGTCTTCTCAAAATCTCGAACTTCTGTCCTTCCAATTGTGCTCTTGGTTTGTATTCCTTCCTTAGGTGTCACCTGTTGTTTGTCTAGGACGCCAAAAACAAAACAAAGCAAAGCAAAAGCAAACTATCTAAGCTAGACTAGAAAAAGGGAAAAGAAAGCAATACCTTGGGTTGCCTCCCAAGAAGCGCTTGATTTAAGGTCGCTAGCTGGACCGTACGGCATCTCTTCTAACGAGGTATAGTGGTGCGACCTCCTCAACCGGAACTTCCGGTTTGTATTTCTTAAGTCTATGACCATTGACCTTGAAGCTTCCACTCGTTTCGCCCCATATCTCAACTGCACCATGAGGAAAAACATGTTTCACAACATAAGGTCCGGTCCATCTAGATTTCAACTTACCTGGAAAGTGGCGGAGATGGGAGTTGAAGAGTAGAACTAAGTCTCCTTCTTTAAGCTCCTTAGGAATGATGCGCTTGTCATGCCATTTCTTCGTCCTTTCTTTATAGATTTTGGCATTCTCATAAGCGTTCAAACGCAGCTCCTCCAACTCATTGATATCCAATAGTCGCTTCTCGCCGGCTTCCTTAATGTCGAAGTTCAACCATTTGATCGCCCAATATGCTTTGTGTTCTAACTCAACGGGCAAATGACAAGACTTCCAATATACCAAATTATAAGGGGTGATACCAATGGGAGTCTTAAATGCGGTCCTGTAGGCCCAAAGAGCGTCGTCCAATTTCATGGACCAATCCTTCCTCGTCCTAGAGACGGTCTTCTCCAAAATTACTTTAATTTCTCTATTCGAGATCTCGACCTGTCCATTAGTTTGAGGGTGATAAGGGGTTGCTACCTTGTGGGTTACCCCATACTTCGATAGAAGTGCCTTAAACTTCCGGTTGATGAAATGCGTCCCTTCATCGCTGATGATGATACGTGGAGTTCCAAAACGTGGAAAGATAGTCCTGTTAAAGAACTTCACAACCACCTTGTCGTCATTAGTGGGAGAAGTTATGGCTTCAACCCATCTAGAGACGTAATCAACAGCTAGAAGAATATAGAGGTTTTCTCCGAAGGATGGGAAAGGTCCCATGAAGTCTATTCCCTATACATCAAAGATTTCCACCTCTTGAATGTTATTAAGTGGCATTTCGTTCCTCCTAGATAAATTCCCTGTTCTTTGGCATGCATCACAAGAGACAACAAACGATTGTACATCTTTAAATAATGTAGGCCAAAAGTTATCGGAACGTAATACCTTAGCGCATGTCTTGTTGGCGCTGGCATGTCCTCCATAAGGAATTGAGTGACAATGCCGTATGACGCTATTAACTTCATCTTCCGGAAAGCATCTTCGAAGCATCCCATCCGGCCCGCGCTTGAATAGCAGCGGTTCATCCCAGTAGTAATGGCGTACGTCCTTGAAGAATTTCTTTCTTTGAGTGTACGTCAATCCGGGTGGTATTTCCTGGCAAACAAGATAATTTACAATATCAGCATACCAAGGTCCTTTATGATCAGAAAGTTGGTGGAGAGAATGTTCCACCAACTGAGGATGAATGTCAGAGAAAGGAGTAAGAAGTTTGTTATTTTCAGTAGTCTCAGTTGACATCATCTCGCCTTCGACCTCGGTCGAGGCGCAGAGGCGTTGACCGAGATGTTCTTCGGTCGCCTCGCTTGGTCCAGAAAGTGCCTCGGTCGAGGTACTGTAACTAGAACCGAAACTGGAGATCTTCGTCTCCTGGATTAATTTCTCAGTTTTAGCTCCTGGATCTTCTTCCAGTTCCTTTAAGCTCCGTATATCTGCATCACAAGAAGCATCTATACATTCCTCAATTAAACTAAAACTAATAATTTTCTCAAGTGGATCTTTAGTAAGGATAGAGCTCACCAATTCGCTTGATTCTTCTTCATCACAGATGTTGAAGATATCATCTCATAGCTGCTCTCCCTTCATGGCCGCAAGTAATGCGAACTCCACTTCATCTCCGCCAATGTTGAATTTCAACTTGGCGTTCTTACAATCCACATTGCAACCCGAAGTTGCTAGAAATGGCCTTTTGAGAATGATAGGAATAGGATAATCTGCGGGAATATCAAGTACAAAAAAGTCTATAGGTAAATAGAAGTTACCTAACTTAACCGGAACGTCTTCCAAAATGCCCACGGGATGGGTAATGGAGCGATCCGCCATGTATAATCTTATCTTAACCGGCTTGGGCTCTTCAAGTCCGATCTTCACACATAGCTCCAGCGGAATGATGCTCACGCTGGCTCTTAGATCACATAAGGCTTCACAAGTGACATCCTCAACTTGAATGGGAATGCAAAATGAGCCAGGATCTCTCAACTTGGGTGGCATCTTCTCCTTCATGATTTGAATAAGCTCCGAGGATTTAGATGTCATCCTTACTTCACCAAAATCTTCTAGCTTCCTCTTCCTTGATAGGATCTCTTTCAAGAACTTCCCATAGGCCGGCATTCCTAGAATAACATCAAGGAAAGGAATGTTAATGTGTAGTTTATTCATCAAGTCAAGGAACTTACCAAAGTGCTTGTCTAGATGTGCTCTGGCTCTTGACTGGGGGAATGGAAGTGGTAGTTTATATGCAGGATGTGGAATTTAAACTTCAGTTTTCTCCTCCGCTTTCTGTGGCTTCACCTCAGTTGGCATCTCGGCCGAAGTGTTCTTCGACTGCACCTGGACCGAGGTGGTCTTCATCGGTACAGGCACCGACCGAGGCAATGGATCTACAGTCTTCAGTCCACTCCTCGTCGTTATGGCCATAATCTGGCCCTTAGGGTTGCTTTCCGTTCTTGCTGGAAGTTTCCCTGGATCTCTTGGCGCTTCATTCGCCCTACTAGCAAGTTGTTATTCAAAGGCTTTTTGGGCCTTCGAAAATGAAGTCATGGATGTCTCCATAGCACTAAGCTTGATCAAGATGGCCTCCAGCACTGCGTCTTTCTTTTCCGGCTGGGACGAACTTGATCCTTACCCCTGGCTCTTTAATGGAGTAGAAGAAGAAGAAGAGGAAGAGAGGAAAGGATTAGAGGAATCGTTAGAATTGGAGTTAGAATGATTGTTACCCGAATTTTGGTTGTTCGCCCTCCAATTATTGCTATTGGATCCTCTATTGTTGTTGTAATTGTTGTTCAGGGAACCGTTGTTGTTGTTGTTTTTACGGTATCCATTGTTGTTGTTCCTTGATCCTTGGTCTTCCTTCTTGGTTTGAGCAACTAAGAGTTCCTTCAATTGCTTCACATTATTCTTTAAAGAGATGAGTTGATTAGTATTTGATGGCTCCTCTTGAAAGTTGACTCTTTTAACTCCACCTTCAGCTCCTTGGTGGGAATATTTCTCCATATGCAAAGCTTGCTTCTCTATAAAGTCTCAAGCTTCGTCAATCGCCATGTCCATAAAGGTACCGGCGGATAATAGTTGGAGGTTGAACTGGGTGCTTCCGTCCAGTCCCTTGAAGTATATCTCCAACAACTCTATCTTTGGAATCCCATGATGTGGGCAATCCAAAAGAATGTCTTTAAACCTCTCCCATGACTTGGACAAGCTCTCCTTGTCCTTCATAATGAAAGCATTAATCTTCCCTCTCATTTCAGCGGTCTTAGAGGGGGGAAAGAATTTAGTCAAGAATTCCGTAGTCATCTCCTCCCAAGTACTAATTTTTCTAGGAGGAAGAGATTGATACCAAGTAAGAGCTCTATCTTTTAAAGAAAAGTAAAAAAGGTCTTAACTTGTAGTTGTTGTTTTCTATTCTTGAGGGTCTCAAGGTCTCCATCAAGATCTCATAGTTTTGCAGATATTGATGCGGAGATTCCTTCTCTAACCCTCCAAACTGGCATTGGCGAATCATGGAAAGAACTTGCGGTCGAAGTTCGTAGTCATGGTCCGCCGGATCTCCTAGGTTAATTCCAGGACGCCTCAGTTGTTGATTGGGGTCCATCCTTTGACCTAGGGTTTGCGGGATTCTTGCAAAAAGAGCGCCTCGGACTGACATCCGAGGTGGAAGTACCTCGGCCGGGGCGTCAGGTACTGGGACCTGCCTCGGTCGAGGGTCAGGTACTGGGACCTGCATCGGTCGAGGATCGGGAACAGGGTCTTTCCTCGGTCGAAGTAGATAATGATCTCGTAAGGCTGCCATATCTGCTTCGATTGCTTCAGTCTTGGTGCGAGTTTCTTCTTTCTCCTGCCTCAGTTCTTCCCTGTTGAGGCGTAGCTGTTCTAACGCCTCTTTCAATTCGGCATCAAGATCGTGATTGTCTTGGTTAGCCATCTTCGCTTCTCTCAAGCGTCGTTTGTATGTCTTTCTTGGTTCGGGATCGTAAGGAATGATTTCCTTCCCAGCGCGGGTTCTTCGCATAAACCTAAGAAAGAACCTGCGAAAGTCACTCAAGTAGAGTGGTTAGTAGACACGGGGGCAAGTGCCCCAAAAAGCGTACCGCAACCGGCTTGGTCTAGACCAAGTCCCCGGCAACGGCGCCAAAAACTTGTTCACTCCAAACGGTGTGTGCAAGCTTTAAATTTATAACCCTAGATGTAAGCTTAAAACAAGGATGCAAACCCGCAGTGTACGGGTCAATCGTAGTAAAAAGCAAGGAATTCCAGGGGTCGATCACATGGACTTAGTGAAACAAAGTCGGAATAGGTAAGCTATGTAATTACTAACCACAAAAGCGATTAAAACAATCAAGGATGATAAAAAGTCAATTAAGGAAATATGCAATTCTGGGGATTAAAGCATCTAGTTGTGGTTCCAACTCAAGATCTATAGATAAGCGGACAAAGCTGAGGTTTTTGCATAGGGAAGGTGTTACTAAAGTGGAATAGATCACCGGGTAAGTCTCACTACTCACTAATCCCAAATCGTAACTCCTATTACCGGGTAAGTCTCAAGGAATTAAGATAAAGAACTATAACCTCAAACTAACATACCACCTAAGGGAATAGAATCAACCTTTACCGGGTAAGTCTCAGGCTAACTCACAAAGATGGAATGAAAGTACACTTAAACCCCAATAAAGGATAAACCTTTATTACCTATACTTATGATCTTAGGTAAACAAACAAAGGAATTACCGGGTAAGTCTCATCCTAGGCTTGCATTGAACCAGGAAAGGTGTAATAAGAATAGGATTTTGGCAAACTCTAACACTTAACTCTCAGTTTCGGATCAGATAAGTCACCTCGGTCAGCCAAATTCCACCCCGGCCGAGATGTTCATCGACTGAGCGAGATGCTTAGGGTTAAGGTAAAGACTCGAACTTTCAGGGTCCTACTGTGATTAAGATTATTCTATCATTGTTTTTCCCACAACCTTCAGCCAATCACCCTAGAATCACACAAGGAAATTAGCCACTCATCATCATGAAAGTAATAATCAAATATTTGGGAAGAAAGAGAATAATTGAACAAGAAAACCTTAAGAGAAAGGCTTCAATAACTGAATCAATTATCAAACAAGCGTTCCTTGGATAAAAATCCAACAAGACAATCAACAAAGAAGGGAATCTAAGATGATCTTACAAAAACCCTTCAAAAAGCTATAAAAGCTATAGACTTTCTTCCTTCAACCTTCAAAAAGGTTCTTCAAATCTCCCAACTAGAGTATGGCTGCAGCGGTGTATTCGGATGTATGCAGGTTGTATAGCATGATCTGGATTTGTGGAAAATCCAACCCTTTTTATAGGAAAATTACCCTCCAAAGATAAGATATCTTAGAAAGATATCTTCCCATAAAAAATAGGTAAAATATATGGTCTAACTTATCTTCTTCCCTCCAGGAATCCAGCCCAAAAATATAAGATCCTCTTTCCAAAGATAAAAGATCTCAGCCAAGAATAAAATATTCTCGCCGCGTCCCAGGTGTTCGCCTCGGTCGAGTCGGCTCCTTTGGATCACCTCGGTCGAGGTGACTCTGTAGTCAACCGAGGTGAATCATAACTGAATGTGAAATCTCTCAAATCTGGTCTAAAGTAAATCTCTAATCCATGGCCATGCTTCCTAAATTATTCCTTAAGCTCCTGAATGTAGCTCCAATGACTCCATAGCTCCTTTTGCTATTTTTTTATGCAAAACGTGCCATTTTACCTACGATTACAACAAAACTAGGTGTAGACCTCGATTCCCGCGAAGGTAGATGAAATGACAATATAATCACATAATATACATCCAAACATGCAGATTATTGAACATAAAACGTCTAAACAGGCCCCAAAATATAGACAATAATTCATGCTATCAGTCCTTGAGATCGACACCCCGGAATTCTTGCTTTTACTACGATTGACCCGTACACTGCGGGTTTGCATCCTTCTTTTGAGCATATATCTTGGGTTATAAATTTAAACCTTGCACACACCGTTTGGAGCGAACAAGTTTTTGGCGTCGTTGCCGGGGACTTAGTCTAGACCGAACCGGTTGCGGTTGTCTTTCGGGGCACTTGCCCCTGTTGCTACTAACCACTCTACTTGAGTAACTTTCGCAGGTTATTTCTTGTAGGTTTATGTGAAGAACCCGCACTGGGAAGGAAAACGTTCCTTACGATCCCGAACCAGAAAAGACATACAAAAGACGCTTGAAAGAAGCGAAGATGGCCAATCAAGAGAATCGCGATCTTGAGGCCGAATTGAAGGAGGCATTGGAACAACTACGCCTCAGTAAAGAAGAATTGCGACTGGAAAAGGAAGAAACTCGCGCAAGGACAGAAGCCATCGAAGCAGATATGGCGACCTTACGGGACCAATATCAACCTCGGCCAGCTCCAGCTCCTCGACTGAGGCAGGACCCAGCTCCAGCTACCCCGGCCGAGATACTTCCACCTCGGATGCCAGTCCGAGATGTTCTTTTTGCAGGTATTCCACAGACCTTAGGGCAGAGGATGGACCCTAATCAACAACTGAGGCGTCTAGGAGTCAACCTAGGTGATCCAACGGACCATAACTATGAACTTCGACCGCAAGTTCTTTCCATGATTCGCCAATGCCAGTTTGGAGGGCTAGAGAGGGAGTCTTCGCATCAACATCTGCAAAACTATGAGATCTTGATGGAGACCTTGAGACCTTCAAGGTTAGAAAACAACAATTACAAGCTAAGGCCTTTCTACTTCTCTTTGAAAGATAGGGCGCTGTTGGGATTAAGTGTTTCTAAATTGGGATCAATCACCGGGTAAGTCTCATGATCTACTAGTCCATTCCCTAGGTCTCATTACCGGGTAAGTCTCTAAGAAACTAAGGGACGGAATTCTACTCAAACCGGAGTGTTATCTAAGGATCCAACCTATCCTCACCGGGTAAGTCTCGAAAGGGTTAGTCTTAGGCTACCATCCAGCACACTTAATCCAGTGGCGGCTTATTAGGCTCACCACTACCTAAGGGTTGTTATCTTTGGAATCTAAGGATTAGGATTACCGGGTAAGTCTCTCCTATTACTTAGTTGCTAACACTAGGTCACCCTAGGATAGATTTAACTCAACAAACACTTAGGATTTCAACATCCTAACAGTCTAAGATTAGATCCACCGAACCAGGAAAATCACGGCTTGTTCTACCTAAACCACGGTCGTGGTTTGTCAAGAACCACCCGTAATTCCTAACAGGGGCTACGTTTATACACACAAGTCATCCAAGGGTAAATCTAAGTTCATCCTATCATAGCCTTAGCCACAACCATCTTTTCCTTACCCTAGAACCACATCTATCTAGCCTACAACATTCATGATAGAAATCGAAACAAATAAACACAAAATCATAGCATTCATTTGCAAGATGATGAAAGAAAAGAGATGAACAAGTGAACTTAAATCAAACCAAGCTGAAAATAGAATTAGAGCAACTTACAACCCTTCCAAAAGAAGGTTCAAAGGTTCATAAAACTCTAGAAATAGAATCCTGAAATCTTCACTACAAAAACTAGCAAGAGTGACAATGGTGTGTGTGCTTCTTCTCCTCTTCAATGGAGTTCTTCTTCTTCCTTTTTGACACTTTCCTTCCTAGAAAAGCTTCTTGTTGAGAGGATATTTTTGTTAGAGGAAATGGATAATGGATGAGCTGCTCCAAGATGCTCCCAGCTGCCTCTCACAGCCCATGAAGGACCACTTTTATAACAAACTTGCATGAGTTGGCCATGAGAGTCGTGGCACAGCTGTCACAAGAATCTGGCAAAATCCACGGTTGATTCCACGGCCGTGGAGTGTCAGAGAACCGTGATTTTGTGCAGAAACTTCGCCTTTGATCATTAAGCTGTGATTTGGTGCATGGCTAGTGTTGGCAAGGTTCCATGAGTCCTCCTTAGCCCTTAATTTGTGTCTTAATGAGTCCGAGGGTGTGTCATCTAGATGAACGATCCTCAACGCATCGTTTTAGCTCCTAAATTTCCCGAAATACCTATAAAACACGCACAAGTCCGTGTAGACGTCTATCTCGACAAAATACATGAATTGAGTGCAAAACGACTTGAACTAATGCTAAACCATGCATGAATGAGTGAGAAATCTACCTAAAAGATTACCTAAATCCAGATCATAAATCGTGTTATCAAAATACCCCATACTTACGGTTTGCTCGTCCCCGAGCAAATGCTCAACTATAGAATACGAGATAGCATGATTTATGTATGCAGAAAAACGGCAAAATCTCTTTGGGTTTGTGCTTCTACTATTGGATCACCTTCATAGTCATGTTCAATGGCAATTTGATAAGCAATTATGTATCAAACGAATAAAGGCATGGAAAGACAATTGTACTTAACTCAAAAGCATGCATGAGATGTAAGGATGAAGAGGCCAAGAAGATCAAGAGTATTTCCAATCTAGATTACTAAGTCTCACAAACATGCAAGTAGGTCATAAGGTCTTGTGACATAAGAGGCCAAGAAACGTTGTGATTGGGTGGGGAATTCTCTAGGTTATGTGATGCTAATCCGGGAATGGAACTAACTTCACTTCCTTGTCCTCGATCAACTTCCCCCAAGTGTATATTTTTCCTTATCTTGCTTTCTTTTCTTTTTCTTGACTTATTTTTGAGACAATGGCATTGGTGTACAATAGCCGAAACCTCGGTGATTAGCCATCCTCAGGCTTTTTCTATTTTTTTCGAGGTGCATCCACACCGGGCACACATACCAAAGCTCGTTAGGGCTATTGGTTCATTTGACTTTGGCAAGGCACCAACACCCGATTATGTGAAGTGTACCGAGTTACTTGTCATTTAAACTAACGCCCCCAAACCAATATTGTTGGCTACACTTCCACAATAATTTCAGCATTTTCATTCATGACATTCCTTTCATCAATAACTTTACCCCACAATTGCTTTTCACACACTTCAACACACTAGCATGCTCCTATTCCCGGATGGGTTAAAAGAGGTCAATTTTATATCAATTGAGGTGCTTAAGCAATCATGATCAAGATGAGAAGTAGAGAAAGATGAAATGCCTCATTCATTCCTAGATGGTATGCAAGAACTATCATGTAATTTCGACTTTCAATACTCAATCCATTCTAGGCAATAATCATGATCACAAATCATTCATAGAATTTAAGAGAAGTAGTTCTAGTCCATATATGCATTTATCAATTCAACACATAAGGCCATCCATAGCCAATTCACAAGACAAGATTTCATCATTAGGATCATATCCAAGCCTAGAAAGCACAAAAAAATTTTAAATTTTCTGATTTTTATGGGATTTTCGATTTAAGTATGTACAATGCAAGACATGTGCGAATTTTAAGCTATCCTAGATGCTCATCATGCAAAAGATCATGCGAACCCCACCCCATACTTAGAAACACATTGTCCCCAATGTGGTATACAAGTAAAGAGAGTGAAAGAAGGTTCTCACAATGTAAAAATGGTTTGCTATGGTATTTGGGATTTCTCAAGTGAATTGATGTTGGATGATCCTATCAACCATGGTAGAGAGCTCTAAGCATTCATCAAAGCTTCGGGACCCGCGCTAGGCACCGCTAGCCGTCCAAGTTCCGCGTCCGCTCCACCCATAATTGGTGAGGGGTTCATCATCATCATTCACATTCCAAGAAAGGCTTCCAATGCCACTAATGATCTAGCACACACGAAACACAAAATACACAAAGCACACAAAAACAGAAAAATCTAAGCAAAAACGAAAAATTGAAAAGGGAAAAATGTTACCAGTGGGTTGCCTCCCACCAAGCGCTTCTTTAAGGTCATTAGCTTGACCAAACTCGGGAAATAATTTCAGCATTTTCATTCATGACATTCCTTTCATCAATAACTTTACCCCACAATTGCTTTTCACACACTTCAACACACTAGCATGCTCCTATTCCCGGATGGGTTAAAAGAGGTCAATTTTATATCAATTGAGGTGCTTAAGCAATCATGATCAAGATGAGAAGTAGAGAAAGATGAAATGCCTCATTCATTCCTAGATGGTATGCAAGAACTATCATGTAATTTCGACTTTCAATACTCAATCCATTCTAGGCAATAATCATGATCACAAATCATTCATAGAATTTAAGAGAAGTAGTTCTAGTCCATATATGCATTTATCAATTCAACACATAAGGCCATCCATAGCCAATTCACAAGACAAGATTTCATCATTAGGATCATATCCAAGCCTAGAAAGCACAAAAAAATTTTAAATTTTCTGATTTTTATGGGATTTTCGATTTAAGTATGTACAATGCAAGACATGTGCGAATTTCAAGCTATCCTAGATGCTCATCATGCAAAAGATCATGCGAACCCCACCCCATACTTAGAAACACATTGTCCCCAATGTGGTATACAAGTAAAGAGAGTGAAAGAAGGTTCTCACAATGTAAAAATGGTTTGCTATGGTATTTGGGATTTCTCAAGTGAATTGATGTTGGATGATCCTATCAACCATGGTAGAGAGCTCTAAGCATTCATCAAAGCTTCGGGACCCGCGCTAGGCACCGCTAGCCGTCCAAGTTCCGCGTCCGCTCCACCCATAATTGGTGAGGGGTTCATCATCATCATTCACATTCCAAGAAAGGCTTCCAATGCCACTAATGATCTAGCACACACGAAACACAAAATACACAAAGCACACAAAAACAGAAAAATCTAAGCAAAAACGAAAAATTGAAAAGGGAAAAATGTTACCAATGGGTTGCCTCCCACCAAGCGCTTCTTTAAGGTCATTAGCTTGACCAAACTCGGGAGTGTCTACTCAAGGTGAAGCGGGGCAATCATGTCCACCGGAGCTCCCGGGATATACTTCTTCAACCGGTGCCCATTCACTTTAAAATTCCCACAATGCTCCCCTCCTATCTCAATAGCTCCATGGGAATATATCTTCTTTACCACATATGGCCCGGTCCATCTTGATTTGAGCTTTCCGGGAAAAAGCCGCAGCCTTGAGTTGAAGAGAAGGACAAGGTCGCCTTCACTCAACTCTTTCGGGATGAGGCGCTTGTCATGCCATCTTTTGGTCCTCTCCTTGTAGATCCGGGCATTCTCATAAGCTTCCAACCGGATCTCCTCAAGGGCGTTTATATCAAGCAACCTCTTCTCTCCCGCCTCCTTGAGGTCAAAATTTAGCCACTTAATGGCCCAATAAGCTCTATGCTCCATTTCCACCGGAAGATGGCAAGACTTGCCATAGACTAACTTGTAAGGAGTGGTTCCAATTGGTGTTTTGAAGGCGGTTCTATATGCCCATAATGCGTCATTGAGCTTCATAGCCCAATCCTTTCTAGTTCTAGACACCGTCTTCTCAAGGATGGCCTTTATCTCTCGGTTGGAGATCTCCACTTGGCCACTAGTTTGGGGATGGTAAGGTGTTGCCACCTTATGAGTCACCCCATACTTAGCCAAAAGTGCCCCAAAATTCCTATTTGTGAAGTGCTTCCCTCCATCACTAATGATCACCCTTGGTGTTCCAAACCTAGGGAAGATCACTCGGTTGAAGAACAGCACCACCACCTTGGCATCATTTGTAGGAGAGGCGATCGCCTCCACCCATCTTGACACATAGTCCACCGCCAATAGGATGTAGAGGTTGCCACATGAAGAAGGGAATGGTCCCATGAAGTCCACACCCCACACATCAAAAATCTCCACTTCTTGAATGTTGTTCAAGGGCATCTCATTCCTCCTTGAGATGTTGCCCGTCCTTTGGCAAGCATCACATGCCGCTACAAAACCTTGCACATCTCTAAACAAGTTAGGCCAATAAAAACCGGATTGCAATACCTTTGCACACGTCTTGTGTGAGCTAGCATGGCCTCCACATGGTAAGGAGTGACAATGCCGGATCACACTCTCCACTTCATCTTCCGGTATGCATCTTCTGAACATCCATCCGGCCCTCTCTTGAATAGAAGTGGTTCACTCCAATAGTAGTGCCTCACATCGTTGAAGAACTTCTTCCTTTGTTTATATGTTAATCCGGGAGGCACTTCCTCACACACTAAGTAGTTCACGATGTCGGCGTACCATGGCTCACTTCCTCTAGACACTTGGAACAAGCATTCCTCCACCATTTGCAATTGCTCATCCCGGAATGAGTCATCTATCGGGATGTTGTCTTTTTCAAGCTCCAATGGTGGGAGTCTACTAAGGTGATCCACCACGGAGTTTTCGGATCCCTTCTTGTTCCGTATTTCTAAATCAAACTCTTGAAGAAGAAGGATCCACCGAATCAACCTAGGCTTGGCATCCTTCTTGGTAAGTAGATAACGGATCGCAGCATGATCCGTATAAACTATGACCTTCGCTCCAACAAGGTATGAGCGGAACTTCTCAAATGCATACACCACTGCTAGCAACTCCTTCTCGGTAGTAGCATAATTGAGTTGGGCATCATCTAGCGTCTTGCTAGCATAATAAATAGCATGAGTACGCCCTTCTTTCCTTTGCCCCAAAACATCCCCAACGGCTACATCGCTCGCATCACACATGATCTCAAATGGTAGACTCCAATCCGGAGGTCGCATGATAGGTGCGGATATCAAGGCGTTCTTCAACCTACAAAAGGCTTCAAGACAATCTTTGGAAAAGACAAAATCAACATCTTTCATTAGTAGGTTAGTGAGAGGCTTAGAAATTTTAGAGAAATCTTGAATGAACCTCCGGTAAAAGCCGGCATGCCCTAAGAAACTCCTTACCCCCTTCACCGAGGTAGGTGGTGGCAACTTCTCTATCGTTTCAATCTTGGCCCTATCAACCTCAATGCCACGGTTAGACACCAAGTGTCCTAACACGATGCCTTCACTTACCATGAAGTGGCATTTTTCCCAATTTAAGACAAGATTTGTCTCCTCACATCTTTGCAACACTAATGACAAGTTAGCCAAGCAATCATCAAAGGAAGAACCATAAACAGAGAAATCATCCATAAACACTTCCATGATATTTTCTATGTATTCCGAAAAGATAGCCATCATACACCTTTGGAAGGTGGCGGGTGCATTACACAGCCCAAATGGCATTCTCCTATATGCAAAAGTACCCCATGGACATGTAAATGTTGTTTTCTCTTGGTCATCGGGGTGGATAGGGATTTGGAAGAATCCACTATAGCCATCTAGATAGCAAAAATGAGAGTGTTGAGCTAACCTTTCTAGCATTTGGTCAATGAAGGGGAGAGGGAAGTGATCTTTCTTAGAGGCCATGTTTAATTTCCTATAATCAATGCACATCCTCCACCCCGTAACCGTCCTAGTCGGGATTAGTTCATTGTTCTCATTAGTCACTACCGTCATCCCACCCTTTTTAGGAACTACATGAACGGGACTAACCCACTTACTATCCGAGATAGGGTAGATAATTCCCGCATCTAGCAACTTAATGATTTCCTTCTTGACTACCTCTTTCATTATAGGATTCAATCTCCTTTGATGTTCAATAGAGGGTTTGTGGTTATCTTCCATCATTATCTTATGCATGCACAAAGAAGGTTTAATGCCAACCAAATCATCAATAGTATAACCAATGGCTTTCCTATGCAATCTTAGTTCATGCAACAACTTAGCAAGTTCATTATCACTCAAGCATGCATTAACAATCACAGGATATGTAGATATATCACCAAGAAAAGCATACTTCAAATGAGAGGGGAGGGGTTTAAGTTCAAGTGAAGGAGGACCTTTATCGGTTGAAGACGATCCAAATAAGGTTGGATGAGATGAATCCAAAGCAAGTGAAGATCCTCCAAGGCTCCTAGGAGCTTGATCACCATCAAGGGTTGATTCAGGGAAAACCACGGCTGGAAGCACGGTTTGCTCATCTTCCACTGCCGTGGTTCTTGCTAAGCTTGCTTCCCGGAGTTGTCCAGAAAGTTTGACGGCCGTGGAGTGTAAATCTCGACCGTGGAACTTGCAGTTGTTCAACACCTCTTCGTGGCCTTCAAATCCCACTCTTGGCTCCTCTTCCAATGCTTCCAAGGCCTTGATCTCTTCATTGCAAGCATCCTCAACACCTTCCTCCATCATGCTTAAGGTAAGAACCTTTTCCAAGGGATCCTTGATCAAGATCGAGCTCACAACTTCTCTAGATTCTTCATGCTCGATTATGTTGAAGACATCCTCATCAAGGGTTGGCCCTTTCATCATTGTGGACAACTTGAACTTGATGTTCTCTTCTCCAATGTTGAAGGAGAGAGTCCCGTTCTTGCAATCCACTAAGCATCCGGAGGTGGCTAGGAAAGGTCTTCCTAAGATGATGGGAACCGGATAATCCGCCGGAATATCCAAGACGACAAAGTCAATTGGCACATAGAATCCTCCTAGTTGCACCGGAATGTCCTCTAGAATCCCAACCGGATGAGTGATAGAATGGTCCGCCATATAGAGGGTCATCTTGACCGGCTTTGGCTCTCCTAGCCCGACCTTGTTGCAAAGTGCAAGCGGTATGATGCTTACACTTGCTCCAAGATCACAAAGGGCCTCGTACTTCACATCTCCCACTCCTATTGGGACACAAAAAGAGCCCGGATCTCTTAGCTTGGGAGGCATCTCCTCCTTCATTGTTTGGATCAATTCCGAGGATCTCTTGGTCATTCTTATCTCCCCATACTCTTTCAACTTCCTTTTGTTGGAGAGTATTTCCTTCAAAAACTTGCCATATGCCGGCATTCCTAAAATGGCATCCATGAACGGAATGTTAATATGTAATTTAGACATTAGCTCAAGGAACTTACCAAAGTGATTGTCCAAACGAGCTCTTGCTCTTGATTGTGGGAACGGTAGTGGCGGCTTGTATGGAGGCGGTGCCACATAGGTTGGCTCTACTTCCTTGCTCTTGCCTCCATCTTCTTGCAATCTTCCCTCTTCTACCACTACTTGCTTTCCCTTAGCATGGTCCTTGGGCAAGGGATCCTTCATACTCAACCCACTTCTCGTTGTGATAGCCAACACTTGGCCTCTTGGGTTGTCTTCGGTTCTTCCGGGAAGTTTTCCCGGATCTCTATGGGCTTCACCCGCCTTTTGGAACACTTGTGCTTCTAAGACCTTTTGAGCCTTAGAGATTGAAGTCACGGTGCTCTCAAGACCACTCAACCTTCCTAGCAATTGCTCAAACATTATTTCGGTTCTATCCTTTGGAGGTTGAGTGAATCCGGGTGGAGGTTCTTGTGAAGCTCTTGGTGGTGGAGTTGAGCTTGTGGAAGCGGGAGGGTTCAAGGCTCCATCCGGATTAGAGTAAGAAAATCCGGGATGGTTGTGGTTGGGCCGGTAATTGTTGAATTGCCGGTTGTTGTTGAAACTCCTTGTGCCTTGGTAATTGTTGAAGTTGCCCCTTCCCATATAATTCACATCCTCCTCCTTGGAAGACAAGTTGGCTTGTGGAAGCACTTGAGGAGTTGCTTGGCTCTTCAAAGTTGTAGCACACAACTCCCTCAAGGACTTCAACTCATTGTTGATGGCGTCAAGCTTGAAATTGCTCATGGTGACTTCACTCACCTCATATGCTCCCGCCTTTCTTCCTTCACTCTTCCTATGGAAGTACTTCTCAATTACTAGAGCTTGCTTCTCCACAAACTCCCAAGCCTCATCTACATGCTTCTCCATAAAAGTCCCACCGGAAAGAGATTGGAGCTTGAATTGGCTATCTTCATCAAGTCCCTTGAAGTAGATCTCCAATAGCTCAATTTTCAGTATGCCATGGTGTGGACATTCTAGGAGAAGGTCTTTGAATCTCTCCCAAGACTTGAATAAACTTTCTCTATCCTTCATCACGAAGGCATTGATCTTCCCTCTTAGCTCAGTAGTCTTGGAAGGTGGGAAGAACTTAGTCAAAAACTCGGTTGTCATCTCCTCCAAGTACCAACTCGCCCTTGTGGAATGGATTGATACCAAGCTAAGGCTTTATCCTTAAGAGAGAAGGAAAAAGCCCTAAGCTTATGGTTGTTGCTCTCCAATCTTGGCGGTCTAAGAGTCTCCATCAAGATCTCATAATTCATCAAGTGTTGATGAGGCGACTCTCCTTCCATCCCTCCAAATTGATTATGCCGGATCATTTGTAGAACTTGAGGGCGGAGTTCATAGTTGTGGGTCGCGGGATCTCCTAGATTCACACCCGGTCGGTGTGCTCTTTGTGCCGGATCCATACGTCTCCCTAGGGTTTGTGGTTCCTCAATAGCAATGGGAGCAACCCTAACATTGGCCGCCGGCTGCGGTTGTGGTGGAGGAGGTGGAGGTTGTCGGCGATTAAGCTCTCCTTGAACAAGGGCTTGCCTAATCTCCTCAATCTCCCTCCTAGTTTCCTCTTGCCTCTCATTGGCAAGTCTCCTTTCTTCCTCCAAGAGCTCATCTCTTAGCCTTATTTGCTCTAAGGCTTCATCCAATTCAGCTTGGAGGTTTCTTCCGGCCATCTCCTTCTCTTTTCGGATGTTCTTGGATCTAGATCGAAGGGTTTTCTCCGGTTCGGGATCGAATGGAGCTAAATCCTTTCCACGAGATCTTCGCATACACCTAAAGAGTAATAGATGTCCTGAAAAGCAAAGACACAAACCAAAAAGAGATCAAAAGCAACAAGAAAGATCTACACTAGAAACAATCACAAAATAGACTCAATCTAGACCTAGTCCCCGGCAACGGCGCCAAAAACTTGTTACGCTCAGGATATGTGCACAATAAGTCTTAAATTTATACTCGTTATATTTCTCCTAACTCCTAGCGTACCCGCAGTGTACGGGACGTTCGTAGTGTGGATAGTATTCCGAGGTCGAACACAAAGACTAAGGTGAGATTGATTCGGTTTATGAACAAGTCTAGTGAAGATCCAAGTTAAGAAATGAGAAAGGAATAAAGAAATGAAGATCTCAAATATTTTTGGATGGTTTTTGGTGATCAAATCAAAGATCACAATTCATGTAAAAGTAAGCAATCAACTAAGCTAACGAATCAAAACAAAGAAACAAGCTAAACAAGATATAGATCAATGAAAGAAAAGACGGATTCTAGGGGTCGGAAGTTCCGGTTATGGCATAGGACTCAAGTTATCTTATTCCTTCCTTGGATTAACTATGTTGGGGTTAAGTGTTTCTAAATTGGGATCAATCACCGGGTAAGTCTCATGATCTACTAGTCCATTCCCTAGGTCTCATTACCTGGTAAGTCTCTAAGAAACTAAGAGACGGAATTCTACTCAAACCGGAGTGTTATCTAAGGATCCAACCTATCCTCACCGGGTAAGTCTCGGAAGGGTTAGTCTTAGGCAACCATCCAGCACACTTAATCCAATGGCGGCTTATTAGGCTCACCACTACCTAAGGGTTGTTATCTTTGGAATCTAAGGATTAGGATTACCGGGTAAGTCTCTCCTATTACTTAGTTGCTAACACTAGGTCACCCTAGGATAGATTTAACTCAACAAACACTTAGGATTTCAACATCCTAATAGTCTAAGATTAGATCCACCGAACCTGGAAAATCACGGCTTGTTCTACCTAAACCACGGTCGTGGTTTGTCAAGAACCACCCGTAATTCCTAACAGGGGCTACGTTTATACACACAAGTCATCCAAGGATAAATCTAAGTTCATCCTATCATAGCCTTAGCCACAACCATCTTTTCCTTACCCTAGAACCACATCTATCTAGCCTACAACATTCATGATAGAAATCGAAACAAATAAACACAAAATCATAGCATTCATTTGCAAGATGATGAAAGAAAAGAGATGAACAAGTGAACTTAAATCAAACCAAGTTGAAAATAGAATTAGAGCAACTTACAACCCTTCCAAAAGAAGGTTCAAAGGTTCATAAAACTCTAGAAATAGAATCCGGAAATCTTCACTACAAAAACTAGCAAGAGTGGCAATGGTGTGTGTGCTTCTTCTCCTCTTCAATGGAGTTCTTCTTCTTCCTTTTTGACACTTTCCTTCCTAGAAAAGCTTCTTGTTGAGAGGATATTTTTGTTAGAGGAAATGGATAATGGATGAGCTGCTCCAAGATGCTCCCAGCTGCCTCTCACAGCCCATGAAGGACCACTTTTATAATAAACTTGCATGAGTTGGCCATGAGAGTCGTGGCACAGCTGTCACAAGAATCTGGCAAAATCCACGGTTGATTCCACGGCCGTGGAGTGTCAGAGAACCGTGATTCTGTGCAGAAACTTTGCCTTTGATCATTAAGCTGTGATTTGGTGCATGGCTAGTGTTGGCAAGGTTCCATGAGTCCTCCTTAGCCCTTAATTTGTGTCTTAATGAGTCCGAGGGTGTGTCATCTAGATGAACGATCCTCAATGCATCGTTTTAGCTCCTAAATTTCCCGAAATACCTATAAAACACGCACAAGTCCGTGTAGACGTCTATCTCGACAAAATACATGAATTGAGTGCAAAACGTCTTGAACTAATGCTAAACCATGCATGAATGAGTGAGAAATCTACCTAAATGATTACCTAAATCCAGATCATAAATCGTGTTATCAGGCGCTTACTTGGTATCAATCTCTCCCTCCAGGAAAAATCAACACTTGGGAGGAGATGACGACGGATATCTTGACTAAATTATTTCCCCCCTCAAAAACCGCTGAAATAAGAGGGAAGATCAATGCATTCATCATGAAGGACAAGGAGAGTTTGTCCAAGTCATGGGAGAGATTTAAAGACATCCTTTTGGATTGTCCACATCATGGGATTCCAAAGATAGAGTTGTTACAGATATACTTCAAGGGACTGGACGGAAACACCCAGTTCAACCTTAAACTACTATCCGCCGGCACGTTCATGGACATGCCAATTGACGAAGCTTGGGAGTTTATAGAAAAACAAGCTTTGCACATGGAGAAATACTCCCACCAAGGAGCTGAAGGTGTAGTTAAAAGAGTCAACTTCCAAGAGGAATGATCAACTTACCTCTTTGAAGAATGATGTGAAGCAACTGAAAGACCTTTTGGTTGCTCAAACCCAAAAGGAAGAAGGAGGATATCAAGGGTCAAGGAACAACAATCAAGGTTCCCGAAACAACAACTACAACAACAATAGAGGATCCAACAGCAACAATTGGAGATCCAACAATCAAAAATCGGGTAACTCTTACTCTAACTCAAATTCAAACAATTCTTCTAACCCTTTGCTCTCTTCTTCTTCTTCTTCTACTCCATTGAAGAGCCAGGAGCAAGGATCAAGTTCGTCCCAGCCTGAAAAGAAAGATGCGGTGCTGGAGGCCATCTTGATCAAGCTCAACTCTATGGAGACATCCATGACTTCATTTTTGAAGGCACAAAAAGCCTTAGAACAACAATTCTTTAACAAGGCGAATGAAGCACCAAGAGATCCAGGGAAGCTTCCAGCAAGAACGGAAAGCAACCCCAAAGGACAGATCATGGCAATAACGACGAGAAGTGGACTGAAGACTGTAGATCCAGTGCCTCGGTCGATCCTAGTACAGACGAAGAACACCTCGGTCCAGGCACAGTCGAAGAACACTTCGGCCGAGATGCCAACCGAGGTTGAGCCTCAAAGAGCGTCGGACAAAACTGAAGTTTATGTCCCACCTCCTACATATAAACCACCACTTCCATTCCCCAAGTCAAGGGCTAGAGCACATCTAGACAAGTTCTTTGGTAAGTTCCTTGACTTGATGAATAAACTACATATTAATATCTCTTTCCTTGATGCTATTCTAGGGATGCCCGCCTATGGGAAGTTCTTAAAACAAATTCTATCAAGGAAGAGGAAGTTGGAAGACTTTGGCGAAGTAAGAATGACATCCAAATCCTCAAAGCTCATTCAAATCATGAAGGAGAAGATGCCACCCAAATTGAGAGATCCCGGCTCATTTTGCATTCCCATTCAAGTTGGGGATGTCACTTGTAAGGCATTGTGTGATCTAGGAGCCAGCGTGAGCATCATCCCGCTGGAGCTATGTGTGAGGATTGGAGTTGGAGAGCCCAATCCGGTGAAGATACGGTTGTACATGGCGGACCGCTCCATTACCCATCCCGTGGGCATTTTGGAAGACGTTCCGGTTAAGTTAGGTAACTTCTATTTACCTATAGACTTTGTTGTGCTTGATATTCCCACAGATTATCCCGTTCCTATCATTATTGGGAGACCATTCCTAGCAACTTCGGGTTGCAATGTGGATTGTAAGGACGCCAAGCTGCAATTAAACATTGGCGGTGATCAAGTTGAGTTTGCATTGCTTGCGGCAATGAAGGGAGAGCAGCTAGGAGATGATATCTTCAACATCTATGATGAAGAAGAATCAAAAGAATTGGTGAGCTCTATCCTTATTAATGATCCACTTGAGAGAGTTATTAGTTTTAACTTAATGGAGGAAGGTATAGATGTTTCTTGTGATACAGATATACGGAGCTTAAAGGCGCTGGAAAAAGATCCAGGAGCTAAATTTGAAAAATTAATCCAGGAGAAAAAGATCTCCAGTTTTGGTCCCAGTTGCAGTACCTCGACCGAGGAACTTTCTGAACCAAGCGAGGTGTTCTTGACTAAAGAACATCTCGGTTACCCTCTTTGGACCTCGACTGAGGTCGAAAGCGAGATGATGTCAACTGAGACTTCTGAAAGTCCAGTTCTTCGATCTACTCCACTAGAAGGAGGAAGCAAAGATCCATCTCAGAAAGCACCCCCAGTTGTGGAGCGTAAACAACTCCCAAGTCACTTGAGGTATGCTTTTCTTGGACCGGATTCTACTTATCCCGTCATCGTTAGTGCTTCCCTCTCCGAATCTGAATTATCTAAACTAATGCATGTCCCGAGGAAGCATCAAAAGGCTTTGGGTTATACTATTGATGATCTTATTGGCATTAAGCCTTCTTTCTGCATGCATAGAATACTAATGGAGGATGATCATAAGACTTCACGGGAGCCTCAAAGACGGTTAAATCCGATCATGAAAGAGGTTGTGAAGAAAGAAATTCTTGAGTTGTTGGATGCAGGTATCATATTTCCTATCTCGGACAGCAAGTGGATGAGCCCGGTGCATGTAGTTCCGAAGAAAGGAGGGATGACCGTTGTGACGAATAAGAACAACGAGTTAATCCCAACTAGGACCGTCACGGGCTGGAGGGTGTGCATCGGTTACAGGAAGCTGAATGTGGCCACTCGGAAGGACCATTTTCCACTTCCCTTCATCGATCAAATGCTCGAACGGTTGGCCCAGCATTCACATTTTTGCTATTTAGATGGCTATAGTGGCTTCTTTCAGATTCCAATTCATCTGGATGATCAAGAGAAGACCACTTTCACTTGTCCGTGGGGGACATTCGCTTATAGGAGGATGCCATTTGGATTATGTAATGCACCCGCTACCTTCCAGCGATGCATGATGGCTATCTTTTCCGAGTATATAGAGGAAATCATGGAGGTATTTATGGATGATTTTTCAGTATATGGTTCCTCTTTTGATAATTGTCTATCTAACCTTTCTCTAGTGCTACAAAGATGTGAAGACACTAATCTCGTCTTGAATTGGGAGAAGTGTCACTTTATGGTTAATGAAGGCATCGTGTTAGGACATCTCGTTTCCAATCGAGGTATTGAGGTCGATCGAGCTAAGATCGAGACTATTGAGAAACTTCCTCCCCCTTGTTCTGTTAAGGGTGTGCGGAGTTTTCTCGGGCATGCAGGTTTCTATAGGAGATTCATGAAGGACTTCTCGAAGATTTCTAAGCCACTAACTAACCTCTTGAATAAAGATGTTGTTTTTGAGTTTTCGCAGGAGTGTCTTGATGCATTTTACAGGATTAAGGAAATGTTGATATCCGCTCCCATTATCCAGCCTCCGGATTGGACCTTGCCTTTCGAGATCATGTGTGATGCGAGTGATGTGGCGGTAGGAGCGGTACTTGGACAAAAGAAGGATGGCCGGACCACCGCCATTTACTACGCTAGCAAGACATTAGATGAAGCCCAGCGTAACTACGCCACCACCGAAAAGGAGCTATTGGCGGTTGTATATGCTTTTGAGAAGTTTCGTTCTTACTTAGTAGGGGCGAAAGTTATTGTTTACACCGACCATGCAGCTATTCGTTACTTGCTTGCTAAGAAGGACGCCAAGCCACATCTTATTCGATGGATTCTCTTGCTTCAAGAGTTTGACCTAGAGATCCGCGATAAGAAGGGATCCGAAAATTCTGTTGCGGATCACCTCAGTCGGCTACCTCCCTCTTCACGCGAGAAGGACGAACCACCCATAGACGATTCATTCCCCGATGAGCACTTGCAATTGTTGGAACGTTTAATAGACTTTCTTATCTCACCCCACGATGAAGATGAAGTATGGGGTGAGGATACTTTCCAGCATGTTTGAAGACACCATACGGTCCAACTAGCGACCTTAAATCAAGCGCTTCTTGGGAGGCAACCCAAGGTATTGCTTTCTTTTCCCTTTTTCTAGCTTAACTTTAGATAGTTTGCTTTTGCTTTTCTTTATTTTTGGCGTCCTAGACAAACAACAGGTCATCTCTAAAGAAGGAATACAACCCAGGAGCAACACTGGAAGGACAGAAGTTCGAGAATTTGAGAAGACGGAGTTTGACTGAGACACACCTCGGTTGCTGTCACAGCACCTCGACCGAGATGATTCTTGAGCAACCGAGGTGACTAGGGTTACTGAAGATCCACATCGGTTCGTACCACCTCGGTCCAGTCGAGACCATCTCGACTGAGGTGACAGCAGTTCTAAAAAAGGGTATAAAAGGGAGATCGATTTCTCTCTCTCCCTCTCTCACCTTCTCGACCGTGGAGACCAAGTTTCACCTCGTTCTCCAATCTTCGATCGTTTTCGACGATTCTTGCTTCCAAACTGCAAGGAAAGGGTAGAGGATCGGTTTGCAAGCGACAATCTGCAACAAAAACGCTCCGAATCGACCGAATCTGGGGTAAATCGAAAAAACCCTAACTCCCTCTTCTTCCACTGTTTTCGATCAATTTGGGCTTTGGTTGCCCCTGCATTGTGTTGAAAAAGGCTTAAGTACCCCATAGGAACAATTGGTAGTGATATTGGGGGAAAAGAACTGGATTTCTGAGAGTTTCGATCGAATAGCCATCTACCTCGGTCCAATCGACCTGCGTCTCGACCGAGGTGTTCTTGGGATCTGACAGCCGACCGAGGTGGTCTGACAGAGAGAGAAAGATGAGTTTTGACTGACAGCTAGTTCTGAGAGACAGATCCTCTCCTTCTCCTTCTTCTTCTTCTCGCCGCTTCATACCGGCGATCCATGAGCGTCACCGAGTAGACTATGACCGTATAGCGGCGCGTCCAGTGATTGCACAACGATTTCTAGAAGTGGTTGTGTTTGATTGCCTCCACGTAGATGATGATTTGAGGCGGATGATTGCTACAGTAGGGCTGGAGCAGTTTACTGAGATTAGAGCTCCAGCCTACCTTGAGCCGACTTTGGAGTTTGTTAGCTCCGTGACTTACTTGCCTACTAAGCGTTCCATCAAGTACCGGTTGCTGAACCGGAACTACTTGGTTCCGATGGACCATTGGAGGGATATCTTCGACTTCCCGACCCCCACAGTTGCTGATTTTCCTTCTCGAACCGTGGCTCGAGAGTTTTGGGAACAAATAGCTCACGTAGTTGAGCATGCTGATAGGTGGAGACCTGGAGACTCTAGGGAGCGTATTATCTTCCACCTGGCCTTCAGATTAGCCCACCGGATCTTTAGCGAGACACTTCTGGCGCGTATTGAGACGCCCCGGAAGATTAGACAAGGGGAGTTGTTGAGTTTGTACTGTATGGTGACCGGAGGAGTTCCGGACTTTGGAGTGATGTTGGCTGAGGATCTTCACATGATCAAGGCGAAGGCGAAAGGAGATATCTGTTGCGGAGGTCTAGTGACTCACATCGCGAGTTACATGGACCTTGATTTGAGTGCTTGTACTATGGTGGCGGCTGCCAAGCCGCTTGGGCTGCAGGAGATGATTACGAGGAGGATCTTGGTTCCTCGCGGACTTACTACGCCGTATGTGGCGATGCCCTGGGAACAGACTGCACCTCAGGGTATTAGAAGGTCATCTCAGTTTTCCATTTATGACCCGCAGTACTTGTACACAGGGTGGATTCTTCTTATTGAGGATGCTAGGGACGCAGCAGCAGCTCAGGGGCAGGATGAGGAGGAGGATGATGAGGGGGCTAAGGAGGATGATGCTGGCGGGGCTTCCATGGACACAGGGATAGATACTGTTGGCACCAGTATACTAGTCGTCGATCTGGACGACGAGGAGACAGAGGACGAGCCAGCGGCAGCACTAGCACGACCTGCCAGACGTAGAGTACGCAGGCAGAGGGATCCCTTAGCTCACCGCCGGATCGACGATCTGACATAACAGATGATTGACTCCTACGCAGCCATGACCGTCGATTTAGGAGGATGTTTGGATGGCCTTCACAAAGAGTTGGACAGCCGGACTCATCAGATACTGGAGAGCTAGCATTATCAGCGCCAGATGATGGAGATACAGTTCCAACATATGATGGGACATCCATTCGACCCGTCTTAGCATCCATACATACCATATCCTCCACCACCGCCGGCAGATCAGGATTAGAGCTTGCAGGATTTCTTTTCTTTATTTATTATGCAGCTCAGCTTTGTCCGGTGAGTATTCTGTTCTTAGACTTATTTGACCCATTGGGACAATGTGTCCCAAGTATGGGGTATGCGGATATGTATTATTTGAATTATGTGGATGATTGTATGACTCTTTATGACTCATTTATGATTTTATCCTGCTCTATATGCTTATTTGAGATTACATGCATGCATACAGGTTATTTGATTGAGAAAAACGTCAAAAACTGGTTTAAGAAAAAAAAATTTATGACCTCGACCAAAGTGACTCTGACCAATCGAGGTGTAGTACCTCGGTTGACTTAGAACATCTCGACCGAGGTGGTTTAACTGAGACAGTTTTCGAAACGATTTTTGTGCTTCTTATCTGTATATGACCTCAGTGATGATTCTGTTTGCTGACTGGTTTTGAAATCTTTATATGTTTGAAAGGTTTTATGATAAGTTTAAGTTGTTAAATGCTTTGTTTGAAATTTGTGGATTGTTTAATACTTTGTTTTTATCCAAATTATGTTGAGTTTGAAGGTTGACACCACATGATGAGTTCTCTCACTTTCTTCCTGGGATGCTTAAGGCAATTCATTCTCTTCTCTTCTTCATCTTGATCATGCTTAGCCCCTCATATATATATTTGCCTCCCTTTACCTATCCGGGAATTTGGAAGCAAGCAAGTGAAAAGCAAGTGAAAGAAAAGATGAGATGTTGGCTGAAAGTTAGAAAGAAACAAATAGGTTTGGGGAAATCAATCATGATGATGAGTAACTCGGCACCATTCACATAGCCGGGTGTTTGTGTCTTGCCAAATTCGGATTGAGCGATATTCCTAACGGGTCATGGTATGTGCATCAAGGGTTTGAGGCATCTCGAAAAATTGATGATTGCTGATCTCCTAGGCTTCGGTTATTGTGCACCTCTGTCCATGCATCCCAAAAAGTAAAAAAGTAAAAATAAGCAAAGTTTATTGGTGGAAGATGTTGAATTTCAAAGCAAGTAAAGTGAAGATCCTGTTCCCGGATTCTAGCACCGCATTCCATATATACATCCCACCCTCACACGTTTCTTGACCTTCTCTTGAAAAGCCCTTGAGGCCTCGAGCTTGTTGATTGACTTGGTGGTTTAAACTGAATTATACATGATTAATTTCGATAATTATGTTTTATTATGCATTCTATGATTTTATGCAAAGATGAACGACTTTCTTATATTTATAAGATGTTTTGAGCATGTTTTGATTTTAAACTGCATTGAGCATTCTCTTAGAGTGATGTATGAGTGGAGCACACCACCAAAAATGTTTTGAAATACTTTTCATTGATATTTATAACCTATAATCCATTCTATCTTGTATTTTAGATTTGGAACTTGCTTGGGGACAAGCAAGGGACAAGTATGGGGTATTTTGATAGCATCCTTTGAAGATCAGATGTCAATTTCTGGCAAGATTGATGAGAACTGTTTAGAATGACTGGATTGAGAAGACTCTTGCAGGCACATGGACTTTCAAAGGGAAAGGAGCTATTCCAATTCCAACTCAAGAAGCTCCAACATCTTCTACTCCTACTCCCGAAATCATGTTAGAAGGTTGTGAGAAAGAACTGGTATGTCTGAATCTTGAACTGTAATAACCAAAAATTTTAAAATTTGTTTAAATCTGGATCCAACTGGATTCCGGTCCGCCAACTTTTATTCTCTTAAATAAAATAAAACGATATTTAATTTCTATCATTTTATGTGACGTTTAAATCCGGATCCAACCGGATCCGGTCCGCCAACTTTTATTCTCTTAAATAAAATAAAACGATATTTAATTTCTATCATTTTATGTGACCTTGATTCACATAAATGATAGAAATTTTGTAACCGGAAATAATTCCGTACATTTTAAAATAAAACCGAAGAGCGGTTCCGTGCGAGTAACGATCTAATTATCAGCCCATCTTATTTAGACGAGCAGGCCCAATAGACCCGGCCCAATTACCCAGCCGGCCCAGCTTTAACCCTAAACCCTAATCAGCTCTTAATCATGTTTTATCCTAAATTAATCTTATTTCCCTAACCTAAACGCCGTTGCTTTATTTCTCCCTCACAACTACAACCGTATCTTCAGCATCGACCTCCTTTCTACACGAACGACAGGAGCACTGGAGTTAGAAGCGTCGCCATAGATCCAACCAGAAGACCCCCGCCGCACCGGAACCCTGCGCCATCAGCATCCGGGCCGCTGGACTCCTACATTTGACTCGAAGAGAGGGGCGCTGGACTCCTGCACTCAACTCGTTTACACGGGTGTTGTACTCCTGCACTCGACTCCTCTGCACCGGCGCTGGACTCCTACACTCGATTCGTCTGCACAGGCCGCTGGACTCCTACACTCGACCCATCTGCACAGGCCGCTGGGACTCCTGCAATCGACCAGTTGCATCCACAGGAGTTGATCGCCCACTAGGCTGCTGCAGAAGGGGACCGGCCATCAGTAGCAACCACCACACCGATTTCAGCGCCGGATCCGCTCGTAGTTTATCAACAGCTACGGTGCCTTCCTTGCTGTGGTGAGTAAACAATTCCCCTTCTTCTTGTTGTAATGTTTAGAGAGTTGTTTTGAGTTGGTATGCAAAATGAGAAGTAGTGTAGATGTCGGTAGGCTGAACTTTTGTAGTTTAAGAGAGTGGAGTAGGTTGGTTTAGAGGGTTTAAAGAATCAGTAGAAGGGATTCGAACTAGGGACCTGCTGATCCTGGTGATTTTGAGGGACTGTTGGAGGAGAGACTCGAACCTAGGACTTTCTGCACACCTAATAATTAAGATTCGACCTACTGAATTTAGGACCTAATTTATATAGCTTAAATCGAGAATCCACCGTTGAATTTTTGATATGTCGTAGACGAATACATATAGTTTAATGTGTTAAAATTTGGGAAAAAGTTAACGGTCGGATTAGGTTTTATAAGGTCCCGAAGTAGACCACTTGAGCTGTTTTTACAGCAGGGAAAATAGACTAAGTATGGGAAAGTTCAGCTTTTATACCAACTTTGGAGATTTATGGGAGATTTATGAGTAAGTATTTTTGAGAGATCTGTACTCCTATGTTTAGCATGTATATCATAGAGGATCTAGGATTTTATCTCGAAATTTTTATATCCTTATCCAAGCCGTGCTTATGAACCCAAAGTCGAGTCTTAATGACTTTTTGTATAAACTAAGATCTTTGGGGTAACTCTTATAAATCCTTACCAAACCTTTCAATGAGAACTAGATTGGACATAGATTCGAAAAGAGAATATTATAACTAAATGATAGACTTTTGGGAAATTTCCGGAACCAGGGGTAAAATAGTCTTTTTACCTTAAGAGAGCCTTCTTCCGTAATCTCTCTTCATGAGATTGTACATCTTAGAAGTTTATAACTTCTAAGAGTTTAGGGATGTGGTTTTGATCCACATGCCTTGTTTGACAGGCATTTGAGTACCATGAGTACGGACCGAGTTGAGATTGGATAGAGTGTGATTTGATTCAGGTAAGTCCTTGCGACTTACTTAGCTAGTTTCTGGATGTTAGTTGAGTGATAATAGTGGTGTGTGCAATGTGTGTTTATAATAATAACTTGATTGTACGACCGTATTATTATATTTTAAGGCCCAAGTGTATGTATAACGGCCCGTGACATCACTGTCCATCTCTGCTAGGAGACTGGGAGGTTCTCTATGCCCAGACCATACAAGTACAAGGTGAGATGCATCGGATCCATTCCTGATGGTTACACGGGGGTGGAGGCAAGGTTTGGGAATCCCTCGTATCACAAAATAAGTATCATTAGTTAGAGTGAATGACTTAAGTAAAGATAATAAATGGATTGGTTGAAAGCATGATGAGTGTTTACTTTGCTATGTGTGGGTGTGCTTTTATTATTCATCTAATGTTTAGATAGCTAGTTAATGGTTGTTCTATTGTGCTTTTAGATTCTTCACATGTTAGAGCAGCAGCTGAGTGATCCGGAAGTAGTGGTCAACCGGGTCTCCGTACTCTTTAGAGTGGGGTTGGGGTGTTGTTTTGTTGTTCTTTCTTCTTGTTAAGACAGTTAGTCTTTTTTCATTGTTCAAGTACTACCGGCTGTTAGACGTTGTTGCATTCATCTCTTTAAAAATACTATTTTTATGAATTTCGGTTTTTCTTATTTGTGTCTTGTTGCAAGATCCTAGTAATATTGTTGTCAAACTGAGGTCGGGACCCATTGTGAGGTCCTAACTAGTAATATCCCGAGTTATGAGAATTCGGGGTGTTACATGAACTGAATGATTTTCAGTTTGACACTAAGAGAAGAATGGATGCCAATTATGAACTGATATCTACCATAAATGCTAAAGTCAATGAAATGTATTTGATGAATGCTCTTACTCTGACCACTATGGAAAGGATTTTGCCCATGCCTGAAGATGTAGCTCAACATACTCAAGAGAAAGTTGAAAATGTGTTGATGAACTGCAAACGACGTGTACAAAATAAATATATTTTGTATACTACTCATGTTGAGCCAACTATTTTTCTAGTAATCGAATATGAGGTGGTTAAGAAATGAAGAGATGAAGAGAAGAGAAGAGAAGACGCTTAGCAGCTGAAATGGATGATTGGAGCCACAAGAAATCTTCATCTAAGGGAAAAAGGAGGTTCTATGAGGAGGATTGAGCTTGATGTTTGAGGGGACTGGATAGGTTTTGTGATTTTGTGAAATACTTTCTGGGTTGTGATGCTTTAAAACTCCCGTTCTTTAACTAATTTTCTCCCTTGTTGAAAGACAAAGGGGGAGAAATAAATGTGTGATCAGACATTTTCTCGATATTCTGCATTCTGCATTTTAAGTTAGTTTGATACTTATATATGCATCGCTAACTTTACAATGCAGGTACGAAAACATTTGTGATGTCTTCCATCAAGGGGGAGATTGAAAACTCCACCTTGATATAAAGTTGTACAGGTGTTGATGATGGAAGACTTAAACACAAATGAAGGAGTTTTATACACTAACAATTTATTGATTATATATCGAGTTGCTTGGTTTGGTTTGGTGGTATGTATTGAATAAGTGCATGTTTTGCAAGACACTTCAAAGGATCTTGGAAGACCTTGAAAGACAAGGAGTTTAGAGTGTTCAAACGACGGAGGCCTTGACATGTACTCCAAGGGAACAAAGAAGTCTAGGCCGCACGCTAAAGGAATTCAAATCACTAAAGGAGATCTTCTAGGAAAGATTTGCTCAACAAGAAGATATGCTTGAACGAAGATCTCAACCGGCCAATAAAGATCTTACAAAGATCCTCAACCGAAAAGCACGAAGATTTTATCCTCTGGAATTTGATATTGTTACAACAAATACGAGAAGATTAAGGAGCCGAGAGATCAACGTGTTCTCAAAAGATGAAGATCCACAACGTCTATCTCATCTCAACCAAGAAGCGATCTTCATGGAGAATAAGAATGATCTTCAAACGGTCATCTTTCTAACGGATAGAAGACCTCTCCATAGAAGGCTATAAATGAAGATGGCGATTGAAGAACAAGTACAGAAGCTTACACGGAAACATCAATAGTCTTCAAGCGATCCAAAACATCTTCATTCGATCAAATAGTTTTTCTTTCTCTCTTTCTCTAAAAAGCTTTATCCCCTAGAGAGAGATAAAACTTGAGAGCTCCATTGGTATATGTAAAGAGTGTTATACTTGAGTGTGTTACTCTGCGAAGTAACTAGGCTATTATAGCAAGGTGAAGAGTTGGAGATGGATCGTAGCATTGGCTACAGTGAGAGAAGAAGGGGATTTCTTCTAGTTTGTATCTAGCACTCTTTGAAGCTGATAATAGATAGTTAGATCCTAAGGCTATACCTTGGGACGGAGAGTAGGCTATTTGAGCCGAACTTTGTAAATATATTCTCGTGTCGATCTTTTACATTACGCACTATATCTTGCTTTATTGTTACTAACTTTGTTTTGCAGGAGTACAAAGTCAAGGCCCTTGAAAGTTGTTTCAAAGCCCTTGAAATAAAAGTATCACAAAGAGCTCAGATCGACATCAAGGCCCTTGAAATTGGTTTCAAGGCCTTGAGATTGGTTTTGCGAAAAGTTCTCATACTCTATTCAACCCCC
>BSUD01000006.1:65732402-65763291 GCA_033239045.1 Fagopyrum esculentum | reverse complement strand
TCAACCCCCCCCCCCCCCCCCCTTCTAGAGTATCTTTTATCCTTTTTATTCACCTACCGGTTCTTCACAACTCATTGATGTCCAAGAGTCTCTTTTCTCGTGCTTCCTTGATATCAAAATTCATCCACTTGATCGTCCAATAGGCTTTATGTTCAAGCTCTACCGGAAGATGACAAGACTTCCGATAAACCAAGTTGTAAGGAGTGGTTCCGATTGGAGTCTTGAAAGCGGTCCTATACGCCCAAAGAGCATCATCAAGCTTCATTGACCAGTCCTTCCTCATTCTAGAGACGTTCTTCTCCAAGATTCCTTTGATTTCTATATTTGATATCTCATCTTGTCCACTAGTTTGAGGATGGTAAGGAGTTGCTACATTGTCGGTTACCCCATACTTTGAAAGAAGTGCTTCAAACTTTCGGGTTGTAAAGTGCGTCCCTCCATCACTAATGATGACTCGAGGTGTCCCAAATCTTGATCAAATGGTCTGGTTGAAGAACTTCACTACTACTGTGGCGTCATCGGTGGGAGAAGCAATGGCTTCCACCCATCTTGAAACATAATCGACCGCCAAAAGTATGTATAGATTCCCTGCAGATGATGGGAATGATCCCATGAAATCAACTCCCCATACATCAAAAATCTCGACCTCTTTAATATTATTGAGGGGCATCTCGTTTCTTCTACACAAGTTCTCTGTTCTTTGGCAGGCATCACAAGAAACAACAAATGTTTACACATCCTTAAATAATGTAAGCCAAAAGAAACCGGAACGTGATACCTTAGCACAAGTTTTGTGGGCACTAGCATGTCCTCCACAAGGCAACGAATGACAATGTCTAATATCACTCTCCGCCTCATATTTTAGAATGCATCTCCTGAGCATCTCATCCGGACCTCTCTTGAAGAGAAGAGGTTCATTCCAATAGTAGTGAAGCACTTCCTAAAGAATTTCTTCTTTTGTGCGTATGACAATCCGGGAGGTACTTCCTGGCAAACAAGATAGTTAACAATATTAGCATACCAAGGTTACTTACCTTCAGAAATCTGGTGAAGTCAATGCTCTATCCAATGCAGTTGCTCATCCGGAAAGGAATCGTCCATGGGCATGTCATCCCTCTCCAAAGCAATGGGAGGTAACCGGCTGAGGTGATCCGCCACAGAATTTTCGGATCCCTTCTTGTCACGGATCTCCAAGTCAAATTCTTGAAGTAGGAGAATCCATCGAATAAGACGCGGTTTTGCATCCTTTTATAAGTGAGCAAATACCAGAGAGCGGCATGGTCAGTGTAGACAATAACTTTTGCCCCCACAAGGTAGGAACAAAATTTCTCGAATGCATAGACTACTGCCAAAAGCTCCTTCTCAGTTGTGGCGTAATTTAGTTGAGCCTCATCTAGCGTCTTGCTAGCATAATAGATGGCGTTAGTGCGGCCATCCTTCTTCCGTCCAAGAACTGCTCCTACAGCCACATCACTTACGTCACACATGATTTCAAAGGGAAAACTCCAATCGGGAGGTTGAATGATGGGAGCGTATATCAACGCTTCCTTTAACCTGTAAAATGCATCTAGACAATCATGGGAGAACTCAAAAACCACATCCTTATTCAAAAAGTTAGTTAATGGTTTAGAGATTTTAGAAAAGTCCTTGATGAACCTCTTGTAGAATCCTGCATGCCCTAGGAAACTCTGCATCCCCTTAACAGAACAAGGTAGAGGAAGTTTCTCTATAGTTTCGATCTTAGCTCGATTGACTTCAATTGCTCGGTTTGAAACGAGGTGACATAAGACAATACCTTCACTAACCATAAAATGACACTTCTCCCAATTCAAAATGAGATTAGTGTCTTCACATCATTGCAACACTCGAGAAAGGTTAGCTAAGAAATTATCAAAAGAAGAACCATAAACAGAAAAATCATCCATGAATACCTCCATGATCTCCTCGATATACTCGGAAAAGATAGTCATCATGCAGTGTTGAAATGTAGCAGGTGCCTTGCACAATCCGAATGGCATCCTCCGATAAGCACACGTACACCAAGGGCACATGAAGGTGGTCTTATCTTGATCATCCGGATAAATAGGAATTTGAAAGAATCCACTATAACCATCCAAGTAGCAAAAATGGGAGTGTTGTGCTAACCATTCAAGCATTTGATCAATGAATGGGAGGGGGAAGTGATCTTTCCTTGTTGCCACATTCAATCTTCGGTAGTCAATGCACATCCTCCAGCCCGTCACGGTTCTTGTTGGGATCAACTTGTTGTTCTTGTTGGTCACAACAGTCATCCCTCCTTCTTTGGCACCACATGCACGAGGCTCACCCACTTGCTATCCGAAATAGGGAAGATAATTCCTGCATCAAGCAACATTAAGCACTTCTTTCTTCACAACCTCTTTCATGATCGGGTTTATCCGTTGTTGAGGTTCTCGTTAAGGTTTATGATCATCTTCCACAAGTATTTTTATGCATGCATAGAGAACGTTTAATTCCAACAATATCATCTATGGCATATCCTATAGCCTTTCTATTCAGTTTTAACTAATGCATCAACTTACATAGCTCAATCTCAATAAGGTTAGCACTTACTATGACCAGATAAGTGGATTTCATTCCAAGAAACACATACCTTAAGTGTTGTGGAAGCGGTTAAGCTCCAAGATAGGAGGTCCTTTAAGTGGTGGTTCTGCACCTCTAGTATCATCTTGCGAATCTTCGGAAGCTTCGGGAGGGGTAATGCTGAGGTTTTCAATGCTTGCAATCATTGTACGAGGAAGTTTCGAATAATCAAGAACCTCGACCGGCCCAGAAGCATCTCGACCGAGATTTGGGTCGCGGTCACTCCCTGCTGCTTTTTCCTCGGTTGCACCAAAAGTCTTCTCTGTCGAGATTCCCGTAGGTGGTCCGAGATCAATGAAGTTTTTCGTCTCCTCCTCATGTCTTTCAAAAACAGCCTTTGGATCCTCTTTCAAGGCTTCCAAACTTCTTATATTTGTATCATAAGTACCATCTACACCTTCCTCCATAATACTAAAACTTAAAACCTTTTCATGAGGATCTTTAACTAATATAGATCTCATTAATTCTCTAGACTCCTCTTCGTCATATATGTTGAAGATGTCTTCCCCAAGATCTTATCCTTTCATCATTGCTGAGAGTGTAAACTCAACATTCTCTTCTCATATATTGAAGGATAATGTGGCGTTCTTGCTATCAACCATGCAACCGGAAGTTGCAAGGAATGGTCTTCCGAGAATGATCAGAATTGGATAATCTTCAAGAATGTCCAACACCACAAAATCTATAGGTATGTAAAACTTACCTATCTTCACGGGAATGTCTTCCAATATGCCAACCGGAGGAGTTATGGATCGATCCGCCATGTACAACGTCATCTTCACCGGCTTTGGCTCTCCCAATATGATTTTCTCACACAAATCAAGGGGAATGATGCTCACACTTGCTCCTAGATCACATAATTCATCATAAGTGACTTATCAAACGCCAATGGGGATACAAAACGATCCCGGATCTCGCAGCTTTGGTGGCATGTTCTCCTTCATAATCTTGATAAGTTTGGATGATCTAGAACTCATGTTTACTTCTCCAAAATCCTCTAGCTTCCTCTTGTTAGAGAGGATATCCTTTAAGAACTTCCCGTAAGCGGGCATACCTAAAGTTGCATCAATAAAAGGTATGTTAATATGCAGTTTACTTATAAGGTCAAGAAACTTACCGAGATGTTTGTCTAGACGCGCTCTTGCTCTAGATTGTGGGAACGGTAGTGGAGGTTTTGTAAGCTAGAGGAGGTACATAAACTTCTTCTGTCTCCTTCTCCTCCGCAGTTGGAATCTCGTCCAAAGCTGGTTGTTTACCCTTGTCGACATTCCTAGGTACCGGATCATTGGTCTTAACTCTGCTTCTAGTAGTAATGGCCATGACTTGACCTTTGGGATTGTTCTCCGTCCTTCCCGGAAGCTTTCCTAGATCTCTAGGAACAGCTCCGGCCTTGCTAAATACTTGATTTTTCGAGGCCTTTTGAGCCTTATGAATAGAAGTCACCGAACTCTCCAAACTATTCAGCTTTCCCAGCATTTGCTCAAGCATAGCTTCCATCTTTTCTTTGAGTGGTTGATTTGAACTTTGAGATGGTTCGTGACTCTTTAATGGAATATGGATAGATGAAGAGGGTGGATTTAGAGCGCCTTCATCATGTGAATAGGGATTACCGGAATTATTTTGATTGGATCTCCAATTGTTGTAATTCCGGTTGTTGTTGTTGTGTTGTTATAGTTGTTCCTTGGCCCTTGGTAATTCTGATAGCATGAATTATAGTCTATATTTTGGGGTTTGTTTGGACGTTTTATCTTAATAATCTGCATGTTTATATGTACATTATGTGATTATATTACCATTTCATCTACCTTTGCGGGAATCGAGGTCTACACCTAGTTTTGTTGTAATCGTAGGTAAAATGGCACGTTTTGCATCAAAAAGGAGCAAAAGGAGCTAAGGAGTCATTGGAGCTACATTCAGGAACATAAGGAAACATCCAGGAAGCATAGCCATAGATTAAAGATTTACTCTGGACCAGATTTGAGAGATTTCACATTCAGTTGTGATTCACCTCGGTTGACTACAGAGTCACCTCGACCGAGGTGATCCAGGGAAGTCGACTCGACCGAGGCGAACACCTGGGACGCGGCGAGAATATTTTATTCTTGGCTGAGATCTTTTATCTTTGGAAAGAGATCTTATATTTTTGGGCTTGGCTCTTGGAAGGAAGAAGATATGCTAGATCATATATTTTACCTATTTTTATGGGAAGAGATCTTTCTAAGATATCTTATCTTTGGAGAGTAATTTTCCTATAAAAAGGGTCGGATTTCCCACAAATCCGACATCCTGCATACATCCCGCATAGCATCCTACATACATCCGCTATCACCTCGCTTACACCTTATACACCGCAGCAACCATACTCCAGTTGGGAGATTTGAAGAACTTTTTTGAAGGTTGAAGGAAGAAAGTCTATAGCTTTGATAGCTTTTGAAGGGTTTTTATAAGATTATCTTAGATTCCCTTCCTTGTTGTTTGTCTTGTTGGATTTCTATCCAAGGAACGCTTGTGTTATATAGTTGATTCAGTTATTGAAGCCTTTCTCTTAAGGTTTTCTTGTTCAATTATTCTCTTCCTTCCCATATACTTGATTAATACTTTCATGATGATGAGTGGCTAATCTCTTTGTGTGATTCTAGGGTGATTGGCTGAAGGTTGTGGGAAAAACAATGATAGAATAATCTTAGATTCCAGTAGGACCCTAAAAGTTCGAGTCTTTAACCTTAACCCTAAGCATCTCGCTCAGTCGATGAACATCTCGGCCGGGGTGGAATTCTTCTGACTGAGGTGACTTATCTGATCCGAAACTGAGAGTTAAGTGTTAGAGTTTGCCAAATCCTATTCTTATTATACCTTTCCTGGTTCAATGCAAGCTTAGGATGAGACTTACCCGGTAATTCCTTAGTTTGTTTACCTAAGATCGTAAGTGTAGGTAATAAAGGTTTATCCTTTATTGGGGTTTGAGTGTGCTTTCATCCCATCTTTGTGAGTTAGCCTGAGACTTACCCGGTAAAGGTTGATTCTATTCTCTTAGATGGTGTGTTAGTTTGAGGTTATAGTTCTTTTCCATAATTCCTTGAGACTTACCCAGTAATAGAAGATACGGTTTGGATTAGTGAGTAGTGAGACTTACCCGGTGATCTATTCCACTTTAGTAACACCTTCCCTATGCAAAAACCTCAGCTTTGTCCGCTTATCTTTAGATCTTGAGTTGGAACCACAACTAGATGCTTTAATCCCTAGAATTGCATACTTCCTTTATTGACTGTTATCATCTTTGATTGTTTTAATTGCTTTGTGATTAGTAATTACTAAAGCTTACCGTAATTGGACTTTGTTTCACTAAGTCCCTGTGATCGACCCCTGGAATTCCTTGCTTTTTACTACGATTGACCCGTACACTACGGGTTCGCATCCTTGTTTTAAGCTTACGTCTAGTGTTATAAATTTAAAGCTTGCACACACCGTTTGGAGCGAACAAATTCCCTCTTCTGACATAATTAACATCTTGCTCCTTTGGCGGCCCTCTAGCTTGTGTTTGTGACTTCAAAAGCTCCTTTAAAGCTTTGACTTCATTGTTGAGAGTAGTGAGTTGGGCAATGCTAGTGTTAGTAAGATTCATCTCTTGCGGTCCGGATCTTCGATTTCTTTCATCAACCCTCCGGTGGGAATACTTCTCGATAACTAGAGCTTGTTTATCAACAAACTCCCATGCATCATCAACTGGATTTTCCATGAACGTCCCTCCAGAAAGAGATTGAAGCTTGAATTGAGTTTCCTTATCCAAACCCTTGAAGTACATCTCGAGTAGCTCAATCTTTGGAATCCCATGATGAGGGCAATCCAACAAAATGTCCTTGAACCTTTCCCATGATTTAAATAAACTCTCTTTATCCTTCATCACAAAGGCATCAATTTTACCTCTCAACTCCGTGTTTTTTGATGGTGGAAAGAACTTAGTGAGAAACTCCGTAGGCATCTCCTCATATGTGTTAACTCTTCCGAACGGTAGTGATTGATACCATGCAAGATCATCCTCCTTCAAGGAGAAAGAGAAACCCCGCAGCTTGTGATTATTATTCTCCAATATTCGAGACCTCAAAATCTCCATAAGAACCTCATAATTATGCAAGTGTTGATGTCGAGATTATCCCTCTAATCCTCCAAACTGATTTTGTCGGATCATTTGAAGAACTTTAGGCAAAGCTCATAGTCATGTGCAGCCAGATCTCCTAGATTCACGGCCAGACGGCGTATTTGTTGAGCAGTATCCATCCTTTGACCAAGTGTTTGCAGCTCTTCCACAAATGGATCAATCCTCTCATTCCTCTCTGGATAACGAGGTGCAGGTGACGGCATAACGACGGGTGCCGGGGGGTCAACTTCAATCCTAGCATTGCCCCCTTGATTAAGGAGCAATTGTCTTACAATAGCTTGCATTTCGGCCAAGTCAGCTCGAATTCCTTCTTCTCTTTCACGTGCATCAGCTCTCTCATTAGCTAGATCATCATCTCGAAGTTTCAGTTGATCTAGAGCATCGTCCAATTCTGCTTGGAGATCTCTATCTTCTATCAAATCCATATTAGCTTCTTTCAATCTTCTTCTATAATTCTTTTCTGGCTCCGGATCGTAGGGAACGATTTTCTTACCATCTCGGGAACGTCAAATAAACCTAAAGAAAGGTCCTTCAAGAACACTTAAGTAGAATGATCAATAGCAAAAGTGTGGCGGCCCCAAAACAACTAAATACCGGCTTGGTCAAAACCAACTCCCCGGCAGCGGCGCCAAAAACTTGTTCGCTCCAAAACATGTGTTTATATGGGAGAAAATAGTCTCAAATTTATACCAAGAATCAACAAAAATAAGCAAACCCGCAATGTACAAATCAATCGTAATACAAGCAAGTATTTCAGGGTCGAACACAAGGACTATGGCGAAATCAAGCAATGGTATATAACTTTAGGTTGTAATGCAAATATCAAGAAACAAAGAACAAGATATATGATAATCAGATAAAGGAATGCAGATTCTAGAGATCAAAGCATCCGGTTGTGGTTTCGACTTAAGACTTGTAAAGATAAACACGGACAAAGTTGAGGTTGCTAAGGGAAGGTATTTCTAAGATGGGATAGACCGCGGGGGAGGTCTCCTTATCCACTATCCCAAACCAAAGATCCTATTACCGGGTAAGTCTTAAGGAACTATATTCTCAAACCAACAACTCAACCTAAGGTAATAGAATTATCCTTTACCGGGTAATTCTCAGGTTAAATCACAAAGGTAAGGTGAAGGCACACTCAAAGCCTAACAAAGGATAAACCTTTGTTACCTAACACCCATCATCATAGGTAAACAAGCAAAGGAATCACCGGGTAAGTCTCTTCCTAGGCTTGTATATAAACCGGCACAGATGTAACAAGGATAGGATTTGGCAAACTATAACCTATGGTTCAAGATCGGTAGTTCAAGGTCAATTTCAGTTTGTTCTTTCCTGATCACAGTCGAGATCCTGCAGAACACCCCGAGATGCTAATTGGTTTAGGTTAAACTCAATATTAAGGGTTCACTCAAGATAAAGATTTATTCTTGCATCGTCTATAACACAACCTTCAACTAATCACCCTAGAATCGCAAGGGTTTTAGCTAACAATCATCAAGTTCAAAGCAATCAAAATGTATTCAATCAAGTTGTCAAGAAAAGAGAATAAAACACTCAACAAAAGGTTTTCAATTATCAAAGGTGCAAAACAATCCAGCAAAGTATCATTATTGTGTTCCGAAAGGTGATAACAACAATTAGAATCCTTCCAAGAAAACCTTACAAAGTGTCTTCTAATCTCTTCCTTAACCTTCAATCTTGATCTCCAAGCAATCCTTCCAAGTTCTTCTTTCGTAAAAGAGAATCGAACTCGCAGCCGTCCACAGTAAACCTCCGTCGAAAAACTTGTATCTAGATCAATATTCACCTTCCATTATTGTAGAAAAAACTTAGGGAAAAAAATTTATACTTCTTGGGTTGTGGGCCGACACGATCTCGAGCAAGCCCAGTAATGCATCTCAGTCGAGATGGTTACGTTCTCATCCGAGATCATGACTCAATTACGCACTTTTCTTCGATTCTTCTCCTGATTTCTTCTTGCATCCATTTCCTAAGGTTCATGTCCTTCTTCTTGTAGTTCCAAGTGTTCCATAATGCGGCACACTAGACACCTTATGCTTCAATGTCCCTTTTCGTTCCAAAATGTGCCCCAATTCCTACAATTACAATCAAACTAGGTGTAGACCTTGATGCTTGCAAAGTAGACAATAATGGCATATTCAATATAAATATATACCCATGCATGCATAATAATAAAGAGAAACCGTTAAACCAATTGCCAATACTTAGACTATAATTAATGTTATCATTTATACAATGACTTTTGCACCTACAAGGTAGGAACGAAACTTCTCGAAGGCATAGACTACCGCCAAAATCTCCTTTTAAGTTGTGGCGTAATTCATTTGAGCTTCATCTAGCGTTTTGCTAGCATAATAGATGGCATGAGTGCGCCCATCTTTCTTTTGTCCAATAACGGTTCCAACGGCCACATCACCAGCGTCACACATGACTTCAAAGGGAAGGTTCTTGTCAGGAGGTTGAATGATGGAAGCGGATATCAATGCTTCCTTCAACATGTAAAAAGCGTCTAGACAATCTTGTGAAAACTCAAAAACCACATCCTTATTCAGCAGGTTAGTCAATGGTTTAGAGATTTTAGAAAAATCCTTACTGAACCTCCGATAGAACCTTGCATGCCCTAGGAAACTTTGTACCCCTTAACAAAACAAGGTGGAGGAAGCTTCTCAATAGTCTCAATCTTAGCTCGATCGACTACAATTTTGCAGTTTGAGACGAGGTGGCCTAAAACAATACCTTCACTAATAATAAAATGACACTTTTCCCAATTCAAGACGAGATTAGTGTCCTCACATCTTTGCAGCACTAGAGAAATGTTAGCCAAGCAATTATCAAAGGATGAACCATATCCATGAATACCACCATGATCTCCTTGATATATTCGGAGAAGATAGCCATCATGCAGCGTTGGAATGTGGCCGGTGCGTTGCACAATCCAAAGGGCATCCTCCGATAAGCAAACGTACCCCAAGGGCACGTAAAAGTGGTCTTCTCTTGATTATCCGGATTGATAGGGATTTGGAATAATCCACTATATCCATTCAAGTAGCAAAAATGGGAGTGTTGCGCTAATCTTTCAAGCATTTGATCAATGAAAGAAAGGGGAAAGTGATCCTTCCTTGTTGCTACGTTCAGTCTCCTATAATCGATGCACATTCTCCAGCCCGTCAAAGTTCTTGTAGGAATGAACTCGTTGTTTTTGATTGTCACAGCGGTCATTCCTCCTTTCTTAGACACCACATGCACGGGACTCACCCACTTGGTATCCGAGATTGGGAAGATAATTCCTGCATCAAGCAACTTAAGCACTTCTTTCTTCACAACCTCTTTCATGATCGGGTTTAACCGTCGTTGAGGTTCTCGTGAAGGTTATTGATTATCTTCCATAAGGATTTTATGCATGCATAGAGAAGGTTTAATTCCTACAAGATCTTGTATAGTATACCCTAAAGCCTTCCTATGCGATTTTAACTCATGTGTCAGCTTCCACAATTCATCATCGGTAAGTTTAGCACTAACTATGACTGGATAAGTTGAGTTCGGTCCAAGAAATGCGTACCTTAAGTGTAGTGGAAGAGGTTTTAGCTCAAAGATAGGAGGTTCTGCACTTCTAGGATCGTCTTGCAAAGCTTCGGAAGCTTCGGGAGAGGTATGTCTGAGGCTGGAAACGCTTGCAATTGACGTGTGAAGAAGTGTCGAAGACTCAGGAACCTCGACCGGCCTAAAAATACCTCGACCGAGATGTCGGTCGAGGTTACTCCCTGCAGAACTTACCTCGGATGCCCCCAACTTCATCTCGACCGAGATTCCTGGGAGTGATCCGGGATCAATACAGTTTTTCGTCCCTCGTTCGAGCTTTTCAAAGGCAGCCTTGGGATCGCTTTCCAAGGCTTCTAAACTTCTTACTTCTGCATCAAAAATTTCATCTACACCTTCCTCCATAATACTAAAACTTAAAACCTTTTCAAGAAGATCTTTGATTAATATTGAACTTACCAATTCCCTTGATTCCTCTTCGTCGTAGATGTTGAAAATGTCTTTCCTGAGAGCTTGACCTTTCATCATTGCTGAGAGCGTGAACTCAGTGTGCTCCTCGCCAATGTTGAAGGATAGTGTGGTATCCTTGCAATCAACCATGCAACCAGAAGTGGCAAGGAAGGCTCGTCCAATAATGATCGGAATGGGATAATCTGCAAGAATATCCAACACCACAAAATCTATAGGTATATAGAACTTACCCAAATTTACGGGCATTTCTAAGATCCCCACCGGACGCTTTATGGATCTATCCGCCATGTATAAGGTGATCTTCACCGGTTTTGGTTCCCCAAGTCCGATTTTCTCGCATAAAGCAAGGGGAATGATACTCACACTTTCTCCTAGATCACATAATGCATCATAGGTGACTTCTACAACGCCAATAGGAATACAAAAGGATCCGGGATCTCTTAGTTTGGGAGGCATCTTTTCTTTCATAATCTTGATGAGTTCGGATGATTTGGAAGTCTTCTTTACTTCTCCAATATACTCTAGCTTCCTCTTGTTAGAGAAGATCTCCTTCAGGAACTTCCCATAAGCGGGCATACCTACAATTGCATCCATAGAAGGGATATTAATGTGCAGTTTTTTCATAAGGTCAAGAAACTTACCGAAATATTTATCTAGACGCGTTTTTGCTCTAGATTGCGGGAACGGTAGTGGAGGTTTATATGCTGGAGGAGGTACATGAACTACTTTTTTTTCCTTCTCCTTCTCAACTTGTACCGGAATTTCGTCTATCATGGTTTGTTTTCCTTTGTCCAAATTCTTAGGTAGCGGTTAATTGATCTTCAAACCGCTTCTAGTAGTGATGGTCATGACTTGACCCTTGGGGTTATTCTCCGTCCTTCCCGGGAGTTTTCCTATATCTCTAGGAACTTCCCCAGCCTTACTAAACACTTGATTTTCCAAATCTTTTTGAGCCTTAGAAATAGAGATTATCGAACTTTCCAAGCTACTCAATTTTCCCATCATTTGCTCAAACATAGCTTCCATCTTGTCTTTTGGCGGTTTATTAGACCCATGAGGAGATTCTTGACTCTTTGGTGGAGCATGACTAGATGAAGCGGGTGGGTTGAGGGCGCCATCAGGATTAGAGTAAGAGAATCCGGGGTTATTATGATTAGGGTGCTAGTTGTGGCAATTCCTATTGTTGTAGTTCCTTGGCCCTTGATAGTTCCCTCTTCCCATGTAGTTAACATCTTGCTCCTTCGGCGGCAATCTAGCTTGCGCCGGAGCTTGCGTTTGTGACTTCAATAACTCCTTCAAAGCTTTAACCTCATTGTTGAGAATATTAAGAGTAGCACTACTAGAGGTAGTAAGATTTAACTCTTTGACTCCGGGTCTTCGGAGTCTATCATCAACCCTCCGATTGGAATACTTCTCAATAACTAGAGCTTCCTTCTCCACAAATTCCCATGCTTCATCAATAGTCTTCTCCATGAAAGTCCCTCCGGAAGGGGATTGAAGTTTGAATTGAGTTTCCTCATCTAAACCCTTGAAGTAGATTTTGAGCAGTTCGATCTTAAGAATCCCATGATGAGGGCAATCCAACAAAAGATCCTTGAACCTTTCCCAAGACTTAAAAAAAACTTTCTCTATCTTTCATCACAAAAGTATTTATCTTACCTCTCAACTCTGTGGTCTTTGATGGTGGGAAGAAATTAATTAGAAATTCTATAGTCATCTCATCTCAAGTACTAATCCTTCCGAACGGTAGTGATTGATATCATGCAAGAGCTTTCTCCTTCAAGGAGAAATAGAAACCTCTCAATTTATGATTATTATTTTCCAACCTTGGAGGCCTCAAAGTCTCCACAAGAATCTTGTAGTTTTGCAAGTGCTGATGTGGAGATTCTCCCTCTAATCCTCCAAATTGATTTTGTCGAATCATCTGAAGAACTTGAGGGCAAAACTCATAATAATGTGTTGTTGGATCTCCTAGATTAACGCCCGGACGGCGTACTTGTTGAGCTAGATCCATCCTTTGACCAAGCGTTTGCGGCTCTCCCACAAACGAATCAATCCTCTCATTCCTAATAACGAAGTACAAGTGGTGGTGCAACTAGAGGTACGACGGGTGGGTCTACCTCAATCCTGGCATTGTCCCTTCTCTCAAGGAGCAATTGCCTCGTAGTAGCTTGTATTTCTGCAAAACAGCTCGAAATATTTCCTCTCTTGCGCGTGCAGTAACTCTTTCTTCAGCTAGAGCATCATCTCGAAGTTTCAATTGTTCTAAAGCATCATCCAATTCAGCTTGGAGATCACTTTCTTCAACTAAAGCCATTTTAGCTTCCTTTAACTTTCTTCTATAAGTCTTTTCTGGCTCTAAATCATAGGGAACGATTTCCTTACCGGCTCGAGAACTATACATACACCAAAAGAGAGGTCCTGGAAGAACACTCAAGTAGAATGATCAGTAGCAAAGGGCAAGTAACGCCCAAGACAACCAAATACCGGCTTGGTCTAAACCAAGTCCCCGGCAACGGCGCCAACAACTTGTTCGCTCCAAAACGTGTGTTTATATGAGAGAATATAGTCTTAAGTTTATACCAAGATTACAACAAATAAGCTAACCCGCAGTGTACGGATAAATCGCAATAATAGCAAGTATTCTAGGGTCGAACTCAAGGACAATGACAAAATCAAGCAACGGTATATCACTTTAGGTTAAACAATATCAAGCAACAAGAACAAGATATATGATAATCTGATAAGGGAATGCAGATTCTAGAGATCAAAGCTTCCAGTTGTGGTTTTGACTCAAGACTTCAAAGGATAAGCACGGACAAAGTTGAGAATGCTAAGGAAATGTGTTACCAAGATGGGATAGATCACGAGGGAGGTCTCACTACCTACTATCCCAAACCGAAGGTCCTATTACCTGGTAAGTCTCAAGGATTAAAGGAAAGGAACTATAATCTCAAACCAACCACTCAACCAAAGGGAATAGAACTAACCTTTACCGCATAAGTCAAATGTTAACTCACAAAGGTAGGGAGAAGGCACAATCAAATCCAACAAAGGATAAACCTTTGTTACCTAACACTCATCATCATAGGTAAACAAGAAAAGGAATCACTGGTAAGTCTCTTCCTAAGCTTGGATATAAACCAGGAGAAGAAAACGCAGGTAAGGAGAAGACAGTATCAGGCGGCTTCAACGATGGAACATGAAGGAAAATTCATGGAAACCTACAACATCTTTGGCACCGGAATGGCGGCAATGGTGGCAGAAATAAGGCGGAAACAAGGTAGCAACAAGGCGAAAAATAGACGGTTGTTAGCATGAAATATTGTGATATTTTAGGCACGTTTTCTAAGTGTATTTCATCCATATCGGTAGTCATTGATAAAGCATTGAAGCAATTGTGAGTTAGTTTATCTATTTTGTCGATATAGAGGTCTACATAAGCTTTGTGTTGATTGTAGGCGATTAAGAGCTAATTCCGAACGGATTGAGAGAGAATGGAGATAGATTGAGCATGTCCAAGGATTGAGGACATCACTAGGAGCTAAGGAAGGTGCTAACTTGAAGAATAGCACGAGACTAAGGAGAATTACGAGCTACATCTATTCCACGCTCTAAAATACGGCCGTACTAGGTCCACGTTCTATTCCACGGCCGTGGAACTTTGGCAAGACAAGCGTGGATCATTCCAGCAACTTACACGGCCGTGGAGGGTTGTGACAAACCGTGACCAAATTCCAAACTCTAAATTACGGGCGTGGAACCCTTCCACGACCGTGATCTTGACGATCTTTTACGCAATATTTTAAGCCACGATCTTATACGCACATGGGCCGAAGACGCATTTTATTTGGGCCTATATAAGGACGGAAGGAAGGAGATTCCGTCACCTCCGCTTACCCTAGTTTTACACCTTCGCTTACCCTAGTTTTACACCTTCGCTTACGCTTTCGCTTGGAGATTGTGCTTTGCCCTATTGAGATTTCCGGATTGACAGAAAGAGTGAAGATTTGGAAGATTATTCGTAAGGAGATTTCATACTTTATTTCTAGGTTTGATTAGAAGACGGATTGACATCCCGTTCTTCGTTCTTATCTAGAATAGTTACTTGTTTGTGTTATTCCAAATCTGAGTTGCATTATCATTGATATTTGTGGATTTGAGATTGGTTTGAAGGTTATTAAAGGTTTTCGAAGGTTTTCATCTTTCATTCTTTTAAATCTTGAATTTGATATCAATATGACTGTTGTTGGCTAAAATCCTTTAGCAATTCTAAGGTGAAGGGTTGATAGTTGTGGCTTAGATGATGATAGAACGATCGTAAACAGATTGGACCCTGAGAGTTAGAGAGAATCGCCGACGAACCTAATCCACGGTCTGTTCTTGAGCTTCCACGGCCGTGGAACTCAAGAACTACCCGTAATTTTGTGTCAGTTACGAGCCTTGCTTTTACTTTAATCCAAAGTTAAAGATTTGATTTACCTTAGTCTTGGCTTGCCTTTTCTAGGTGGTAGTGAAGCCTCAACAACCTCTACCCTGATTTCGAGTGTCACAACCTTAATCGGTTTAGTTAGTCTTGATCCTTGGATTACAAGTTTGGGTATTTGACGTTAACATTTACCTTTAGAACCTTTCTATACTGAAGCCTCAACAACTTTTATAGAGAGTGCCTTTAGGTGAATCATATAAGGTTTTGGAACTTCACCGTACATTGCCTTACATTCGTATACCTTTGCATACCTCAACTCTGTCCTTATATCTTTAGTATATCTTGAATCGATTGCCACAATTAGATACCTGGATCTTTAGGATTGTTGTTTTCCCAATATTTACAAAAGCTCATACATTTACTCGCTTGACAATTATCTTAAACGGATTTAACCCCCCAAATCCCTGTGTTCGATACTCTGGAATTCTTGCTTAAATATATCGATCCGTACACTGCGGGTTCGTTTGCTTGATTTCTAGTTTTATAATTAAAGCTTATTTGCACGCACGCTAAGTGGCGAACAAGTTTTTGGCGCCGTTGCCGGGGATTTGGTCTAGGCCGAATTCGGTTATCGGTTGTCAAGCTTGGGAGCTTTCCCCTTGTTATTTGATATCTCTTCGAGTGTATGCGCAGGTCTAGGAACAACGAAGACCTCTTACCTCTTGATCAAGAGCTTGAGAAAACTTTGAGGAGAAAGCGTAAGGAAAGAAAATTGACTGAAGAAAGAGAACGTGATCTTCAATCGGAGTTAGCGGAAAAGGAAGCTCAACTCCAATGGAGTGAGAAGACTCGTAGGGAAGAAACGGATCGTCATCAAATGAAAGTTGACGATCTAACGGACATATACAAGCTTGCACTATTGGAGATATATTATAAGGGGCTGGATGTGGAAACACAATTCAAGCTCCAATCCCTCTCATGCGGTACATTCATGGACATGAGGGAAGATGACGCTTGGGACTTCATTGAGAAGCAAGCGCGAGTTATAGAGAAGTATTCTCATCGGAAAGCGGAGGCAAATAAAGTAGATCAAGGAGCAAAGCTATCACAAGCAGCTCAAACTCAAATCTTTTCACTCAATACGGAGATTAAGGAATTGAAGGAAACCATCAAGAACAACTTTCCGAAGTACAAGGAGCAAGCTGTGGGTTATTTAGGCAACAACAATAACCACAACGGTAATGAGAATACCAACCACAACAACCGGAACAACAACCGGAATAATTGGAACAACAACAACAACAACCGGAACAAAAATTGGAACAACAATCGGGGTTCAAACAACAACAATTGGCGTTCAAATCAACAAAATTCCGGTAACTCTTATCCTTCCAATTCAGGAAATTCACTAACTCCACCTTCCTCTTCCTCCACTCCTTTGAAAAGCCAGGGGAAAACGTCTAATGGTGGAAGCACTTCGGGGAAAGAGAAGCCCGATCCCATGTTGGAAACAATTTTGGGAAAGCTTCAAGGGTTGGAGACTCGCATCATCAAGGTTGATGATCACATTACTAAGGTTGATAAAGCTCAAAAGGTTTTAGAAAACCAAATGTTCAGCCAAGCGGAGGAAGTTCCTAGGAATCAAGGGAAACTTCCAGGAAAGACGGAGGACAACCCAAAAGGAAGGGTGATGGCAATCACCACTAGGAGCGGAGTCACAACTACCGACCCGCAGCCCAAGTTTGTAGAAGTTCCCGTTGAGAAAGAGAAAGAAAAAGGGAAGGAGAAGGAAGATGTCTACGTTCCTCCTCCAGCTTACAAACCTCCCCTACCGTTTCCGCAATCTAAAGCAAGAGCGCGTCTAGACAAGCAATTCGGTAAGTTTATAGAATTCACGAGCAAATTGCATATTAATATACCTTTCATTGACGCTATTGTAGGTATGCCGGCTTATGGTAAGTTCCTAAAGGAAATCCTCTCTAACAAGAGAAAGCTAGATGATTTTGGAGAGGTTAAGATGAGTTCGGATTCTTCGGATCTCATCAAGACCATGAAAGAGAAGATGCCCCCAAAGCTAAAGGATCCGGGGTCATTTTGTATTCCCATAGGAGTGGGAGATGTCACATATGATGCGTTATGTGACTTGGGAGCAAGTGTGAGCATCATCCCACTTGCATTATGTAGGAAGATCGGTTTAGGTGATCCTAAACCGGTGAAGATGACGTTGTACATGGCGGATCGATCCATAACTCGTCTCGTCGGTATTGTTGAAGACGTCCCAGTCAAGCTAGGTAAATTCTATGTTCCTATAGATTTTGTTGTGCTTGACATTCCTGCAGATAGTCCGGTCCCGATCATTCTCGGAAGACCGTTTCTTGCAACATCCGGCTGCATAGTCGATTGCAAGAATGCTAGACTCGCCTTTGACATAGGAGAAGAGAAGGTAGAGTTCGTTCTTTCCACTCTAGTGAAGGAACCAATCTTTGATGAGGATATATTCAATATCCAAGATGAAGAAGGGTTATCTAGAGAGGAGGTAAGTGCTATTCTCTTCAAAGATCCTTTGCAAAAGGTTATTACTATGAGTCTAATGGATATAGGGGAAGAAGAGGAGTGTAATGAGGCAATTGAAGCCTTAGAAGCACAAGAAGAAGTGTGTGAAGAGGAGTTTGAGAAACTCCACGACGAGGCAGAGAACGTACGGATCCACGGTCATACACTATATTCCACGGCCGTAGATTTCACCAACAAAAGCGTGGAGCACTCCAGAGGGTTACACGGTCATGGAGAGAACAGAGCAACCGTATTTACTTTCCACGCCCAAAATCACGGCCGTGGAGGATGCAGAGAGGCCGTAATTTTGGGTGATTCCGAAGGTAATTGTGCCTCTTCCTCAACTTCTCTTGATTCTTCTCCAACTCCTTCTACATCCTTAGACACTTCTAAGGAAGCATCGGACGCCCCTCAAGAACCATTGGAAACTCCGATAGTGATGGAACTAAAGCCACTCCCTACTCATCTAAGGTACGCATTTCTTGGACCTAATTCTACCTTTCCGGTTATTGTTAGTTCCGATTTAAGCATAGATGAACATAGTAAGCTCATGGTTGTCCTTAGGAAACATAGAAAAGCTTAGAATATACTATAGAGGACTTAGTAGGAATCAAACCTTCCCTATGCATGCATAAGATCTTAATGGAAGAGGACTTTAGGACTTCGCGACAACCTCAAAGGCGGTTGAATCCGACCATGAAGGAGGTTGTCAAGAAGGAAATTCTTAAATTACTTGATGCAGGTATCATTTACCCTATCTCCGATAGCAAGTGGGTGAGCCCGGTACAAGTGGTTCCGAAGAAGGGAGGAATGACGGTCATCACCAACAAGAATAACGAACTCATTCCTACCCGAACCGTAACAGGATGGCGGATGTGCATAGACTACCGCAAGCTAAACAACGGGACGAGGAAGGATCACTTCCCATTACCCTTCATCGATCAAATGCTTGAAAGGTTAGCACAACATTCGCATTTTTGCTATCTTGACGGTTATAGTGGTTTCTTTCAGATCCCGATACACCCGGATGATCAAGAGAAGACCACATTCACGTGCCCATGGGGTACGTTCGCCTATAGGAGGATGCCGTTCGGGCTTTGCAACGCCCCAGCCACCTTTCAAAGGTGCATGATGGCCATCTTCTCCGAATACATAGAGGAAATCATGGAGGTTTTTATGGATGACTTCTCCGTTTATGGTTCCTCTTTTGACAATTGTCTTTCTAACCTTGCTCTTGTATTACAAAGGTGTGAAGACACTAACCTAGTTCTTAATTGGGAGAAGTGTCAATTCATGGTGAAGGAAGGCATTGTATTAGGACACTTAATCTCTAGTAGAGGGATTGAGGTGGATAAAGCTAAAATAGAGACAATAGAAAAACTTCCTCCCCCCACTTCGTTGAAAGGGATAAGAAGTTTTCTAGGACATGCTGGATTTTATAGGCGCTTCATAAAAGACTTCTCTAAAATTTCAAAACCGCTTACTAATCTATTGATGAAGGATGCAGTTTTTGAGTTTTCGCAGGAATGTTTAGATGCGTTCAATATGATTCGGGAAGCTCTAATTTCAGCTCCGATTATCCAACCTCCGGATTGGAATCTTCCCTATAGGTTATGTGTGACGCAAGTGACGTAGCTATAGGAGCTGTTCTTGGACAAAGAAAGGAAGGGTGAACCCACGCTATCTACTACGCTAGCAAGACGCTAGATGAAGCGCAACTCAACTACGCCACTACGGAAAAGGAATTTTTAGTCATTGTTTATGCAATTGACAAATTTCGCTCTTATCTTGTAGGTACAAAGGTGATTGCATACACAGATCATGATGCGATCCGGTACCTCCTTGCAAAGAAGGATGCGAAGCCAAGGCTAATTAGATGGATTCTTCTCCTACAAGAATTCGATCTAGAGATCCGCGACAAGAAGGGTTCGGAAAATTCTGTTGCGGATCATTTGAGTCGTCTAACACATCTAGAGGACGACCACCTACCTATAGATGACTCCTTTCCGGATGAACATTTACACATTATAGAGGAGTGCATCGATGTGATCTCCAAAGGTAACGAACCATGGTTAGCTGATTTTGTTAACTATTTGGTTTGTCAGGAAATACCGCCCGGATTATCCTACGCACAAAGAAAGAAGTTCTTTAAGGATGTTCGGGAATACTTTTGGAATGAACCTCTCCTCTTTAAGAGAGGTCCGGATGGCATTATTCGGCGATGTGTGCCGGAAGATGAGATGCAAAGTGTCATCCGCCATTGTCATTCACTACCTTGTGGAGGACACGCTAGTTCGAACAAGACTAGCGCTAAGGTATTGCAATCTGGATTCTTTTGGCCTACACTATTTAAAGATGTGCAAACCTTTGTTTCCTGCTGCGATGCTTGTCAAAGAACAGGAAATATCTCTAGGAGGAATGAGATGCCTCTCAACAACATCCAAGAGGTGGAGATCTTTGACGTTTGGGGAGTAGACTTCATGGGACCATTCCCATCATCTTGTGGTAACCAATACATACTTTTAGCGGTTAATTGTGTTTCAAGATGGGTAGAAGCGATTGCCTCTCCCACTAATGATGCCATGGTAGTGGTTAAGTTCTTTAACAAGACCATCTTCCCACGATTTGGGACACCACGGACCATCATTAGTGATGGAGGCTCTCACTTCATTGCCCGGCGTTTTGAAGCTCTTCTAGCTAAGTATGGGGTGACTCACAAGATCGCCACCCCTTATCATCCACAAACTAGTGGACAAGTTGAGATCTCAAACCGGGAGATCAAAGGAATCCTAGAGAAGACGGTTTCAAGGACTAGGAAGGATTGGTCTTTGAAGCTAGGTGACACATTGTGGGCATACCGGACTGCATATAAGACTCCCATCGGAACTACACCATATAACCTTGTGTATGGGAAGTCTTGCCATTTACCGGTAGAGTTGGAGCATAAGGCATTTTGGGCAATCAAGTGGTTGAACTTCAGCATGAAGGAAGCGGGAGAGAAGCGTCTCTTGGACCTAAATGAGCTTGAAGAACTCCGCTTGAACGCTTACGAAAATGCCAAGATATACAAAGAAAGAGCAAAGCATTGGCATGATAAGCATATCATTCCAAAGGACTTCAAAGAAGGAGATCAAGTTCTCCTCTTCAATTCAAGGCTTCGTCTCTTTCCAGGTAAGCTTAAATCTCGTTGGACCGGACCTTTTCTAATCAAACGTATTTTCCCCATGGTGCAGTTGAAGTATGGGGTGAAACGGGCGGAAGGTTTAAGGTGAACGGTCAACGACTCAAGAAGTATACTCCGGAACTCCAAGCTGAAGAGTTCGCGCCCACCGCACTCGAATAAGTGCGAATATGGTCTAGCTACGGACCTTAAACAAAGCGCTTCTTGGGAGGCAACCCAAGGTATTACATTGTCGTTTTTGTTTAGAATTCATAGATTAGCTTAGTTTAGACGTTTTTGCTTTGCTTTGCCTTCGATACCTTCCGGTATGTTCGTGTTTTTGGATGTAGGAACAGTGGAAAAGGAAAGGGGAAGAGAAAATTTGAAGAAAAGTGACGAAACTTGGACTTTGGAGCATTACAGAGAGTTCCACGGCTGTGGTTTAGACCGTGACAGCAACAGTGACCGTAATTTCCAAAAGCCTGAGAAAAATCACCAAAACCACGGTTCCGTACATTTCCACGGCCGTGGAACCCCCCGACAGACCGTGATTTTCAAAAATTTTTACGGCCACTATATAAACCACGTTTCTTCACAAAACACAAACCACAACCCAAAATTACGCCCAAATCGCCGATTCCACGCCCTTCCCTCAAATCTTCATACGTTAATTATTTTCAACGATTCTTGGGCCTAAACTGAAGCAAATCCATACACCTACAAGATCCAAACAACAATTCGAGCGGCAATTCTCCGGAGAAGCCACAATTCGGATTACAAAATCCGAAAAACTAGGTTTTTGGCTCTTTCTCTCTCTTTGTCGATTTGGCTTGGTTTTTGATAGAATTTGTAGGAGAACTGATTGGAATTGGAAGAAATTAGTCTAGGACTGATTGTTGCTGAGTTTGGTGAATTTTTGCTGAGTTTTGAGAATTTTCGAGACGAACCACGGTCACTGTACGTTCCACGGCCGTGGAAAGCCAAGAACAGACCGTGGTTTTTGACAGATTATGGATTTTGTGAGGAGAGTGTCCGGTAGGAACAAGGACAAGAATAAGGATAAGGATAAGAACAAAAAGAGGAAAGGCAATGATGCTTCCTCTTCTAGAGTACCACCTCCTTCATCCCCTTCACCTCCATCATCACCATCACCACCTCGCCGTAGGATCCCTACCATTCATGAGGATCATCTCGATGCTTTAGAGAGGATCCATAAGAGGACGGTCATAGGACCTAGATACCTACTGTTGGAGGAGTTAGAGCCTCTACATGTCATAGGGGACATCACTTGGCTTTTAGATAGAGCCGGCTTAGTCATCTTCTCCGCTATTCGGGAAGATGCATATGAGGAGATTACGAGGGAGTTTGTAGTTTCCTTTGAGCATAGCCATGTCGACAGGACTGTCTCTTTCCGGCTGATGGAAAGAGACTATGAGTTCTCCATTAGAGAGTTTGGAGCCTTCTTCGGGTTCCACGAGACCTTCAATGGTTGTTTCCCCAGTGGCGTATACGCCAAGGATTTCTAGGAAGAGATCGCTATGATCTACGCCAGCAAGGACCGCTGGCAGCCAGCTGATACCAAGGCTAAATTGATGTATCACTTAGCCTTGAAGATTGCTCACAGGGTACTTTCTGAGTGTCTCTTCCCTAGGACAGAGACGCCTCAGAAGATCAAGACAGATGAGCTCTTCCTTCTCTATTGTATGTTATACGGTAGACAGGAAGATTGTGCCACCCTTTTAGCTGCTACTATGAGCAAGCTAAAGAACAAGAGGGCTGGCAACATTGGATATGGTGGGATGGTCACCCACCTTGCTCGACAGTTAGGGGTAGATTTCTCTGCTTGTACACGTATTGCTGCTATACCCCTAGGACTTCAGGCCCTTATGACTAGAGGCCTCATCTTCCCCACCCATAGAGGTCCACCATATGCTGCTATGCCGTGGGAGAGTAGGACCGAGAGAGGCACTGAGTGGCTCCCTGAGTATTCCATTATGGTTGGACGCCATAACTAGAAGGCGACGTTCGCTGCCATGCATGCGAACAGATTGGTAGCCCCTCCCTACGTTCCACCACCACCAGTTGTAGAGGAGGAGATGAGAGGAGATGATTATGAGGGAGAAGGAGGAGCTGAGCAGGACTTTGGTACATTCCCGGACCAGCCGGATGCAGTTCCCGACATGCCTAGACGTTCTCCCCGCCCTGCTAGAGCATCTGGCTCTTCCTCTCGGCGTGCTAGTGTGAGCGAGAGGCCGACTTGGATGGCAGATCCTCCTACATGGTATAGCACGCAGCCGGAGTGGATGGGAGCTCCACCGACTTGGCATTCACAGTCGCCACCAGCACCAGCACCTTCAGATGCACCGGCGTGGTACAGCCAGCCGCCTGGTTGGTACGAGTAGTTGCCACAGTGGGCTACCGACCTTTCCGACAGGGTTGGAGCTTTGGAGATACGTGTTGATGCTAGAGATGCACGAGCTGATGATCTGGACCACATGATGAGAGACGTTTACCGCCAGCAGTTCGGGCGGTACTATGATTCCATCTTCTCTCCGTTTCCACCTCCACCGGCACCGCAGTGATGACATTTGATGATCGACGTTTTAGCCGCTCCACCACCGTTTTGTGAGTTCTTTTTCTTTCTTTCTTTTCTTCTTTTTCTTGTATTTGAACATTAGGGACAATGTTTGTTCCAAGTATGGGGTGGGGTGTGACTAATAGTTTTAATAACTCTAACTCACTTTTGTATGCTTCTATCAAGACTATCTTGCATGTTTCATTCTATTTTTGCACGTTTCATTATTGCATTGCATGAAAAAGAGTTTGAAAAAACCATAAAAATTGAAAGATTTTGAAAATTTTGTGCTTCTGAGGATAGAGATGATTTCTATGATAATCACCACTTGTGAATTGAGTTTTGATGACAATCGCATGCCTAAACAAATAGTAAGTTGAAAAGAAATTGAATGAGTTGATTATCCCTCTTTTGCAAGTTTCATAATGTGATGAATGTTGTTTAAATCATGTTGAGGAATTAAGGTTGAAATCACATGAAAAGTTCTTATGCTTCTTTTGAGATGATTAAGGCAATTCGATTTTCTTCCTTCTTTCTTTGATTATTTAGCCCCTCATTGAAATAATGACCTCCTTTACCTATCCGGAAATTTGGACGAGTTGAATGAAAAGGCATGTTTGATGTGGGAGGGCCATGAAAGCAATATTTTGCATTCAAAAGAATAGAAGGAAATTATAGGTTTGGGGAAGTCAATCATGACGATGAGTAACTCGGCACCATTCACATAGCCGGGTGTTTGTGTCTTGCCAAAGTCGGATTGAGCGATATTCCTAGCGGATTATGGTATGTGCGCTAAGGGTTTGAGGCATCTCATAAAAATTGAGAAACGCCAATCTCCTAGGCTTCGGTTTTTGTGCACCTCTATCCATAACTCCAAAAGTAAAGTTGAAAAATGAAAAGAAGAGACGAAGCTCTAAGTTGAAAGTGCTGCGGAAACCTCAAGAGAAGAAGAAAAGAGTAGCTATCCACTTTCCCGGATTCATGCACCACATTCCTTAAGTTTTCCTTCCCTTTCCACATTCTAGACCTTGTTTGAAAGTCCTTAAGATCAAAAGAATGTTATATGACTTGGTGATCTAAATTTAAGTTTCTTATGATTGATTTTGATAATGTTTGAAGGTTATGATGTTTACATGGAAGTTTGATCAATTCATGAGCTTTCTTTACTCTTTACTCTTTGATTATGTATATGAAAGTCTTATAAACGAATGAAGAAAGGTTTGAGAATGATCTATTGATTAGAAGGCACATCCATCTAAAAGAAGTTTGGCTTTGAGAAGGTACACATATTTCATCCTAACTTGAGTTTTAAAGCTTTTGAAAGACCTTGCTTAGGGACAAGCAAGTGGCAAGTATGGGGTTATTTGTTAGCATGAAATATTGTGATATTTTAGGCACGTTTTCTAAGTGTATTTCATCCATATCGGTAGTCATTGATAAAGCATTGAAGCAATTGTGAGTTAGTTTATCTATTTTGTCGATATAGAGGTCTACATAAGCTTTGTGTTGATTGTAGGCGATTAAGAGCTAATTCCGAACGGATTGAGAGAGAATGGAGATAGATTGAGCATGTCCAAGGATTAAGGACATCACTAGGAGCTAAGGAAGGTGCTAACTTGAAGAATAACACGAGACTAAGGAGAATTACGAGCTACATCTATTCCACGCTCTAAAATACGGCCGTACTAGGTTCCACGTTCTATTCCACGGCCGTGGAACTTTGGCAAGACAAGCGTGGATCATTCCAGCAACTTACACGGCCGTGGAGGGTTGTGACAAACCGTGACCAAATTCCACGCTCTAAATTACGGGCGTGGAACCCTTCCACGACCGTGATCTTGATGATCTTTTACGCAATATTTTAAGCCACGATCTTATACGCACATGGGCCGAAGACGCATTTTATTTGGGCCTATATAAGGACGGAAGGAAGGAGATTCCGTCACCTCCGCTTACCCTAGTTTTACACCTCCGCTTACCCTAGTTTTACACCTTCGCTTACGCTTTCGCTTGGAGATTGTGCTTTGCCCTATTGAGATTTCCGGATTGACGGAAAGAGTGAAGATTTGGAAGATTATTCGTAAGGAGATTTCATACTTTATTTCTAGGTTTGATTAGAAGACGGATTGACATCCCGTTCTTCGTTCTTATCTAGAACAGTTACTTGTTTGTGTTATTCCAAATCTGAGTTGCATTATCATTGATATTTGTGGATTTGAGATTGGTTTGAAGGTTTTTGAAGGTTTTCGAAGGTTTTCATCTTTCATTCTTTTAAATCTTGAATATGATATCAATATGATTGTTGTTGGCTAAAACCCTTTAGCAATTCTAAGGTGAAGGGTTGATAGTTGTGGTTTAGATGATGATAGATCGATCGTAAACTGATTGAACCCTGAGAGTTAGAGAGAATCGCCGACGAACCTAGTCCACGGTCTGTTCTTGAGCTTCCACGGCCGTGGAACTCAAGAACTACCCGTAATTTTGTGTCAGTTACGAGCCTTGCTTTTACTTTAATCCAAAGTTAAAGATTTGCTTTAACTTAGTCTTGGCTTGCCTTTTCTAGGTGGTAGTGAAGCCTCAACAACCTCTACCCTGATTTCGAGTGTCACAACCTTAATCGGTTTAGTTAGTCTTGATCCTTGGATTACAAGTTTGGGTATTTGATGTTAACATTTACCTTTAGAACCTTTCTATACTGAAGCCTCAACAACCTTTATTGAGAGTGCCTTTAGGTGAATCATATAAGGTTTTGGAACTTCACCGTACATTGTCTTACATTCGTATACCTTTGCATACCTCAACTCTGTCCTTATATCTTTAGTATATCTTGAATCGATTGCCACAATTAGATACCTGGATCTTTAGGATTGTTGTTTTCCCAATATTTACAAAAGCTCATACATTTACTCGCTTGACAATTATCTTAACTGGATTTAACCCCCCAAATCCCTGTGTTCGATACTCTGGAATTCTTGCTTAACTATATCGATCCGTACACTGCGGGTTCGCTTGCTTGATTTCTAGTTTTATAATTAAATCTTATTTGCACGCACGCTAAGTGGCGAACAACGGCTTCTATGGTTGAGCCATCTTCAGGTCGGTTCTCGCAAACCCTTGGTGCAGGACTTGTAACAACGGGCGTCTGGTAGTGCGGCGGTGTAGGCTGGAAATCGGTCTGCAATGATGACACAAGAGAGGCCTTCGGCGACCGGTGCGTTGTTGTTTCCTTGGCGCCTCTTGCCGGACTGCTATTGTGTGAGAGAACATGGAGGGGAGGCCGGCATGAAGGTTGTCTGAGGCCGCCGTGAGGGTTGTTTGAGGCCGGTATAAGGGTTGTTTGAGGCCGACGTGAGTAGAAGGTAAGGAGAGAGAAGGGGTTGCGTGAGAGTGTGTAAGAGAAGGGGAGGGGCGGTTGGTGTTGAGAAGGAAGGGAGAAGGGATCGGCTAGGTTAACATGGAAACCAATGAAACTGATCCTTCTCACGTCATAAGGAGGGGGGAAATGAGTCACCTCGACCGCACCCCGCGGTCAAGTAGGTTTTCTTACCAGTGGGTGCGTCCCACAGCCACGCCGCCGCGATCGCGGTCATGTCCTGATGTAGTGATGCGGTCGCGATAAGAGATCAGATCATCCCCGTCTTTTGTAATCGTCGTTATTTTTATTTCCTATCTTAGGGGATCGATAAGGAATTACAAAGTGTTTTATTTACATTTGTGTCTTGTTGTAAGATCTAGTAAAGTTGTTGTCAAACTATGGTCGGGACCCATTGTGAGGTCTTAACCAGTAGCGCCCCGAGTTTTGAGAATTTAGGGTGTTACAATATCAATGACCCACAAGACATTAGGTTAACGACCCATAATACGAATTTTATCTCGATATAAATAAAAATTATACTTGAACTTAGCCAAAAGACAAAAAATGTATGATTTGTTTAAGCTTCTAACCTCTATTTATACAAGTTCTTACAGAGTAAAAGAGGTAAGTAGGTAGATATTGTATCAATGTAGAATCATTATGCAGTTTTGTATCAACGAGTAAAGAATAGGCCCCTCCAAATTTTCCAAAAAAGATAAATTACTCTATAATTGAATATCCTTCCATAATTAATAAGATCTTCTCATAATTATTTTGGTTGCTTTGAAATTAAATAAGGAAAAGGATATTTGTTTTCTATAATTAAGATGACAATTTCTCCATATCTCTATTTCTTTCAACGTGCGTCCCAAATCACGATCGTGGAAGATTTGAGGGGAATACCCACCATTTTTCACAAAGAAGCTTTCATCATCGTCAAACATCGTTGATTCAGTGCGTTTGGTATGGAATTCAGTTTATGAATTTACAGAAATCGGTTGTGTTTGTGTTTAACTGGCGGGATTCGGTTATTGGGCATTTCGACGAAGAGTTCATTACAATTGACGATCGGTCATTAGTACAAAAATGCACATTGGGTACGGTATATTTAACACGGTTCCGTGTTTTTGCGTGGTAAATATGCAAATTCAACATTTTTACCACGGTTGCCCCAAAAACCGTGTTAAAAATACTAATAATTTACCACGGTTCACCAAATAACCGTGGTAAATGTATAGAATTACCCATTTTAACACGGTTATCCTGTGAACCGTGTTAAAAGGTTTGTTATAATATAACGGTTACTTGTAACCGTGTTAAAATTGTTCATCATTTATCACGGTTCTTTTCGAAACCGTAGTAAAAAGGTTTACAATTTACCACGGTTATCCTCTAAACCGTGTTAAATAAGCTTATGAACACACTTTACCATGTCTTTCAATTAACCGTGTTAAATAATTTTATAAAAATAATTTCAAAATTTTTGAGAAAGCGCGGGATTTGCCGGGAATTAAAAATAAAATCCGTTAAACCCGTGTTAAAAAGCATCGATCAACCGTGTTACAGATAAGATATTCCGTACGTATATATATTTTCTACTTGACCTAAAAATTAGATCTAGCGCGCTAGTTCATGCCCAAAATACCTTCAAGGTCGATTCTGGTTACACGCAGTACGTTAACCCCTTTTTCTCCACCGATTACTTCCGTCTCCTAGTTGATCCCGATTCCACGCCAGTTCACTTCTAGTCTATCTCTAGTGAGTCCTTCCGTCTCACAAGTCGATCCCGGTTCCGCGCTAGTTCACCGTACCCCTCGACGACGCCAGTTCCACGCAGGTCGAATCTGGTTTTGGCGATTTAAGGTTTCCTTCTGGATTCTATTGCTTAATTTCTTGTTCGTTCCGATTTCCTTTAAAACTAATACAGGGAAACAATTGTGTAATCCTATCTTATTCGTTTGGATACTTTGAGCGCAATTCAGTACGAAGACAGGTATATGATACGGCTAGTGGATACTGAGCACAATTTCTCAAGGGTTAATAAAAACCCTTCTAATATGAACAAACTCTAGGATTTTTAAAATTACCCCGAAATATAATATATCAATAATATTTAATTTTTTAAATATACCTTTAGGGATTTTATTTCTCCCCTAAAAAAATCTCTTAAAATTAAATCTCATAATCTTTTACTTTAGATAATTAAATAACAAAACCAAACCTTAATTAATGTATAGGGGAGCGGCAGCATCTATCTAAAAATTGACCAAAGCAAATTAGACCCTAAACCAAAGCTGCGCAACAAGCATACGTTCTTCATTCAACTCCCAAAATTCCAAAGGATCGATACAGTTGCAACTCTCAAGCGCCTATCTTCGTCTTCGATTTGTTCGGGCAAATTGCAAGCGTCTTCGTCTTCGATCAAAGCTCAAGGATCTTCGTCTTCGATCAAAGCTGCAAAAGTCTTCGCTCTCGCTGGCCGTGCGATTAGGGATTCATTCTCGCTTGGCTGCAATTCAGTTGCAATTAGGAATTCGACACAAATAGAAAAGAGGATAAAGATCGATTGCAATTCAGTTGCAACGACGGCCCCTATCGCAAGACTTCAAAGTGTTCGGGCATTAGGTTTAACAGGTAAATTTTTGGTTGATTTTGTCTGTGATATAGGCTGATTATGGTATGTGATTTTGGTTGATTATGGTCTGATTTGGTAAAATTTGGTTGATTATGGTATGTAATTTTGCAATTAGTTGGTCATTTTCATAGAAACAATATACTATACATACCTTTGGTCTGATTTGATAAAGATTGATTGTAGTTTAGTTGCAACGAATGTCTGTCCTTCATTGCTAGTTAATCTTGGCAAAAATATTTAGGTGTATGCTTGATTGCTGTAGAATTTGATTGCTATAGAAGTTTGAAAATTTTGGTAAAAATTTTGGCAAAAAATTTGGCAAAATTTAAGCTTCTTCGGTTAGTAGACAATACCTCTGAGTATCTCAACCTTGCTTCAAAGTGTTCGAGCATCTCAACATTGCTTTAAATCTTGAGACAAGATTGATTGTAGTTTAGTTGCAATATCTCTGAGCATCTCAGTCTTACTTTAAATTCTTCTCATCTTCTTAGTTGCAACTTTCTGAATCTAATTCTTCACCAAAAAATCATTTAAAAATGGATTTTTTTTTGGTTAATTTCTGAATCAAATTTAAAGTGAATCATGAATCTAATTCTGTTCCTAATATAATTTAAAATTTGATTTTTCTTGGACCTCTTAATGTTGTTTTTTTTAATAGCTTTCCAGCCTAGGTCTATCATTTTTGTGTTCCACATAATTACTTTATATGATTTAACTGAAGATTTTCACTGATATGCTTTTTGGGCTTAATTTCTATTTTAACTAACAGTATACATTAACCAAACTTAGTAAGAACAACTACTCTAGGATTTGTGTATTATACCCCCACTAGAAGCAATGACCCCTCACTCCTAAGATTGCAATATGAATTTGATTTTAATATACATTTTAGTCAAACCTCCAACCTTTAACAAAACAAATGAGATGTTTCTTCCTGGGCACATGACTTTTATTTTTGACATGGTATGACTTCTGTGTCTTTAAATGTTGTCAATTCTAGGATTTAAGCACTATCAAACATTTGAATGTTCAAATGTAAATAGGACTTGCATTTGATAATTATTGTGATGTTCATATGTCTTGCCGTCTTTTTAGTCTACCTTTTTGCAAATGCTCCTCTCTTTTGTTAATATTTAGCATCTTTATCTTAGTTGTTTGGTATTTAAATTATTGGGTGTAACTTAAACATGTGAGAAAAGTAGATATTCTCATGACATTCCAACCACCGTACACAAACTCAAGCATGCCAAATCACAATGTTGTGCTGATTCTTTCATGGTAGACAACACAAAATTAACTAACTCCTACAATCATATAACAAAAATAGGAATAATAGTAGAAAAATACTAGGGTAAATTACTTGGGTCTTGGG
>BSUD01000006.1:65596993-65732392 GCA_033239045.1 Fagopyrum esculentum | reverse complement strand
GGGGGCTCATTATATACGTTGAGGGTTGTTGGCTTGATTAATTAAGTAATTAAAGAGAGAATTAAATAATTAAAAAAAGGAAGGAAGCTATATATATGTGTGTGTGGGGGATATCAAGAAACTACTTTTGGGTTGTTCATGAACACTACTTTTAAATTGGATATCAAGAAACTACATATATTTTCAAGGAAGCGTGCCAAATCTGTTGCTCAATTTGTTGGTTCTCTTGCTGAGTTTCTAATATTTTTAGTAAAGACGTGTTTTTTTAGTCAAAACGTATTTTTTGTGAAAACTGTTGTTGAGTTTAGTGGCTTGTTGAGGTTGCTTCTGTCTTGTTGAGTTTTGTTGCTGAGTTTACATGTGTTTTGTAGTCAAAATGTATTTTTTGAGAAAATTATTGCTGAGTTTGTTTGTTCTGTCTTGCTGAGTTCTTGTTGTTGAGTTTTTGTTGATGAATTTATAGTGTTTGAGGTTGCTTCTGTCTTGTTGAGTTTCTATTGCTGAGTTTACACGTGTTTTACTTTTGGTAGTCAAAAAGTATTTTAATTTAGTGAAAACTATTGCTGAATTTATTTAATTTGTCTTGCTGAATTTCTATTGCTAAGTTTACAGTTGTTGAGGTTGCATTTCTTGCTATTTCATATCATTTCTAGTATCAAGTTTATTCTGCATTTGCTAGTTCTGTCTTGGTTTTGTCTTGGGTTTTTTTGTATTTTAAAAGCCTTCCTAAGTTTGCCTATGTTTCTTGTATATATATTGTCTTGGGTTTTTTTGTGTTTTAGAAGCCTTCTACCTACTTATTGTGAAAACTACCGAATTAGATATTATTAAACTAAGTAACATATATGTTTTTTTTGCAGAAATTGATCGTAGAGAGGTTATTTTTGCATTAGCTATATTCACTTTTCTTGTGTTGTCATGTATATATGACATGTTTTTCACTAAATCATTTCCCCTTAATTGACAGTGGTTTTCGGATTCAGCTAAGTCGGTGTCATATTCCCAAAAGCAAATCGATGAGGTTCGAGATTAGTGGGTTCGTTATGTGCAACAATTCATACGTGTACACTAGTTGTATTGGTTTCATTAAGTTGAAAGAACGGATATTGAAGTAAAAAGCTAGGTATTATGAAATACTTATGGATTTTTAGTGATTAGTATTTTGAGATAATCGAAATGATTATTGTTGTCAATTGACATGGTTATATTTGATTGATCGATCCTCATGGTGTTGTTGATGATTGTTTTTTAGTATTATTTGTCGGTTAGCCTGCCACTTTAGCTTGTTCATTGTGTTGGATTACTACAGGTGTACGGTATATATGCGCAACAATATAGCATATTCAAAAAATAATATATAGTATTACTTCGGTTGTAGATGAAACTGTGATAAACACATTTATCACGGTCAAATTCACATTTAACACACGCTACTAATTTACCACGGTTCAGTATTATTACCAAAATTCAACATTATTACCACGGTTCTATAGCACCGTGGTAAACACGATTAACACGGTTCGAGGAGAACCGTGGTAAACACGATTAACACTGTTCCAGGAGAACCGTGGTAAATACGATTAACACGGTAAACACGATTAACACGGTTCGAGGAGAACCGTGGTAAACACGATTAACACGGTTCGAAGGGAACCGGTAAACACGATTGACACAACACTTTTAACACAGTTGGGATGGAACCGTGGTAAAACTGCATGTGGTAAACATGTTTACCACGGTCCATCTTAACCGTGTTAAACACTTTTACCACGGTTGAACCATGAACCGCTGTAAACACGTTTAACACGGTTCTCGCCGAACCGTGATAAAACTGCCTGTGGTAAACACGTTTACCACGGTTCACGTTGAACCGTGTTAAACACTTTTACCACGGTTGAACCATGAACCGTGGTAAACGCGTTTAACACGGTTCTAGACCAACCGTGTTCAACACATTTACCACAGGCAGTTTTAGAACGGTTCATAATCGTGTTAAATAATGCACACGGAACCGTGTTAAATGTGCAGTTCTGTACTAGTGGGTCTCTGCAATCTGCTTCAATTTGGTGTCCCAAATCATTGATTGTTGTGTTTTGCGTCAAGATCTATAAGGTGAGTTTTGTATTTCATATTATGTATCACGATACAGGTTGTTGTTCAACCTTTTCGCCTTTTTTCGTGGGTGGAGTCGGAACTGTATTTGTGTGCCATCGTCTTTGTAATTAGATTTTTGTTGTCTGTGAAAATTGTGTACAGATTTGTGTTGTCTGTGAAAATTATGTACAGATTTGTGTTATTTGTGAAAATTATGTGCAGAATTTGTATCTTATTAAGGATTTAGAGAAAAATGAATTTATGTACGAAATGATAAGTCTAGAAAAATTCATGTACATTAATGTAGAGATTTATATTGACGACGAAAAAGGATTTAGAGAAAAATGCATTCATGTACATTAATGTAGAAAATTATGTATAGATTTGTGTTGTCTGTGAAAATTATGTACATATTTGTGTTGTCTGTGAAAATTATGTACAGAATTTTTGCTCCGATTTATGCTCAGAAACCGTATCCCGGAAAATTTATGTACAGATTTATGCTCCGATTGCAAGTTGAAGACGATGAAGACGAAGAAGACGAGTGCTGTTGGAGTTACGTCTGAAGAATCTCCACGAAAACATTGGCGTTTTTTTCCGGAAAGAGTTGAGAGTGGAAGTTGAAGAGACGAATCCCGTATCATCATTTATTATTCAGTTGCCTTTTTAATATGTTTTATCTTTTAATGTTTTGATAGTCATGTAAATGGTTTATTTAAAAGCCATTAAATAGAATCCCTAATTTCAGCAATTTTCTATTTCATTTATTTTTATTTTTTTGCTAGAAAATATAGGGGCCTATATTGTATCTATGATACAATAAGGACTTCTCTACACCAATTTACTTGTTCTTAACTATCACATAAAATTAGGTTAACGACTGACTAACATTAGGTCAACGACCGACATAATAATAGATCAATAACCCAAAAGACAATGACTTAACGCACATAACAAATGTTAATCTAATATGAATAAAAATTATACTTGAACTTAGGCAAAAGGTCAAGGAATGTATGTTTTGTTTAATATTAAAACCCTCTATTTATACAAGTTCTCAAACTAGCAGCCTTACTTGATAATCAATGTGGGATAAAAAAATATATCTAATCGTTCCAAGAATAAAAAGTAATGTGAAATCGTTCTATAAAAAAAGAAATTTCCCTTAAAAAAATTACAACGTAGGAAAATATGTAATATAAAATCATTAACAAAGATTTAAATTCCCAAAAAAAAATATAATCGTTCCAAGAATAAAAAGTAGCGTGAAATCTTTCAAAAATAATGTAATTTAGCCGAAAGGCCAAGGAATGTTTGATATGTTTTAAAACTCTTATTTATACAAAGTTCTCAAAGTACGAAACTTACTTAGGGCTGAGCAGTGGTCCAAAATCGTACGAACCGCAACCGAACCATAAACCGCAAACATATAAAATGTGGACCGCAAACCGAACCTCTTTGTTGTGGTTCGAACCGCACTGGTTGCGGTTCGGTTGCGGTTCGAACCATAAATGAACCACATTTAGCGGTTTGGTTGCGGTTTTTGGGGTTTGGTTGCGGTTTGCGGTTGGGACCGCATTTTGCGGTTCGGTTCATCAACCAAACCGCAAACTGCAATCCAAAAAATAATAGCCACAAATCAAACCGATTAGTTGCGGTTCAGTGAACCGAACCAACTTGTACTCAACCCTAACCTTACTTGATAATCGATGTGGGATAGCAAAATATTTAATCATTCCAAAAATAAAAGGTAACGTGAAATCGTTCCAAGAAAAGAAAATTCCTCAAAAAAAATTACAACATAGAAATATCAAATATAATAGGGTAAAATGGCTAACTAGGTCCTTTTACCACTATTACTCTATTAAGAGTATACATTGTATAAATTCATTAAGTAAATATAACCCTTAATAGAGTAATAGTACTAGTCAATTAGAGTGATTAAAATTAGAGGGGTCTACAAAACAAATGCTCATAAATAAAAATCATTCACATAACCATAGTAGGATATAAAGTTTTGAAAGAATTTGGCCTACTAGGCTCTTTTTAGTTTTTGTTAAAGAAATTATACCCCATATTGTTTTTACCACTTTCATTTAATGGTAGGTAAAACTAATTGTTTCGAACTAATTAATCCTTCTATTTAAAAAAATTGGTTGTTATTTATTATTTGTTATTTAAGTGTAGTTTTAATTGGGAGAATTTGACATACTAGGCTTTTTTGAGAAAATGATTTAGTAAATGTACCCCATAATTTTTTACCACTTTCATTTAATGGTAGGTAAAAGTAATTAACCCTTATTTTAATAAAAAGAAAAGAAAAAGACATTACAATTACAAATCATTCTAAAATTTTTGTTTACGTACATTCTTTCTTTCTTTTGACTTTTTTTTTCTTTTGTTGTACTTTTTTTTAAATTTTATTTTCTGGTATGAATTTATACCATAATTACATACCAGAAGTACATAGTATATACCATAATTTTTTCATACCAGAATTTCTTATACCAGAATTTTTTTATACCATAACTTTTTTATACCAGAATTTTTTTTATACCAGAATATGTTCATACCAGAATTTTTTCATACCAAAATTTCTTATACCAGAATTTTTTTATACCATAACTTTTTCATACCAGAATTTTTTTATACCATAACTTTTTTATACCAGAATTTTTTTCATACCAGAATTTTTTTCATACCAGAATATGTTCATACTAGAATTTCTCACATGCTCTATATACCAGAAATTATTATACCAGAAATTATGATACAAATTATGATACCAGAGTACACCACAAAAATACCACACAAAAATTACAGAAAACCACCCCGTTGTATTCCTCTAACCAGCTTTCCTCTTTTTATGGAACAAAGTAGACCACAAAAATAACACTGTTTTTTCATTCTACCTGTTATAATATATGCTTCCTCTAGTAAACTATGCTGGTTTGTGACCCTTTACCCTTGTCTATTGTTCTCCTCTCTGGTTGTTGATAGTCTGCTACTCTTCTTTCTAAGAGAATGCTTCCTCTAGTAATATATGCTTCCTCTAGTAAACTATGCTGGTTTGTGACCCTTTACCCTTGTCTATTGTTCTCCTCTCTGGTTGTTGATAGTCTGCTACTCTTCTTTCTAAGAGAATGCTTCATACCAGAAAATAAAATTCTGGTATATACTATGTACTTCTGCTACTCTTCTTTCTAAGAGAATGCTTCAACTTTGTAGATGCATTCAATGCTTTCTTTTTCAAAGACCAGTTTCTGGACCTCCTCTCATCTTCAGAATTCTCAAAATCAGATTTCCTTTCTCGTCTATCTTCATGACCAGAAGACCCTTCAAAGCCTAGCAAATAAAGATTAATGCAAGCACATGAAAAAAAAATTATAAACCAGATTCAACAAGCTTAAAATACGTGAAATTATACACGTTTTAAACTCGTCCATTTGTAAGCTGACACTGTAAATCTAATTGGTACAGAAAGAAGAAAGAACAACAGTAACATTTGCTTCCTCTAGTAAACTATGCTGGTTTGTGACCCTTTACCCTTGTCTATTGTTCTCCTCTCTGGTTGTTGATAGTCTGTTGTGCCTCTATGGCCTCAAGGTGTTGTATAGAGAAAATCAAAACCCCAACAAACTCAGAATTACTATACATAGGCTTCATAATAATATATAATATCATCAAATCCCAACTACATTTGCTGAATAATCCCCTGCAATAGAAATTTTACATAAAATTTCTGGTATGATTCATACCAGAAATTGAAGACCATGAACTAATACAGCTTGGTAACAAGTGTCACAAGAGCAGTAAGAATGAAGATCAATAAGAATGAAGACAGCTTGGTACCAGAAATTGTTGCTCGAAATCGTAATGCTTCTCATACTCGGCGAAAAGTGCAGCTGCATCCTCGCCTATGTGCAAAACCCTAATTTCAACAAACGTTGGATCTAGATCTAGATCTAGATGTAGATCTAGATCTCGTCTTCACGCAGGTCAGTCACCTGCTGATTAACCCCATTTTCCGGTCGAAATCGAGAGAACCACCGAAACTGATTAAGAAGAAGAAGAGAGGGAGGGAGAAGAGGCAAAAACGAAAGCTTGAAGATGAGGACATTGAAACTTGAAAGCCGAACAACATACCTGTTGAATATCTTCTCCTTGGCGATCGAAGAAGAAGAAAGGAAGAAGATGAGCTGCTTCAAAAGGCGTTGCTGCTCAGCTCCAAGGGAAGAAGAAGATAGCTTGTGTTGTTGCTGTGTCTGCTGCTCGTAACTAGGGAAGAAAGAAGTTAGGTTACGGTGAATGTGGGCTTTCAACAGTAAAAAAAAAAAATGGGGTCTACTTACTAAACGGATTATACAAAAAGCCTAGTTTGTACCACTAATTCTCAAAAAAGCCTAGTTTCCAAATTAGCCCGTTTTAATTTTTAAAAACTGAATTTGTTTTTTTATTTTCTTTTATTAATTTTTTTTATCTTTTTTATTTTCTTTATTTTTTTTATTTTCTGGAATGAAGAATTTGCATACCGGAATTTTCACATACCGGAACTTCCAATACCGGAATTTCACATACCTGAATTTCACATACCGGGATTTCACATACCGGAATTTTCACATACCGGAATTTCACATACCGGAGCTTCACATACCGGAAGTTATCATACAGTACCGGAAGTTATCATATCATACCGGACGTTATCATATCATACCGGAAGTTATCATACAGGAAGTTATCATATCATATCGGAAGTTATCATACCGGAATTTATTTTTTTATTTTCTTTTATTTTTTTGTCTTTTTTATTTTCTTTATTTATTTTTTTTTATTTTGGAATGCATACCGGAGTTTCACATACCGGAAGTTCACATACCGGAAGTTCACATACCGGAAGTTATCATACCGGAAGTTATCATATCATACCGGAAGTTATCATACCGAAAGTTATCATACCAAAAGTTATCATATCATACCGGAAGTTATCATACCGGAAGTTATCATACCGGAAGTTATCATATCGGAAGTTTTCATACCGGAAGTTATCATACCGGAAGTTATCATACCGGAAGTTATCATACCGGAAGTTATACCAAACAAACTGATTTTATGTCATAGTTTAGAATTAAGATTTACATATCGAAGAATTACATAGCGGAGAATTACATACCGAAAGTTATAAAAATGGTATGAGCAAAAACGCAACATTGAGGTATCAACCTTGAAGCAACAAAAATGTCTCTAAAAATGGTATAATCTTCCTCTTTGCCCAGAGACGATCAAGACCACTATCGGCATCACCCTGAGCGAGCAAAGATTGTAAATTCACCAATGTAAACAGCATTGGCATCCGGTATGAACTTCTGGTATAAAAAATTTCGGAATGAACTTCCGGTATGAAAAATTTCGTGATGAACATCCGGTATGAACTTTCGGTATGAAAAACTTCGTTATGAACTTCCAGTATGAACTTTCGGTATTAACTTCTGGTATGAACGGTATGAACTTTCGGTATGAACTTCCGGTATAAAAAATTTTGGTATGAACTTCCGGTATGAAAAACTTTGTTATGAACTTCCGGTATGAACTTTCGGTATGAACTTCCGGTATAAAAAACTTATGTATGAACTTCCGGTATGAAAACTTTCGTTATGAACTTCCGGTATAAAAAATTTTGGTATAAACTTCTGGTATGAAAAACTTCGTTATGAACTTCCAGTATGAACTTTCGGTATAAACTTCCGGTATAAAAAATTTCGGTATGAACTTCCGGTATGAAAAATTTCGTTATGAACTTCCGGTATGAACTTTCGGTATGAACTTTCGGTATGAACTTCCGGTATGAACTTCTGGTATAAAAAATTTCGGTATGAACTTCCGGTTAAAAAATTTCGGTATGAACTTCCGGTATGAAAATTTTCGTTTTGAACTTCCGGTATGAACTTCCAGTATGTAAAATGTCCAGTATGTAAATGTCCCGTTTATAAAATGTCCGGTATGTAAATGTCCGGTATGTAAAATGTCCGGTATGTAAATGTCCGGTATGTTAATGTCCGGTATGTAAATGTCCGGTATGAAAACAGAAAATAAAAAGGGAAATAAAATAAATAAAATAAATAAAATAAAAATTAAATTCATTAATTAAAATCAAAATTTACATAACAAATATCAAATATTCTTTCTTTTTTAATAGAAGGGTTAATTAGTTTTACCTTACCATTAAATGAAAGTGGTAAAAAAGTCATGGGGTATATTTACTAAATAGAAAACTAGAAAATGCCTAGTTACTTAGTTAGTATACAATAAAATAAAAAAACCTACTTACCTAATTAGCCCTAAAGTTTTTGGGTTCGGATATTCGCAAATTATTGATTATCAAGTAAGATTGTGACGTTTTGAGAACTTGTATAAAATAGATGATTTGAAAATTTAACAAATTAAAGTATAATATTTATTCATATCGGGTTAATATTTAATATGCGAGTCGTTGGCCTATTAATCTGTAGATAAGCATTGAAAAACCACAATAGTAATCTCACTCGATTAATTCGATTAATTATTTGTGTTTTTATTCTCAATTTTAATATTATATCCATGTTAGTGTAAATAATAAAGATAAAATAATTGTTCTAATATCGACCCAAATATATATATAACCAAATATATATGTAAAGTAATCTTTTATTTATACGTTTAATATATGCAACTTTTTAATATTTTTAATATTATATCCATGTTAGTGTAATTAATAAAGATAAAAATAATTGTTCTAATATCGAACCAAATATATATGTAAAGTAATCTTTTATTTATACGTATATTTCTTTTAAATAGTTTAATATTATATCCATGTTAGTGTAAATAATAAAGATAAAAATAAAATTGTTCTAATATCGAACCAAATATATATAACTAGATGTATATGTGAAGTAATCTTTCATTATACGTTTAATATACGCAACTTTTAATAAAATTACGGATAAGGCACGGATAATAAACTAGTTTAGTTTAGTGACACCGTTGTAGCGCTGAGTATTGGTAATCTATCTTTTTAATTGATACAATCTATCTTTTTAATTGATACAATCTATCGAAAGAAACCCAAACCCAAACCTTTAGAATTTATAATGGTAAACCCTAATATATATAAGGCTTGAGCGCAGTGTTGAGTCTTGAAATCCCCAGTTTTGAGCTTTTCTTTACGCTCGCTTTGAAATTCCCAGTTTGAGTTGCGAGTGTTCATACGATAAAGCAATCTTCCATGGCGCATCCAGTTGTGATGAATGCGCCCAAATTAGAGTTCATCAGAATCAGAGAGGAGCCGAAAGACCTCTCCTTCCCAGACTTCAAATCCCGTCTTGAGCATCCTTATTCTCCATGGGGCCCAATCACAAAGTTCTTCGTCCGTTTCACAGTTCGTCCCGAGTATCAATTCACCTTGCATTCTTCCGGGCGGGTTGAATCACGCACCTTTCCTGATGTTGAGACGGGCGTTGTGCTGACACGTCCGTACGAGGGCGCAGCAAACATTTGCATTTGGCAAGGCCAAGTCGTCGATGCTTTATCTCACGTGGGTGGGATTGATCCCAATCTTGCTACTGGGATATCAAAAGCTCTCAAGGACCAGCTTTTGAAATTCAGCAAGTGGAGAGAGTTGGTGGGAATCGAAGTCGATTTGAAAGTGATCACGCCTTTTTTCGTTCGTGGCGATGCGACGCTTGATTGCATCTCCGAACCGGTTGTGTCCATGGGCAGATACGGTGGACACTGCGGCTCCTGCTCCGAGCCCTTGGCGAAAGAGATGGTGGCTAGACGGGCGAATTGCTCGCACTTTTTCCATGTAGGTTGTTTGCTTTCTTTGATGGATAGGGCCTCCACAACTTGCCCGCTTTGTGGCCTTCACTTTGGTGAGGAGCCACTGCAAAACTAGGGTTTAACCTATTAGGGTTTTCTTGGTTTTGTTGTTGTTGTTGTTTCATTTTTACTTAGGCATACATAGATCAAATATGAACTGATCGTTGAATGTTTTAATTAGAGTTTATGAAATTGTTTGTGGGATTTTTGTGTTTTCATGGATGGATTTTGCGTGCAAGATTGCCTTTCTTGGTTAAGTTTACGTATATTTTTTCAGCTGATTCAATCGCAAATATTTATGTTATCAATATCTACTCATATGATCGTGGCATATTGAGTTTTTGCTGTCTGTTCTTTGAATTAAGTGAAGGTGTGTGATCGTTTCCCTAATTCATCTCTGATTCGAATAATGAATGTCTGTGAAGATATTCAGCAACTCAAAGTCCACTATCGATTGAATTTGAGTCACTGCGCTGGCAAAATTCTTGTTTGGAGTTGAACTTGGGTCACTGCGATTATAAGGGATTAAAAATAGAAAAGAAAAGGAGCCAATGGAGATGAACAAACTCCAATCTTTTCTTCAATAGACAATCTTGTCTTTTTGGTTACATGATTTCGCCATGGAACTTTCAATTCCCAATATTCATTCTCCCATCGCTTTCACAGCCCTCAGAAGATCAAATTTGCCTTTCAAGTGTGATTTGATTCCCAATTCTCAAAATCCTCAATTCGCCAAGCGTCTCCATTTGATTGCCCTTTTTTCCAGAAAAGAAAGATCCAACTCATTGAGGAATTCTTCCACTGCGCACAATGCAAAGGGAAATCGATGGAAATCGGGTATTCAAAACCCAGTTTCGCCACCGTTGGTTTCGACTTGGACATCGAGATTCAGAATCCGAGATCATACCTTTCTTTTTCTAGCTGTCTTGGCTTCAATGGTATACCTAAAATTTGTTGTTTGTCGAAATTTTTGTATGAATGTTGTATGAGCTTGCTTGAATATTTGTATGCAGACGTCAATGGCATTCATCAGCCTCGCTGTAGCTGCTGTTCCTACGCTATTTGTAAATTACCTCACACAATTCATACTAACGATCTTCTAGTAGAATTTAAAATTTTTGTGTGAATGTTGTAATTCTTTTTTCTTGACTAGGCAATGAGGAGAGCTGCGATTTCTTTTGCAAAGTTAGTCGACACCGCCCATTTGGAGCTCCCTAATACAATGGCTGCTATCAGACTCTCAAGCATGGAACTTAGTGATCTTACATTGGAGTTAAACGATCTAAAGTACATAGGCTTGTTTGTGTTTCACTATATCTTGTTCTTCACTTCATGTACACCATGTTTGTGCAGATTTTAGTGTGGTGTTTTCTGTGTGTTTGTTTTAGACAAGATATATCAGAGGGGGTAACTAATTCGGCTCCACCTGTTGAAGTATCCGAAGCTGGAACTACACAAATTGGATCGATTGCTTACCGACAAACTATACGTGAGTCTTAATGCTTAGTATTGTTGTAAGTGGTTGGGAGATGATATGTTTTGCTGTTGTATTACAGGAATGGTAAAACATGAGAGGGCAAATCTTCCCTGCATTTCCTTGCAAAGTGATAGGTTTGGTGCCTGAAAGAAGACTTGTCGTGCTTCCGGGAAAGCTACAAATACCAGTCCTCTTAATTTAATGTGTAACCCGAGGTTCTTGAACTGATTTTTATCTAAAGGCACATTGCAATATACTGTATATGTCTTTTGTTTATCCCAATGAATCTGTATCTATTCATCAATAAAAATCATTATACCTTAGTATTCACTACCTATCATGAACTGGTTAATCTTCCTAGTTGAAATCTTCAGATTTCCTGATATGATGTCTTCTTGTAACAAAAACATATATATTATGCCAACAACGAAGTTAATTCGAACATTAAGAACCTATGACGGCTTGTGTTCTGCACTATCCATAAAACTGCATTCAAATTCAAGCATCCTTCATCTTTGTACATTAACGTTCAATTTGTGCAATGTTGTGAGTGGAACTATCTGCCAAGTTCGGATTTATATGTGTTATCCTCCATCTGGGAAGAAACAGAGCGGTACCAGCATGAACTCCATACTCTTTGTTTTCACAATTCGTCGCTGTTGCACAAAAGAATCACTGCATTTTCTTTAGGTTGTGTTTTTAACACAGATGTGAGAACTGAGAACCGAAGAATGACCAAGTTGCAGGTCCAAAAGTTGAACAGGAAGAATAGCTTACCAACTGCACTGTACAAGGTTGGCCTCTGAGAAAAATTTAAGCCAAGTTAGCTTCTTAAAAACCCGAAACGTATAAATTGTAGAAACATAAGTCGAGGGAGAACGTGTACAAGGTGAATAATTTCATTCTTCAATGTATCAAAACCATTTGAATTCCTTTTGTGTAACCAAACTGTCCCTTAGTGTTTGATTGCACAACACGTAGAGGCTGTTTCATTCCTCTGATACCATGGCATCACAAATAAGCACTTTCCTACTGAGCCTTAGTAACTCCATGATATTAAAAACACCTACCTCGTCAATGACATAGTTCTACGGCAAATCACAACAATTCTGTCTACAAATAAAATGATCTGAATGCAAAACCAGTAAGACCCTTTATTATAACTTTAAAAGAAAAAAAATCAAGAGGAGAACAATTGTGACTTAAGATATCTGAAATCGAGAGAACTGCAGAAAAAGAGGATGACAACAATGGTGTATATGCTCCTAAAACATAATGTTACAGAGAATAGATCAGCATGGGAAGAATAAAACAAGGGATTCACTGCAGAAAAAAAAAAGAAACTGCTCGAAAAGATGTCATCGGAAATTCAAGGGCTTCTCCGTGATGGGGATGGTTTCAAGCCAATCATGAATAACGGAAATCATGCACACGATGATGAATGCTGGCTTTTTCTTTGTTCAAGTTGCTCCCCATGTCGACAATATGGTATTTGGCCAAGCATGGCTGTATCTACTCTCTACTAGTTGAACATGTTGGGGAGCGGTCTCACTGCCATGAAGGCGTCTACCATCTACCAAGTTCAAAAGAATATCACATAAGACCCGCAATTTAATAGGATAAACTTGAATTGTCGGCATACATTTCTAGATCTAAACCATGAACAAGTTTTTTCTTTCATAAACAGCAAGCTAAGGTTTTTCACTTTCAATGACAAATAGCAAGCAGGCACAAATATAAAGTAATCTACAGAGATACAGAAAAGAAAATACCTCATCAGTCACAGCTGCACGAGCTCTGCGGTGTCTTTCTACCATCTCAGTCAAAACTGTTATAAGACGCTGCTTTACTTCACCTGTCAACATTTTACCTGATCCGTATTCCTGAGGAAATATTGTGTTAATATTCAATTAAACGAATTATACTCCCCTCCTTATTGGGGGGCATTGCTATAAGATTCAAACATTGTCATTCATGATAGAACTGATATGTAAGGAGTCTTCTTCACCTGTTGTATGCGTTCGAGCTCATCATCATCATCCAAGAAAAATCCGAGGTACTTAATGGGTATATCCACCTGATATATGGGAAAACAAATAGAGTATTACAATACTACTGCTAATAGCCTGATACAGAACACAAAATAACTTCTCAACTTCTAAATATGCATTTCTGTTGAACATAGTGTGCACAAATATTATTAAAACAGAAGCATCTAAGCTCCAAAGCATAAATTACCTCAAGGTTTGCACCATATTTTCTGTGCTTCTCAACAGAATCTTGCCCACCAGAGAATGCGTACCTGTTTATCTGCACTCCAACAAACCAAAGTAAATACCTTTCAAGAAATAAATGAATAATTATGATCATGTCAATAGTACAATAATCAGTGTATATTTAGAAGAAAGTCAGCGTGTCAGGATATCAATGTGTAATTCTACAGAGCTAAAATTAGACAATTGATATCAGTTCATGAGTAACTTCTTAAAAAGTTAAGTATCATCAAAATTCAAGCTATCTGGATCTTCTAAGAAAGGAATTTATAAACTAGTCAACTACATGAGTGAGTGTTTCTTCAAAAGTGACTTGTTCAAAAACATACAAACCTTGTTCTTGATATCCTTTGCAGAATCAGTCACATATATAGCAGAATTTGGATCACTCGCAGACATTTTCCCACTCTCACCCTGCAAACATATTGTTTGAATATTAAGATAAGAGAACAAGATACACAAATGTCAAAAATATGGAACAAATAAAACCAAGGAGGAGAGAGATTGATTGGAATGAACACAGGTGAAAAAGATTTTTCATAATAATTGAAATAGAGAGTCGACGGACAAAAAAAGAGCCACAATTTGCACAATCAAAACAATACTCGAATGAGCATACACTGCCGAAGAGGTTAGCATGATCAAATATCATTAAGAAATAAATATTCATAGCATACCTGAAGAGCAGGGAAGAAAGAAGACTCGATCAGTGCAGGTTTCTCATATCCTATTCGAGGAGCAACATCCCTTGTCATTCTAAAATAAGGATCCTGAAGGTAACAAAAAAATGACAGTTATGAGATTGGTTGTATGAAAGAAAACCACGAGAATATATGTATAATATATCTAAAAGACACAACAGTTATCAATATATGGCATAACTGAAAACCCAAGCTACTAAAGCCTTGTAACTTTTTAAGTAGAGGAAGGAAAACAAGGAGATACCATGGAGCATGAATAGTTAAATGATATGAACAGCAAGTAGACCATCAGTCACCAAAACCAGAGAAAAAAACATAAAACGGAAGGAAAAGTCAAACCTGGTCAATCGCACAAGGAATTAAGCATCGAAGATTATCTTTTCCAGGAAATAGATGGGGAAAAGAACTGGGAAAGGATGGAACAGCCTGCAAAATTACACGTTATAATCAACAAAGCAGTGACAGACACCAGCAGATGCATAAACTAAAAGAAACTTTATCAAATAATTATAAAAACAAATGGATAAGCTAGCAATTTTCAACAGCAAGACATGCAGAAACTCTTGAAATTACGAGATCCAAAAGATAACAAAAAAAAAAGCCACAAAGCTGATGTCATCTAGCCCAAGTAGAAACAAATTTACAAAATTACCTGCACTGGAGGGAAACTAATTTTTCCAATGTGATCTTCATTTGTGAAACCAAATATGCCAACCACCTAAATATAGTGTCACAACATCAAACACTAGATAAACCCAAAGGAAGAGCCGAAATAATTAAAAAAACTGATAGTAACGAAAGGAGGCATCGAGACAGATGAGGAAACTACCTTATTGTAAGTGACGCACTTTGATACTTTCACCATATTTTTATAGAAATTACTGAAACAAAAATGAATAACGTTTAGGGAAGAGTTCTTAACTGAAGACCGACAAATTAATCCGCTCACTTAAATTCCTTTGAGTCAGTCGGCTGGTTCCTTACCCGCCAACATAATCAAAATTAGAGAAAATAAAAGTTCTGGAGACGTCAAATCCACACGCAATAATGTCCTTGGCATTCTCACGGGCAAGTCTCATACTCTCCTCCACAGACAAATTCTTCCACATACACTTCTCATCATCAGTCAGTTGTATCACCAATGGCACCTTAAAGGCGTCCTGCAGATACCTACACACCGTTCTATTGTTACTACATCTGAGCAATATGGTTTGTAACATCACTCATAAACCCTAGTCTAAAAAGTTTTAAGAATCCTGAATTTGCATGAAGCTGAAATCTTTGTTTCCGCTATGCAGAAAAGAAACCACCTCAACCAATTTTGACAGCAACTATAGAGATCGATAACAATGCAGATGATACTTACAGTTAAGTGAAGAATCCATAAATAAACAAGTAAAGAGAGATTACTTGGTAAACATAAACGGAATCAAATGTCCCAAATGCAACGCTTCAGAAGATGGTCCTCTGCCGGTATACAGGTAGAACTTATCCCCTCTCTCGTACGCATCAAGAATATCATTGAAATCACTGTTAATCGTAACAAAAAACAGACAAAGCTCAAAACCGGATTTTTCTTCACAGAAACAAAGAATAATGCGAGACGGAATAAGAAGAGACCGATGGGCGAAGAAGACTCCACGACGAAGAAAGACGTGGGGAGGGCGGCCGGTGAGGCGGCGAACGCGGTCAATTAAGGAGGAATCGAGTCTCTGACAGCCGAATTTGTCGATGAGCTTGTCATAGTCGATCTTTCCCCCGTCCTTCGCGGACACCTCCCATGGATTGACAACCTGTTCATCTTCTACTCCTTCTCTGACTTCCTCCTCAATCGGCTTCTGACCTTCTCTGTCCATTATCTCTCCCTCTCTTTGAGCCGCCGACTTCTGCAGTACTTCTCTACTCCTATGAGTAAAGTTAAAAGGCTTTTTGTTCATCCAAGTGAAAAAGGAAACCCTTCTTCATTGTTAATCCTGCATTAATAGGGCAAATTAATCCACATTTTCGAAATGACAAAAAATTGGAAAAAATAGCCAAGTAAAAGTAGAAATTGGGATGGTAATCTGCGTAAAATATAGTTTTGAGAATGCAATTTTTTTTTTTTTTATGTCAATCGGTTTTAAGAAACTTGTTAAAATTTTAACATAATTATCCGTTTGTGATGCTATTATCTAAAAATTAGAGATAATAGATTATACATCTTTGCTCAAAAAATAAAAGTTGTATTTACTCAATTCAAATCATATGTCTATTGATGGCGGACTTCAATGAATATAGGAACTTGTCACAAAGATTAGGAGAAGTTTTACTACTCGAAAATTGTTTCGCTAGAATGACAAATTTCTTGAAGCAATGGCTTTCCCAAGATTTTTCTACGCAAGGACTGGAATACATGTGACGTAGTAAAAAGGAACGATACGATACATACGAAAAAATTGGAAGAGTTTTTGTCCAACAACAAATCCTAGAAACATATATCACGTTCTCATGCTCGTTACAAAGCGCATTCACAAATTCGGACTATTCAAGAATAACCATTTAGATTATTAATAAGCAATTCAGATTGCTCAACCATTCAAATTTGAAATGGCGTGGACAGAAAGAAGAAAAAAATTAAACATATAGTCAAGAAAACTTGGAGGGTGTAATACCTCAAAAATCATATGCTTAATTTGGTCGAGAAAACTCAAATTTTTTCTACCAACTTAAGATTTTGGCGTGTCACATATCATTTTTCTAGAATTTTGATATCCGGATAAAGGGGAGGTTCAATTCATTACAAAATGTAATGACACGATGATAGATTGCTAATAACGTTTTTGGAGTAACCATACTAAGACTACTCATATTAAACTTTCTAATCAAAACACATAATATCACAACATAATGGTGAGTGGAAGGAGATATAAGATTTTCATCAATGCATCACTATTAGTGACATCCATGTGAATAACCCAACATCCATTACAAACGAATTCTTGAGCGCTTTCATTAAAAGATTCAAGAAAAAAAAATATTAACAATGAAGCAATAGAATCACATCTAAACCAAATTGCGCATTGGTTTATTGACAAAGACAACATTTTCTAACGGAACCACCTCAGACACCAAAATTAATAAAGTCATTTAACACTAGTTGCGATAAATCTATTGACTCCGATGAAATGTCATCTGGTTTCTACTAGATCTATTGACATATTGTAAGAAATATTTGTACCTGGACGGTAAAAAAAATTTTCTCCACAACAAAGCTTCTCCAATAAGTTTACCATACCTTAATAACCTGTAACACCCCGAATCCGCGGGACTCGGAGTGTCACATTGGGCTAGGATCTCACAATGTATCCTGACACTAGCCTGACAACAAGTTCACTGGACCTTACAACATGGCACTGACAGATATAAAAGCAAATACATAAAACTGTATAAATTGTACAACCACAAGGTAAGACAACATAGCCGAGTATATAAACCAACACCCTCACACAGGAGGTAACAAAAGATCATGCTCACGCAAGAGGGAAAAGGTAAACAAACCCCAAAAGCCCACAACAACCTATGTACGAGACGTCCTCGGCCTGTCACTCTGTTAGATCACCCAACAGCATGCCTATCCTGTGGGGCATCTACAACATGGTAATAAACCATTAGCTATCCATACACATATATAGAGTAATGCATAAGCACAATCACAACCAATGAAAGATAAACACATCAACATGCTTTCACACATTTACCCATTTTATCATCTCAATATAATGGTCATTCACTCAAATCGTATATATAAATATATATGAAACTATGTGACACGAGGACCGATACATCCTCGCCTTTGAGCCTGCTAGCCAGCTGCACAAGTATCGGTCACACAATCCGTGTACCTTGTGGGAGTGGATTGTGCCCTTCTTGTAAAGTCAGTTTGGCCTGACATCAGAGAACCTCCCAGACTCCACGACGGGATGAAAGGGAAAGGTTATCACAGCCACGCATACGGGGCAATCAATAAAACATAGGTCGGTATAAACGACATCTCATGCTATCATAGCAACATACAAATCACACACCACTCATGCAAACACCCAATATAAGGATGGCAGCTAAGTAAGTCCTACGGACTTACCTCAACCTCGATCACAAATCAACCACGATCACCTCTACACTAGAGGGACAAAACAGCCTATAAACAGGCATAAAGAGATATATCAGTCTCCTAACAACATAAGGGTCACACCTAGACCCAAAGGGTTCCATAGGATCATCCTCAACCTAAACTCACAACCTAATGAGCCTCAAAAGTCATACAAGGCATAAACCGATCATAACCTCAACCAAACACACCCTCACACCTCTAGCATGATCTTATACTCTTATACTAGGAAAGGAGGGAATAAAGGCATTGATGCGGGGATAAGCCGCAGTTTCCGATCTAGATTGAAAGTCCTTAACTGTGATAAAAATTGGGCTGTTCTAGGAATAAATCGGCCGATTTATATGAAGAAAGGTCGATTTTTTTGGAAACTCAGAAAACGGATTAGTGAATGTTATGAAAAGAAAAGAAGCTGAATATGGAATGATAAATGATCAATATAGGAAGATAGGAATATTATAAGACTTGCAAAGAACCTTGAACTCGATGGATCAAAACCCTCAACAAAGAATTACCTTTCACCCTTTCTTCTTTAACATTGCACAAGCCTTCTAGATAAGACAAGCACAAGGAGGGACTAGTTTGACTTGTAGCACCAACCTTCAACAAGATTAACACACACAAGAACAACCTAGCAAAGATTCACAACTTTTCAACCAAAAACTCTCTTTTTGATTGAATAGAAATGATAAAATGCAAACCTCGTGAGCAAAGTCACAAGTATCTCACAATAATGTGAAAAATATAATCACAAGTCAACTCCCTAATAATCTCCCCCTCTAAGGCTATTTAAAAGGGAGATTAAACCTACTAAAACTAGGAAAAACTCAAAAAAATATGATCTATAAAATATATCATTTGAAAAGATAATCTAGGAAAGATATCTTTAAAAGATATAAAATATAAAATCTAAAAAGATAGAATCTAAATAATCCCTTAAGATAGTTTGAGAGATTTAAAAAATTATTACAAGATATAATTGCCAAAATATAAAGATCATGGCCGGATCTTCTAGATACGTTGGAAAGGAGAAATATCGACTTGCAGAAGAAGAGATCGACCGATTTTTCTTACATGTGACTCGATTTTCCTGTAATAAGAAAATCGACTGATTTCTTCATGTTGTGGATCGATTTCTTCCTTTCCAACCCCCCTTGATCTTCCTTGAAGATGTCTTCTCTTGGATCCTTCTAGCTCTTGACCTAGTGATGGGTCCTTGTATGGAAAGTGTTGAAGATGGTCCCATATCAGACTCCCCTTCTTGAAAAGGATTCGTCCTCGAATCTTCGTCTTGATCATCACTAGTCACCTCGGAAATCAAGATTTGTAATGATAAGGACTGTAGTTTTCCTTCTCCTGGAGGATCTCTAGAGGTTTGTAGAACTCGTAGCTTTAAGACGAGCCGTGCAACACCCAACATCAATGAATCTCGGTCATCAAACATCCATCTCAAATGAGAGTTTGCTTCAGGAATGGCCGCGATATTTACTAAGTATTCACATGTCGATGTTGATGATGGTAATTGAGAATGAACTGCAATTCCATCCTCTCCCGGTGGTGGTTCCTTAATATCTCCGGGATCCAGCAATGTCATATCCATTTGATCTCCTTTGTTCTCTCCTAAACTTCCTACAAAGACACTTACTCGCTTCCCGAAAGACAACGGTATAAGATCAAAAGAAGTTAAGGAAAATAACATAATCAAATAGTCATAACAACGGAAAGATAGAAAAGAGTTATAATTCCTAACTTTGTTAAGCACACATCTGTCAATGAATTCATCCAAAGACATGAATGATATGACCTGAAAATCCATAGGATTATGCTCAATCTGCAGTGGTTCTAGATCAACCAAAGGAGCCCTTGAAGGTGTTGGATTGGTGGTTGTAGTGGAATGATTTTGATGAAAAATCGGATGACTTCCAAGAAAATCGACCAATCTGGTGTTAAGAACAGGTCGATTTTCTTCACTAGATGGTTCTTCGACCACTTCTCTTTCCAATGCTCGTTCCTTGCCTCCTTTCTTTTGCTTTCCATAGGTCTCAATGATCTGTAAAGGGGTCATAGGCTTCAGTTTCACCCTTTTTCCATTGAAAGTGAACATGTATTTGTTGGTATGACAATCATGTTCTACTTTCCGATCATATTGCCATGGACGACCTAATAAAATATGACAAGCCTGCATAGGTACCACATCACATAAGATTGCATCAGTATAATGTCCTATTGTGATAGTCACCTTAACTTGCTTCTTGACTTTCAAAGTTCCACAATCATTCATCCATGTAACTCTTGACTTTGTCCTTAGTTCTTTAGTATATCTTGAATCGATTGCAACAATTTGATACCTGAATCTTTATGGTTGTTGTTTTCCCAATATTTGCAAAGCTTTACAATTATTTGCTTGACAATTTGAAATTGGATTTTGTTTCACCAAATCCCTGTGTTCGATACTCTGGAATACTTGTTGATCTATGCCGATCCGTACACTACGGGTTCGCTTGCTTTTATTCTAGTTTTATAAATATAAAGCTTATTTGCACACACGTTTTCGGGCGAACATGTTTTTGGCGCCATTGCCGGGGAGTTGGTCAAGACCAAACTTCGGTTTTTGGTTGTCGAGCTTGGGAGCTTTGCTCTTGTTATTTGACATCTCTTTCAAGTGCTATTCGCATGTTCTCTTAGGTATATGCAAAGGTCCAGATCTAACAAAGACCTCTTACCTTTTGATCCGGAACTTGAGAAAACTCTTAGGAAGAAAGCTAAGGAAAGAAAGATGGCTGAAAATAGAGAGAGAGATTACCAAGCGGAGTTAGAGGAGTCTCAAGCTCAATTTAGGTTGAGTGAGAAGGCTCGTAAGGAAGAAGCGGAGCGCCATCAATTCCAAATTGATGAGCTCAAAGCTATGATATTGGACATGGAGTTGGAACAAAATAGTGCTATGAAAAAGAAGGTCAAGAAGCCAACTAAGTCCATTAGAGTGGAATCATCTAATGATGAGGAATTCGATCTGGATGTGCCGGAATTAGAGGAGATTGATCCAACTATCAATCCAGTCCGGGTTGGTCCAATACCAGCCGCCAATCTTCGTGTCCCAGTTGGGGATGCGAGAGCCGCTCGTGTAGAAGAAGAGCCAATAACTCTTGGCCAAAGGATGGATCCGATTCAGCAACCACGCCGTCTAGGTGTGAAATTTAATGCTGACGATATTTAGGGGGTTAGCTTTAACCCACAAGTTATTACCATCGTTTGCCAAAGCCAGTTTAGAGGAATGAGTGCCGAATCTCCACATCAACATTTATAAAATTTTGAGATTTTGATGGAGACAATGAAGCCAAAGAATGCAACCACCAACAACTATAAGATCAAGCCATTCTTCTTCTCTTTGAAGGGGAAGGCTTTATCTTGGTATCAAGCTCTTCCAAATGGAAGACTCAACACATGGGAGGATCTATCTTCGGAGTTCCTAACCAAGTTCTTTCCGCCATCCAAGACAGCGGAGTTGAGAGGTAAAATCAATGCTTTTTCTATGAAATCTAATGAAAGTTTGTTTCAGTCTTGGGAAAGATTTCAGGATTTATTATTGGATTGCCCACACCATGGCATATCCAAGTTAGAGTTGTTGGAAATATACTACAAGAGGCTGGATGTAGAAACACAATTCAAGCTCCAATCCCTTTCATGTGGCACATTCATGGACATGAGGGAAGATGACGCTTGGGACTTCATTGAGAAGCAAGCCCGAGTCATTGAGAAGTACTCTCACCAGAAGGCGGAAGCTAATCGAGTAGAGCAAGGAGCGAAGCTAACACAAGCTGCTCAAACTCAAATCTTTTCTCTCAACACCGAGATTAAAGAGTTGAAGGAAGTTATTAAAGTTGGCTTTCAAAAGCCTAAGGAGCAAGATGCTGGATATTTAGGAAACAATAACCATCATGGGAATGAGAATACCAACCGCAACAGCCGGAACAACAACCGGAACAATTAGAACAACAACAACCGGAACAACAATTGGAACAACAATCGGAATTCAAACAACAACAATTGGCGTTCCAACCAACAACAAAATTCCGGTAATTCTTATCCCAATTCAGGAAACTCACTAACTCCACCATCTTCTTCTTCCATTCCTTTGAAAAGTCAGGGGCAAACATCTAATAGTGGAAGCACTTCGGGGAAAGAGAAGCCCGATCCCATACTGGAAACGATCTTGGGAAAGCTTCAAGGGCTGGAGAATCACATCACTAAGGTTGATAAAGCTCAAAAGGTTTTAGAAAGCCAAATGTTCAGCAATGCTGAGGAAGTTCCTAGAAACCAAGGAAAACTTCCAGGAAAGACGGGGACAACCCGAAGGGAAGGGTGATGGCTATCACAACTAGGAGCAGAGCAACAACCACCGACCCGCAGCCTAAGTTTTTGAAGTTCTCGTCGAAAAGGAGAAGGAAAAGGGGAAGGAGAAGGAAGACATATACATTCCTCCTCCAGCTTACAAACCTCCCCTACCATTCCCACAATCTAGAGCAAGAGCGCGTCTAGACAAGCAGTTCGGTAAGTTCATTGAACTCATGAGCAAACTGCACATTAATATACCTTTCATTGATGCAATTGTAGGTATGCCCGCTTATGGGAAGTTCTTAAAGGAGATCCTCTCTAACAAGAGGAAGCTGGAAGACTTTGGGGAAGTCAAGATGAGTTCGGAATCATCGGATCTCATCAAAATGATGAAGGAAAAGATGCCTCCAAAGCTGAAGGATCCGGGGTCATTTTGTGTTCCAATTGGAGTAGGAGAAGCCACATATGATGCATTATGTGACTTAGGAGCAAGCGTTAGCATCATTCCGCTTGCCTTATGCAGGAAGATCAGTTTAGGTGAACCTAAACCGGTGAAGATGACGTTACACATGGTGGATCGATCCATAACTCGTCCCGTCGGTATCATTGAAGACTTCCCGGTCAAGCTTGGTAAGTTCTATGTTCCAATAGATTTTGTTGTGCTTGACATTCCTGCAGATAGCCTGGTCCCGATCATACTCGGAAGGCCGTTTCTTGCAACTTCCGGTTGTATGGTAGATTGCAAGAATGCTAGACTTGCCTTCGACATAGGAGAAGAGAAGGTAGACTTGCCTTCGACATATGAGCATTATGGAGAAGGGAGAAGAAGAGGATTGCAATGAGGAAATTGAAGCTTTGGAGGAGCTAAAGGAAGTGTATAAAGAAGAGTTTGAAAAACTCTACGATGGGTCAGAGGATGTGAGGAATCACGGTCAGTCGTACTATTCCACGGCCGTGGTTTCCACCAACATGACCGTAATAAGCTATTCAGAGGACTCCAGTAAGTTACACGGCCAAAACCACGGCCGTGGAACTACTAGAGGTGTCGTAATTGACTTCCACACCCTAAACCACGGCCGTGGAAGTAACAGTGGTGCCGTGATTTTGGGAAATTCCAAGAAAAATTACGTCCTCTCCACCAATGTTCTTGAGTCTTCTTCAACCACTCATACACCCTTAGAGACTTCTAATGAAGCATTGGATACTCCTCAAGAGCCATTAGAGACTCCAATGGTGATGGAATTGAAGCCACTTCCCACGCATCTAAGGTACGCATTTCTAGGAACTAATTCAACTTTTCCGGTAATTGTTAGTTCCGATCTAAGTGAAGAAGAACATAGTAAGCTTATGGTTGTTCTAAGGAAACATAGGAAAGCCTTAGGTTACACTATAGAGGATCTTGTGGGAATTAAACCTTTATTATGTATGCATAAGATCCTAATGGAAGAAGATTTTAGACCTTCGCGACAACCTCAACGACGGTTAAACCCGATCATGAAGGAGGTTGTCAAGAAGGAGATTCTTAAACTACTTGATGCAGGTATCATCCACCCTATCTCCGATAGCAAGTGGGTGAGCCCCGTACAAGTTATTCCAAAGAAGGGAGGAATGACGGTTATCATCAATAAGAACAATGAGCTCATTCCTACAAGGACCGTGACTGGATGGAGGATGTGCATTGATCACTGGAAGTTAAACAATGCAACTAGGAAGGATCATTTCCCGTTACCCTTCATCGATCAAATGCTTGAAAGGTTGGCACAGCATTCTCATTTTTGCTATCTTGATGGTTATAGTGGCTTCTTTCAGATTCCGATCCATCCGGACGATCAAGAGAAGACCACATTCACGTGCCCGAGGGGTACGTTCGCTTATAGGAGGATGCCGTTCGGGCTTTGCAATGCCCCAACCACCTTCCAAAGGTGCATGATGGCAATCTTCTCCGAATATGTAGAGGAAATCATGGAGGTTTTCATGGATGACTTTTCTGTTTATGGTTCCTCTTTCGATAATTGTCTTTCTAACCTCTCTCTTGTGCTACAAAGGTGTGAAGACACTAACCTAGTTCTTAACTGGGAGAAGTGTCAATTCATGGTGAAGGAAGGCATTGTACTCGGACACTTGATCTCTAATAGAGGGTTTGAAGTAGATAAAGCAAAGATAGAGACCATATAAAAGCTCCCTCCTCCATCTTCGGTGAAGGGGATAAGAAGCTTTTTAGGACATGCTGGATTTTATAGGCGTTTTATAAAGGACTTTTCTAAGATATCAAAACCGCTTACTAATCTATTGATGAAAGATGCAGTTTTTGATTTCTCGCAGGATTGTTTAGACGCCTTTCATAAGATCCGGGAAGCTCTAATCTCAGCCCCGATCATCCAACCTCCGGACTGGAATCTTCCATTCGAGGTTATGTGTGATGCGAGTGACGTAGCTATAGGAGTTGTGCTTGGGCAAAAGAAGGAAGGCCGAACCCATGCTATCTATTACGCTAGCAAGACGCTAGATGAAGCGCAGCTTAACTACGCTACAACTGAAAAAAGAATTTCTAGCTATTGTTTATGCTTTTGAAAAGTTTCGCTCTTATCTTGTAGGTGCAAAGGTGATTGTATACACGGATCATGCTGCGATCCGGTATCTACTTGCAAAGAAGGATGCGAAACCAAGACTGATTAGATGGATTCTTCTCCTACAAGAATTCGATCTAGAGATCCGTGACAAGAAGGGCTCGGAAAATTCTGTTGCGGATCATTTGAGTCGTCTATCACATCTAGAAGACGATAGCTTACCTATAGATGACTCCTTTCCGGACGAGCATTTACACATCATAGAGGAATGCATCGACAAAATAACTAAAGGTAATGAACCATGGTTTGCTGATTTTGTTAACTATTTGGTTTGTCTAGAAATACCTCCCGGACTATCCTATGCACAAAGGAAGAAGTTCTTTAAGGATGTCCGGGAATACTTTTGGAATGAACCTCTACTCTTCAAGAGAGGTCCTGATGGCATTATTAGGAGGTGTGTGCCGGAAGACGAGATGCAAAGCGTCATCCGTCATTGTCATTCACTACCTTGTGGAGGACACGCTAGCTCGAACAAGACTAGCGCTAAGGTATTGCAATATGGATTTTTTTGGCCTACTTTGTTCAAAGATATGCAAACCTTTATTTTCTGCTGCGATGCTTGTCAAAGAACAGGAAACATATCTAGGAGAAACGAGATGCCTCTCAACAACATTCAGAAGGTAGATATATTCGACGTTTGGGGAGTAGACTTCATGGGACCCTTCCCATCATCTTGTGGAAACCAATACATACTTCTAGCTGTAGATTATGTTTCGAGATAGGTTGAAGCAATTGCCTCTCCAACTAATGATGCCATGGTTGTAGTAAAGTTCTTTAATAGAACTATCTTCCCAAGGTTTGGGACACCACGAACCATCATTAGTGACGGAGGCTCTCACTTCATTGCCCGACGATTCGAAGCTCTACTAGCTAAGTATGGGGTGACTCACAAGATCGCCACCCCTTATCATCCACAAACGAGTGGACAAGTGGAGATTTCGAATAGGGAGATCAAGGGAATCCTAGAGAAAACAGTTTCGAAGATAAGGAAGAATTGGTCTTTGAAACTAGATGATGCGTTGTGGGCATATTGGACTGCATACAAGACTCCCATAAGAACGACACCATACAACCCTTTATAGAGAGTTCTTTTGGTTAGACATATAAGGTTTTAGAACTTCACCGTACATTACCTTACCTTAGCATACCTTTGCAATTCTCAACTCTGTCCTTATATATATATTATATCTTGAATCGATTGCCACAATTGGATACCTGGATCTTCAGGTTTGCTGTTTTCCCCAATATTTGCAAAGCTTTATACATTATTTGCTCGATTACTTGAAACTGATTTTGTTTCACCATCTCCATGTGATCGATACTCTGGAATACTTGCTAATCTACGCCGATCCGTACACTGCGGGTTCGCTTGCTTTTATTCTAGTTTTATAAATTTAAGACTTGATTGCGCGCACGTTTTAGAGCGAACAAGTTTTTGGCGCCGTTGCCGGGGAAGTCTTGTCACTTACCGGTGGACCTGGAACATAAAGCGTATTGGGCGGTTAAGTGGTTGAACGTCAGCATGAAAGAAGCGGGTGAGAAGCGCCTCTTGGACCTTAACGAGCTTGAAGAACTCCGCTTAAACGCTTATGAGAACGCTAAGATCTATAAGGAAAGAGCAAAGCGTTGGCATGATAAGCATATCATTCCAAAGGACTTCAAAGAAGGAGATCAAGTTCTCCTCTTCAATTCGAGACTTCGCCTCTTTTCAGGTAAGCTTAAATCTCGTTGAAATGGACCTTATCTAATCAAACATGTTTTTCTTCATGGTGCAGTTGAAGTATGGGGTTAAAAGAGCGGAAGTTTTAAGGTGAACGGTCAACGACTCAAGAAGTATACACCGGAGCTCCAAGCTAAGGAGTTCGCACCTACCACACTCGAATAGATGCAGGTATGGTCTAGCTACAGACCTTGAACAAGCGCTTCTTGGGAGGCAACCCAAGGTGTTGCACTTATGCTTTTGTTTTTCATTCTTAGAATAGATTAGTATAGTCGTTTTTGCTTTGTTTTGCCCTCGATACATCCCGGTATGTTGTGTTTTTGAATGTAGGAACAATGGAATAAGCAATGGAAGGAGAAAAGATTAGAAGGAATTGACGAAACTTGGATTTTGGCACATTACAGAGAGTTCCATGCCCTAAACCACGGTCGTGGAAGGTACAAAGACCGTAATTTGCAAAAATCTAAGAAAAATCACCAAAACCACGGTTCCGTACAAAACCACGGCCGTGGAACACCCCGACTGACCGTGATTTTTAAAATTTTTTACGGTCACTATATATACCACCTTCTTTACAAAAACAACACACAAACTCCATTCCACGACCCTATTCCACGACCGGAACGCCGAAAACACTCCCCTCTCTCAAATCTTCGTTCGGAGTCCGATTCGAACGATTCTTGAGCCTAAAGTGAAGAAAATTTAATCATCTACAAGATCCAATCAACAAACCAAGTAAACAATCCCTCCAGAAGACGGAATTTGGATTTTAAGAATCCAAAAACCTAGGTTTTCTTCTCTTTCTCTACTTTGTCGATTCGGCTAAATTCTTGCAAGATTTTTTAGGATAACTGATTGGAATTGGATTGGAATTAGTCTAGGACTGTGTGTGCTGAATTTGGTGTGATTTGGTTGAGATTTGTGAAAAACATAACCAAACCACGGTCTCTGGGCGAACCACGACCGTGGAATCTGTAGAACAGACCGTGATTTTCCCTCTACAATGGATTTGTTTAGGAGGAAGTGGACTAGGAACAAGAAGAGGAAAGGTGACACTTCCTCTTCCTCCCAAAACCTCCCTAATGAGCCACCATCACCCCCACCTCCTAGAATTCCAACCATCCATGAGGATTACCTCCATGCCTTAGAAAGGATCGAGAAGAGAGCGGTCATAGGACCGCGCTACTTAGTGCTTGAGGAGCTAGAGCCGCTGAATGTAGTGAATGACTTGACATGGCTTTTAGATAGAGTTGGTTTGATAGTCTTCTCCGCTATTCGAGAAGACGCTTATGAGGAGATTACTAGAGAGTTCGTCATCTCCTTTGAGCATAGCGCCATGGATAGGACGGTGTCTTTTCGGTTGATGGAAGAGAACTATGAGTTTTCAATCTTGCAGTTTGGAGCCTTCTTTGGGTTCCAAGAGACCTTCAATGGTCGTGTTCCTAGCGGTGTATACGCTAAGGACTTTTGGGAGGAGATAGCTATGATCTATGCTAGTGAGGACCGTTGGCAGCCGGCCGACACCAAGGCTAAGCTTATCTATCACTTAGCCTTGAAGATAGCTCATAGGGTTCTTTCCGAGTGCCTTTTCCCTAGGACCGAGACCCCTCAGAAGATCAAGACGGATGCGCTTTTCCTTCTTTATTGTATGCTTCATTGTAGACCTGCTGACTGTGCTACCCTCCTAGCCTCCACAATGAGTAAGCTCAAGAACAAGAGAGCCGGTAACATAGGATACAGTGGTATGGTTACACACATTGCTAGGCAGCTTGGGATAGACTTTTCTGCCTGTATTAGGATAGCAGCGAGACCTCTGGGTCTCAACAGCCTAATGACGAGAGGTATCATCTTCCCTAGGCACCGCGGTCCACCTACCGCCGGTATGCCTTGGGAAGAGAGAGGAGGTAGAGGCATCCCGTGGCTACCTGAGTATTCCATTATGGCCAGACGCCGTAAATAGAAGCAAACCTTCGCTGCTATGCATGCGAATAGGCTAGTGGCACCTCTCTATGTCCCCGATGAGGTTCCGGCTGCAGATGTTGAGGAGGAGGTAGGAGGAGGTGATGGTTTTGAGGGAGGAGGTGATGAGCAGGACTTTGACACTTTCCCGGTTCAGCCGACACACTTCCCCGACCCTCCTAGGCGTTCACCACGACCCGCTGGACCTTCTAGAGCCTCTTCCTCCCGCCGTGCTAGCGTGAGTGAGAGGCCGACCTGGATGGATGCTCCTTCCACTTGGTATAGGGAGCAGCCATCATGGATGGGAGCTCCACCTCCCTGGTATGATTAGGCACCAGCAGCACCGACTCCACAAGACGTAGCGGCATGGTACGGTCAGCCACCATCATGGTACCAGCAACTACCGGAGTGGGCTACCGACCTTTCTAGGAGAGTTGGTGACTTGGAGATCCATAGAGAGGCGCAGGAGACTCGGAGTCGGGAGCATGACGAGATGATGAGTGATATCTACCGCCAGCAGTTCAGATGGTACTACAACCATGACTTCCACCCATTCCCACCACCGCCACCTCCGCAGTGATGAGCTATGCCGATTGACAGTTTCAGCCGCCCCACCACCATTTTAGTGAGTTCATTTTTCTTTTCTTATTTTCTTTATTTCTCTTTGAACATTGAGGACAATGTATGTTCTATGTATGGGATGGGGTGTGACTATTATGTGTAATAACTCTACTACATTTGCTTGATTCTATCCATAACACTTTGCTTGTTTCATATTCATAGTCACACGTTTCATTATTGCAATTGCATGAAAAAGTTTGAAAAACCCATAAAAATTTGAAAAATTTGAAATTTTTTGAAAGAGTTCTTGTGCTTCTAAGATTAGAGATGACTTCTATGATAGCTCTGACTTGTGGAATGAGTTTTTGATGACAATTGTATGCTTAAACGGAATAATGAATTGAAAAGAAATTGAATATGTTGTTTATCCTTTCTTGCAAATTTCATAATGTGCAAGTTTGATCTAAATCATATTGAGAAATTGAGGTTGAAATCACATGATGAGTTCTTATACTTCTTTATGAAATGATTAAGGCAATTCGATTTTCTTTCTTCTTTCTTTGATCACTTAGCCCCTCAATAAAAGTAATTGCCTCTCTTACCTATCCGGGAATTTGGAGGAGTTGATATTTGGCATGTTTGATGTGGGAGGGCCATGAAAGCAAAAAATTTTGCATTCAAAGAATAGAATTAATAGGTTTGGGGAAGTCAATCATGACGATGAGTAACTCGGCACCATTCACATAGCCGGGTGTTTGTGTCTTGCCAAAGTCGGATTGAGCGATATTCCTAACGAGTTATGGTATGTACATCAAGGGTTTGAGGCACCTCGAAATTGAGAAACGCCGATCTCATAGGCTTCGGTTTTTGTGCACCTCTGTCCATCTTTCAAAAAGTAAAGTCGAAAAATAATGTGAAAAAGAAGAGAGCAAAGCTCGAAGTTGATGGTGTTGCAATTCAAAGTAAAAAGAAAAAGAGTTGGGTTATTCATTTTCCCGGATTCATGCACCACATCCCTTATAAGTTTCCCTCCCTTTCGCATTCTAGACCTTACTTGAAAGTCCTTAAGATCAAAAGAATATTATTTGACTTGGTGATCTAAATTGAAGTTTCTTATGCTTGATTTTTACAATACTTGAAGGTTATGATGTTTGTCTTGAAGTTTAAGCGATTTATGATGTTTCTTTACTTTACATTCTTTGGTTTATGTATATAAGTGTTTTTCAAGGATGAATGAAGCAAGGTTTGAGGATGATCTATTGACTAGAAGCACATTTACCTAAAGGATGATTTTGTTTTGAGATTGCATGCATATTACATTCTAACTTGTATTCTAAGCTTTTAAAAACCTTGCTTGGGGACAAGCAAGTGACAAGTATGGGGTATTTTGTTAGCATGAAATATTGCGATATTCTAGGAACTTATTTTGGTTGTTTTCCCCTTATTACTGTGTACATGGATGAAGTTTAGAAGCAATTGTTAGCTTGTTCGTCTATTTTGTCGATATGGATGTCTACACTAGCTTTGTGTTGATTGTAGGTGAAAAGGAGCTGAATAAGAGGAATTGAGAGAGAAAAGAGAGTAATCGATCATGTTCGAGGATTAGGAACACATCAAGAAAGTTAAGGAAGGAGCTAGGATGAAGAATGTCACGACACAAAGGAAACTAAAAGCATTTTACACTTCCACGCCCTGAATTACGGCCGTAGAAGAGTCCATGCTCTAAACCACGGCCGTGGATCTTGGTATCATGAACGTGGAGCACTCCAGTAGGTTACACGGTCTAAAGTACGGTCGTGGAAGCCACAGGACACCGTAACCCTTTTTCACGCTCTAAACCACGGTTGTGGAAACCCTTGAGACCGTGATTTAGGCGATCTTTTGACATGTCTTTATTTGCCACGTTATTTACGTAATGGGATGGGACGGTTATTCTTTCTCGTCTTATAAAAAGGTCGGAAAAGAGAGTTTCAGGGATCCCTGCTTATCGCCGCTTAGATGCCGCATACATCTCGCATACACTTCGGGGTAGACGGCCGCTTATCTTGCTAGGAGCATTCTTGCCTAGGGTTGATTGAAGATCGCCGAAGGTTTAGCCTCTTTCTTAGGTTTTGATATTGAAGACGGATTAACAACATGTTCTTCATACTTGCCTTAGATCATTGTGAGGTTTTGTGTTATACATTCTGAATCCATTAAACATCGCTTCTTGTGTTTTAGATTTGAGATTTTGGTTTTGACGTTCTATTGAGCATTCAAGGGTTTTCATATTTTATTCTATTTAAATTAAATATTGATATCATGACAATGGTTATTGGCTAAAACCCTTTAGCAATTCTAAGGTGAAGGGTTGATAGTTGTGGCTTAGATGATGATAGATCGATCGTAAATTGATTGGACCTTGAGAGTTAGAGAAATCTCGTCGACGAACCTAAATCACGGCCTATTCTTAGCTTTCCATGGCCGTGGTTCTCAAGATCCGACCGTGATTTACCCCAGTTTACGAACTTTGCTTTTACTTGATCCAAGGTTATGGATTAGCTTTAATCTAGTCTTGGCTTGCCCTTTTCTAGGTAGTAGTGAGACTCATCATCCTCTATTTCGGTTTCGAGTGTCACAACCTTAATCGTTTTTAGTTTATCTTGATCCTTGGGTTACAAGTTTGGGTATTTGAAATTAATTCTTGTCCTTAGATCCTTTCTATAATGCAGCCTCAACAACCTTTATAGAGAGTGTCTTTAGATAAGTCATATAAAGTCTTGGAACTTCATCGTACATTACTTTACTTTAGCATACCTTTGCAACTCTTGACTTTGTCCTTAGTTCTTTAGTATATCTTGAATCGATTGCCACAATTTGATACCTGTATCTTTAGGGTTGTTGTTTTCCTAATATTTGCAAAGCTTTACAACTTATTTGCTTGACAATTTGAAATTGGATTTTATTTCACCAAATCCCTGTGTTCGATACTCTAGAATACTTGCTGATCTACGCCGATCCGTACACTGCGGGTTCGCTTGCTTTTATTCTAGTTTTATAAATATAAAGCTTATTTGCACGCACGTTTTCGGGCGAACACCCATCGAAATAGGTCGTCCGGGCTCATCAAGACCCGACATTCGGATTCGTCATGGGCAAGCCGGATGGGCCCATTAAAGAGTTGAGTGAAACCTGCTGCTACCCCCTCCTCAATCTCACGTCTTTTATTTTTCCCCTAACAATAATTTTCTACCTTCACGTGAAGACCCAGCCGCTACCCTCCTCCCTTAACAACAACCGACGCTCCATCCCTTACCACCATCAGCAGCACCGGCCGGTGCCGGCCCTTCCTTGTCGTCGTCATCTTCGAAACCAAGGACTCCTTCCCTACCTATTGCTCGTGCCAACCGAAACCAACAGCCCTTGTGCATCTGCCGTCAACCTATCATAACAAGTGGTCCAGCCGTCTCGACATTCTTGCCGTCCGACTCGTGCCCACAACAAGAGACCTTCCGCCTGTAGCCGAGTCATCAACCGGAGTCTTCGGCCGCTGTTGTTCATCGTCCTCCTAGTCGCGTAGCAATCGATAGCAGGGGTGTGCTCTTCTCCAGACTCGCAGCAACGCACCAGAGAGCAAATCGCAGGAACGGCGTACACAACCCTCGGGTGCGGCCAATCCCTGGGCCGCCGGTGCTACTGCATTAGGCCGCGGGTGTGCCTCCTATGATCCTGTCGAGCATCCACCCCAGCCGCTGGTGCGTCCAAGTGACGGTGATCTCGATTCCGTGTCCTTCCTCTTCCTACTCGTATTGTTTGAGCTTGTCGAGTCTCTCTTGTTGGGTAAACATCTCCCCTCCCTCATCTACATTACACTCCCTACTTATGTGCTGATGAGAGCCTCAATTGTATCCTAGACCCTTTCATAAAAGCCCTAGAAGATGGCTCGTGGAGCTGCTGCGTTTTCTGCGTTGTAAAGTGATGAACAACTAACTTCAGGTCCAAATTTAGGTATGAAAGACCGATCCATTTTGGCTGAAATTTTTATATGTTATAGATGGGATATTGTGGTATAACATATTAAAATATGAGAGGAATCCAGTGAGTGGTTTCGGATTTATGATTTTTCAAAGATTGGGTCTAAGTAGTTTTTTTTTCCTGTTGTGCTGAAATTTCAAAGTGTTGGAAAACTGCACGTTGATACAGTTTTGTGATCCATATTTGGGTAAGTTAAACTCCTCCTTTGTTGCTGATTTTCGGATATGTTTTAGTCCGTAGGGCATAGTAGCGCATAATATAATTTGGGAAGAATTGGAGTTACAATTTGAGAGTTATGGTGTCCCAAAGTTGGCTACTCATGCAGTTTTTATAAGTGTGCTGAGTGTTGAGAAAAACTGCATGTGATGCAGTTTTGTGAGACAATTTTCGATAGGTTTTTGATCTCTGTTGGGCTTGAATTTTCGATATGTCTTACTTAGGATTACATATTAGAGTATATCAATAATTGAGGGATTTTCTTCAAGAGGTTAAGTAGTTATGACTTTTCAAAGTTGAGACAATAAGCAATTTTTTTTCCTGTTTTTGGTGAAATATTCTAAGTATGGGGAAACTGTGTGTGGAAGCAGTTTTTGGATCTAGATATGAATGGGTTAGATCTATCTGATGGACATGAAATTTTGATGGAACATAGAGTGAGATGCATACTATGATGTATTAAAAGTTGTGGTCGATCCAGCGATTGAATCTAGACTTATAAGGTTACAAAGTAACCTAGTTGTGCAGTTTGGTAAAATACAAATTTTTGGCTAAGTATGGGAGAAATTGTGTTGAAGAGTCAACTTTGGATTTTTGTGTAAGACTAGTTATTGGTACTTTTGAGATTTTCTTGCTTCTATGAGGAGAGTGCATCATGTAGAAGACGTAGATAATTTATTTGGAATTTTTATATTTTTATTCGGTTCTCATATCTGAAGTCAAAGTTGGACCTTAACGACTTTTTACGAGATCAAGAATGTAGTTAACTCTTCTAAATCTTTAGCAAACTTTCCTTTTAGAGTTTTGAGTGTGGTTTTGAGTTCCAAAGAATAGTTTTGAACTTTGTTATAGAATTTTATAAAGTTTCGGGACCAGGTAAAATGGTCATTTACCCATATAAGGGTATTTTGGTAATTTCTTTATGATAGATCATATATCTTAGAAGTTGGAGACTTCTAAGAAAGTGAGATACATTATTGATCCACTTGCCTTGTATAGCAGGCGATGGAGTATTCTACGGTTGCTGACCGAATTGAGATTTAGACACTCGAGATTGATTCAGGTAAGTCCTTTGGGCTTACTTACCTAACTTATAGTTATGAGTGTGAATAATGATAGTGGTGTTTGAATGATGTGATTATAGTTGTATTTAGTAGTAATTATTTACCGACCTATACATTGGCCTAAGAGTAACGGGCGGTGACATTCTTCTTATTTAGCCTGAGAGCGTTGGGGGTTTTTGTAGGGACTAGTCAACACTCGGTTTGTAGTGATGCTACCGGCGGAGGTAAGCTAGACCTACACCCAGTTGGATAAGGAACGGAGGCAAGAACTCTTAAGATTTCTCGTGCCACAACTGTAAAACGGAATAAGGTGAATCACTTAATTAACAGATAATAACCGGTTTGTGTGCCAGCATGATGATTGTTTTATGCTATCTTGGGTGTGTTTGTGCTATCTTTATTCTACTTATATTTAGATTGTTAGCTAACGGTTTATCCGTGTTGTAGATTTTGTTGAGATAAACAGTTGCGAAGAGAACCGGAAAAGATGATCCGCCTAGTCCACGTACTCATTAGATGGGGACGGGGGAGTCTTCCATACGGCATGCATGTTATGTCTCTTATATATGTTTGTAAGGCTGACACATGTGTACATTCATACAATAAAAATATTAAGTTTGAAATTGTTTAATTACATTTGTGTCTTGTTGTAAGATCCTAGTAAAGTTGTTGTTAAACCAAGGTCGGGACCCATTGTGAGGTCCTAACCAGTAGCTCCCCGAGTTCCATGAACTTAGGGTGTTACAACATGGTATCAGAGCTCTATGTTGGCAACAATGGCACTTGAAATCTTCTAAAAGACCAAATGTATACAATAACTAGAACTCGAAAGGGGTCTAAGATTTTCAAAACGGATTTCTGTTTTTACACACATGCATAGTCGGGTTGTTGGGTTAGTAGTGCGTCGGACCATGATCGTTCTCCGTGGATCTCTGCAACTTGCAATGATAGGGAGTTAGTATATAGACTTATATTGATATGTTTTAATGTATGATCGTATATATGTGTATGTGTAGCACGTTAGAATCATAAAGGATATCTTATATCCTTTAGTTGTGATATCATGAAGCGGTTATCGCCTCATGATAAATCGGTAGTGGACTTATAGAGTTTTCAACCGAGACAATAGATTCAGACCTAGGATTGAATACTATACTCTAGTGGGCGTCCTGGGGACCCTATAAATCATCCGAAGAACGGGTGAGCAAAGAACTAGAGATATTGAGATAATTTTCACCAGAAGTACAACCCGATGAGAAAGAAATTCCCGAGTCAATGCAACTTATATAGAAGTGATAGAAGTCCGTACAAATAATTTAGCGGTGTGAGGACCAGAGATGAAATTCAAAGATGCATGTAAGGACTGATAAGAAGCGCAGATTGAAGAAGACAATATCGAAATACAAATCCAATTGGTAGTATACAACTACACTTGACAGGCGAAAGGACAAGTACAACCAAGGTGGATACCGCCATAGGCAAGGATGGGCACGAGAATCTAGAGAAGATAGGGTATGACCAGATAGGAAGGACTGGAGGAGCACAAAGACCGACATTTACATTGGAATTAAAGATGAAAGGTAAAATCCACAACTATTGAGAATGGTGGAATTCTTCAAGACTAGAAAATTTTTTGAAAGAAATCACGACACAAGTATTAAAGGGAATGAAAGTCTATAACTGAGACAAGGGACGTCCATGAGGGAAATGTTACAATACAATGCTAACGAAAGCAAATGAGTGAGTGAGAATGACCTGGGTAGACTCAAGTGCCCACCACGATCTCTCATTCCACACGGGACTTAAGTTACCGACACCAACAATCCATAAAAGAGAAATCCATAGTGGATGGAAAATTTAGGTTAAATACAACTAGACTCGGTTAAAGTGATCTTACAAAGAGGAAGAAAAGTGTTGATTGTAGAAGAAGCTAAAGGTGTATAAATGAATAACCTAGTGGATAACTTTATACTCAGTATATCCACATCGAAGGAAATAGAGGGAAAATGCTATGATCTTGTAGAAGATCAACTTTATACTAGCGAGTAACAACTGAGAATTTACACGTATGGGTGACTAGTTGACTGGGTGGCAGAAGAAAAATAACCGCACAATTATAAAAGACTTTTATCAACATCAAGATCCTGCAAGGGATGAACTGCGACAATAGTGAAATTAAATCAAAATGAGTGTTAGTAGCACTGAATAAGTTCTAGTTAGTAACTCTAATTAAATTTAGGAAGAAGATTCGGACGGTCGGATTTGACTCCTTAATTATTAAGGGTAAAGAGGATTGTTTTGAGCCCCTGTCTACCTACTATTTAAGGAAAATTTGACAACTCACAATTAATACGGAATGGAGACTTACAATTTAGAGTAAGGGCAAAAAATAGACTTCACAAGCCGGGAGACGTTTTGTCTTCTTCGAAGATATAAGAATTTTGAAAGAAATCACAACACCGGTATCAAAAGAATCAAAGCCCTCGAACATAGTCAACAGAGTTTTGAAGGAAGTATTACAAACAACGCCGATTAAGGAATATGTGTATGTGAGAATAGTGTGGTGGACTCAAGAGTCCAGGGTAACCTCTAAATTATAACAAGTCTTAAGTCATAAACACCCGCAATCCATACAAGAAGAACGGTAAATAGAGGATAATTAAGGTCATAGGAACCGCAAGGAAGTGCTTACAAGCTATCATGGAAGACTTGAAGGAACTATTTACGCTAGATAAGTGTGGAATGTAGAACGAGCTAAAGAAGTGTAAAAGGAGAAACTGAGTAAGTGGTGCTCATAAGGAAATTTTATTCCAGTAGAGATATGAGAAGAGTGAGTACAAGATATTGAGGTAAGTCAACTATAGACTAACCAAAGTCAACGGAGGACGTGCAAGTGTTGCTAGTATTGATGAATTATGTGCCGTTAAGAAGAGATATTTGTGAATGTTGATTTAGGAGGTAGCTTTACCGACGCATTTGAGGATTTTCTCCAGTAGGCAACGACAACCTTCTTGGATGAACTAAAGGTATAAAGAAAACCATGTTAGAGATTTTGGGATGGCTGGTTCACATCAAACTCCGGTCGAGTCAAAGAGTTAGGATCCGTGTTAGAAGAATTCAAAAAAGTGAACGAGAAAGGTTATCTTCTAACCGTTAACTTATTTCCTTAAGGCAAGTAAGGAAGTTTCTTGATACTTCATCCGGATAGGACTTATTGTGTAATCGGGAGAAAGAGTTTTGAGGACAATCACTTTTGACTCACACAAAATGTCCGTATGATAGATGAATGACAACAAAACTATCAGAGTAGCGCAGCGGAATCGTGGTGGGTCCTAACCCACAGAGCATGAAGCTCAATGGTAAGACGTGCCGAGTTTAAAATAATGATAGTTGGTGAGATGCATTTGTTTTAAAAGAACGTGAGATAGGCTACGCGGAGTCTGGAAAAACTGTATGGGAATATAGAGGTTATAGAAAAAGAGTGCTACCCTATTATGGATCCTAGTGAAGAATGACGGCTTCGTTACATGTTGCTAGACAAGTGTTTTGAATCCTATACTAACGGAGTACTCTAGAGTGAGTTTTCTGGATGGATTAAAAGAAGAATTAATGACGTAGTAAAAGTATTGTGTAGGGCTTCACTAGAAAGCTCAAAGGGAGTAACTACCTTACTGAGTCAGAATACATATAAGGAAAGAGCGGTAGGAGTATACTTGCAACCCAGTAATCGCGTATAGAGAAAGAATAATCTCTGGTAGAGTTTACTTATGATGTTGTATTGGAACGGTGCCGAGTTGCATTTCAAGTCAGAGCGATATTATCGGTCTGATAGATGTGGTGGATAAAAGAGTGTAATGGTGATGGTGCGTTAACATTTATTGAGTAGATATGATCAAACGACGGTGATGCGAGATCATCTTGTGTCTAGTATCATCATTCTGGATACATCCTATGCCACTTAAGATCTTGGAAACTGTATAAGCAGCTTGAGTTGAGTCAGTAATATATTAAAGATCTATAAAGATTGGACGACGTTAATGAAACGCAAAGAAGAACTACTAGATTTTTAATTGTTGAGTTATATCAAATTTAAGACCCAAAAGGAAATAGCTGATATATCTTTAACGGAGGAAAGATCCGACTGAGTCATAATAAGGAAACAGGACCAAACAAGTTGTATTACAAAGAGCATTAGACACTTAGTAAAATGCCGGTAGATGTCTGAGAACTCTGTTACAAAGTTGATAGGCAGGATCTTCCGAAGGGTCAGAAGTGAGTGTATTCAGCGGAAGGAATAAAGTTTTATAGCGATTTTGGTGAAGTCATCAAAAGAGCCGAATTTGAGTTTAGAATAGTAATTATTGATATCTTAAAGTAGATTGAAAAGTTATTCATCGACTAACATTCTTACCCATACTAGAGGGTGTACACCTAGTGATTTACATGTCTCAGTTGGGAGAGAACATACCGGAGTGGGGACACGTCATCAACTATGAGGATTTGATAGTTGAGCCAAATCATACTTTACAGTGTATCCGGTGGCCATCCTAGAGCGCAGTACTAGACATCTGTGGTGTAAGGAGAGATCGATGTTGAGGATCTAGGGGTCCAGACGAGGAGTCGATGAGGCTACTTGGGAGACAGAGGAGAGCCTTAGACGTAGTTATCCCGAGTTCTTTGCGGAGTTAGCCGCTACTTCTGTACCGACGAGTTAGTGATAGAATGTTGTTGTGTGACTTTTGTGATTACACATTTGATTGAGTGATTGTGTTTTATGTGTTGCATGATTCTAATGATTGAGTAGTTCTTGCATGTTAGGACATGTGATTGAAAGTTTAGAAGAGACCAAGTTAGACACTTCTATTTATGGAAGCCATTTGCTTAGATATCTCATTCTAAGTTTCGGGACGAAACTTATTTTAAGGGGGTACTGATGTAATAACCGGAAAATTTTAGTTCCGATTATTTCCAAGTCAAATCGGACTTTGACTGGTTGAGACCTTTCTCCGTCGATTAAAAAGTTTTATGATACTTGGAGTTCCAGTTTTGTTTTCTTTGACCTTTCTATCATTTTATGTTAAGGACTCTACTCATATAAATGGGCACAAATCGATCTATCTTTCGTAACCCGTTAGAATAGTTTGACCCATCAAAATAGGTCATCCGGACCCATCATGACCCGACATTCGGATTCGTCATGGGCAAGCCGGATGGGCCCATTAAAGAGTTGAGTGAAACCTGCTGCTACCCCCTCCTCAACCTCACGTCTTCTGTTTTTCCCCGAACCCTAATTTTCTACCTTCACGTGAAGACCCAGCCGTTACCCTCCTCCCTGAACAACAACCGGCACTCCACCCTTTACCACCATCACCAGCACCGACCGGCGCCGGCCCTTCCTCGTCGTCGTCATCTTCGAACCCAAGGACTCCTTCCCTACCTATTGCTCGTGCCAACCGAAACCAACAGCCCTAGTGCCTCCGCCGTCAACCTATCGCAACAAGTGGTCCAGCCGTCTCGACCTTCTTGCCGTCCGACTCGCGCCCACAACAAGAGACCGTACGCCTGTAGCCGAGTCATCAACCGGAGTCTTTGGCCGCTGTTGTTTCTCGTCCTCGTAGTCGCGCAGCAATCGATCGCAGGGGTGCGCTCTTCTCCAGACTCGCAGCAACGCACCAGACAACAAAATCGGAGGAACGACGTACACAACCCTCGGGTGCGGCCATTCCACGGGCCGCCGGTGCTACTGGATTGGACCGCGGGTGTGCCTCCTGGGATCCTGTCGAGTCTCCTCCCCAGCCGCTGTTGCGTCCAAGTGACGGTGATCCCGATTCCGTATCCTTCCTCTTCCAACTCATATTATTTGAGCTTGTCGAGTCTCTCTTGTTGGGTAAACATCTCCCCTCCCTTCTCAACATTACACTCCCTACTTATGTGCTGATGAGAGCCTCAATTGTATCCTAGACCCTTTCATAACAGCCTTAGAAGATGGCTCGTGGAGCTACTGCATTTTCTGCGTTGTAAAGTGATGAGCAGCTAAATTCGGGTCAAAATTTAGGTATGAAAGATTGGTCCATTTTGGCTGAAATTTTTATATGTTATAGATGAGATATTGTGGTAGAACATATTAAAATTTGAGAGGAATCTAGTGAGTGGTTTAGGATATATGAGTTTTCAAAGATTGGGTCGTAAGCAGTTTTTTTTCTGCTGTGCTGAAATTTCCAAGTGTTGGAAAACTACATGTTGATACAATTTTGTGATCCAGATTTGGGTAAGTTAGACTCCTCCATTGTTGCTGATTTTCGGATATGTTGTAGTCCGTAGGGCATAGTAGAGCATACAATAATTTGGGAAGAAATGGAGTTACAGTTTGAGAGTTATGGTGTCCCAAAGTTGGCTACTCATGCAGTTTTTATAAGTGTGCTGAGTGTTGAGAAAAACTGCATGTGATGCAGTTTTGTGAGACAATTTTGGATAGGTTTTTGTTCTCTGTTGGACTTGAATTTTCGATATGTCTTAGTTAGGATTACATATTAGAGTATATAAAAAATTGAGGGATTTTCTTCAAGAGGTTAAGTAGTTATGATTTTTCAAAGTTGAGACAGTAAGCAATTTTTTTTCCTGTTTTTGATGAAATATTCTAAGTATGGGGAAACTGTGTGTGTGGAAGCAGTATTTGAATCTAGATATGAATGGGTTAGATCTATCTAATGGACTTGAAATTTTGATGGAACATAGAGTGAGATGCATACTATGATGTATTAAAAGTTGTGGTCGATCCAGCGATCGAATCTAGACTTATAAGGTTCTAAAGTAGCCTAGTTGTGCAGTTTGGTAAAATACATATTTTTGGCTAAGTATCGGAGAAATTGTGTTGAAGAGTCAACTTGGGATTTTTGTGTAAGACTAGTTATTGGTTGTTTTGAGATTTTCTTGCTTCTATAAGCAGAGTGCATCATGTAGAAGATATAAATATTTTATTTGGAATTTTTACATTTTTATTTGGTTCTCATATCTTAATCCAAATTTGGACCTTAGCGACTTTTTACGAAAGTCAAGATTGTAGTTAACTCTTCAAAATCTTAACAAACTTTCCTTTGAGAGTAATGAGTGTGGTTTTTAGTTCTAAAGAATAGTTTGGAACTTTTTTTATAGAATTTTATAGAGTTTCGGGACCGGGGGTAAAACGGTCATTTACCCATATAAGGGTATTTTGGTAATTTCTTTATTATAGATGATATATCTTAGAAGTTGGAGACTTCTAAGAAAGTGAGATACATTATTGATCCACTTGCCTTGTATAACAGGCGATGGAGTATTCTACGGTTGCTGACCGATATGACATTAATTTAGACAGTCGAGATTGATTCAGGTAAGTCATTTGGGCTTACTTAGCTAACTTCTAGTTATGAGTGTTGATAATGATAGTGGTGTTTGAATGATGTGATTATAGTTGTATTTAGTAGTAATTATATACCGACCTATACATTGGCCTAAGAGTAACGGGTGGTGGCATTCTTCTCAGCTAGCCTTACGGTGCTGGGGGTTTCTTTAGGGGCTAGTCCACACTCGGTTTGTAGTGATGCTACCGGCATAGGTAAGCTAGACCTATACCCAGTTGGATAAGGAACGGAGGCGAGAACTCTTAAGATTTCTCGTGCCACAACTGTAAAACTGAATAAGGTGAATTACTTAATTAACAAATAATAACCGGTTTGTGTGCCAACATGATGATTGTTTTATGTTTTCTTGGGTGGGTTTGTGCTATATTTATTCTACTTATATTTTGATTGTTAACTAACGGTTTATCCGTGTTGTAAACTTTGTTGAGATAAACAGTTGCAAAGAGAACCGAAAAAGATGGTCAGCCGTGTCCACGTACTCATTAGATGGGGATGGGGAGTCTTCCATACGGCATGCATGTTATGTATCTTATATATGTTTGGAAGGCTGACACATGTGTACATTCATACAATAAAAATATTATGTTTGAAATTGTTTTAATTACATTTGTGCCTTGTTGTAAGATCCTAGTAAAGTTGTTGTTAAACCAAGGTCGGGACCCATTGTGAGGTCCTAACCAGTAGCTTCCCGAGTTCCAAGAACTTGGGGTGTTACACCCAATTATACACAGCAATCATAGCAAGAAGTAACCTTATAGTTTTGTACTTTACAACTGGGGCAAATATATCATTATAATTGTAATAGCTAGGATTTCCGAATTCTAATTAATGTTGATTAACTTAATCGTTGATAGTAATTGACATATAACTCGCGAAGATTTCGCAAGTGATGAGTAAAAGTCCCACCGTTATGTTCCTGACGTAATTTTGGACGTTTGGGGTAATTTTTACTTTTTTCCCCTGGTAATTATTTTTACCCTCCGGTGTTATTTGGAACATTTGGGAGCTCCAATTAATAATAATGTAGTTGAGAGAAATGATCAAGACATCGGATATGTCCTAGATATGAAATAACATGGAGAGGCAAAACGGCCAAAAGAGTCGCTATTTCGTTTCTTAACGGCTAAGAAAGACGGCTTAGGAATACACGTTTTCTGAGGCACTTGTGGAATAATTATCCCTACAATATTCCAGATTTAATGTTCCAAACTCGAGAAGTTTGGAGAAAGAGGTTCGACCCGCCTTTTGATCGGTTAATGGATAATTATCGACTTTACTAAAGGATAATTATCGTCTTCACTATAAATAGCGGAAAATCATTTATTAATTCATTTCCTTTCATGTTTTCTCGTAAAAGCTCTAATTTCTCTCAACCTTCAAACTCAGATCTACTATCCGTTTCTAATCCGATTTTAATTCCGTTTGAGTTTCTTGATTCCTCTCTTCATTCTCTTCATATCGGTACCGAGTTTCTACATTTCCGAGTATATCGAGGGCTGGTCGAGCATATATGTCACCAGGACGGTTCCGTCGCTCAGATTCCGGTAAATTTGATGTTGTCCATGCGTAGCCTGCGTCGCTGTGTTTCCGAATCTTCTTTCAGATCGTCAATCGGGTTAGTAACGAATAAGTTATGAATTTATTCGTTTTCCGTACTACGATTTGGCCTAAATTGAGTTTAGGCTTGTCAAATAGGACAATTAGAAATTCCATCATGGTCGTTATATTATTCTGGTGATTATGGATAGTTTGTTTGATGAAATCTGATGACAGGTGGGTTTAGAAATTGCCTGCGGGCAAAACGTTATTCTGGCAAAATCTAATTAATTAATTAAAGGTTAATTAATTAAATTAGGATTAAAAATAGAGATTGAGGAATGTTGATTAGATACTACCTTGAGATTTGAGGAATTGTGAGTTATGCTGAGATATTGAGGTTTAGTTGGTTGTGAGACTCATAGATTGAGTATGATCCTTATGGATCCCTTTGGGTCTAGATGTGACCCCTTTGATGAATAGAGGTTGATATATCTCTTTATACCTTGTTTATAGGCCGTGTTGTCCCTCCAGTGTAGAGGTGATCGTGGCTGAGTTTGTACGAGGTTGAGGTAAGTCCGTAGGACTTACTTAGCTACCATCCCTATATTGGGTGTTTGCATGAGTGGTGTGTGCTTTATATGTTTGCTATGATAGCATGAGTTGTCGTTTTTATCGACCTATGTTTTATTGACTGCCCCACTGCGTGGCTGTGATAACCTTTCCCTTTCATCCCGCCGTGAAGTCTGGGAGGTTCTCTGCTGTCGGGCCAGACTGGTTTACAGGAAGGGCGCAATCCACTCCCATAGGGTACACGGATTGTGTGACCGATATTCGTACAACTGGACATTGCACTCAGAGGCGGGGATGTATCGGTCCTCGTGTCACATACTTTCATCTATCTATATATATACGGTTTTTGAGTGAATGGTTATTATATAAAGATAATAAATGGGTAAATGTGTGATAGCATGCTGATGTGTTTATCTTTCATGATTGTGCTTGTGCTTATGCATTACCTCATATATGTATGGTTAGCTAACGGTTTCATACCGTGTTGTAGATGTTTACAGGTTAGGCGCTACTGGGTGATCTGGCAGGGTGACAGGCCGAGGACTCTCGTACATTAGGTGGTTGGTTTGGGGTTGTTGTGTTTCCCCTCCTGCGTGAGGATGATCTTTTGTACCTCCTATGTGAGGATGTCGTTTTATATACTCGGCTATGTTGTTGTTTACTTTGGGTCGTACAGTTTATATTGTTTTATGTATTTGTTTTATATCTGTCAGTGCCATGTTGTAAGGTCCAGTGAACTTGTTGTCAGGCTAGGGCCAGGATCCATTGTGAGATCCTAGCCCAATGTGACACTCCGAGTCCCGCGGATTCGGGGTGTTACAATAATCAATCCCTCCTTTTGTGTAAAGCCTTTTGCTACGAGTCTAGCTTTATACTTTGGAGTTTCTAGTTTATCATTCCCTTCTTTTAGCTTGAATATCCATTTACAATCAATAAGTCTAGCTTCTTTAGGTTTATGAACAAGAATCTAAGTATTATTAGCATGCATAGATTGGATTTCCTTATTCATGGCTTTCATCCATTCATTTGCATGCTCACATTTCACAGCTTGTTCATAAGAATCAGGGGTATAACCAGTAATCACAACAGCAGAGAAGTAAGAGAATTCGGTTAAGTCATTGCATGCGAACTCACCTAGATTATTGTCATTCATGTATCTTCTATTAGGCATAGGGACTCTATGTTGTCTATCTCTAACTAATTGGTAGTCAGATAGGTCATGTCTATCATTATTCTCATTTGTATCATTAGCATCAAAAGCATCATGGGATTGAATAGCATTAGGAGATAGTGAATGACTTACTTCATCATCCCTACCTAATTGGTGAGGTTCCATCTCAATAGAAATCCCTTTCATTAAAAGTGACATTTCTGGAGGTGATAACCTTGCAACCTTTTGGTTTTATAAGAAGCAGTTTATATTCTTTCACACCTTCAAGATACTCTAACATCACACATTTTTTCGACCTTGGTTGCATCTTACCCTCAGTAACCTGAGCATAGGCAGTGCATCCAAAAGGCCTTAAGTGTGTAATGTTTGGCCTCCTGTTGGACCACATTTCTTGTGGAGTTTTAAAACCAACCACAGAAGATGGGGATTTTATAATAAGATATGATGTTGTTGTTACAACTTCTCCCCACAGTGATTTTTCATACCAGCACTAATCAACATACATCTAGCCTTTTCAAGTAAGGTTCTATTCATTCTTTTAGTTTTTCCATTTTGTTGTGGTGTGTATGGAACAGTGAGATGTCTCTTTATGCCATGCAGTTTACAAAAATCATCAAAAGATTTATTGTAGAACTCTAGACCATTGTTTGTCTTTAGACATTTCAATTTGTAATCAGATTGACTTTCCACCATGATTTTCCACAATTTAAAATTCTCAAAAGCTTCATCTTTTGATTTAAGTAGATACACCTCCACTTTCCTTGAGTAGTGATCAATTAGGCTTAGGAAATACTTCATACCTATAATAGTTTCTACTTGTGCTGGCCCCCAAAGATCTGAGTGCACATACTCTAGAGGTTTACTAGCAGTGTAAGTAGATTTGGTAAAGTTTTTCTTAGTTTGTTTACCAAAGATGCAAGTTTCACAGAACTGTAGATCCTCAGGTTAGTTGTCAATCAAGCCAGTCTTATACAAATATTGTAGGCCTTTATTACCAATGTGGCCTAGCCTATCATGCCAAGTCTTAGAATGATCATGAGTAACATTCATAGCATCATGAGAGAAATCATTTGTATTAGGAGAAGCAATAACATAATATAAGCCTCCCCTTTAAATGCTTTTTATTAAAACACTATTATTTCTTCTAACCTCTCTAATCCCATGATGAGTCACAATGTCACAACCTAGATCATCAAAAATAGACTCAGATAACAGATGTCTCCTCAACTTAGGAACCCATCTAACATTGGTCAGAGTTCTTACCACACCATCATGCATTTTAAGAGGGACATTGTCTATACCTTTTATTGAGAGAGTAGTATTATCTCCCAATTTTACAATGCCATTTTCAGATTCATTCAAACAGAAAAGAAGCCTTTATTAGGAGTAGCATGCATTGTACATCCTGAATCTAAAAGCCATGTAGCAGTATCATCATACATAGAACACATGAGTAGTTCATTAGAATAAGTGGGACTATCCTCTAGAACATTTGTGCTTCCAGAGGTTTGAACTTTATTTTTCTCATCTCTTTTCTTTTTCCTACAATCCTTTTGATAATGTCCAAGTTTCTCACAATAGAACCATTTAACATTTTTAAGAGATTCGTCAGCCTGCTTGTCATCAGACTTGTTCTGAAATTTGTTCTTCCACGTGTTCTTATTTGTGTTCTTCCTTTTTCCTTTCATCATAAGGGCCTCATTTGTCATAGCAGCCTTGTCATTTCTATTCTCAATTTTTGTCTCTCCTCTAGACTTAAACACTTTTATTACTTCATTTTTCTTAGCTATGGATTCTATGACTTTATCTTTTGTTATGTCATCTCGACTAAACTGAATCACATGTTTAAAAGTTTCAAATTGATTAGGTAAGGCATTAAGCAGAATAACAACCTGATGTTTATCTTTAATGGAGTAACCACACCTTTCAAGATCTTGGGTCAGTTTTAAAAACTTATCAAGATTTTCTTCTAGGGTCATACAAACATGCATTCTGTATTTAAACAAGGCACTCAAGAGAGTAATAGTGCTAGGTAAAGAAGTGGTCAGATATTTAGCACTCAAAGCATCCCAAAGGGATTTAGGTTTTGTATGAGTTACCACTTATCTTGCTTACCTCATCTGAAAGTCTGATTATTATTTCAGTATGTGCCTGCTCTTGCATCTCTAATTTTGTACCTTCAGTAGTGTCTTCTGGCCATTCTTCAGTGATGGCTTTTAAGCACTTCTCCTTGGTCAGGACAACCCTCATTTTTAGCTGCCACATGGAGAAGTCTATTGAACCGTCAAAAGGTCGGATTATGGATGTATTTTCTCCCATCTATCCTTTCTCCAAACTGATCAAGAAAGCAAAGATTGTGTTAAGATCAATAATACTGAGAATCTTTAAACGACAAACATGCCAATCATAGAGATGACAAATCTAGGTATTAACCTTGCTCTGATACCAATATGTAGATCGATTTACTCTAGATCATCTACTCTAACAATGATTGAATTAAAAGAAAACAATTAAATCAGAAGATCAACACGATATTTGTTGACGGGGTTCGACTTCCTCTAGTCCCCGGAGTCTCAAGAGGTTGAGACTCGTCCCATATGTGATTTCACTATTAAGCTGAATAAAGATCCGGTTACAATAAGGTATACGATCTCAAGCAACGCAAAACAACAATCAGAGGATGACAACAAAGTAAACACGGCAAAAGATTAAAGAAAGAAAGAAGTATAAGAGAATTTCGGCCTCCTCTCTAAGCTATCAACACTTGTTGTTCAAAGCGTTGATCAATCTTCTAGTTCCTTTAGTCGGAAGACTTTCCGCACCAACAAGACCTAGGTTAACCACTTCGATTTCTCTTCTTGAATCCTCTTTCTGAGTGCGTTGTGTTTCTCTGTCAAACTCTCTCTCTGATTTTTCTCCCTTTTATGACAGCTTTAGTGTGTAGCCAAATAAGGTAGGTCAGGTTATGGAGTACTCCAAAACTCATCACTTCATTTATCTGTATAAATAGATCAAAACCAATATGAGCCACACATGGACTAGTATACCACCAGGCCCAACACAATATCCTTCTCTAGCATTTACTGGGTTGGCAATGGGCTGGCTCCCAAGTGAAACTTGGTGTGCCTGAGTCTTCACCAGAACCCAGTGCATGCTTTTACTGAATCACCTTATTAAGTAACCAAGGATCATACACAACTTACAAGTTGACTTATACATATAGGATGACAACTCCGTGTGACAAGGAAGAGGAGGCACGCAGGCTCAGCGCCGCCCCCGGCGCTAAGCCTGCGTGCCCCCTCTTCCTTGTCACCACCCCTGCTGCGACAAGCCCCTGCCCCTGCGGGTTTACCTAAAAAAGAAAAAAAAAGGATCCCAAAAATTGCCTACACCTACCACACCCACCTACTCTCTTCCTTCACCACACACACTTCGCCTTCGAACACTACACCCTTACACCCACGCCCATGCGCTCCCCTCACACACCGACTGTTCCGATGCTCCTGCGCCACCTCTGCAACTCCACCACCACCAGCTCCGACGCCCCTACGCCGCACTACGCCCTCTACCACCTTCCCCCTTCCAACCTTAACCCCGCAACCTCTCCTACCTCTCTCACAATCTCCACCCTCCACTTTGAGCATCTCCAACGACATCTCCACCAGCAAAAAGCCACCGGAGCACCCCCAAGAGCCACCACCTACGTAGCTGTCTAAAATCGCCCTCTGCACTTCTTCCGCCCTTGCGCCTGCAAGCTGCGGCAACTACGCCTCACCGCCCCTGCGTACCTTCAGCCGCCCCTGCGGAAAACACAACAGAAGGTTCGTTTTCTTTCTCTATTTTTGAGAGTTGCTAATCCTTTTGCTTAATCATCTACAAGAATGGAACCTCAAAGGCAGCACAAAATGTCGGAGGGTGAAAGACTCGTTATAGGTGTTAGCATGAAATATTGTGATATTCTAAGCACGTTTTCTAAATGTATTTGATTCATATTGATAGTCTTTGATTGAACATTGTTGCATTTGTGAGCTAGTTTGCCTATATTGTCGATATGGATGTCTACACTAGTTTTATGTTGATTATAGATGATTGAGAGCCATTTCCGATCGGAATCGAGCAAAGATGAGTTGATTGAGTATGTCCATGGATTGAGGGCATTCTTAGGAGTAAAATGGATGTCAACTTCAGGAATGCACGAGGCTAGGGAAGAATCACGTTCTTGCCCTAAACCACGCTCTAAAATACGGCCGTACTAAGATCCACGTTCAGTTCCACGGCCGTGGAACCCTGCAAGAGAAGCGTGGTTCATTCCAGAAGCTTTGACGGTCGTGGAATCCATGGTTCAAACCGTGTTGATTTCCACGCTCTAAATTACGGTCGTGGAACCTTCCACGACCGTGATCTTGGCGATTCTTTTCGCCACATTTTAAGCCACGATCTTTCAGAAGATTGGGCCGGGCCGATATTTTATCTTGCCCTATAAAAAGACAGACGGAGGGAGATTCCGTCATCCTCGCTTACACCCCCGCTTACGTGCTTGCTTGCATCATCGCTTAGAGACTTTCGCCTACGCCGCGACTTGGAGATTTCTGCGATTCTTGCAAAAGACATAATCTGCGCTCATCTTTGGAGTTGCCCTAATCTCGCACATTTGGTGGAGATTGCTGTGGAGACTTCCGGATTGACGGAAGATCAAAGATTCGGAAGATCGTTCGCAAGAAGATTCCTCTTCTTGTTTAGGTTTGATTTAGAAGACGGATTGACATCCCGTTCTTCCTTCTTATCTACGATTGTGTTTGTTGTTCTATTCCGAATCTTATGACAATATTTGTTCTTGATTGTGACATTGAGATTGGTTTGAAGTTTATTGAAGGTTTTCGGAAGTTTTCATCTTTCAATCTTTTAATTCTTGAATTTAATATCAATATGACTGTTATTGGCTAAAAACCCTTAACAATTCTAAGGTGAAGGGTTGATAGTTGTGGCTTAGATGATGATAGATCGATCGTAAACGGATTAGACCCTGAGAGTTAGAGAGAATCGTCGACGAACCCTAAATCACGGTTTGTTCTTGAGTTCCACGACCGTGGAATCTCAAGATCCACCCGTAATTTCCCTTAAGTTTACGAACTTGCTTTTACTTTAATCCAAAGTTAAAGATTAGCTTTAACTTAGTCTTAGCTTGCCTTTTCTAGGTGGTAGTGAAGCCTCAACATCCTCTACCTCGATTGTGAGTGTCACAACCTTAATCGGTTTAGTTAGTCTCGATCCTTGGATTGTAAGTTTGGGTATTTGACATTAATTCTTACCTTTAGAACCTTTCTATATTGAAGCCTCAACAACCTGTATAGAGAGTGTCTTGTAGGTGAGTCATATAAGGTTTTTGGAACTTCACCGTACGATTACCTTACATTAGTATACTTTTGCATATCTCAACTCTGTCTTTATATCATTAAGTATATCTTGAATCGATTGCCACAGCTGGATACTTGGATCTTTAGGATTGTTGTTTTCCAAATATTTGCAAAACCTCTCATATTTACTCGCTTGATAATCTACAATTGAATTTGTTCCCACCCAAATCCCTGTGTTCGATACTCTGGAATTCTTGCTTAACTATATCGATCCGTACACTGCGGGTTCGCTTGCTTGATTCTAGTTTTATAATTAAAGCTTATTTGCACACACGTTTAGGGGCGAACAAGTTTTTGGCGCCGTTGCCGGGGATTTGGTTTCGGCCGAATTCGGTTACCGGTTGTCAAGCTTGGGAGCTTGCTCTCGTTATTTGATATTACTTTGAGTGCATGCGCAGGTCTAGGAACACCAAAGATCTCTTACCTCTTGATCAAGAGCTAGAGACAACTCTAAGACAAAAGCGCAAGGAAAAGAAGATGGCTGAAGAACAAGAACGTGATCTTCAAGCGGAGTTGGCGGAGAAAGAAGCTCAACTCCAATGGAATGAGAACATCCGCCGGGATGAAATGGATCGTCATCAATCATAAGTTAACGATCTAAAAGATATGATGTTCCAAATGAGGATAGAGCTAAGCGACCTTAAGAATAAGGGAAGCAAGAAATCCTCAAGAAGGGCATCAAGATCTAGAAGAAGAAGTCATTCATCCGCTAATGATAGTGACTCTTCCATGCCACCTCTAGAAGAAATTGATCCCACGATCAATGTAAATCCTTTCCATCCACGGGGAGCTACTAATCGCCGCATTCCACCTAGGAATGCAAGGATCGAACGTGTGGATGATGAGCCAAGAACTCTTGGCCAAAGGATGGATCCAACACAACAACCACGCCGCTTGGGTGTGAATTTTGATGCTGAAGATGTACAAGGGTTTAGCTTCAACCCTCAAGTTATTACTCTTGTTCGCCAAAACCAATTTGGCGGAACAAGTGGTGAATCTCCACACCAACACTTGCAAAACTTTGAGTGTATGATGGAGACAATGAGACCGAAGAATGCTACTACCAACAACTATAAGCTCAAGCCTTTCTTCTTCTCTCTGAAAGGGAAAGCGTTGTCTTGGTACCAAGCTCTTCCTAGTGGGAAACTAGACACGTGGGAAGACCTTTCCGCGGAGTTCCTCACCAAATTCTTTCCGCCATCCAAAACAGCGGAACTTAGAGGTAAGATTAATGCATTTTCCATGAGATCTAACGAAAGTTTGTTTCAATCTTGGGAAAGGTTTCAGGATTTGCTCTTGGATTGCCCTCATCATGGCATATCCAAACTTGCCTTGCTGGAGATTTACTATAAGGGGCTGGATGCGGGAACGCAATTCAACCTCCAATCCCTCTCATGTGGAACGTTCATGGACATGAGAGAAGATGACGCTTGGGACTTCATTGAGAAGCACGCAAGGGTCATAGAGAAGTATTCCCACCGAAAAGTGGAGGGAAATCGTGTGGAGCAAGGAGCGAAGCTCACACATGAAACTCAAAATCAGATTTTCTCCCTCAACAATGAGATTAAAGAGTTGAAGGAGGCTATCAAGACCAACTTCCCAAAACAACAAGGAAAGGATGTTGGCTATTTGGGCAACAAAAATGGCGGTGATAACACAAACCGCAACAACAACAACAATAACCGGAACAATAACCGGAAAAATTGGAATGGAAACAACAACAACCGGAACAACAATTGGAACAACAATAGGGGTTCCAACAACAACAATTGGCGCTCCAATCAACAAAATTCCGGTAACTCTTATCCTTCCAATTCTAATTCACTAACTCCACCCTCCTCTTCCTCTACTCCTTTGAAAAGCCAGGGGCAATCATCTAATGGAGGAAACACCTCGGGGAAGGAGAAGCCCGATCCCATGTTGGAAACGATCTTGGGAAAGCTACAAGGGTTGGAGAACCGCATCATTAAGGTTGATGATCAAATCTCTAAGGTTGATAAAGCTCAAAAGGTTTTAGAAAACCAAATGTTCAACCATGCGGAGGAAGTTCCTAGGAATCAAGGGAAGCTTCCAGGAAAGACGGAGGACAACCCTAAGGGAAGGGTTATGGCAATCACAACTAGGAGCGGAGTGACTACCACCGATCCGCAGCCTAAATTTGTTGAAGTCTCCGTAGAAAAGGACAAGGAAAAATAGAAGGGGAAGGAGAAGGGAGATGCCTACATCCCTCCTCCGGCTTACAAACCCCCCTACCATTCCCTCAATCTAGAGCGAGAGCGCGCCTAGATAAACAATTTGGTAAGTTCATAGAACTCATGAGCAAGCTGCATATTAATATACCCTTTATTGATGCTATTGTAGGTATGCCGGCTTATGGCAAGTTCTTGAAGGAGCTTCTCTCTAACAAGAGGAAGCTAGAAGATTTCGGTGAGGTTAAGATGAGTTCGGATTCTTCGGATCTCATCAAGACCATGAAGGAGAAAATGCCCCCAAAGTTGAAGGATCCGGGGTCATTTTGCATTCCCATAGGAGTGGGAGACGTCACATACGATGCGTTATGTGACTTAGGAGCAAGTGTGAGCATCATACCACTTGCATTGTGCAGGAAGATCGGTTTAGGTGACCCTAAACCGGTGAAGATGACGTTGTACATGGCGGATCGATCCATCACTCGCCCCGTCGGTATTGTAGAAGACGTCCCGGTCAAGCTAGGTAAATTCTTTGTTCCCATTGATTTTGTCGTGCTTGATATTCCTGCAGATAGCCCGGTCCCGATCATACTCGGAAGACCGTTTCTTGCAACTTCCGGCTGCATAGTCGATTGCAAGAATGGGAGACTCGCTTTTGATATAGGAGAAGAGAAAGTAGAGTTTGTTCTTTCCACTCTAGTGAAGGAGCCAATCTTTGATGAGGATATTTTCGATATCCAAGATGAAGAAGGTTTGTCTAGGGAGGAGGTAAGTGCGATTCTCTTTAACGATCCTTTACAAAAAGTTATCACTATGAGTCTAACAAATGTAGGGGAAGAAGAAGAGTGCAATGAGGCAATTGAAGCCTTAGAAGCACAAGAAGAGATGCATGAAGTGGAGTTTGAAAAACTCCACGATGAGGCAGAAAACGTGAGAATCCACGGCCACACACTATATTCCACGGCCGTGGATTTCACGACCAAATCCGTGTCCCACTCCAGAGAGTTATACGGTCGTGGATAAGACTTGACAACCGTATTTCCTTTCCACGCCCTAAACCACGGCCGTGGAGGACATGAGGAACCCGTAATTCTGGCCGTGGAAAGGGGTGATCGAGACACTTCTTCAACCTTTTCTGATTCTTCTCCTACACACTCAACACCCTTAGAGGCTTCTAAGGAAACATCGGATGCTCCTCAAGGATCGTTGAAAGCTCCGAAAGCGATGAAACTAAAACCACTTCCTACTCATCTAAGGTACGCTTTTCTAGGACCTAACTCTACCTTTCCGGTTATTGTTAGTTCCGATTTAAGCATAGATGAACATAATCAGCTCATGTTTGTCCTTAAGAAACATAGGAAAGCTTTAGGCTATACTATTGAGGACTTAGTAGGAATTAAACCCTCCCTATGCATGCATAAGATACTAATGGAGGAAAATTTTAGAACTTCAAGACAACCTCAAAGGCGGTTGAATCCGACCATGAAGGAGGTTGTCAAGAAGGAAATTCTTAAACTTCTTGATGCAGGTATCATCTACCCTATCTCCAATAGTAAGTGGGTGAGTCCAGTTCAAGTAGTTCCGAAGAAGGGAGGAATAACGGTCATCACCAACAAGAACAACGAACTCATTCCTACCCGAACCGTAACAGGATGGCGGATGTGCATCGACTACCGCAAGCTCAACAATGCAACGAGGAAGGATCACTTCCCGTTGCCATTCATTGATCAAATGCTTGAAAGGTTAGCACAACATTCACATTTTTGCTACCTTGACGGTTATAGTGGTTTCTTTCAGATCCCGATACACCCGGACGATCAGGAGAAGACCACATTCACGTGCCCATGGGGTACGTTTGCCTATAGGAGAATGCCGTTTGGGCTTTGCAATGCCCCAACCACCTTTCAACGGTGCATGATGGCCATCTTCTCCGAATACATAGAGGAAATCATGGAAGTCTTCATGGATGACTTCTCCGTATACGGTTCCTCTGTTAACGATTGCCTTTCTAACCTTTCTCTTGTTTTGCAAAGGTGTGAAGACACTAACCTAGTTCTTAATTGGGAGAAGTGTCAGTTTATGGTTAAGGAAGGAATCGTATTAGGTCACTTAGTCTCTAATAGAGGGATAGAAGTAGATAAAGCTAAAATAGAGACCATAGAGAAGCTTCCTCCCCCAACTTCGGTGAAAGGGATAAGAAGTTTCCTAGGACATGCTGCATTTTATAGACGTTTCATTAAAGACTTCTCTAAGATATCAAAACCGCTCACTAATCTATTGATGAAGGATGCAGTTTTTGAGTTTTCGCAGGAATGCTTGGATGCGTTTAACACAATTCGGCAAGCTCTAATTTCAGCACCTATTATCCAAACTCCAGATTGGACTCTTCCCTTTGAGGTTATGTGCGATGCTAGTGACGTAGCTATAGGAGCTGTTCTTGGACAACGAAAGGAAGGGCGAACCCATACCATATACTATGCTAGCAAGACGCTAGATGAAGCGCAGCTCAACTACGCCACTACCGAGAAAGAGTTTTTAGCCATTGTCTATGCTATTGACACGTTTCGCTCTTATCTTGTAGGTGCAAAGGTGATTGTCTACACGGATCATGCTGCGATCCGGTACCTCCTTGCGAAGAAAGATGCGAAGCCAAGGCTAATTAGATGGATTCTTCTCCTACAAGAATTCGATCTTGAGATCCGCGACAAGAAAGGTTCAGAAAATTCTGTTGCGGATCATTTGAGTCGCCTAACACATCTAGAGGACGACCACTTACCCATCGATGACTCCTTCCCGGACGAACACCTACACATTATTGAGGAGTGCATCGATGTGATCTCCAAAGGTAACGAACCATGGTTTGCTGATTTTGTTAACTATTTGGTTTGTCAGGAGATACCACCCGGACTATCCTACGCACAAAGGAAGAAGTTCTTTAAGGACGTCCGGGAATACTTTTTGAACGAGCCTCTCCTCTTTAAGAGAGGTCCGGATGGCATCATTCGGAGATGTGTGCCGGAAGATGAGATGCAAAGTGTCATCCGCCATTGTCATTCACTACCTTGTGGAGGACACGCTAGTTCGAACATGACTAGCGCAAAGGTATTGCAATCTGGATTCTTTTGGCCTACTTTGTTTAGAGATGTGCAATCCTTTGTTTCTTGCTGCGATGCTTGTCAAAGAACAGACAATATCTCTAGGAGGAATGAGATGCCCCTCAACAACATCCAAGAGGTGGATATTTTCGACGTTTGGGGAGTAGACTTCATGGGACCATTCCCATCCTCTTGTGGAAACCAATACATACTATTGGCGGTAGATTACGTTTCTAGATGGGTGGAAGCAATTGCCTCTCCTACCAATGATGCCATGGTGGTGGTCAAGTTCTTCAACAAGACCATTTTCCCGCGATTTGGGACGCCAAGGACTATCATTAGTGACGGAGGTTCTCACTTCATTGCCCGGCGCTTTGAAGCTCTTCTAGCTAAGTATGGAGTTACTCACAAGGTCGCCACCCCTTATCATCCACAAACAAGTGGACAAGTTGAGATCTCAAATAGGGAGATCAAAGGAATCTTAGAGAAGACGGTTTCAAGGACTAGGAAGGATTGGTCCTTGAAGCTTGACGACGCATTGTGGGCGTACCGGACTGCGTACAAGACACCCATAGGAACCACACCATACAACCTTGTGTATGGGAAGTCTTGTCACTTGCCGGTGGAGTTGGAGCACAAGGCGTTTTGGGCTATCAAGTGGTTGAATTTCAGCATGAAGGAAGCGGGAGAGAAGCGTCTCCTAGACCTTAATGAGTTGGACGAACTCCGCTTGAATGCTTATGAAAACGCTAAGATTTATAAGGAGAGAGCAAAGCGCTAGCATGATAAGCATATCATTCCAAAGGACTTCAAAGAAGGAGATCAAGTTCTCCTCTTCAATTCAAGGCTTCGTCTCTTTCCAGGTAAGCTTAAATCTCGTTGGACCGGACCTTTTCTAATTAAGCGTATTTTCCCCCATGGTGCAGTTGAAGTATGGGGTGAAACGAGCGGAAGCTTTAAGGTGAACGGCCAACGACTCAAGAAGTATACGCCGGAACTCCAAACTGAAGAGTTCGCGCCTACCGCACTCGAATAAGTGCGAGATTGGTCTAGCTACGGACCTTAAACAAACCGCTTCTTGGGAGGCAACCCAAGGTATTGCATTTTTGTTTTTGTTTTCGATTCATAGTTTAGCTTAGTTTAGACGTTTTTGCTTCGTTTCGCCTTCGATTCCTTCCGGTATGTTCGTGTTTTTGGATGTAGGAATGATGGAAAAGGAAAAGGGAAGAGTGATGTTGAAGAAAAGTGACTAAATTTGGACTTTGGAGCTTTACAGAGAGTTCCACGGCCTAAACCACGGTCGTGACAACTACAGTAACCGTAATTTCCAAAAGCCTTTGAAAAATCACCAAAACCACGGTTCCGTACAAAACCACGGCCGTGGAACACCCCGACAGACCGTGATTTTCAAAATTTTGCCTGTGACTATATAAACCACGTTCTTCATCAAAACACTCCACAAAATCCCCCTTCCACGACCTAAACGCCGAAATCCACGACCCTCTCTCAAATCCCCGTTTCTTAATCGTTTTTAACGATTCTTCTTCCCAAACTGAAGCAAATCCGACCACCAACAAGATCCAAGCGACGAATCGAGCGGAAATTCGCCAAGGAACGTGCAATTCGGATTTTTAAATCCGAAAAATAGGTTTTTCCACTCTTCTTGATCTTTGTCGTTTTGGTTCGTTTTTGTTAGAGATTTTAGGAAGAACTGATTGAGATTGGAAGGAATTAGACTAGGGCTGATTGATTGTTGAGATTGAGTGCTGAATCTTGAGATTTGCGAAAAACTGAGAAAAACCACGGTTCCTGGAAGAACCACGGCCGTGGAACCTCTAGAACAGTCCGTAATTTTGAACAGAAAATGGACTTCGTGAGGAGAGTTTCAAGAAGGATTAAAGAGAAGAAAAATGATCAGAACAAGAAGAGGAAGGGTAATCCCTCTTCTTCCTCATCCTCTAGAGCACCACCACCCTCTTCCCCTTCACCTCCATCATCACCTTCATCACCCTCCCCTCCTAGCCCTAGAGTACCGACTATACATGAGGATCACCTCTACGCACTCGAGAGGATCAAGGAGAGGGCTGTGATTAGTTCGGGACTTTCTTCGGGTTTCATGAGACCTTTAACGGTCGATTTCCTAGTGGCGTTTACGCCAAGGACTTTTGGGAGGAGGTAGCGATGATTTACGCCAACGAGGACCGTTGGCAACCTGCTGATACCAAGGCTAGATTGATGTACCATCTAGCCTTGAAGATTGCTCACCGCGTTCTTGTTAGCATGAAATATTGTGATATTTTAGGCACGTTTTCTAAACGTATTTGATTCATATTGATAGTCTTTGATTGATCTTGGTGCATATGTGAGCTGGTATCACCTATATTGTCGATATGGATGTCTACACTAGTTCTATGTTGATTATAGGTGATTCGGAGCTATTTCCGAACGGAATCGAGCAAAGGAGAGTTGAGTTGATATGTCCATAGATTGAGGACATTCTTTGGAAGCAATTTGGAGTCTTAGCTTGAGGAATGCACGAGTTTAGGGAAGAATCACGTTCTTACCCTAAATTACGCCCTAAAATACGGCCGTATCACAACCACGTTCAGAATTACGGCCGTGGATTTGGAGTCAGAAATTCATGTTCATTCCAGGGGATTACACGGCCGTGGAACATATGTTGCAAACCGTAATTGTTTCCACACCCTAAATTACAGTCGTGGAACACTTCCACGACCGTGATCTTGGCGAATCTTTTCGCCACACTTTGAAGCCACGATCTTTTAAAGATTGGGCTGGGCCGACACTTTGCCCTACATTATAAAAAGACGGAAGAAAGGAGATTCCGTCATCCTCGCTTACGCCTGCTTACAATCGTCGCACATCGGCGCTTACACCCCCGTTTACCCTCATTCATCACCGCTTAGACGAAGACTCTTCGCTTAGTTTTGCGGGGAAGCAATTGACATCTCTTGGAGAGATCGAAGTTCGTGTTTGGAATTCTCTAATCTCACACTTTGGGTGGAGATTGCTGTTGAGATCTCCGGATTTGCGGAAGATCGAAGTTCTTGGAAGATTTTGCAAGAAGATCTCTCTTCTTGATTAGGTTTGATTTGGGAAACGGATTGACATCCCGTTTTCTCTTCTTTCCTAAGGTGGTGATTGTTTGTTATACTTTGAATCTTTTGACATTACTTGTTCTCTTTGTGACTTTGAGATTGAATTGAAGATTATTGAAAGTTCTTGAAAGTTTTCATCTTTCTATCTTTTAATTCTTGAATTGATATCAACATGACTGTTATTGGCTAAAAACCCTTAACAATTCTAAGGTGAAGGGTTGATAGTTGTGGCTTAGATGATGATAGATCGATCGCAAACAGATTAGACCCTGAGAGTTGGAGAAATATCGCCGACAACCCCAAATTACGGGCTGTTCTTGAGTCCACGGTCGTGGAACCTCAAGAACTAACCGTGATTTCCCTTAAGTCTACGAACCTGCTTTTACTTCAATCTAAAGTTAAAGATTGGCTTTAGCTTAGTTTAGACTTGTCTTTTCTAGGTGGTAGTGAGCCTCAACAACCTCTACCTCGATTGTGAGCCTCAACAACCTCAATCGGTTAAGTTAGTCTTGATCTTTGGGTTACAAGTTTGGGTATTTGACATTAATTCTTGCCTTTAGAATCTTTCTATATTGAGCCTCAACAACCTGTATAGAGAGTGCCTTGCAGGTGGGTTACACAAGGTTTTTGGAACTTCACCGTACGATTACCTTACATTAGTATACCTTTGCATATCTCAACTCTGTCTTACATCATTAAGTATATCTTGAATCGATTGCCACAGCTGGATACCTGGATCTTTAGGATTGTTGTTTTCCCAATATTTGCAAAGCTCTCATATTTACTTGCTTGATAACCTACAATCGAGTTCGTTCCCACCCAAATCCCTGTGTTCGATACTCTGGAATTCTTGCTTAGCTACGTCGATCCGTACACTGCGGGTTCGCTGCTTGATTCTAGTTTTATAAATTTAAAGCTTATTTGCACACACCTCTAGGGGCGAACAAGTTTTTGGCGCCGTTGCCGGGGATTTGGTTTCAGCCGAATCCGGTAGCCGGTTGTCGAGCTTGGGAGCTTGCTCTCGTTGTTTGATTTTGCTTTGAGTGCATGCGCAGGTCTAGGAACACCGAAGATCTCTTACCTCTTGATCAAGAGCTAGAGAAAACCTTGAGGCAAAAGCGCAAGGAAAGGAAGATGGCTGAAGAAAACGAACGTAATCTTCAAACGGAGTTGGCGGAAAAAGAAGCTCAACTCCGATGGAATGAGACCGCCAAGATGAGATGGATCATCATCAATCTCAAGTTAACGGTCTACAAGACATGATCTTCCAGATGAGGGTAGAGATGAGCGACCTTAAGAATAAGGGAAGCAAGAAGTCCTCAAGAAGGAAATCAAGGTCTAGAAGAAAAAGTCACTCATCTGTTGATGATAGTGACTCTTCCATGCCACCATTAGAAGAGATTGATCCCACGATCAATATGAATCCTTTCCATCCACAAGGAGCTGCTAATCGCCGCATTCCACCTAGGAATGCGAGGATCGAACGTGTGGATAATGAGCCAAGAACTCTTGGCCAGCGGATGGATCCAACACAACAACCACGCCGCTTAGGTGTGAATTTTGATGCTGAAGATGTGCAAGGGTTTAGCTTTAACCCTCAAGTTATTACTCTTGTTCGCCAAAACCAATTTGGCGGGACAAGCGCTGAATCTCCACACCAACACTTGCAAAACTTTGAGTGTATGATGGAGACGATGAGACCAAAGAACGCTACTACCAACAGCTATAAGCTCAAGCCTTTCTTTTTCTCCTTGAAAGGGAAAGCGTTATCTTGGTACCAAGCTCTTCCTAATGGGAAACTAGACACGTGGGAAGACCTTTCCGCGGAGTTTCTCACCAAATTCTTTCCGCCTTCCAAAACGGCGGAACTTAGAGGTAAGATTAATGCTTTTTCTATGAGACCTAACGAAAGTTTGTTTCAATCATGGGAAAGGTTTCAGGATTTTCTCTTGGATTGCCCTCATCATGGCATATCCAAGCTTGCCTTGGTGGAGATTTACTACAAGGGGCTGGATGCGGGAACGCAATTCAACCTCCAATCCCTCTCATGTGGAACGTTCATGGACATGAGAGAAGATGACGCTTGGGACTTCATTGAGAAGCAAGCAAGAGTCATAGAGAAGTATTCCCACCGAAAATTGGAGGGAAATCGTGTGGAGCAAGGAGCGAAGCTCACACATGAAGCTCAAAATCAGATTTTCTCCCTCAACAATGAGATCAAAGAGTTGAAGGAGGCTATCAAGACCAACTTCCCAAAGCAACAAGGGAAGGATGTTGGTTATTTGGGCAACAATAATGGCGGCAACAACAATAACCGGGGTAACAACCGGATTAACAACTGGAATGGAAACAACAACAACCGGAACAATGATTGGAACAACAATAGGGGTTCCAACAACAACAATTGGCGCCCCAATCAACAAAATTCCGGTAACTCTTATCCTTCCAACTCAAATTCACTAACTCCACCCTCCTCTTCCTCTACTCCTTTGAAAAGCCAGGGGCAATCATCTAATGGAGGAAACAATACGGGAAAGGAGAAGCCCGATCCCATGTTGGAAACGATCTTGGGAAAGCTTCAAGGGTTGGAGAACCGCCTCATCAAGGTTGATGATCAAGTTTCTAAGGTTGACAAAGCTCAAAAAGTTTTGGAAAACCAAATATTCAACCATGCGGAGGAAGTTCCTAGAAATCAAGGGAAACTTCCAGGAAAGACGGAGGACAACCCTAAGGGAAGGGTAATGGCGATTACAACTAGGAGCGGAGTGACTACCACCGATCCGCAGCCTACGTTCGTTGAAGTCCCCGTAGAGAAGGACAAAGGAAAGGGGAAGGAGAAGGAAGATGTCCATGTTCCTCCTCCAGCTTACAAACCTCCCCTACCGTTCCCTCAATCTAGAGCGCGAGCGCGCCTAGATAAACAATTCGGTAAGTTCATAGAACTCATGAGTAAGTTGCATATTAATATACCTTTCATCGATGCTATTGTAGGTATGCCAGCTTATGGCAAGTTCTTGAAAGAGCTCCTTTCCAACAAGAGGAAGCTAGAAGATTTCGGAGAGGTCAAGATGAGTTCAGATTCTTCGGACCTCATCAAGACCATGAAGGAGAAAATGCCCCCAAAGTTGAAGGATCCGGGGTCGTTTTGCATTCCCATTGGAGTGGGAGATGTCACATACGACGCTTTATGTGACTTGGGAGCAAGTGTGAGCATCATACCACTTGCATTATGTAGGAAGATCGGTTTAGGCGATCCTAAACCGGTAAAGATGACGTTATACATGGCGGATCGATCCATCACTCGCCCCGTCGGTATTGTAGAAGACGTCCCGGTCAAGCTAGGTAAATTCTTTGTTCCCATTGATTTTGTCGTGCTTGACATTCCTGCAGATAGTCCGGTCCCGATTATACTCGGAAGACCGTTTCTTGCAACTTCCGGCTGCATGGTCGATTGCAAGAATGGAAGACTCGCTTTTGATATTGGAGAAGAGAAAGTAGAGTTCGTTCTTTCCACTCTAGTGAAGGAGCCAATCTTTGACGAGGATATCTACGATGTCCAAGACGAAGAAGGTTTATCTAGGGAGGAGGTAAGCGCGATTCTCTTTAACGATCCTTTACAAAAGGTTATCACTATGAGTCTAACCAATGTAGGAGAAGAAGAAGAGTGCAAAGAGGAAATTGAAGCCTTAGAAGCACAAGAAGAGATGTATGAATTGGAGTTTGAGAAACTCCACGATGAGGCTGAGAATGTAAGAATCCACGGTCATACCCTGTATTCCACGACCGTGGATTTCACAACCAAATTCGATCTCCATTCCAGGGGATTACACGGCCGTGGAACACATGAGGAGGCCGTAATTCTGACCTTGGAAGAGGGTAACCGGCAAACTTCTTCAACTTCTTCTAATTTTTCTCCAAACCACTCAACACCCTTAGAAACTTCTAAGGAAACGTCGGATACTCCTCAAGGATCATTGGAGGCTCCGAAAGTAATGGAACTCAAACCACTTCCTACTCATCTAAGGTACGCTTTTCTTGGATCTAATTCTACCTCTCCGGTTATCGTTAGCTCCGAATTAAGCATAGATGAACATGAACAGCTCATGATTGTCCTTAGGAAACATAGAAAAGCCATAGGCTATACTATTGAGGACTTAGTAGGAATTAAACCCTCCTTATGCATGCATAAGATACTAATGGAGGAGGACTTTAGAACTTCAAGACAACCTCAAAGGCGGTTGAATCCGACCATGAAGGAGGTTGTCAAGAAGGAAATTCTTAAACTTCTTGACGCAGGTATCATCTATCCTATCTCCGATAGCAAATGGGTGAGTACAGTTCAAGTAGTTCCGAAGAAGGGAGGAATGACGGTCATCACCAACAAGAACAACGAACTCATTCCTACCCGAACCGTGACTGGATGGCGGATGTGCATAGACTACCGCAAGCTCAACAACGCAACGCGGAAGGATCACTTTCCATTGCCATTCATCGATCAAATGCTTGAAAGGTTAGCACAACATTCACATTTTTGCTACCTTGACGGTTATAGTGGTTTCTTTCAGATTCCGATACATCCGGATGATCAAGAGAAGACCACATTCACGTGCCCTTGGGGTACGTTCGCCTATAGGAGAATGCCGTTCGGGCTTTGCAACGCCCCGGCCACCTTTCAACGGTGCATGATGGCCATCTTCTCCGAGTACGTAGAGGAAATCATGGAAGTCTTCATGGACGACTTTTCCGTATACGGTTCCTCTTTTAACGATTGCCTTTCTAACCTTTCTCTTGTTTTACAACGTTGTGAAGACACCAACCTAGTTCTTAATTGGGAGAAGTGTCAATTCATGGTTAAGGAAGGAATCGTATTAGGTCACTTAGTCTCTAGTAGAGGGATAGAAGTAGACAAGGCTAAGATAGAGACCATAGAGAAACTTCCTCCCCCGATTTCGGTGAAAGGGATAAGAAGTTTCCTAGGACATGCTGGGTTTTATAGACGTTTCATTAAGGACTTTTCTAAGATATCAAAACCTCTCACTAATCTATTGATGAAGGATGCGGTTTTTGAGTTTTCGCAGGAATGTTTGGATGCGTTTAACACCATTCGGCAAGCTCTAATTTCAGCACCTATTATCCAACTTCCAGATTGGACTCTCCCCTTCGAGATTATGTGCGATGCTAGTGACGTAGCTATTGGAGCTGTTCTTGGACAACGAAAGGAAGGACGAACCCATGCCATATACTACGCTAGCAAGACGCTAGACGAAGTTCAGCTCAACTACGCCACTACAGAAAAAGAATTTCTAGCCATTGTCTACGCTATTGACAAGTTTCGCTCTTATCTTGTAGGTGCAAAGGTGATTGTCTACACGGATCATGCTGCGATCCGGTACCTCCTTGCAAAGAAAGACGCGAAGCCAAGGCTAATTAGATGGATTCTTCTCCTACAAGAATTCGATCTTGAGATCTGCGACAAGAAAGGTTCAGAAAATTCTGTTGCGGATCATTTAAGTCGCCTCACACATCTAGAGGACGACCATCTACCCATTGATGACTCCTTTCCGGACGAACACCTACACATCATAGAGGAGTGCATCAACGAGATCTCCAAAGGTAACGAACCATGGTTTGCTGATTTTGTTAACTATTTGGTTTGCCAGGAGATACCGCCCGGACTATCCTACGCACAAAGGAAGAAGTTCTTTAAGGACGTCCGGGAATACTAATGGAACGAGCCTCTCCTCTTTAAGAGAGGTCCGGATGGCATCTTCCGGCGATGTGTGCCGGAAGATGAGATGCAAAGTGTCATCCGCCATTGTCATTCACTACCTTGTGGAGGACACGCTAGTTCGAACAAGACTAGCGCAAAGGTATTGCAATCTGGATTCTATTGGCCTACTTTATTTAGAGATGTGCAATCCTTTGTCTCTTGCTGCGATGCTTGTCAAAGAACAGGCAATATTTCTAGAAGGAATGAGATGCCCCTCAACAACATCCAAGAGGTAGAGATTTTCGACGTTTGGGGAGTCGATTTCATGGGACCATTCCCATCTTCTTGTGGAAATCAATACATACTATTGGCGGTAGACTACGTTTCTAGATGGGTGGAAGCAATTGCCTCTCCCACAAATGATGCCATGGTGGTGGTTAAGTTCTTCAACAAGACCATTTTTCCACGATTCGGGACGCCAAGGACGATCATTAGTGATGGAGGTTCTCACTTCATATCCCGTCGCTTTGAAGCTCTTCTAGCTAAGTATGGGGTTACTCACAAGATCGCTACCTCTTACCATCCACAAACGAGTGGACAAGTTGAGATCTCAAATAGGGAGATCAAGGGAATTCTAGAGAAGACGGTTTCAAGGACTAGGAAGGATTGGTCCTTGAGACTAGATGATGCATTATGGGCGTACCGGACTGCGTACAAGACTCCCATAGGAACCACACCATACAACCTTGTGTATGGGAAGTCTTGTCATTTACCGGTAGAGCTGGAGCACAAAGCGTTTTGGGCTATCAAGTGGCTGAATTTCGGCATGAAGGAAGCGGGAGAGAAGCGTCTCCTAGACATCAACAAGCTGGATGAACTCCGTTTGAACGCCTACGAAAACGCTAAGATCTACAAGGAAAGAGCAAAGCGTTGGCATGATAAGCATATCATTCCAAAGGACTTCAAAGAAGGAGATCAAGTTCTCCTCTTCAATTCAAGACTTCGCCTCTTTCCATGTAAGCTTAAATCTCATTGGAATGGAACTTTTCTAATTAAGCGTATTTTCCCCCATGGTGCAGTTGAAGTATGGGGTGAAGCTAGCGGAAGTTTTAAGGTGAACGGCCAACGACTCAAGAAGTATACGCCGGAACTCCAAGCTGAGGAGTTCGCGCCTACCGCACTCAAATAAGTGCGAGATTGGTCTAGCTACGGACCTTAAACAAAGCGCTTCTTGGGAGGCAACCCAAGGTATTGCATCTTCGTTTTTGTTTTCAATTCATAGACTAGTTTAGAATAGACGTTTTTGCTTTGTTTTGCCTCGATTTCTTCCGGTATGTTCGTGTTTTTGGTTGTAGGATCGATGGAAAAGGAGAAAGGGAAGATAATGTCGAAGAAAAGTGACGAAATTTGGACTTTGAAGCTTTACAGGAGGTTCCACGGTCTAAATTACGGTCGTCATAGCTACAGTGGCCGTAATTCTCAAAAGCCTTTGAAAAATCACTAAAACCACGGTTCCGTACACTTCCACGGCCGTGGAACACCCCGACAGACCGTGATTTTCAAAATTTTGCCTGCGAGTATATAAGCCACATTCTTCACAAAACTACCCACAAAATTACCCCTTTCCACGACCTAAACGCCGAAAATCCCACGACCTCCTCCAATTCTTCGTTTTCTAATCGTTTTCAACGATTCTTCATCCTAAACTGCAGCAAATCCAACCACGAACAAGATCCAAGCAACAAACCGAGCGGAAATCCATCAACAAACGCACATTTCGGATTTTTCAATCCGAAAAAGAGGTTATTCTTTCTTCTTGAAATTTCGCGGATTTGGTTCGTTTTTGCTATAGATTTTTAGGAAGAACTGACAAAGACTGGAAGGAATTAGATTAGGACTGCTTGTTGTGGTGATTGTTGGTGAATTTGCTGAGATTCACGAGATTCTGAGACGAATCACGGTCTCTGGGTAAACCACGGCCGTAGAACCTGAAGAACAGACCGTAATTTTGGTGAAAAATGGACTTTGTAAGGAGAGTGTCGGGAAGGATAAAAGAGAAAAAGGGAGAGGAAAATAAGAAAAGAAAGGGCAATCCCTCCACCTCTAGGGCACCACCACCCTCATCTCCCTCACTACCATCCTCACCTTCACCTCCATCTTCACCTCCTCACCCTAGCATCCCAACCATACATGAGAACCACCTTGTTGCACTAGACCGGATCAAGGAGAGGACATTGATAGGTCCTAGGTATTTGTTGTTGGAGGATCTACATCCTCTCAACATTGTTGATGATCTTACATGGCTCTTGGATAGAGCCGGATTGCTTGTCTTCACGAACATTCGTGAAGACGCCTATGAGGAGATCACCCGAGAGGTTGTGACGTCTTTCGAGCACATCCACGTTGATAGAACCGTCTCCTTCCGTCTCATGGAACGAGACTATCATTTGAGTATTGTTGAGTTTGGGACCATTTTCGGGTTCCATGAGACCTACAATGGTCGATTCCCTAGTGGTGTCTACCCTAAGGACTTTTGGGAGGAAGTTGCGATGATATACGCCGACGAGGACCGTTGGCAACCCGCCGATACCAAGGCTAGATTGATGTACCATCTAGCCTTGAAGATAGCTCACCGCGTTCTTTCGGAGTGTCTCTTTCCTAGGACGGAGACGCCCCAAAAGATCAAGACGGATGAGCTATTCCTGCTCTATAGTATGCTATATGGTCGCCGTGCAGATTGTGCCACTCTTTTGGCGGCTACGATGAGTAAACTCAAGAACAAGAAGAAGGGGAACATTGGATATGGTGGGATAGTGACCCACATTGCTAGGACGTTTGGTGTAGATTTCTCCGCTTGCACCCGTATACCGGCGGTTCCCTTAGGGCTACATGCATTTATGGTTAGGGGACTCATCTTCCCCACACATAGAGGTCCGCCTTATGCGGGCATGCCTTGGGAGACTAGGACGGGTAGGGGGATTGAGTGGCTGCCGGAGTATTCCATTGTGGCGGGACGCCACAATTGGAAGGAGACGTTCACTGCGATGCATGCGAACAGGCTAGTAGCTCCCCCTTACGTTCCACCACCGGTTGTGGAGGAGGAGGACATGGGAGATCAGTACGAGAGTGATAGAGGAGCGGAGCAGGAGTTTGGCACGTTTCCGGACCAGCCGGAGGCGGCCCCAGATGTACCTAGACGCTCTCCACGTCCAGCTAGAGCCTCAGGCTCGTCATCTCGCCGCGCTAGCGTGAGTGAGAGGCCCACGTGGATGACTACACCTCCCACTTGGTATGGCGTTCCCCCTCCTTGGTCCACGGAGCAGCCAGCAGCACCACCACCAGCACCAGCACCAGCCGATGCCCCCGCATGGTATGATCACGCCCCGGGATGGTATGAGAGGATGCCGGATTGGGCTACCGGACTTTCAGAGAGAGTTGGAGCGTTGGAGATCCGGGCCGACGCTAGAGACGGACGCCTCGACGACCTCGACCACATGATGAGGGACGTCTACCGCCAGCAGTTTGGGCGGCCATACGACTCCAGCTTCTCTCCATTCCCACCTCCGCCGGCGCCGCAGTGATTGATGCATGATCGTTGTTTTAGACATTCCCGCCACCACTTGTGAGTTTCTTTTTTTTTCTTTTCTTTCTTTTGTTCTTTCTTTTGAACATTAGGGACAATGTTTGTCCTAAGTATGGGGTGGGATGTACTAAAAGTTTGTAATAACTCTACTCTCTATGTCCGCTTTCATTCGAGACTATCGTTGCATCTTCATTATGTGTTACACGTTTCCTTATTGCATTGCATGAAAAATGACTTGAAAAACCCATAAAAATTGAAAAATTTTGAAAATTTTGTGCTTCTAATGAATTGAGATGAATTTTGTGCTTCTAATGAATTGAGATGATTTCCATGATAATCACTACTTGTGAATTGAGTTTGATGACAATTGCATGCTTAAAAGGATTGTGAATTGAAAAGGATTTGAATGAATAAATTTTACCTCTTTTGCAAGTTTTATAATGTGAAAATGTTACCTAAATCATGCTAGGAAATTGAAGTTAAAATCACATTATAAGTTCCTATACTTCTTGTTGAAATGATTAAGGCAATTCGATACTTTCTTTCTTCTTTCTTTGATCATCTAACTCCTCATTGAAATATTAGCCTCCTTTACCTATCCGGGAAATTGGAAGAAGTGAATGAGAAAAAGGCATGTTTGATGTGGGAGGGCCATGAGAGCAATTATTTGCAATCAATTGAATAGAAAGAAATTGTAGGTTTGGGGAAGTCGATCATGACGATGAGTAACTCGGCACCATTCACATAGCCGGGTGTTTGTGTCTTGCCAAAGTCGAATTGAGCAATATTCCTAGCGGATTATGGTATGTGCGCTAAGGGTTTGAGGCATCTCTTGCAAATTTGAGAAACGCCGATCTCTTAGGCTTCGGTTTTTGTGCACCTTTGTCCGTAACTCCAAAAGTAAAGTCGAAAAATGAAAGGAAGAGAGCGAAGCTCTAAGTTGAAGTGTTGCGGGAACCGCATAAGAAGAAGAAGGTAGTTGTCCACTTTCCCGGATTTATGCACCACTTTCCCTTAAAGTTTTCCCTTCCCTTCCATATTCTAGACCTTTTCTTTGAAAGTCCTTAAGATCAAAAGAATGTTATATGACTTGGTGATCTAAATTGAAGTTTCTTGTGGTTGATTTTGGTAATGTTTGAAGGTTATAATGCTTGTTTAGAAGTTAAGTTGGTTCTTGAATTTTCTTTGCCTTTTACTCTTTGATTAAGTGTGTGAAAGTTTGAAAAACAATTGAGGCAAGGTTTGAGAATGATCTATTCTTTAGAAGTCACATTCATCCAAAAGAAGGTACACATATTTCATCCTAACTCTTGTTTAAAGCTTTTTAAAAGACCTTGCTTAGGGACAAGCAAGTGTTAAGTATGGGGTATGCAAATAAGCAGGGCAAAGTGTCGGCCCGGCCCAATCTTTAAAAGATCGTGGCTTCAAAGTGTGGCAAAAAGATTCGCCAAGATCACGGTCGTGGAAATGTTCCACGACCGTAATTTAGGGCGTGGAAACAATTACGGTTTGCAACATATGTTCCACGGCCGTGTAATCCCCTGGAATGAACATGAATTTCTGACTCCAAATCCACGGCCGTAATTCTGAATGTGGTTTGTGATACGGCCGTATTTTAGGGCGTAATTTAGGGTAAGAACGTGATTCTTCCCTAAACTCGTGCATTCCTCAAGCTAAGACTCCAAATTGCTTCCAAAGAATGTCCTCAATCTATGGACATATCAACTCAACTCTCCTTTGCTCGATTCCGTTCGGAAATAGCTCCAAATCACCTATAATCAACATAGAACTAGTGTAGACATCCATATCGACAATATAGGTAATACTAGCTCACATATGCACCAAGATCAATCAAAGACTATCAATATGAATCAAATACGTTTAGAAAACGTGCCTAAAATATCACAATATTTCATGCTAACAGTTCTTTCGGAGTGTCTCTTTCCTAGGACGGAGACGCCCCAAAAGATCAAGACGGATGAGCTCTTTTTGCTGTATTCCATGCTGTACGGGCGCCGAGCTGACTGTGCCACCCTCTTGGCTGCTACTATGAGCAAGCTCAAGAATAAGAAGAAGGGCAACATTGGATATGGTGGGATAGTTACCCACCTTGCTAGGAGCTTGGGTGTTGACTTTTCTGCGTGTACCCGTATACCGGCCGTTCCCTTAGGACTCCATGCCTTCATGACTAGGGGTCTCATCTTCCCCACACATAGAGGTCCGCCTTATGCGGCCATGCCTTGGGAGAGCAGGACGGGTAGGGGTATAGAGTGGCTACCGGAGTACTCCATTATGGCAGGACGTCATAATTGGAAGGAGACGTTCGCTGCTATGCATGCGAACAGGATTGCAGCTTCCCCATATGTCCCACCACCAGTTGTTGAGGAGGAGGAGATGGGAGATCAGTTTGAGGGTGGAGGAGGAGCAGAGCAGGACTTTGGCACGTTTCCGGACCAGCCGGATGCGGCCCCCGATGTCCCTAGACGTTCTCCACGTCCAGCTAGAACTTCAGGCTTGTCTTCTCGCCGCGCTAGCGTGAGTGAGAGACCTACATGGATGACCACACCTCCTGCATGGTATGGAGTTCCACCTCCTTGGTCCACAGAGCAGTCAGCAGCACCAGCACCAGCACCGTCCGACGCTCCAACATGGTACAACCAGGCTCCGGGATGGTATGAGCAGATGCCGGATTGGGCTACTGGTCTTTCGGAGAGAGTAGGAGCATTGGAGATCCGAGCCGATGCTAGAGATGGACGCTTGGACGACCTCGATCACATGATGAGGGATGTCTACCGCCAGCAGTTTGGGCGGTTTTATGATCCTAGCTTCTCTCCATTCCCGCCTCCACCAGCGCCGCAGTGATTGATTGCATGACCGACAGTTTTAGCCGCTCCACCGCCACTTTGTGAGTTTCTTTTTCTTTTCTTTCTTTTCTTTTTTTTCTTTTGAACATTAGGGACAATGTTCGTCCTAAGTATGGGGTGGGGTGTGACTAAAAGTTGTAATAACTCTTACTCACTATGTTTGCTTCTATTCGAGACTATCATTGCATGTTCATTATATTATTGCACGTTTCATTAGTGCATTGCATGAAAAAGAACTTGAAAAACCCATAAAAATTGAAAAATTTTGAAAATTTTGTGCTTCTAATGAATTGAGATGATTTCTATGATAATCGCTACTTGTGAATTGAGTTTGATGACAATTGCATGCCTAAACGATTAGTGAATTGAAAAGGATTTGAATGCGTTGATTATACCTCTTTTGCAAGTTTCATAATGTGATAAATGTTACCTAAATCATGTTGAGAATTTGAAGTTGAAATCACATTATAAGTTCCTATGCTTCTTGTTGAGATGATTAAGGCAATTCGATTTTTCTTTCTTCTTTCTTTGATCGTTTTAGCTCCTCATTGAAATATTGACCTCCTTTACCTATCCGGGAATTTGGAGAAGTGAGTGAAAAAAAAAGGCATGTTTGATGTGGGAGGGCCATGAAAGCAATTAATTGCAATCAAATGAATAGAAAGAAATTGTAGGTTTGGGGAAGTCAATCATGACGATGAGTAACTCGGCACCATTCACATAGCCGGGTGTTTGTGTCTTGCCAAAGTCGGATTGAGCGATATTCCTAGCGGATTATGGTATGTGCGCTAAGGGTTTGAGGCATCTCATGAAAATTGAGAAACGCCAATCTCCTAGGCTTCGGTTTTTGTGCACCTCTATCCATAGCTCCAAAAGTAAAGTCGAAAAATGAAAGGAAGAGAGTGAAGCTCTAAATTGAAGGTGTGCGGAAACCGCAAGAGGAAAAGAAAAGAATAGTTGTCCATTTTCCCGGATTCATGCACCACATTCCCTAAAAGTTTCCTTCCCTTTCCACATTCTAGACCTTTTTCTTTGAAAGTCCTTAAGATCTAAAGAATGTTATATGACTTGGTGATCTAAATTGAAGTTTCTTATGATTGATTTTGATAATGTTTGAAGGTTATGATGTTTGTGTGGAAGTTTAATTGATTCATGAACTTTCTTTACTCTTTACTCTTTGATTAAGTATATGAAAGTCTTATAAACGATTGAAGCAAGATTTGAGAATGATCTATTCTTTAGAAGGCACATTCATCCAAAAGAAGTATTGCTTTGAGAAGGTACACGTATTTCATCATAACTCTTGTTTTAAAAGCTTTTGAAAGACCTTGCTTAGGGACAAGCAAGTTGCAAGTATGGGGTTATTTGTTAGCATGAAATATTGTGATATTCTAAGCACGTTTTCTAAATGTATTTGATTCATATTGATAGTCTTTGATTGAACATTGTTGCATTTGTGAGCTAGTTTGCCTATATTGTCGATATGGATGTCTACACTAGCTTTATGTTGATTATAGGTGATTGAGAGCCATTTCCGATCGGAATCGAGCAAAGATGAGTTGATTGAGTATGTCCATGGATTGAGGGCATTCTTAGGAGCAAAATGGATGTCAACTTCAGGAATGCACGAGGCTAGGGAAGAATCACGTTCTTGCCCTAAACCACGCTCTAAAATACGGCCGTACTAAGATCCACGTTCAGTTCCACGGCCGTGGAACCCTGCAAGAGAAGCGTGGTTCATTCCAGAAGCTTTGACGGTCGTGGAATCCATGGTTCAAACCGTGTTGATTTCCACGCTCTAAATTACGGTCGTGGAACCTTCCACGACCGTGATCTTGGCGATTCTTTTCGCCACATTTTAAGCCACGATCTTTCAGAATATTGGGCCGGGCCGATATTTTATCTTGCCCTATAAAAAGACAGACGGAGGGAGATTCCGTCATCCTCGCTTACACCCCCGCTTACGTGCTTGCTTGCATCATCGCTTAGAGACTTTCGCCTACGCCGCGACTTGGAGATTTCTGCGATTCTTGCAAAAGACGTAATCTGCGCTCATCTTTGGAGTTGCCCTAATCTCGCACATTTGGTGGAGATTGCTGTGGAGACTTCCGGATTGACGGAAGATCAAAGATTCGGAAGATCGTTCGCAAGAAGATTCCACTTCTTGTTTAGGTTTGATTTAGAAGACGGATTGACATCCCGTTCTTCCTTCTTATCTACGATTGTGTTTGTTGTTCTATTCTGAATCTTATGACGATATTTGTTCTTGATTGTGACATTGAGATTGGTTTGAAGTTTATTGAAGGTTTTCGGAAGTTTTCATCTTTCAATCTTTTAATTCTTGAATTTAATATCAATATGACTATTGGCTAAAAACCCTTAACAATTCTAAGGTGAAGGGTTGATAGTTGTGGCTTAGATGATGATAGATCGTTCGTAAACGGATTAGACCCTGAGAGTTAGAGAGAATCGTCGACGAACCCTAAATCACGGTTTGTTCTTGAGTTCCACGACCGTGGAATCTCAAGATCCACCCGTAATTTCCCTTAAGTTTACGAACTTGCTTTTACTTTAATCCAAAGTTAAAGATTAGCTTTTACTTAGTCTTAGCTTGCCTTTTCTAGGTGGTAGTGAAGCCTCAACAACCTCTACCTCGATTGTGAGTGTCACAACCTTAATCGGTTTAGTTAGTCTCGATCCTTGGATTGTAAGTTTGGGTATTTGACATTAATTCTTACCTTTAGAACCTTTCTATATTGAAGCCTCAACAACCTGTATAGAGAGTGTCTTGTAGGTGAGTCATATAAGGTTTTTGGAACTTCACCGTACGATTACCTTACATTAGTATACTTTTGCATATCTCAACTCTGTCTTTATATCATTAAGTATATCTTGAATCGATTGCCACAGCTGGATACTTGGATCTTTAGGATTGTTGTTTTCCAAATATTTGCAAAACCTCTCATATTTACTCGCTTGATAATCTACAATTGAATTTGTTCCCACCCAAATCCCTGTGTTCGATACTCTGGAATTCTTGCTTAACTATATCGATCCGTACACTGCGGGTTCGCTTGCTTGATTCTAGTTTTATAATTAAAGCTTATTTGCACACACGTTTAGGTGCGAACAATAGGATCGTGCAAGATCGGGTTGTGTATGCAACTCGGTTTTTATACGTTCCTACATTAGAGAATCTAGGCATGATGGAGAGCATGCAGTTCTTTCTAGCCAATGCTGGGCTCGGAGAATTTCTGTAGAAGAGTGCTCCAACGTATCCCGAGCTCAGCTGGCAGTTTATAGCCACCTTCACCATGGAGAAGGAGGATCATGTGTGTGTTGGACTCACTTTCAAGTTCAATAAGACAAAATACACACTTGATTTCTACCAGCTACAGGAGGCCTTCGGGGTGACTCTCAACCCCTCGGAGAACTGGTGGGATCCAGTCCCGACTCCGGACTTGTGTGAGTTCTGGCAGGCAACTACCGGATCCGAGTTTCATGCAGAGGGTGAGTACTCCAACAAACTCACTCACCCTTGCTTGATGCTCCTCTCCAAGATCCTCATGAGTGTCTTCTGTGGACACAAAGAGGAGAACAAGGTCGCCCTCAAGGACTTCCCTCTGCTGTATTCTTGCCTTCCGATGAGCGAGAAGGTGATGGATTGGCCGTCCCTCTTCCTTACCACTTTGAAGCGGAATAGGAAGAACGAGCCGAGGGACATTGTTGGCAGTGGGGTGATCTCCTTGATCGCCTCACAAGTTATGGATCTTTCCGGCCTAGAGGATGGGTTGGAGGCGCCTCTCTACACGGTGGGGATGTTGAGGAGGTGCAAGCTCCTCAAGAGGGACGGTGACAACCTATTTTGGCTCTCCTTTCCCGACGGGAGCCACATCACCTACCTCCCACGGCCACTCCAACTTGGAGACAAGCTCTCCGAGCTTTACATTCCGGCAGATCCTTTCGTGCCGAGGCAGCCTCAGGTGGCCATTGTGGAGAGGCATACTGCGAGTTCTAGCCGGGATCATCATGAGGAGCACATGCCGGTCCCCGATGACGAGCAGATGCCTACTACAACACCGGATGAGGATCCGGCTCTTGCGAGCCTGTAGGCTTAGATGACGGCCCTGACCATCCAGCATCAGGCATGGCAGACCGAGTACCAGCGGACCATGCGTGAGTAGCAGTAGAGTTGGCAGACGAGCTTTGCCACCTCCATGACCTCCCACTTCGACCAGAAGCAGGATGCTTGGCAGGCGGCCCAGCAGCAACAGCTGGAGGCTCAGCAGTTGGCTTGGCAAGCCAGCTTTGATACCTCTTTTGGCCGTCGGATGGAGGCTCAGCAGACCCGCATCGATGACATCTACCGCCGGCAGGAGCACTTCTTCAGCCACTTCCCGTACCCACTGGAGGAGGGTCCGGATGGTCCAGCCGGACCATCCCACTAGTGGTATCATCATTTCTCCCTTTCCCACATTTATCTTGGCTTCATTTTCCACTTTGAGGACAAAGTGTGTGTTTCCTCCAAATGGTGTGTTAAAGCTTTAAAAATATAACCCTAAATGTATGCTTAAAACAAGGATGCGAACCCGCAGTGTACGGGTCAATCGTAGTAAAAGCAAGAATTCTGGGGTGTCGATCTCAGGGACTTAGGTGAAACACAAGCAAGTATAGGTTGTCAATATTACAACTAACCACAAAAGCAATTAAAGTAATCAAAGATGATAATATAGTCAATTAAGGAAATATGCAAATTCTAGGGATTAAAGCATCTAGTTGTGGTTCCAACTCAAGATCTCAAAATAAGCGGACAAAGCTGAGGTTTTGCAAAGGGAAGGTGTTACTAAAGTGGAATAGATCACCGGGTAAGTCTCACGACTCACTAACTCCAAACCTAAAGCTCCTATTACCGGGTAAGTCTCAAGGTACTAAGGAAAGGAATTATAGTCTCAAACCAACAAACCAACTAAGGGAATAGAATCAACCTTTACTGGGTAAGTCTCAGGCTAACTCACAAAGATGGGATGAAAGCACACTCAAACCCCAATAAAGGATAAACCTTTATTACCTACACTTATGATCTTGGGTAAACAAACAAAGGAATTACCGGGTAAGTCTCATCCTAGGCTTGCATTGAACCAGGAAAGGTGTAATAAGAATAGGATTTGGCAAACTCTAACACTTAACTCTCAGTTACGGATCAGAAAAGGTCACCTTGGTCAGTCAAGTTCCACCCCGGCCGAGATGTTCATCGACTGAACGAGATGTTCTAAAGTTAAGGATAAAGACTCGAGCTTTCAGGGTCCTACTGGGATTAAGATTATTCTATCATTGTTTTTCCCACAACTTTCAGCCAATCACCCTAGAATCACACACAGAAATTAGCCACTCATCATCATAAAAGCAATAATCAAATATATGGGAAGAGAATGAATATTTGAACACAAAAACCTTAAGAACAAGGCTTCAATAACTGAATCAAATAAACAAATCAGCGTTCCTTGGATCACAAATCCAACAAGACAAATCAACAAGAAGGGAATCTAAGAAAGTCTTACAAAACCCTTCACAAAAGCTATAATAAGCTATCAATCTTTCCTAGATTGATCTTCAATCTTCCTTCCTTCAAAACTCTAGAGAAAATCCCTTAATTGTTGGATGCTATCAGCCCTCCAAGCATGGTTGAACTTGTGGAAAATCCAACCCTTTATATAGGAGAATTATCTTTCAAAGATAAAATATCATAAAAAGATAATTTCCTATTAAAATATATCTTATCTCCTAAAATAAATCTTCTAAATATATGATCTTCCTTCCAGAAATCCAGCCCAAAAATATAAGATCTCTCCTTCCGAAAATAAAAGATCTCAACCAAATAAAATGTATCTCGCCGCGTCAGGATATTCGCCTTGGTCGAGACGCTCCCTTAGATCACCTCGGTCGAGGTGACTCTGTGGTCAACCGAGGTGACTCTCAGCTGAAGGTGAAATCTCTTAAATCTGGTCCAAAATAAATCTTTAATTCAATTCCATGCTTCCTGGATTCTTCCTTAAGCTCCTGAATGTAGCTCCAATGACTCCTTAGCTCCTTTAGCTCAATTTTGATGCAAAACGTGCCATTTTATCTACGATTACAACGAAACTTGGTGTAGACCTCGATTCCCACAAAGGTAGATGAAACGACAATATAATCACATAATATACATTCAAATATGTAGATTATTGAAGATAAAATGTCTAAACAAGTCCCAAAATATAGACTATAATTCATGCTATCAAAATACCCCATACTTGTCCCTTGCTTGTCCCCAAGCAAGTTCCAAATCTTAAGTACAAGATAGAATGGATTATAAGTCATAAAGATCAATGAAAAGTATTCAAAACATTTTTAGTGGTGTGGTCCACTCATAGATCATTCTAATAGAATGCTTCATGCAATTTAAAAATCAAAACATGCTCAAAACATTTTATAAATATAAGAAAGTTGTTCATCTTTGCATAAAATCATAGAATGCATAATAAACCATTATTATCGAAATTAATCATGTATAATCCAGTTTAAACCACCAAGTCAATCAACAAGCTCGAGGTCTCAAGGTCTTTTCAAGAGAAGGTCAAGAAACGTGTGATGGTGGGATGTATATAGGGAATGTGGTGCTAGAATTCGGGAAAAGGATCTTTACTTCACTTGCCTTGAACTTCAACATCTTACACCAATAAGCTTTGCTTATTTACTTTACTTTTTTTTCTTTCTTTTTGGGATGCATGGACAGAGGTGCACAATAACCGAAGCCTAGGAAATCAGCAATCATCAATTTCTTGAGATGCCTCAAACCCTTGATGCACATACCATGACCCGTTAGGAATATCGCTCAATCCAACTTTGGCAAGACACAAACACCCGACTATGTGAATGGTGCCGAGTTACTCATCATCATGATTGACTTCCCGAAACCTATTTGTTTCTTTCTAACTTCCAACCAACATCTCAACTTTACTTTCACTTGCTTTTCATTTGCTTTCTTCCAAATTCCCGGATAGGTAAAGGAAGGGGAATATGTATATGAGGGGCTAAGCATGATCAAGAAGAAGAAGAGAAGAGAGTGAATTGCCTTAATCATCCCACGAAGAAAGTGACAACTCATCATGTGGTGTCAACCTTCAAATTCAACATAATTTGGATAAAAACAAAGTACTAAACATGCCAAAAATTTCAAACAAAACATTTAGCAACTTAAACATATCAATAAACCTTTCAAACATATAAAGATTTCAAAACCAGTCAGCAAACTAAATCTTCATCGAGGTTATATCCAGAATAGAAGCACCAAAATTGTTTTGAAAACCTGTCTCAGTTAAATCACCTCGGTCGAGATGTTCTAAGTCAACCGAGGTACTACACCTCGATTGGTCAGAATCACTTCGGTCGAGGTCATAAAATTTTTTTTCTTTAACCAGTTTTTGATGTTTTTCTCGATCAATTAACCTGTATGCATGCATGTAGTCTCAAATAAACACATAGAGCAAGATAAAACAGTAATATCCAAATAGAGTCATACAAGCATACACAAAGTCAAATCATACATCCAAATACCCCATACTTGGGACACATTGTCCCAATGGGTCAAAATAAGTCTAGAAGAAGTGTACTCACCGGACATAAGCTGAGCTGCATAATAAATAAATAAAAGAAATCCCTGCAAGCTCTAATCCTGATCTGCTGGTGGTGGTGGTAGATATGGCACGTACGGGTACAGGAATGGGTCAAAAGGGTAGCCCATAGTGTGCTGGAACTGGATCTCCATCATCCGGTGCTGATAGTGTTGGATCTCCAGCATCTGGTGTGTCCGACTCTCCATCTCTCGGCGCTGGTCATCAAGGCGCTCACCGATATCAACTGTAAGAGCGGCGTAGGATTCGATCATCTGATCGGTGAGGTCGTCGATCCTCTGATGTGCTGTCGTATCTCTAAATCTACGGACTCTGCGCCTAGTAGGACGTGGTGGTGGTGCAGCTGCCTCTTCCTCAGTCTCCTCGTCGTCCAGATCGACGACTGGCACACAGGGACCAGCTGTGTCTGTCCCTGTATCCATGGCAGCACCGCCATCGTCCTCCTCATCATCATCAGCCTCCTCTTGTGCCTGTGCTGCTGCATCTCTAGCGTCCTCAATGTACGGAGTCCATGCAGTGGACCAATATTGAGGGTCGTAAACCGAAAACTGAGACGACCACCTAATACCCTGAGGCGCAGTTTGCTCCCAAGGCATCACAACATATGGCGTAGTAATTCCACGAGGAACCAGAATCCTCCTGGTGATCATCTCCTACAGTCCTAGCGGCTTGGCAGCCGCCACTAGTGTACAAGCACTCAGATCCAACCCCATCTCAGTAGCTAAATGAGTCACTAACCCTCCACAGCAGATGTCTCCCTTTGCCTTGGCCTTTATCTTGTGCAGATCCTCAACCAGCATAGTACCGAAATCAGGAATGCCTCCAGTCACCATGCAAAATAAACTCAAGAGCTCCCCCTGTCTCACCTTCTAGGGCGTCTCAGTACGCGCCAGAAGTGTCTCGCTGAATATCCTGTGGGTGAGTCTGAAGGCGAGGTGGAAGATGATCCACTCCCTGAAATCTCTAGGTCTCCACCTGTCAGCATGCTCAACTACGTGAGCTATCTGTCCCCAGAACTGGCGAGCTACATCTCGAGAGGGGAAATCAGTAACTGTCGGGGTCGGGAAGCTGAAGATGTCTCTCCACTGATCCATCGGCACTAGATAATTTCGGTTCAGCAACCGGTACTTGATGGCCTGTTCTACAGGCAGGTGAGTCACAGAGCTCACAAACTCTAGTGTGGGCTCGAGGTAGGCTGGAGCTCTGATCTCCATGAACTGCTCCAACCCGACCATCGAGACCATCCGTCTCAGATTATCTGCAACGTCCAAACAGTCAAAAGCAGGAATGTCCAAAAAGCACGGTGCAATCACTGGACGTGTACAGATGCGGGCGTAGTCGAATTGGTGACGCTCGTGGATTACCGGTATAGAAGGTCGAGAAGAAGAAGAAGGAGAAGGGGAAGATCTATCCCTCAGTACAAGCTGTCTGTCAGATCTAGAACTCATTCTCTCTCTGTCAGACCACCTCGGTTGCCCTGACAATCCTCAAGAACACCTCGGTCGAGATGCAGGTCGACCGGACCGAGGTTGAAGGATGTTCGATTCCAACTCTCAAATTTCCAATTCTTTCCCCCAAAATCACTACCCATTGTTCCTATGGGGTACTTAATCCTTTTCTAACAGAAAGAATTGGCAACCAGAACCAATTTCTTCGAAGATCAGTGAAAGAAGAAGAGATTAGGGTTTTATCGATTTACCCCAGATTCGACCGATTGGAAGCGTTTTTGTTGCTGATTGTCGCTTGCAAACTGATCCTCCACTCTTTCTTTGTAGATTGGGAGCAAGAATCGTCAAAAATGATCGAGAATCGGAGAGCGAGGTGAATCTGTGTGCCGCGGTCGAGAAGGTGAGAGAGGGAAGAGAGAGAAATCGTTCCCCCTTTTATACCCCTTACTGAAACTGTTGTCACCTCGGTCGAGGTGGTCCCGACTGGACCGAGGTGATACGGACCGAGGTGGATTGTCAAAAGCCCTAGTCGCCTCGGTTGCTCAAGAATCATCTCAGTCGAGGTGTTGTGACAGCAACCGAGATGTGTCTCAGTCAAACTCCGTCTTCTCGATTTCTCGAACTTGTGTCCTTCCAGTTTTGCTCCTGGGTTATATTCCTTCCTTAGAGATTACCTGTTGTCTATCTGGGACGCCAAAAACAAAGCAAAGCAAAGCAAACTATCTAAAGCTAGGCTAGAAAAGAGAAAAGAAAGCAATACCATGTGTTGCCTCCCAAGAAGCGCTTGGTTTAAGGTCGCTAGCTGGACCGTATGGTGTCCCTAAACAAGGTATAGTGGTGCAATCTCCTCAACCGGGACTTCCGGTTTGTATTTCTTAAGTCTATGACCATTGACCTTGAATCTTCCACTTGTTTCTCCCCAGATCTTGACTGCACCATAAGGGAAAACATGTTTCAGAACATAAGGTCCTGTCCATCTAGACTTTAACTTACGTGGAAAGAGGCGAAGGCGGGAGTTGAAGAGTAGAACTAAATCTCCTTCCTTAAACTCCTTAGGGATGATACGCTTGTCGTGCCATTTCTTTGTCCTTTCCTTGTAGATCTTGGCATTCTCATAAGCGTTCAAACACAACTCCTCCAGTTCATTGATATCCAATAGCCGCTTCTCACCAGCTTCCTTGATGTCGAAGTTCAACCATTTGATTGCCCAATACGTCTTGTGTTCTAACTCAACGGGCAAATGGCAAGACTTCCCATATACCAAATTATAAGGGGTGGTACCAATCGGAGTCTTGAATGCGGTCCTGTAGGCCCAAAGAGCGTCGTCCAACTTCATGGCCCAATCCTTCCTCGTCCTAGAGACGGTCTTCTACAAGATTGCTTTGATTTCTCTATTAGAGATCTTGACATGTCCACTAGTTTGAGGGTGATAAGGGGTTGCTGCCTTGTGGGTTACCCCATACTTCGATAGAAGTGCCTTAAACTTCCGGTTGATGAAGTGTGTCCCTCCATCACTGATGATGATGCGTGGAGTCCTAAAACGTGGAAAGATAGTCCTATTAAAGAACTTCACAACCACCATGGCGGCATTAGTGGGAGAGGCAATGGCTTCAACCCATCTAGAGACGTAGTCGACAGCTAGGAGAATGTAATGGTTTCCTCCGGATGATGGGAAAGGTCCCATGAAATCAACTCCCCATACATCAAAGATCTCAACCTCCTGTATGTTATTAAGTGGCATCTCGTTCCTCCTAGATAAGTTTCCTGTTCTTTGGCATGCATCACAAGAGACAACAAACGTTTGCACATCCTTAAATAATGTAGGCCAAAAGAAACCGGAACATAATACCTTGGCGCACGTTTTGTGAGCGCTAGCATGCCCTCCACAAGGAAGCGAGTGGTAATACCGTATGACACTAGTAACTTCATCATCCGGAATGCATCTTCGAAGCATCCCTTCCGGACCTCTCTTAAATAGTAGAGGTTCATCCCAATAGTAATGGCGTACATCCTTAAAGAATTTCTTCCTTTGAGCGTACGTCAATCCGGGTGGTATTTCCTGGCAAACAAGATAATTAACAATGTCAGCATACCAAGGCCCTTTATTATCAGAAGTTTGGTGGAGAAAGTGTTCCACCAACTAAGGATGAATTTCAGAAAAGGGAGTAAGAAGTTTGTAATTCCCAGTTGACATCATCTCGCTTGTGACCTCGGTTGAGGTCCAGAGAGGGTGACCGAGATGTTCTTCAGTCAAGAACACCTCGCTTGGTCCAAAAAGTGCCTCGTCTAGGTACTACAACTGGGACCGAAACTGGAGATTCTCTTCTCCTGGATTAATTTTTCAATCTTAGCTCCTGGATCTTCTTCCAGTGCCTTTAAGCTCCGTATATCTGCATCACAAGAAACATCTATACCTTCCTCCATTAAGCTAAAACTAATAACTCTCTCAAGAGGATCATTAATAAGGATAGAGCTCACCAATTCTCTTGATTCTTCTTCATCATAGATGTTGAAGATATCATCTCCCAGCGGCTCTCCTTTCATTGCCGCAAGCAATGCAAACTCAACTTGATCACCGCCAATGTTGAATTGTAACTTGGCATTCTTACAATCCACATTGCAACCCGAAGTTGCTAGAAATGGTCTCCTGAGAATGATAGGAACGGGATAATCTGCGGGAATGTCAAGCACAACAAAGTCTATAGGTAAATAGAAGTTACCTAACTTAACCGGGACGTCTTCCAAAATGCCCACGGGATGGGTAATGGAGCGGTCCGCCATATACAACCGTATCTTCACCGGCTTGGGCTCTCCAAGTCCGATCCTTACACATAGCTCCAGCGGGATGATGCTCACGCTGACCCCTAGATCACACAATGCCTCACAAGTGACATCCCCAACTTGAATGGGAATGCAGAACGAACCGGGATCCCTTAACTTGGGTGGCATCTTCTCTTCATGATTTGAATGAGCTCGGAGGATTTAGATGTCATCCTTACTTCACCAAAGTCTTCCAGCTTCCTCTTCCTTGATAGAATCTCTTTTAAGAACTTCCCATATGCGGGCATCCCTAGAATAGCATCAAGGAAAGGGATATTAATATGTAGTTTATTCATCAAGTCAAGGAACTTACCAAAGTGCTTTTCTAGATGTGCTCTGGCCCTTGACTGAGGGAATGGAAGTGGTGGTTTATATGCAGGAGGTGGGACATAAACTTCAGTTTTGTCCGACGCTTTCTGAGGTTCAACCTCAGTTGGTACCTCGGTCGAAGTGTTCTTCGTTTGTACCTGGACCGAGGTGTTCTTCACTGGCATCGACCGAGGCACTGGATCTGCAGTTTTCAGTCCACTTCATGTCGTTATTGCCATGATCCGTCCTTTAGGGTTGCTCTCTGTCCTTGCTGGAAGCTTCCCTGGATCTCTTGGCGCTTCATTCGCCTTATTAAAGAATTGTTGTTCTAAGGCTTTTTGTGCCTTCGAAAATGAAGTCATGGACGTCTCTGATGACATGAATTATATACCATTATAATCATGCATATTGTAGAGGTTTACCTCGATTTACCATGTGATGACATGAATTATGTACCATCATATTCATGCATATTGTAGAATATTGTCTCAGTTTACCTTGCATTTAGAGAGATTTTGTGTGCCTTTTATGTTCTATTCAATCATTTGTCGGAAATAGAGGTCTACACGAGTCTTTGGTGAATTATAGGTAAATGGAGTGGGATTGAAAGCAAAAGCGGAGCAAGGAGCATCTAAGGATGTTAAGGAAGCTAAAGGAGTCTTAAAGGGATCACAAAGAGCTAAGGAATTGCAAAGGAGAAGCATAGAAGACGAGCCAAAAGAAGAGCACTTTCTGTTGAAGAAAATCGTGCCAATATGCAGATAAATCGGACGATTTTCTACCCTAGAAATCGGACGGTTTTGTGTATAAATCGACTGGGTCGATTTCCTTTGTTTTTCGGCCAAATAAAAAGACGACACAAAGCCCAATTCTTTTGGGCTAGAGGAGAGTTTTGCCAAACGGCCCATTTGTAAGAAACTATAGGTGAGAACCCTAGGAACGAAAACGAGGAGGCCGCAGCGGGAAATCTTTACACGTTTGAGAGAAATTGGAGATTCTTGGAGGAGGATTGAAGAACTTTTACCGGGAAGCCAATCTTGATTCTTATTTGTGAGATTTCTGTATTCCATTGAAGTCTTTGTGGTTTTTGAACACGATATTGAGTTAATTGAGAGATACATTGGTTAGTTTCGAAATTGGTTTATAGATTTGAAGGTTATTGAATTTTTATTCAAGATTCGGTTTTCTTTGCGATATTTCACTCAATCTTTAATTTGATTCGATTTTGAAAATGGTTGGCTAAAACCCTTGTGATTCTGGGGAGAATAGTTGATGATTAAGGCTTAGATGATGATAGACTGAACTCATCCAAACATTAGGACCCTGAGAGTTTAGATTTTAGTTTTGCGATACAGGAAAATCGGAATGTTCTTGAAGTAAATCGGCCGATTTTCTTATGAACAACCCGATTTATTCTTCTGACGAACTTTAATTGAATTAATCTTTAACCAAAACTAATCCTTGCCTAAATCCCAATATTGATTAACCTTATTAACCTCTAATAGAGTGTATGAAGAGACTTCAAACTTGATTCTACATTTAACAGATTAAGGTTAAAAGATTTGGGTAATAAAGAGATTCAACATCCTTTATTAAGATTCTAAGTGTGCTTTCTATCTTTACTTTGGAGAGTCATATCCTGGAGTTTTAGATAGTTAGTTTGAACATAATTCTTGTCTTTAGATCTTTCTATACTGCAGCCTCAACAACCCTTATAGAGAGAACCTTTAGATTAGTTATATAGGTTTCGGAACTTCACCGTACGATATCTACTTTTGAACATTTAATCTTGGTAATATAAACTCTGTCCTATATCTATAGAAGTGTCTTGAATCAAAAGCCGAAATCGGATACTTGAATCCTTGGAATCATTCTACCCTTATTTGATCACAAAAGCTTTTCGCACCTTTCGCTAGATAATTGAAATTGAATTTACTCTCACCAAATCCCTGAGTTCGACTCTGGAATTCTTACCTCACTACAGCCGATCCGTACACTGCGGGTTCGCTTTGCTTTGAGTTCTAGATATAAATTTAAGACTTTGACGTACACACTTTTTTAGCGAACAAGTTTTTGGCGCCGTTGCCGGGGATTTGGTCTAGACCAAATTCGGTTTTCGGTTGTCTAGCTTGAGAGCTCTTGCTCTTGTGATTTAATTTGTCTACTTGAGTGATCTTTGCAGGTTCTTTAGGTATATGTGAAAGACTAGATCCACTAAAGATCTAGTTCCTTTCGATCCCGAATTGGAGAGAACTTTGAGGAGAAAGTTGAAGGAAAAGAAAATGGCTGAGAACGACGAGAGAAACTACCAGGCTGAACTTAATGAAGCTCAACGCCAACTTCAGTTGAGCGAGAAAGCACGAAAAGATGCTGAAACGAGTCATCAATTTCAGATTGATGAACTGAGAGCTATGATGTTGGACATGAAGTTGGAATTGAACGAATCCAGGAAGAAGAAGAAAGTCAAGACGCCAACTAAATCCATTAGAAATGACTCATCCGATGATGACGGGATTTATCCGGACATGCCGGAACTTGAGGAGATCGATCCATTACTTCGTCCTTTTCGGAACACCCAAAACCACGGGTTGTTCCTCGCTTCCCAACTAGGGACGTAAGAGCTATTAGTGACAGTGATAGACCCCGAACTTTGGGGCAACGGATGGACCCAATTCAGCAACCACGCCGCCTAGGTGTGGATTTTGGAGCTGAAGACATCCAAGAGTTTAGCTTCTCACCACAAGTCATCACCATGGTTTGCCAAAGTCAATATGGCGGAGCAAGTACTAAATCTCCACACCAACACTTGCAGAATTTTGAGATTCTCATGGAGACTATGAAGCCGAAGAAGGCTACTACAAGCAATTACAAGATCAAACCGTTCTTCTTTTCTTTGAAGGACAAGGCTCTAGCTTGGTACCAAACACTTCCAGCTGCAAAGCTAGCTACATGGGAGGAATTGTCTTCGGAATTCCTCGCCAAATTCTTTCCGACATCCAAAACGGCGGAATTGAGAGGTAAAATAAATGCTTTTTCTATGAAACCTAATGAAAGCTTGTTTCAATCTTGGGAAAGGTTTCAAGATCTCTTGTTGGATTGCCCACACCATGGCATTTCCAAGCTGGAATTATTGGAGATCTACTACAAAGGATTGGATGTGGAAACACAATTCAACCTCCAATCTCTCTCTTGTGGCACATTCATGGACATGAGAGAGGATGATGCTTGGGACTTCATTGAGAAGCAAGCCCAAGTGATTGAGAAGTATTCCCACCGGAAGGAGGACTCAAATAGCCGGAATCAAGGCGATCCGGGAGCCAAGTTGACCCAAGCTGCTCAAACACAAATATTCTCCCTCAACAATGAGATCAAAGAGTTGAAGGAAGTGCTCAAAACGAGTCTTCAAAAGACTAAGGAGCAAGAAGCCAACTACATGGGGAGGGACAACAATCAAAGGAATGATAACCGGAACTCCAATTGGAACAACAACAACAATAACAATCGGAACTCCAATTGGAACAACAACAATAGGAACTCAAATAACAACAATTGGAGGTCAAATCAGCAAAATCCAGGTAATCCTTACTCTCATGCTAAAAAGGCTCTAACATCTCCATCTTCCTCTACTCCTTCAACAAGCCAGGGACAATCAAGCGGATCAAACAAACCCGATCCCATGCTAGAGATGATCCTAGGCAAGCTACAAGGGTTGGAGAGTTATATAACTTCGGTTGACAAAGCTCATAAAGCTTTAGAAAACCAAGTATTCAACAAGGCCGGAGAAGTTCCAAGAGACCAAGGAAAACTTCCCAGGAAGACGGAAGATAACCCAAATGGAAGGGTTATGGCAATAACTACTAGGAGCGGCAAAACAACTACCGATCCTCAACCCAAAGTAGTCGAAACCACCACTAAAGAAGGGGAGGCAAAAGAGAAGGAAGAAGTTTATGTTCCTCCTCCCGCTTACAAACCACATCTACCTTTCCCTCAATCTAGAGGGCGTGCACGCCTAGATAAACATTTTGGTAAGTTTGTTGAACTTATGAGTAAGCTGCATATTAATATACCTATTATGGATGCAATTTTAGGTATGCCAGCTTATGGGAAATTCCTCAAGGAGATCCTCTCTAACAAGAGGAAATTGGAAGACATAGGAGAAGTCAAGATGAGTATGGAGTCATCCGAACTCATCAAGACTATGACGGAGAATATGCCACCTAAGCTCCGTGATCCAGGATCCTTTTGCATACCCATCACTTTGGGAGAAGCTACCTATGGATGCGCTTTGTGACCTTGGAGCGAGTGTGAGTATCATACCCCTTGCTCTATGCAAAGCAGTTGGTCTAGGAGAGCCTAGACCGGTGAAGATCACACTCTACATGGCTGATCGTTCCACCACTAAGCCGGTGGGGATATTAGAAGACATTCCGGTAAAGCTCGGTAAGTTTTACATCCCTATAGATTTTGTCGTTCTTGACATCCCTGTAGATTATCCGGTTCCCATCATTCTTGGGAGACCATTCCTTGCAACATCCGGATGCATGGTAGATTGCAAGAATGGCCAGCTGTCTTTCCATATAGGTGAAGAAAAGGTAGAATTCACACTCTCTTCCTTGATCAAAGAGCCAGCCTTGAGAGACGATGTTTTTGATATTTTTGATGAAAAAGAGTCTAGAGAGGTAGTAAGTTCAATCTTGATGAAAGACCCTCTTCAAAAGGTTCTTAGTATGAGCATCATGGAGGAAGGAGTGGAACATGATTGCAATGAGGATGTGAAAGCATTAAATGATGTGGAAGAAGAAATAGGAACAAGAATTGAAGAACTAGAATTAACTCCGGAAACTGTGAAGAAAATCGACCTGCATGAAACAAATCGTCCGATTTGTGAAAAGGCAACCCGATTTTTATCAACAGAAAGAAAAATTGACCTGACTAAACTAAATCGTCCGATTTGTGAAAAGGCAACCCGGTTTTTTTCGACAGAAAGAAAAATCGTGCCTCAGATCGACCAATTTACTTCAGGGGAGGTCGATCCAGTAGGAAATTTTCTGAATTCTCCAAACTTCACCGCAGCTGCTCTCAAATCTAATGATGAAGTAACCCCTCCTCTAGAGGCCTCTCCCACAACATCCGAAGGCCACGATTCATCATCAATCAAGGTACCTCCATCATTAGAATTGAAGCCACTCCCCACGCATTTAAGGTACGCATTCCTTGGCACTAATTCCACATATCCGGTCATAGTCAATGCGAATTTGAATGATGCTGAACTAGAGAAACTTATGCATGTTTTGAAGCAACATAGGAGAGCATTAGGCTATACTATTGATGATTTAGTAGGAATAAAGCCTTCCCTATGTATGCACAAAATTCTAATGGAAGAGGATTACAAACCTTCACGCCAACCTCAAAGACGGTTAAATCCGGCAATGAAAGAGGTCGTGAAGAAAGAAATCCTTAAGCTACTTGATGCAGGTATCATCTTCCCTATTTCCGATAGCAAATGGGTGAGTCCAGTATAAGTAGTACCCAAGAAAGGAGGCATTACCGTTGTTGCCAACAAGAACAACGAACTTATCCCCACACGGACAGTTACAGGGTGGCGAATGTGCATCGACTACCGCAAACTGAACGTGGCCACTAGGAAGGACCACTTCCCCCTTCCTTTTATCGATCAAATGTTGGAAAGGTTAGCCCAACATTCTTACTTTTGTTATCTAGATGGATATAGCGGTTTCTTTCAGATTCCAATTCATCCGGATGATCAAGAGAAGACGACTTTTACGTTCCCATGGGGTACGTTTGCTTATAAAAGAATGCCATTCGGTCTATGCAACGCTCCAGCCACCTTCCAAAGGTGTATGATGGCAATCTTCTCCGAATACGTAGAGAATATCATGGAAGTCTTCATGGACGATTTTTCGGTATATGGTTCTTCCTTTGATAACTGTCTCTATAACCTTTCACTAGTTCTTAAGAGATGTGAGGACACTAACTTAGTCTTAAACTGGGAAAAGTGTCATTTCATGGTCACCGAAGGGATTGTGTTAGGTCATTTAGTATCACAAAGGGGAATAGAGGTTGATAGGGCAAAGATAGAAACCATTGAGAAGTTACCTCCCCCTTCTTCGGTGAAAGGAATTAGAAGTTTCTTAGGGCATGCAGGCTTCTATAGGAGATTCATAAAGGATTTTTCTAAGATTTCAAAACCCTTAACTAATCTTTTGATGAAAGACGCAACTTTCGACTTTTCGAAAGATTGTTTAGATGATTTTTGCAGGATCAAGGAAGCTTTGATTTCAGCACCAATCATTCAAGCACCCGATTGGACTCTTCCTTTCGAGGTCATGTGCGATGCAAGCGACGTCGCTATAGGAGCCGTTCTTGGACAGAAGAAAGATGGTCGCACTCATGCCATCTACTATGCTAGCAAAACGCTAGATGAGGCTCAATATAATTATGCAACCACAGAAAAGGAACTTTTAGCCATAGTATATGCTTTTGAGAAATTTCGTTCCTATCTTGTAGGTGCAAAGGTGATAGTCTATACGGACCATTCCGCAATTCAATACTTATTCACGAAGAAGGATGCGAAGCCAAGGCTTCTAAGATGGATCTTACTCTTACAAGAGTTCGATTTAGAGATTCGTGATAAGAAAGGATCGGAAAACTCCGTTGCCGATCATCTTAGTCGTCTTCCGCAACTCACCGGCAAGACGGATGAACTTCCTATAGACGACTCATTCCCTGACGAGAAGCTACATGAGATTGAAGAGTGTCTTCAACACATCTCAAAAGGTAATGATCCATGGTTTGCTGACATTGTGAATTACCTTGTTTGTCAGGAGATTCCACCCGGACTTTCATATGCTCAAAAGAAGAAGTTCTTTAGTGATGTCCGGCAATTCTATTGGAACGAACCTCTTCTATTCAAAAGAGGTCTCGATGGCATTTACAGGAGATGTATCCCCGAAGATGAGGTGGATAGTGTCATCCGCCATTGCCATTCTCTACCATGTGGCGGACATGCTAGTTCCCACAAGACTTGTGCTAAGGTACTTCGCTCTGGCTTCTATTGGCCTACACTTTTCAAAGATGTGCAAAAGTTTGTTGTTGCTTGTGATGCTTGTCAAAGGACAGGTAATATATCAAGGAGGAATGAGATGCCTCTCAACAACATACAAGAAGTAGAGATCTTTGATGTATGGGGCATCGATTTTATGGGACCTTTCCCATCTTCATGCGGTAACCAATATATACTTCTTGCCGTAGACTATGTCTCAAGATGGGTAGAGGCAATCGCTTCTCCTACTAATGATGCAATGGTTGTGGTGAAGTTCTTCAATAGAACGATCTTCCCGAGGTTCGGAACTCCCCGAACAATCATTAGTGACGGAGGAACGCATTTCACAGCCCGTCGATTTGAGACTCTATTGGCCAAGTATGGGGTGACCCATAAGATAGCTACACCTTACCACCCGCAAACCAGCGGACAAGTCGAAATATCCAATAGGGAGATTAAGGGAATTTTAGAGAAAACCGTCTCTAAAACAAGAAAAGATTGGTCAATGAAGCTTGACGATGCATTATGGGCGTACAGGACGGCCTTCAAGACACCAATAGGTACGACTCCCTATAACCTTGTCTATGGTAAATCCTGTCATCTTCCTGTAGAGCTAGAGCATAAAGCCTATTGGGCTATCAAGTGGCTCAATTTTGACATGAAAGAAGCCGGAGAGAAGCGGCTCTTAGATATCGACGAGCTGGATGAGATCCGGCTAAATGCGTACGAGAACGTAAAGATCTACAAGGAAAGGACGAAGCGTTGGCATGATAAGCATATCATTCCAAAGGATCTGAAAGAAGGAGATCAAGTCCTTCTATTCAACTCGAGGCTTCGACTATTCCCATGTAAGCTTAAATCCCGTTGGACAGGACCTTATGTAATTAAACGAATTTTCCTCCATCGTGCAGTTGAAGTATGGGGTGAACAAAGCGGAAGTTTCAAGGTTAATGGCCAACGGTTGAAGAAATACACACCGGAAGCTCCGGTCGAGGAGATAGCTCCTATCCTCCTCCATGGAACACAAACCATACACCGTCCAGCTAAAGACGATAAATCAAGCGCTTCTTGGGAGGTAACCCATGATAGTATAGTTTTTCCCTCCTTTCATCACTTAGTTAGAGTAGATTAGTTATTTTGTTTCTTTGTTTTCGCTTTTTATTTGTTCTTCGATGCACTCTTGGTTTGTCGTGTCATTAATCGCAGGAAATTAGGTTCAAATTGAGAGATCCATGGAGAAAGGGAGCATAAATCAACTCAATCTTCAATGTCCATGAAGAATAAGGATGGAAATCGAGCTACACTAAGTAAATCGTCCGATTCAGGAGCAGAGCAAGGCGATTTTTGACAACAGGAAGAAAAATCGACCTGGAGATCGACTTGCCAAGAAAAATCGCCCGATTTTCAAGTATTCAGAGAAAAATCGAGTTACCTAAAGTAAATCGTCCGATTTGGTAGCAGAGCAAGGCGATTTTTGACAACAGGAAGAAAAATCGACCTAGAGATCGACCTACCAAAGTAAATCGTCCGATTTTCTTTGAATTCAGAGAAAAATCGCCCCGACGATTAAATCGACCTTATAAATCGGCCGATTTTCTTCACAGTTTCTCGATCCTATATAAAGACTCAAACACTCGATCTTCCTCATTCCACAACCTTCCACTCTCGATTTCCCCCTCTCAAGAACTCCGAAAATCGCCCATACCCTACAATCCTCATTCCTTAATCATTTTGAGTGATTCTTGGCTCCAAACTGAAGCATTTTCAACAAGGAACAAGGATCTACCAACAACAAGCACGGAAATCGACTCCTCCGTACGGAATTCAGGTTTTTCTTTCCAAAACCTAAGTTTCTTGTTCGAAATTAAAGTTTGCTTAGGAAGTGTTTGTTTGCTGAAATTGATTGAGGAATCTGCTTAGGAATCACATTAGGAAACTGTGTGTGGTAATTGTTGGAATAGAACTTTACAAAATTGTGAGAATCGTTGAAATCGAGAGAAAAATCGACCCAACCCAGAAAAATCGTCCGATTTTTGTGAAGAACAGGCCGATTTTTTGCTGCAGAATGGATATTGTGAAGAGAATAACTAGGAATACGGGGAAGAAGAAGGGATCTTCTTCCAAAGCCCCTCCCCCACCTCCACCACCACCTCAAAACATTCCTAAGCTTCCCCCTCCCCTATCCAAGCACAAGAAACGCTATGAACGCATCTTAGATCGCCCATTCACCCCTTCTCGCTACATTGTGTTAGATGATCTAGATTCCTTGTTTGTTCGAGAGGATGTAGATATGATGCTTGACAGAGCTGGGCTGAGACAATTTGCTACGATTAGGGAGGATGCTTATACCGAAATCACCTTAGAATTCCTTAGTACATTCGAGCATGACCCTAGGGAAAGGATGGTCACCTTCCGCCTTATGAGCCAAGATCACACTATGTCTATTGATACTTTTGGAGACTTGTTCGGCTTTTCTTATTCAGATGCAGGCACATTTGCTAGAGGTATTAGTGCTAGCGACTTTTGGGAGGCTATTTCAGTGGGTGAATATGGTGAAGATAAGTGGAGACCCGAAATTCTAAGGAGACGAGTATGTACAACCTCTCCTTCAAGGTAGTACATAGGATTCTTAGTGAGAGCCTATTTGCACGGACAAAGACTCCACAGAAGCTCAAGGCTGATGAGCTTTTCATTCTCTATTGCATGACATCCACCACCATTCCCGACATCTCTACCATGCTTGCTGACTATCTAGGAAAGATAGCCAACAAAGCTAAGGGCGATATTTGTGCAGGAGGTCTTGTCACTCATGTGGCTAAGACATTGGGATTAGACTTCTCCTGATGCACTCTAGCTGAGAGTGCCCTTCCATTAGGCTCCCAGCGGTTGGTTGTTCGATAGGTCTTGATTCCTTGAGGGAGAGGAACACTTCATGTGCCCATGCCATGGCACAGGGATCCGAAGAAGAAGCCATCCGAGATCATATGGAAGTCCGAATACACTATTCGGAACAAGAGAAACTGGAAGGAGACGTTCGAGTCGATGCTTGAGGAGTTCTCTCCTCCTACTTACTATGATGATGATGATGCAGGTGACTCTGAGGAGGAGGATGAGGATGGAGGACAGGGGACCATGCTCGAGTTTGAGAGTGACACTCATAGCGGTCATGCTACGGATGCCATGGACACCGACACTCATGGTGCAGGACCTAGCCGGACTAGTAGAGGCAATGAAGAGACGGAGGATGACATGCAGCCACCTCGCCGCTCATTTGCACATGCCCCAGGACATGGACGAGGACGTCGCCTTCCCCGTCACTTTAGGGAGCTAGTCTCTAGCTTCCAGAGCCTCAGCACCGACTATCACGCTCTCCACACCGACTACGATACCCTGAACACTCAGTTCAGGAACTACAGGCAGGAGACGGACGCTAGGCATTCATCCTATGATGGCCAGATGAGAGACTTATACTTCCACCAGTTCGGCCACTTCTACGATCCTAGTGCACCGATGTATCCCTATCCACCACCTCCACCACTGACAGAGGATTGAGCTTCCACTTCTTTTACATTGTAAGTATTTTTCTTCATCTCATGCTTGATTTTCACATTGGGGACAATGTGGATGTTAAGTATAGGGTGGGGGTACTTACAATACCTTTTGTTTCATCTTAGCACTTTATGAACTTTGCATTACTCTTGATGATGTGGCTTGTAATAAATCTTTCACTACTTGCTTTCCACTATGACACTTACATTTGCATGATCTTTTTCAAATCCTATGAATTTTCAAAAATTTTTGTGCTTCTTATAATGGAAATGACCTCTATGATGAGAAATGTGTATGTGGATAGGCAAAAAGATGCTTAGTTATGTTGAGATGTTAATCATAGCATGAATGAGTTTACTTTTGTTACTTGAGCACGTGAATAAGTTATATGATTTAGTTGTTTTGATAAGAGAATGAAATAATAGTCGAAGCTATATTGCAAGTTCTTTTACATCATATAAGGATGACTAGGGCAATTCACTTCTTTTCTTTTCTCATATCTTGATCATGCTAGCCCCTCAATGAAATATGTAACCCTCCTTTTACCATCCGGGAATTAGGATAAGTGATAGAAAAAGGCATGTTTGATGTGGGAGGGCCAAGGAAAATGTATCAAATGAAAGTGTAGAAATTCATAAGTTTGGGGACGTTGAACATGAGGATGAGTAACTCGGCACCATTCACATAGCCGGGTGTTTGTGTCTTGCCAAAGTCCAATTGAACGACAAGTCCTAACGGGATATGGTATGTGCATCAAGGGTTTGAGGCATCTCGAAATTGAGAAACGCCGATCTCCTAGGCTTCGGTTTTTGTGCACCGCTGTCCATACTCTCAAAAAGTAAAGTATAATGGAAGCAAAACTTTCTACATGCGAAGCATGTGCGGTGAAGAAAAATTTTGAAGGTATTATGTGTTCCTCTTTCCCGGATTAGCACCACAATTGCCAAAAAGAATTCCTTCCCTTAATACGTTTCTTGGACCTTTCCTTTGATTAGAAGACCTTGAGACTTCTATGCATGTGTTTAAGGCTTCATGGCTTAAATTTGTTTGACTTTGATTACCTCTACACCTTTATCATGTCCTTTATTTGTGTTTTCAAGAAAGAAAAGGAAGTTAGTTCATCTTATAGTTATCATTGATACATACTTTGCCTTTTTATGCCTTGAAATATCACTTTGAGGGTGATCCAATAAGAAGAAGCACTACCAAAAGAAAAGTTTTTGGGTTTTCATACATATATAATCCATGATATCTTGTATTCTAAATTTGAGTCTTGCTTAGGGACAAGCAAGGGGCAAGTATGGGATATTTTGATGACATGAATTATGTACCATCATATTCATGCATATTGTAGAAGATTGTCTCAGTTTACCTTGCACTTAGAGAGATTTTGTGTGCCTTTTATGTTCTATTCAATCATTTGTCGGAAATAGAGGTCTACACGAGTCTTTGGTGAATTATAGGTAAATGGAGTGGGATTGAAAGCAAAAGCGGAGCAAGGAGCATCTAAGGATGTTAAGGAAGCTAAAGGAGTCTTAAAGGGATCACAAAGAGCTAAGGAATTGCAAAGGAGAAGCATAGAAGACGAGCCAAAAGAAGAGCACTTTCTGTTGAAGAAAATCGTGCCAATATGCATATAAATCGGACGATTTTCTACCCTAGAAATCGAACGGTTTTGTGTATAAATCGACTGGGTCGATTTCCTTTGTTTTTCGGCCAAATGAAAAGACGACACAAAGCCCAATTCTTTTGGGCTAGAGGAGAGTTTTGCCAAACGGCCCATTTGCAAGAAACTATAGGTGAGAACCCTAGGAACGAAAACGAGGAGGCCGCAGCGGGAAATCTTTACACGTTTGAGAGAAATTGGAGATTCTTGGAGGAGGATTGAAGAACTTTTACCGGGAAGCCAATCTTGATTCTTATTTGTGAGATTTCTGTATTCCATTGAAGTCTTTGTGGTTTTTGAACACGATATTGAGTTAATTGAGAGATACATTGGTTAGTTTCGAAATTGGTTTATAGATTTGAAGGTTATTGAATTTTTATTCAAGATTCGGTTTTCTTTGCGATATTTCACTCAATCTTTAATTTGATTCAATTTTGAAAATGGTTGGCTAAAACCCTTGTGATTCTGGGGAGAATAGTTGATGATTAAGGCTTAGATGATGATAGACTGAACTCATTCAAACATTAGGACCCTGAGAGTTTAGATTTTAGTTTTGCGATACAGGAAAATCGGACTGTTCTTGAAGTAAATCGGCCGATTTTCTTATGAACAGCCCGATTTATTCTTCTGACGAACTTTAATTGAATTAATCTTTAACCAAAACTAATCCTTGCCTAAATCCTAATATTGATTAACCTTATTAACATCTAATAGAGTGTATGAAGAGACTTCAAACTTGATTCTACATTTAACAGATTAAGGTTAAAAGATTTGGGTAATAAAGAGATTCAACATCCTTTATTAAGATTCTAAGTGTGCTTTCTATCTTTACTTTGAAGAGTCATATCTTGGAGTTTTAGATAGTTAGTTTGAACATAATTCTTGTCTTTAGATCTTTCTATAATGCAGCCTCAACAACCCTTATAGAGAGAACCTTTAGATTAGTTATATAGGTTTCGGAACTTCACCGTACGATATCTACTTTTGAACATTTAATCTTGGTAATATAAACTCTGTCCTATATCTATAGAAGTGTCTTGAATCAAAAGCCGAAATCGGATACTTGAATCCTTGGAATCATTCTACCCTTATTTGATCACAAAAGCTTTTCGCACCTTTCGCTAGATAATTGAAATTGAATTTACTCTCACCAAATCCCTGAGTTCGACTCTGGAATTCTTACCTCACTACAGCCGATCCGTACACTGCGGGTTCGCTTTGCTTTGAGTTCTAGATATAAATTTAAGACTTTGACGCACACACTTTTTGAGCGAACACCTTGCATTTAGGGAGAACTTGTGTACCTTTTGTGTTCTATTCAATAATATTTCAGAAATAGAGGTCTACACGAGTTTTGGTTGAATTATAGGTAAATGGAGTGGATCCGAAAGCAAAAATGGAGCAAGGAGCATCTAAGGTCATTAAGGAAGCTAAAGGAGCCTTAGAGGAGTCACAAAGAGCAAAGGAGTTGCGTAAAAGAAGCACAAAGAAGAGGAAGAAAACAAGCCAAAAGACGAGCACTTTCTGTTGAAGAAAATCGTGCCATTTACTATATAAATCGGACGATTTTTATCATTAAAAATCGAACGGTTTTATGGATAAATCGGCCAACCCGATTTTCTTTGTTTTTCGGCCAAATGGTAAAGACGACACAAAGCCCATCAATTTTGGGCTTGAGGAGGGTTTTTCCAAACGACCCATTAGCAAGAAACTATAGGTTGGAACCCTAGGAACGAAAACGAGGAGGCCGCAGCGGGAAATCTTTACACGTTAGTGAGAGATTGAGGATTCTTGGAGAAGGATTGAAGCACTTTTGCCGGGAAGTCAGTCTTTAACATATTTGTGAGATTTCTTTGTTCCATTGAAGTCTTTGTGGTTTTTGAACACGACATTGAGTTAATTGAGTGATATATTGATTAGTTTCGAGATTGGTTTACAGATTTGAAGGTTATTGAATTTTTATTCAAGATTCGGGTTTATTTGAATTATTTCATTCAATCTTTATTTTTTATTTGATTTTGAAAATGGTTGGCTAAAACCATTGTGATTCTAGGGAGAATAGTTGAGGATTAAGGCTTAGATGATGATAGACTGAACTCATTCAAACATTTGGACCCTAAGAGTTTATATTTTAGTTTTGCGATAACAGGAAAATCGACATGTTCTTGAGATAAATCGGCCGATTTATCTATGAACAGCAGGATTTATTCTTCTGACGAACTTTAATTGAATTAATCTTTAACCAAAACTAATCCTTGCCTAAATCCCAACCTTGTTTAACCTTTTTAACCTCTACTTGAGTGTATGAAGAGACTTCAAACTTGATTCTACATTTAATAGATTAAGATTAAAAGATTTGGATAATAGAGAGACTCAACATCCCAATTAAGATTCTATGTGTGCTTTCTATTCTTTACCTTGCAGAGTCATATCCTGGGGTTTTAGATAGTTAGTTTTCACATTATTCTTGTCTTTAGATCTTTCTATATTGCAGCCTCAACAACCCTTATAGAGAGAACCTTTGGATTAGATGAATAGGTTTCGGAACTTCACCGTACGATACCTACCTTTGAACACATAATCTTGGCAATATAAACTCTGTCCTTATATCCATTAGAAGTGTCTTGAATCGAAAGTCGAAATCGGATACTTGAATCCTTGGAATCATTTCCCCCTTTATCAATCACAAAAGCTTTTTGCATTTTCGCTAGATAATTGAATTTGAATTTATTCTCACCAAATCCCTGAGTTCGACTCTGGAATTCTTACCTTACTACAGCCGATCCGTACACTGCGGGTTCGCTTTGCTTTGAGTTCTAGATATAAATTTAAGACTTTGACGCACACACTTTCGAGCAAACAAGTTTTTAGCGACGTTGCCGGGGATTTGGTCTAGACCAAATTCGGTTTTCGGTTGTCTAGCTTGAGAGCTCTTGCTCTTGTGATTTGATTAGTCTACTTGAGTGATCTTTAAAGGTTCTTTAGGTATATGCGAAAGACTAGATCCACTAAAGATCTAGTTCCTTTCGATCCCGAATTGGAGAAAACTTTAAGAAGAAAGTTGAAGGAAAAGAAAATGGCTGAAAATAACGAGAGAAACATCCAGGCTGAATTGGATGAAACTCAACATCAACTAAGGTTGAGTGAGAAAGCTCGTATAGAAGCTGAAACGAGTCATCAATTTCAAATTGATGAACTCAAAGCAATGATGATGGACATGCAATTGGAATTGAATGAATCCAGGAAGAAAAAGAAAGTCAAGACACCGACTAATTCCATTAGGAATGATTCATCCGATGATGAAGAACTTGACCCGGACATGCCGGAACTTGAGGAGATCAATCAGTGATCCATCCTGTTCGAAACAACCCAAGACCACCGGTTGTTCCTCGTTTCCCAGCTAGGGATGTGAGAGTTGCTAATGAAGGTGATGGACCCCGAACTTTGGGGCAATGGATGGATCCAATTCAGCAACCACGCCGTCCAGGTTATGGATTTCGGAGTTGAAGACATCCAGGAGTTTAGCTTCTCACCACAAGTTATCACCATGGTTGGCCAAAGTCAGTTTGGTGGAGCAAGTGCTGAATCTCCACATCAACACTTGCAGAATTTCGAGATTCTCATGGAGACTATGAAGCCGAAGAAGGCTTCTACAAGCAATTACAAGATCAAACCGTTCTTCTTTTCTTTGAAGGACAAAGCTCTAGCTTGGTACCAAACACTTCCAACTGCAAAGCTGGCCACACGGGAGGATTTATCTTCGGAATTCCTCACCAAGTTCTTCCCGCCATCCAAAACGGCGGAATTGAGAGGTAAGATAAATGCTTTTTCTATGAAACCTAACGAAAGTTTGTTTAAATCTTGGGAAAGGTTTCAGGATCTCTTGTTGGATTGCCCACACCACAGCATTTCAAACCTGGAATTATTGGAGATCTACTATAAAGGATTGGATGTGGAAACACAATTCAACCTCCAATCTCTCTCTTGTGGCACATTCATGGACATGAGAGAAGATGACGCTTGGGACTTCATTGAGAAGCAAGCCCAAGTGATTGAGAAGTATTCCCACCGGAAGGTGGAATCAAATAGCCGGAATCAAGGTGATCCAGGAGCTAAGTTGAACCATGCTTCTCAAACACAAATATTTTCCCTCAACAATGAGTACAAAGAGTTGAAGGAAGTAATCAAAATGAGTCTTCAAAAGACTAAGGAGCAGGAAGCCAACTATATGGGAAGGGATAACAATCAAAGGAATGACTACCGGAACAACAACCGGAACTCTAACTGGAATAACAACAATAGGAACTCCAATAGCAACAATTGGAGTTTAAATCAACAAAATCCAGGTAATCCTTATTCTCATGCTGAAAAAGCTCTAACACCTCCATCTTCTTCTACTCCTTTGAAAAGCCAGGAACAATCATCAAATGGATCGAACAAACCCGATCCCATGCTGGAGATGATCCTAGGAAAACTACAAGGATTGAAGAGCTATATAACTTCAGTTGATAAAGCTCACAAAGCTTTGGAAAACCAAGTATTTAGCAAAGCCGGAGAAGTTCCAAGAGATCAAGGGAAACTTCCCGGGAAGACGGAAGATAACCCAAAGGGAAGGGTTATGGCGATCACTACTAGGAGTGGTGTAACAACTACCGATCCTCAACCTAAAGTAGTTGAAACCACCACCAAAGAGGGAGAGGGAAAAGAGAAGGAAGATGTTTATATTCCTCCTCCCGCCTACAAACCGCCTCTACCATTTCCTCAATCTAGAGCGCGGGCACGCTTAGATAAACACTTTGGTAACTTTATTGAGCTTATGAGCAAGCTGCACATTAATATACCTTTTATGGATGCAATTTTTGGTATGCCAGCTTATGGGAAATTTCTCAAGGAGATCCTCTCTAACAAGAGGAAATTGGAAGATATTGGAGAAGTCAAGATGAGTATGGAATCATCCGAACTCATCAAGACTATGACGGAGAATATGCTACCTAAGCTGCGTGATCCAGGGTCATTTTGCATACCCATCACTTTGGGAGAGGCTACTTATGATGCACTTTGCGACCTTGGAGCAAGTGTGAGCATCATACCACTTGCTTTATGCAAGGCAGTTGGTTTAGGAGAGCCTAGACCGGTGAAGATAACACTCTACATTGCTAATCGTTCCACCACTAAGCCAATTTTGATATTAGAAGACATTCTTGTAAAACTCGGTAAGTTTTACATTCCTATAGATTTTGTCGTTCTTGACATCCCTGTAGATTATCCAGTTCCCATCATTCTTGGGAGACCATTTCTTGCAACATCCGGATGCATGGTTGATTGCAAGAATGGCCAGCTATCCTTCAATATAGGTGAAGAGAAAGTGGAGTTCGTACTCTCCTCTTTAATCAAGGAGCCAACCTTGAGAGAAGATGTCCTTGACATCTTTGATGAAGAAGAGTCTAGAGAGGTAGTAAGTTCAATCTTAATGAAAGACCCTCTTCAAAAGGTTCTTAGTATGAGCATCATGGAGGAAGGAGTAGAACATGATTGTGACGATGATGTGAAAGCATTAGAAGACGTGGAGGAAGAACCAGGAGCAAGATTTGAATAGCTAGGATTAACCCCGAAAACTGTGAAAAAAATCGACCTACCTGAAATAAATCGTTCGATTTCTGAAAAGGTAAGTCGATTTTTGACAACAGGAAGAAAAATCGACCCACAAATCGTCCGATTTTCTTCATGGGAGGTCGATTTATCGAAGAATTCTCCGGATCCTACAAACTTGACAGTAGTTGTTCTCAACTCTGGTGATACACCTTCCCCACCTTCAAAGCCTTCTCCCATGACATTAGAAGGTCATGAATCATCGGTTAAAGCACCTCCCTCATTGGAATTGAATCCCCTCCCTACACACTTAAGGTACGCATTTCTTCGCACCAATTCTACATATCCGGTTATAATTAATGCGAAACTAGATGGTGTTGAATTAGAGAAGCTTATGAATGTTCTAAGGCAACATAGGAAAGCATTAGGCTATACTATTGATGATTTGGTAGGCATAAAACCTTCCCTATGTATGCATAAAATTTTAATGGAAGAGGATTATAAGCCTTCACGTCAACCTCAAAGACGGTTAAATCTGGTCATGAAAGAGGTCATGAAGAAAGAAATTCTTAAGCTACTTGATGCAGGTATCATCTTCCCTATTTCCGATAGCAAGTGGGTGAGTCCAGTACAGGTAGTACCAAAGAAAGGAGGCATTACCGTTGTTGCCAACAAAAACAACGAACTTATTCCCACAAGGACAATTACGGTGTGGCGAATGTGCATCGACTACCGTAAGCTGAACGTGGCTACTAGGAAGGACCATTTCCCCCTTCCTTTTGTTGATCAAATGTTGGAAAGGTTAGCCCAACACTCTTACTTTTGTTATCTAGATGGATATAGTGGTTTCTTTCAGATTCCCATTCACCCGGATGATCAAGAGAAGACGACTTTCACGTGCCCTTGGAGTACGTTCGCCTATAGAAGAATGCCGTTTGGTCTATGCAACGCTCCAGCAACCTTCCAAAGGTGTATGATGGCAATCTTCTCCGAATACGTAGAGAATATCATGGAAGTATTCATGGACGACTTTTCGGTATATGGTTCTTCCTTTGATAATTGTATCTCTAACCTTTCATTAGTTCTTAAGAGATGTGAGGATACTAACTTATTTCTAAACTGGGAAAAGTGTCACTTCATGGTCACTGAAGGGATTGTGTTAGGTCATCTAATATCACAAAGAGGAATAGAGGTTGATAGAGCTAAGATAGAAACTATTGAGAAGCTACCTCCTCCCTCTTCTGTAAAAGGAATAAGAAGCTTCCTAAGACATGCAGGCTTCTATAGGAGATTCATAAAGGATTTTTCTAAGATTTCAAAACCCTTAACTAATCTTTTAATGAAAGACGCAACTTTCGAATTCTCGAAAGATTGTTTAGATGCTTTTCGCAGGATCAACGAGGCTTTGATTTCAGCACCAATCATCCAACCACCCGATTGGACTCTTCCTTTCGAGGTCATGTGCGATTGAAGCGACGTCGCTATAGGAGCCGTACTTGGACAGAAGAAAGATGGTCGCACTCATGCCATCTACTATGCTAGCAAGACGCTAGACTAGGCTCAATCCAACTATGCCACCACGGAAAAGGAACTCTTACCTGTAGTTTACGCTTTTGAAAAATTTCATTCCTATCTTGTAGGTGCAAAGGTGATTGTCTATACAGACCATTCAGCAATTCGCGACTTATTCACGAAGAAGGATGTGAAGCCAAGACTTCTAAGATGGATCTTACTCTTACAAGAGTTTGATTTGGAGATTCGTGATAAGAAGGGGTTGGGAAACTCCGTTGCTAACCATCTTAGTCGTCTTCCACACCTCACTGACGAGACGGATGAACTTCCTATAGACGACTCATTCCCTGACGAGCAACTACATGAGATTGAAGAGTATCTTCAACACATCTCAAAAGGTAATGATCCATGGTTTGCTGACATTGTGAATTACCTTGTTTGTCAGGAGATTCCCCCCGTACTTTCATATGCTCAAAGAAAGAAGTTCTTTAAGGACGTCCGGCACTTCTATTGGAACGAACCTCTTCTATTCAAAAGAGGCCCCAATGGAATATACAGGAGATGTATCCCAGAAGATTAGGTGGAAAGTGTCATCTGCCATTGACATTCTCTTCCATGTGGTGGACATGCTAGTTCCCACAAGACTTGTGCTAAGGTACTTCGTTCCGGCTTCTTTTGGCCTACACTATTCAAAGATGTGCAAAAATATGTTGTTGCTTGTGATGCTTGTAAAAGGACAGGTAATATATCTAGAAGGAACGAGATGCCTCTCAACAACATACATGAAGTAGAGATCTTCGACGTATGGGGAGTAGACTTTATGGGACCTTTCCCATCTTCTTGCGGAAACCAATATATACTTCTTGCCGTAGACTATATCTCAAGATGGGTTGAGGCAATCGCTTCTCCTACTAATGATGCAATGGTAGTGGTGAAGTTCTTCAATAAAACGATCTTCCCAAGGTTCGGAACTCCCCGGACCATCATTAGTGACGGAGGAACGCATTTCACAGCCCGTCGATTTGAGACTCTATTGGCTAAGTATGGGGTGACCCATAAGATAGCTACACCATATCATCCGTAAACTAGCGGACAAGTTGAGATATCTAATAGAGAGATCAAGGGAATTTTAGAGAAAACCGTCTCTAAAACAAGGAAGGATTGGTCAATGAAGCTTGACGATGTATTATGGGCGTACATGACTGCCTTTAAGACACCAATAGGTACAACTCCATATAATCTCGTTTATGGTAAATCTTGTCATCTTCCTGTAAAGCTAGAGCATAAAGCATATTGGGCTATCAAGTGGCTCAACTTTGACATGAAAGAAGCCGGAGAGAAGCGGCTCTTAGATATCGACGAGCTGGATGAGATCCGGCTAAATGCGTACGAGAACGTAAAGATCTACAAGGAAAGGACGAAGCGTTGGCATGATAAGCATATCATTCCAAAGGATCTGAAAGAAGGAGATCAAGTCCTTCTATTCAACTCGAGGCTTCGACTATTCCCATGTAAGCTTAAATCCCGTTGGACAGGACCTTATGTAATTAAACGAATTTTCCTCCATCGTGCAGTTGAAGTATGGGGTGAACAAAGCGGAAATTTCAAAGTTAATGGCCAACGGTTGAAGAAATACACACCGAAAGCTCCGGTTGAGGAGATAGCTCCTATTCTCCTCCATTGAACATAAAACCATACACCGTCCAGCTAAAGACGATAAATCAAGCGCTTCTTGGGAGGCAACCCATGATAGTATAACTTTTCCCTTCTTTCATCACTTAGTTAGCTTAGATTAGTTGCTTTGTTTCTTTTATTTTCGCTTTTGTTTGTTCCTCGATGCACTCTTGGTTTGTTGTGTCAATGATTACTGGAAATTAGGTCCAATTTGAGAGATCAATGAAGTAAGGGAGCTTAAATTAGTTCAATTCTCAATTTTCAAGAAGAACAAGGAAGGAAATCGAGTTACACAAAGCAAAACGTTCGATTCAGGAACAGAGCAAGTCAATTTTTGACAACAGGAAGAAAAATCGACCCACCAAATCGACCCCCCCTATAAAAATGGTCCGATTTTCTTTGAGTTTTGAGAAAATGAAAGAAAATCGCCCCGACGAATAAATCGCCCAAATAAATCGTCCGATTTTCTTCATTAAAACTCGAACCTATATACAGACTTAAACACTCGACTCCCTCATTCCACAAAACCTCCATTCCCGATTTCCTTCTCTCAAAAGATCCGAAAATCGCCCACCCTCTCATTTCCTCATTCCTTAATCGTTTTGAACGATTCTTGGCCCTAAACTGAAGCATTTTCAACAAGGAACAAGGATCTAGCAACAACAAGCTCGGCAATCGACTCATCCATCTGGAATTCAGGTTTTTCATTCCGAAACCTAAGTTTTTCGCTCGAATTTGATTCTTGCCTAGAAGTTGTTTGTTTGCTGCGATTGATTGAGGGGTTTGCTCAGGAATTACTATAGGAGACTGTGTGTGGTGATAGTTTAGTCAGAACTTTACAGAATTGTGAGAACCATTGAAATTGACAGAAAAATCGACTCAACCCAGAAAAATCGTCCGATTTTTCCCAAGAACAGGTCGATTTTTAGTTACAGAAATGGATGCCTTGAAGAGAATAACTAGAAATGCGGGGAAGAAGAAGGGATCTTCTTCCAAAGCCCCTCCCCCACCTCCACCACCCTCTCAAACCATTCCAAAGCTTCCAACTCCCCTAATCAAACACAAGAAACGATATGAACGTATCTTAGATCGCCCATTCACCCCTCCTTGATACATCGTGCTAGACGACTTAGACTCCTTGTTTGTTCGAGAGGATGTGGATATGATGCTCGATAGAGTTTGGCTGAGACATTTTGCTTTGATTAGGGAGGATGCATACACCGAGATCAACCTAGAGTTCCTTAGCACATTTGAGCATGACCCTAGAGAGAGGATGGTTACCTTCCGCCTCATGAACCAAAATCATGCTATGTCTATTGATACCTTTGGGGATTTGTTTGGTTTTCCCTACTCTGATGCAGGCACATTTGTGAGAGGAGTTAGTGCTAGTGCCTTCTGGGAGACCATTTCAATGGGAGAGTATGGTCGGGATAAGTGGAGACCCGGTAATTCGAAGGAGACTAGTATGTACAACTTATCCTTTAAGGTAGTACATAGGATCCTTAGTGAGTGCTTATTTGCACGGACGGAGACCTCACAGAAGCTCAAGGCTGACGAGCTTTTCATCTTGTACTGTATGACATGCACCACCGTCCCCGACATCACCTCTATGCTTGCTGACTATCTAGGAAAGATAGCCAACAAGGCTAAGGGTGACATTTGTGCTAGAGGCCTTATCACTCATGTGGCTAAGGCATTGGGGTTAGACTTCTCGGGTTGCACTCTAGCTGAGAGTGCCCAGCCTTTAGGTTCACAAAGATTAGTTGCTCGACAAGTTTTGATTCCTCGAGGGAGAGGAACCCTTCATGTGCCCATGCCATGGGCAAATGATCCAAAGAAGAAGCCATCCGAGATCATTTGGAAGTCCGAATACACTATTTGGAACAAGAGGAATTGGAAGGAGACATTCGAATTGATGCTTGAGGAGATATCTCATCCTTTGTATTATGATGATGATGTAGGTGACATTGAGGATGAGGAGGATGATGAGGATGGAGCACACCAGGGGAACATGCTCGAGTTCGAGAGTGACACTCATAGTGGTCATGCCACGGATGCCATGGACACCGACACTCATGGTGCACGACCTAGCAGGACTAGTAGAGGCACTGAGGAGACAGAGGACGACATGCAGCCACCTCGCCACTCTTTTGCACATGCCCCAGGCCATGGACGAGGACGTAGACTTCCCCGCCACTTTAGAGACTCAGTCTCTAGCTTCTAGAGCCTCCGCACCGACTATTATTAGCATGAAATATTGCGATATTCTAGGCACTTTTTCTAGTTGTTTTTCATCCATTATAGTGTTCATTGATAAGGCATTGAAGCATTTGTTAGCTAGTTTGTCTATATTTTCAATATGGAGGTCTACATTAGCTTTGTGTTGATTATAGGTGAATAAGAGCTAAAACCGGACCATTTGAGAGAGATAGGAGAGGACTTGAGCATATCCAAGGATTGGGAGCACATCAAAGAAGCCAAAAGAGATTCTAGGATGAGGAATGGCACGACACAAAGGAAACCACAAGCAATTTACACTTCCACGCCCTAAAATACGGCCGTAGAGAAGTCCACACTCTAAACCACGGCCGTGGATCTTGGCATCATGAGCGTGGAGCATTCCAGAGAGTTACACGGTCTAAAGTACGGTCGTGGAAATCATATGAGACCGTAATCCAATTCCACGCTCTAAACCACGGTCGTGGAACCCCTTGAGACCGTGATTTAGGCGATCTTTTGACGAACCAATTATTGCCACATCATTTACGCAATGGGCCGGACGGTTATTTTATCCTTTCTTATAAAAGGGTCAGAGAAGAGAGTTTCGGGCATCCACGCTTATCGCTTAGTCTCGCCTAGGTCGTTTGGAGAGGGTTCGAGAAGGACTTAGCGGAAGCGCCGGCAATTTGGATTTCGGAAGATTTTGTGGCGGAAGTTGCACCCTTTTTCTAGGTTTTGTTATTGAAGACGGATTGACATCCCGTTCTTCATACTTACCTTAGATTTTGTGAGGTTTTGTGTTCTATTTCGAATCCATTGAATATTCCGACTTGTATTTCGGATTTGAGATTGACTTTGAGTTATATTTGAGTTTTCGAAGGTTTTCATCTTTCGTTCTTCTTAAATTGAATATTGATATCATGACAATGATTGTTGGCTAAAACCCTTTAGCAATTCTAAGGTGAAGGGTTGATAGTTGTGGCTTAAATGATGATAGATCGATCGTAAATTTATTGGACCCTGAGAGTTAGAGAGATCTCGTCGACGAACCAAGATCACGGTCTGTTCTTGAGCTTCCACGGCCGTGGAACTCAAGATCTGCCCGTGATTTCCCCTAATTTACGAACTTTGCTTTTACTTTGATCCAAGGTTAAAGATTAGTTTTAATCTAGTATAGATTTATCCTTTTCTAGGTAGTAGTGAAGCCTCAACAACCTCTACTTCGATTTCGAGTGTCACAACCTTAATCGGTTTAGTTAGTCTTGATCCTTGGGTTACAAGTTTGGTTATTTGAGATTAATTCTTGTCTTTAAATCCTTTCTATACTGAAGCCTCAACAACCTTTTCTAGGTAGTAGTGAAGCCTCAACAACCTTTATTTGCAAAGCTTTATACAATTACTTGCTTGACGATTTGCGAACTGAATTTGTTCCCCCCAAATCCCTGTGTTCGATACTCTGGAATACTTGCTAATCTACGCCGATCCGTACACTGCGGGTTCGCTTGCTTTTATTCTAGTTTTATAAATTTAAAGCTTGATTGCACGCACGCTAAGTGGTGAACAAGTTTTTGGCGCCTTTGCCGGGGATTTGTTTAAGGCCGAATTCGGTTATCGGTTGTGAAGCTTGGGAGCTTGCTCTTGTTATTTGATATCTCCTTTAAGTGATATTTTCAGGTTACCTTAGGTATATGCGCAGGTCTAGAAACAACAAAGACCTCTTACCTCTTGATCAAGAACTTGAGAAGACTTTGAGGAAGAAGCTCAAAGAAAGAAAGATGGCTAAAAACAAGGAGTGGGATCTTCAAGCAGAGTTGGAGGAATCCGAAGCTCAACTTAGATGGAGCGAGAAGACTCACAAGGAAGAATCGGACCGTCATCAATTGCAAATTGATGAGCTCACGGACGCGATGCTTCAAATGAGGCTGGAGATGAGCGATTCCAAGAAGAAAAAGAGGAGGAAACCGGCAACATCGGTTAGAACCAACTCATCCGATGAGGACAGCGACTCTTCCATGCCACCGCTAGAGGACATTGATCCGACGATCAATGTGAATCAGTATAATCCAACACCGGCTACCAATTATCGTGTCCCGGATGGGGGTGCGAGAGCCGCTCGTGTAGATGAAGAGGCAAGAACTCTTGGCCAAAGGATGGATCCAATTCAGCAACCACGCCGTCTAGGTGTGAACTTTGATGCTGATGATATGCAAGGGTTTAGCTTCAACCCACAAGTTATTACCATCGTTCGCCAAAATCAGTTTGGAGGAACGAGTAGTGAATCTCCACATCAACATTTACAAAATTTTGAGATCTTGATGGAGACAATGAAGCCAAAGAATGCAACCACCAACAATTACAAGATCAAGCCATTCTTTTTCTCTTTGAAAGGGAAAGCTTTATCTTGGTATCAAGCTCTTCCAAATGGAAGACTCAACACATGGGAGGATCTTTCTTCGGAGTTCCTTACCAAATTCTTTCCGCCATCCAAAACGGCGGAGTTGAGAGGTAAGATTAATGCATTTTCTATGAGATCTAATGAAAGTTTATTTCAGTCTTGGGAAAGATTTCAGGATTTACTATTGGATTGCCCACACCACGGCATTTCCAAATTGGAGTTATTGGAGATATACTATAAGGGGCTGGATGTGGAAACACAATTCAAGCTCCAATCCCTTTCATGTGGCACTTCCATGGACATGAGGGAAGATGACGCTTGGGACTTCATTGAGAAGCAAGCCCGAGTCATTGAGAAGTATTCTCACCGGAAGGTAGAAGCAAATCAAGTGGAGCAAGGAGCAAAGCTAACACAAGCTGCTCAAACTCAAATCTTTTCTCTCAACACCGAGATTAAAGAATTGAAGGAAGTCATCAAGGCTAGCTTTCCAAAGCATAAGGGGCAAGATGTTGGTTATTTAGGAAACAACAATAACCACAATGGGAATGAGAACACAAATCGCAATAACCGGAACACCAACCGGAACAATTGGAACAACAACAACAACCGGAATAACAATTGAAACAACAATAGGGGTTCAAACAACAACAATTGGCGTTCCAACCAACAACAAAACTCTGGTAATTCTTATCCCAATTCAGAAATTCACTAACTCCACCATCTTCTTCTTCCATTCCTTTGAAAAGTTAGGGACAAACATCTAATAGTGGAAGCACTTCGGGGAAAGAGAAGCCCGATTCCATGTTGGAAACAATTTTGGGAAAGCTTCAAGGATTGGAGAGTCACATTACTAAGGTTGATAAAGCCCAAAAGGTTTTAGAAAACCAAATGTTTAGCAATGCTGAGGAAGTTCCTAGGAATCAAGGAAAACTTCCAAGAAAGATGGAGGATAACCCGAAAGGAAAGGTGATGGCTATCACAACTAGGAGCGGAGCAACAACCACCGACCCGCAGCCTAAGTTTGTGGAAGTTCCCATTGAAAAGGAGAAAGAGAAGGGGAAGGAGAAGGAAGACATCTACATTTCCTCCTCCAGCTTACAAACCTCCCCTACCATTCCCACAATCTAGAGCAAGAGCGCGTCTAGACAAGTAATTCGGTAAGTTTATTGAACTCATGAGCAAACTGCATATTAATATACCTTTCATTGATGCAATTGTAGGTATGCCAGCTTATGGAAAGTTCTTAAAGGAGATCCTCTCTAACAAGAGGAAATTAGAAGATTTTGGAGAAGTCAAGATGAGTTCGGATTCGTCGGATCTCATTAAGACGATGAAGGAAAAGATGCCCCCAAAGCTGAAAGATCCGGGGTCATTTTGTGTTCCCATAGGAGTGGGAGATGTCACATATGATGCATTATGTGATTTAGGAGCAAGCATTAGCATCATTCCGCTTGCCTTATGCAGGATGATCGGTTTGGGCGAACCTAAACCGGTGAAGATGACGTTATACATGGCGGATCGATCCATAACTCGTCCCGTCGGCATAGTTGAAGACGCCCCGGTCAAGCTTGGTAAGTTCTATGTTCCAATAGATTTTGTTGTGCTTGTCATTCCTGTAGATAGTCCGGTTCCGATCATACTCGGAAGACCGTTTCTTGCAACATCCCGTTGTATGGTTGATTACAAGAATGCTAGACTCGCCTTCGACATAGGAGAGGAAAAGGTAGAGTTCGTTCTTTCCACTTTGATGAAAGAACCAGCTCTTAAAGACGACATATTCAACATCCATGACGAAGAGCTATCTAGAGAGGAACTAAGTTCGATTCTCTTCAAAGATCCCTTGCAAAAGGTGATCACTATGAGCATTATGGACATAGGGGAAGAAGAGGAATGCAATGAGGAAATTGAAGCTTTAGAGAAGCAAAAGGAAGCGTATGAAGGAGAATTTGAAAAACTCTATGATGGGTCGAAGAATGTGAGGAATCACGGCCAGTCATGCTATCCACGGCCATGGTTTCCACCAACATGACCGTAATTAGCTATTCAGAGGACTCCAGTAAGTTACACGGCCAAAACCACGGCCGTGGAACAAACAGAGGTGCCGTAATGGACTTCCACGCCCAAAACCACGGCCGTGGAGGAAACAGGGGAGCCGTAATTTTAGGGAAATCTGAGGACAATTACGTTCTTTCTACCACTTCTCTTGATTCTTCTCCAACAACGTTTATACCCTTAGAGACTTCTAAGGAAGCATTGGACACTCCTCAAGCGCCATTAGAGAGTTCAATAGTGATGGAATTGAAGTCACTTCCCGCACATGTAAGGTACGCTTTTCTAGGACCTAGTTCAAGCCTTCACTATGCATGCATAAGATCCTAATGGAAGACGATTTTAAAACTTCGCGACAACCTCAAAGGCGGTTAAATCCGACCATGAAGGAGGTTGTCAAGAAGGAAATTCTTAAACTACTTGATGCAGGTATCATCTACCCTATCTCCGATAGCAAATGGGTGAGTCCCGTATAGGTAGTTCCAAAGAAGGGAGGAATGACGGTCATTACCAACAAGAACAATGAGCTCATTCCTACACGAACCGTGACAGGATGGAGGATGTGCATAGACTACCGCAAGCTAAACAACGCAACGAGGAAGGATCACTTCCCACTACCATTCATCGACCAAATGCTTGGGAGGTTAGCACAACACTCACATTTCTGTTATCTTGACGGTTATAGTGGTTTCTTTCAGATCCCGATACATCCGGACGATCAAGAGAAGACCACATTCACGTGCCCGAGGGGTATGTTTGCTTATAGGAGAATGCCGTTTGGGCTATGCAACGCCCCAACCACCTTTCAAAGGTGCATGATAGCTATCTTCTCGGAGTACATAGAGGAAATCATGGAGGTTTTCATGGATGACTTCTCTGTTTATGGTTCCTCTTTCGATAATTGTCTTTCTAACCTTTCTCTTGTGCTACAAAGGTGTGAAGACACTAACCTAGCTCTTAATTGGGAAAAGTGTCAATTCATGGTGAAAGAAGGCATTGTATTAGCACACTTGATCTCTAGTAGAGGGATTGAAGTGTATAAGGCAAATATAGAGACTATAGAAAAGCTCCCTCCCCCATCTTCGGTGAAAGGGATAAGAAGCTTTCTAGGACATGCTGGATTTTATAGATGCTTTATAAAGGATTTTTCTAAGATATCAAAACCGCTTACTAATCTATTGATGAAGGATTAGTTTTTTATTTCTCGCAGGAGTGTTTAGATGCGTTTCATAAGATTCGGGAAGCTCTAATCTGATTATTCAACCTCCGGATTGGAATCTTCCATTCGAGGTTATGTGTGATGCAAGTGACGTAGCTATAGGAGTTGTGCTTGGGCAAAAGAAGGAACTACGAACCCATGCTATCTACTATACAAGACGCTAGATGAAGCGCAGCTTAACTACGCCACTACCGAGAAAGAATTTCTAGCAATTGTATATGCATTTGAAAAGTTTCGTTCTTATCTTGTAGGTGCAAAGGTGATTGTATACACGGATCGTGGTGCGATCAGGTATCTACTTGCAAAGAAGGATGCGAAACCAAGGCTGATTAGATGGATTCTTCTCCTACAAGAATTCGATCTAGAGATCCGTGACAAGAAGGGTTCGGAAAATTCTGTTGTGGATCATTTGAGTCGTCTACCACATCTAGAGGACGACCATCTACCCATAGATGACTCCTTTCCCTACGAGCATTTACATATCATAGAGGAGTGCATCGACAAGATTAGTAAAGGTAATGAACCATGGTTTGCTGATTTTGTTAACTATTTGGTTTGCCAGGAATTACCACCCGGATTATCCTATGCACAAAGAAAGAAGTTCTTTAAGGATGTCCGGGAATACTTTTGGAATGAACCTCTCCTCTTTAAGAGAGGTCCTGACGGCATCATTCGACGATGTGTGCCGGAAGACGATATGCAAAGCGTCATTGTCATTCACTACCTTGTGGAGGACACGCTAGCTCGAACAAGACTAGCGCTAAGGTATTGCAATCTGGATTCTTTTGGCCTACTTTATTTAAAGATGTGCAAACCTTTGTTTCCTGCTGCGATGCTTGTCAAATAACAGGGAACATATCTAAGAAAAACGAAATGCCTCTTAACAACATTCAGGAGGTAGAGATCTTTGACGTTTGGGGAGTAGACTTCATGGGACCTTTCCCATCATCTTGTGGAAACCAATACATACTTCTAGCTGTAGATTATGTTTCGAGATGGGTTAAAGCAATTGCCTCTCCTACTAATGATTCCATGGTTGTGGTTAAGTTCTTTAACAAGACCATTTTCCCACGATTTGGGACACCACGGACTATCATTAGTGATGGAGGCTCTCACTTCATTGCCCGACGATTCAAAACTCTACTAGCTAAGTATGGAGTGACTCACAAGATCGCCACCCCTTACCATCCACAAACAAGTGGACAAGTGGAGATTTCAAACCGGGAGATTAAAGGAATCCTAGAGAAGACGGTTTCAAAGACAAGGAAGGATTGGTCTTTGAAGCTAGATGATGCATTGTGGGCATACCGGACTGTATATAAGACTCCCATAGGTACGACACCATACAACCTTGTGTATGGGAAGTCTTGTCACTTGCCAGTAGAGTTGGAACATAAGGCGTATTGGGCAATAAAGTGGTTGAACTTCAGCATAAAGGAAGCGGGCGAGAAGCGCCTCTTGGACCTTAACGACCTTGAAGAACTTCGCTTAAACGCCTACGAAAATGCCAAGATCAATAAAGAAAGAGCGAAGCATTGGCAGGATAAACATATCATTCCAAAAGACTTCAAAGAAGGAGATCAAGTTCTCCTCTTCAATTCAAGACTTCGTCTCTTCCCAGGTAAGCTTAAATCTTGTTGGACCGGACCTTATCTAATTAAACGTGTTTTTCCCCATGGTGCAGTTGAAGTATGGGGTGAAAAGGGCGGAAGCTTCAAGGTGAACGGTCAACGACTCAAGAAGTACTCACCAGAACTCCAAGCTGAGGAGTTCGCACCTACCGCACTCGAATAAGTGCAAGTACGGTCTAGCTACGGACCTTAAACAAGCTCTTCTTGGGAGGCAACCCAAGGTATTGCACTTATATTTTTGTTTGTCATTCGTAGTTTCGATTAGTTTAGACGTTTTTTTTGTTTTGTTTTGCCTTCGATACCTTATGGTATGTTGTGTTTTTGGATGTAGGGGCATTGGAATAGGAAAGGGAGAGGAAGAAGTTGAAGGAAATTGACAAAACTTGGATTTTGGCACATTACAGAGAGTTCCACGCCCAAAACTACGGTCGTGGAAGCTACAGTGACCGTAATTTGCAAAAATCTGAGAAAAATCACCAAAACCACGGTTCCGTACAATTCCACGGCCGTGGAACACCCCGAGTGACCGTAATTTTCCAAAAAGTTTACGGCCACTATATAAACCACCTTCTTCACAAAAACCACACAAAATTCCCAAACCACGCCTAAATCGCCGAAACCATCTCTCCTCTCTCAAATCTTCGTTCGGTAATCGTTTCGAACGATTCTTGAGCCTAAAGTAAAGCAAATTCAACCGTCTACAAGATTCAATCGACAAATCAAGTGAACAATCCCTGAAGAAGACGGAATTTGGATTTTAAGAATCCAAAACCTAGGTTTTCTTCTCTTTCTCTACTTTGTCGATTTGGCTCAATTTTTGCAAGAATTTTTAGGAGAACTAATTGAAATTAGATTGGAATTAGTCTAGGACTGTTGCCTGGTGAATTTGGTGTGAATTGATTGAGTTTTGAGAAATTCAGAGCCGAATCACGGTCAGTGGGCGAACCACGGCTGTGGAATCTATAGAACATGCCGTAATTTTCCCTATGAAATGGATTTGATTAGAAGAATGTCTACTAGAAGCAAGAAGAGGAAAGGTGATGCTTCCTCCTCCTCCCAAGTACCTCCTAGTGAGCCACCATCACCCTCACCCCCTAGAATTCCAAAAATGCATGAGGATTACCTCGATGCCTTAGAAAGGATCGAGAAGAGGACGGTCATAGCACCGCACTACTTAGCTCTTGAGGAGTTAGAGCCGCTGAATGTGGTGAATGACCTGGCTTTACACTCTTGCTTATACCTCGAATGTTAGCTAACGGTTTATACCGTCGTTGTAGATGTTCCGCAAGTTCAGGATGCTGCTGAGTGATCCGGATGGTGTGGTCAGCCGGGGTTCCCGTACATTATAGGACGGGTTCGGGGTTTTGTTTCGTTTGTTGTTTCCCTTTTGTTTTGAAACCGGTTGTGGAGTTTTGTGTTTCCTTTTGGTTTAAACCTTTGGGTTTATTTTGAGTTTTGAATTTCATTCGTCTGTGCCTTGTTGTAAGATCCTTTTGTTGTTGCTACTCAGAGGGTCGGGACCCATTGTGCAGTCCTAGCCTGTAGCGCTTCAAGTTCTGAGAACTTGGGGTGTTACAATATGGTATAAGAGCTCTAGGTTGGCAATAATGGCACTCGAAATCTTCTAAAGGTTGGATGGATAAATAAATAGAACCCGCAAGGGGTCTAATGTTTTCAAAAGAGGGTTTTTGTTTTTAACCTATCGGTGTGGGATAGATGTACGAGCGACCACCACTACCTCCGCAGATCTCAACAGTGTAGTTCTTTTGTGTTGGCCTTTATGTGTGCTTTTCTGGACTTTTGCTTAGTTGTAGCGTGGCCATATATATATATAGTTTCTTATATATCTATCCTTATAGCAGATGACGCGTACTAGAGCTACATCTGCTATGGGGCGAGGAAGGGGTCAACCACCACTTCCACCTGCCGTCCGTGGACGAGGACGTGCAGGAAGACCTCCACTAGCTAGAGGTCGGGGCCAAGCCCCAGTTGCTGATCCGCCTATCGCCGAGGCTTTTGCTTAAGAGGTTGCCGAGAGCATTGTTCCTGAGGTTGGAAATGGGACCGCTGCTAGGTCTGGAGCACAGAGCGCCATCAACAGAGTCCGCACGAGTGTCTAGCAAAGCTTCTGCATTTCGCGACTATGTGTACAGGGTTGAGGAGGATATCAGGACTGGAGGACCAGCACCAGTGCCGCTAGTTTCTGCGAGATTAGTTGAGGTTTCGCAGAGAGTTACACAAGTTGTTGCCCCGTCTGCTGGAGTTGCTGAGGTTATTAGAGCGCCGGCTGAGGCAAAGGAGCCAAAGCTTGACAGTTAGTTGAAGGCTTTCGACCAGCTGAAGGTTCCCGTCTTCGTGGGAAGGACTGGCTTGGAGGTAGAGCACTGGCTAGGACAAGTTGATTCTGCTATGGTGGCTATCGGTTACCTTGAGGGACGTCGAGTCAACATAGCACAGACGTTGCTGAAGGATCAGGCTCATTCTTGGTGGTGGACCATTCGATGTAAGGTCACCGGTTATGAGCAGATGAAGACAGTGATCAGGGATCGCTATTGCCCTGCAGCCATGAGGAGAGACCGTCTTCAGGATTTCCTTGAGGCTGGATTCATAGATTTGCCTATTATTGAGATAATCCTCAAGTTTCAGGACGAGTTGGCGTTGCTAGGTCCGTCCGCACCACCGGAGGATCAACATGTTTACCTTTTCTCTCGGAGGTTGAGAGAATCGACACGCTCTTATCTTACTAGTTTCCGTTGTGAGTTTTTGACGGACTATCAGGATAGAGCTTCTGCCTATGAGAGAGACCGACCAGGTCAGAGGAGAGCTTCTCAGACAGGAGGTCCTGAGAAGAGACAGAAGACTGGATCAACCAGTGTTGGAGCTAGAGCAGCTGGTTTTGGGCGTAATCAGACGCCTGGACGTTCTAGTTTCCAGTAGAGTTCTGACAGAGGACGGCAGTGTCATAACTGCGGAGTAGCTGAACACATCCGAGCTGACTACAAGAAGCCAGCAGTGACTTGCTTTTCTTGTGGCAAGCTGGACACAAAGCTGCGTTTTGCCGTCAAGGCAAGGCGCTATCTCAGCAGGGTTCTTCACCTGCCAGTGTTGCTGGAGGGTGACAGAGATCTCAGTACCAGCAGCAACAACAGAGAGTTTCAGGTTCTGCCGCTCCTCAAGGTTCCACTCCGGGACAGGGGAGAGGTAGATGACGTGTTGGTGGATCTGCAGACACCAGAGATGCACCAACCAGAGTTTATGAGTTGAGGAGTGATGTAGAGCCGACAACGCTAGCAGCTACAGGTACCATTCACATTAATGGTTTTCCTGTTAGAGTTCTTTTCGATACTAGTGTTGTGTATTCTTTTATATTTGATGCATGTGTAGATAGATTGGCCTTAGTTACTGTAGAGGGTAGACCCTTCTTTATAGGATTACCTGATGGGGGTAAGATACGAGGTACGCGAGAGGTTCGTGATTGCCCTATTAGATTGGGAGATCGCGATTGGCCAACTAACTTCTTCGTCATGTACTTAGTACATGAAGAAGTTATTATGGGCATGGATTGGATGGATCTCCATCGAGCAGTTTTGGACATCGGCAAGAGGACAAAGACAGTAACTACAAATGCAGGCCATGTTGAGATCTTCGAAGGATGGGATCTCGGGAAGACTGGTACAGTTATCAGTGCAGTTCGAGCCGCGAGACTTATCAGTCATGGACGTGAGGTTTTTTGGTGATATGCCATGAAGAATAGTACTAGTCTAGCTTTGGAGGAGATTCCAATAGCTTGCGAGTTTGTTGACGTCTTTGGAGAGCCATCAGGTTTACCTCCAGAAAGAAGTGTAGATTTTGGCATTGATCTAGAGCCGGTACGAGACCAATCTCAAAGGCTCCTTACCGCCTGGCGCCTATCGAGATGCTTGAGTTGAAGAAGCAGCTCGACGAGTTAGCAAAGAAGGGCTTCATCCGCCCAAGTATATCTCCTTGGGGTGCACCAATTCTCTTCGTTAGTTAGAAAGATGGGTCAATGAGGTTATGTATCGACTACCGAGAGCTGAACAAGGTGACGATCAAGAGCAAGTACCCATTGCCCCGTATCGATGATCTTTTGGATCAGTTGCATGGAGCTTCAGTGTTTTCGAGGATCGATTTGAGATCAAGATATCACCAGCTGAGGGTGAGAGAGCAAGACGTAGCCAAGACAGCATTTCGGACCAGATATGGACACTACGAGTTCGTAGTGATGCCAATTTGGCTCACGAGTGCGCCCGCAGTCTTCATGGAGTTGATGAACAACATCTTCATCGACTTTCTAGACCAGTTTGTAGTTCTCTTCATCGACGACATTCTGGTTTACTCCCGCAGTAGAGATGAGCATGTAGGACACTTGAGGATCGTTCTTCAGGTCTTACAGGATAGAGAGCTTGGCGAGCTCTCTAAGTGCGAGTTTTGGATGTCCGAGGTATCATTCCTTGGTCACATCTTTTCAGCTGAAGGGATCAAGGTAGATCCGGCGAAGATTGAGTCAGTAGCTTCCTGGCCGCCACCTAAGAACGTCAAGGAGGTTCGCATCTTCTTAGGATTGGCAGGCTACTACAGGCGTTTTGTTGAGTGTTTTTCAGCTATCGCTCGACAGCTCACTTCCTTGCTGTAGAAGTCTACGAGGTTCGTATGGTATGAGTCGTGCCTGCAGAGTTTCGAGGAGCTGAAGAAGAGATTGACCTCTGCTCCTATCCTAGCTCAGCCAGAGGGCATTGAGGATTTTGTGGTTTACAACGAAGCATCCAAGCTGGGCTTGGGATGTGTTTTGATGCAGAAGGGGAAAGGTGATTGCTTATGCATCTCGACAATTGAAGACGTACGAGGAGAATTACCCTACCCATGATCTTGAGTTAGCTGTTGTTGTTCATGCTTAGAAGATTTGGAGACATTATCTGTACGGAGCCACGTGTCAGATTTTCACAGACCATAAGAGTCTGAAGTACATATTCACTCAACGGGAGTTGAATAACCGCCAGCGCAGATGGTTAGAGTTGATCAAGGACTTTGATCTTAAGATCTTATACCACCCGGGAAAGGCTAATGTGGTAGCAGATGCCCTCAGTAGGAAGACTCCCCGGGAGATGGCGATTGCTAGGCTGACGGCTCAGCCACAGTTATAGAGAGATTTGGCATGGCTAGAGATGGATATCTACTTCCCAGATTCCGACAGCCAGTTCTCCACCTTGGAGATAGTACCTGATCTGTTGGCCGAAATCCGACATAAACAAGAGAGTTGCCCAACTTTGACACAGATCCGAGACCGGATGTCTCGAGGAGAGGCACCACAGTTTGTAGTTGGTGTTGATGCAGTTTTGAGACGCCAGGAGCGTGTTTGTGTGCCGTCAGATCGAGAGTTGAGACAAAGGATCCTTCAGGAGGCTCACTCTTCACCTTACTCAGTACACCCTGGTGCGAGTAAGATGTATCAGGATAATAGACGCTCTTTCTGGTGGGGAGGTCTGAAGCCAGATGTGACGAGATATGTAGCTCAGTGTGCGACTTGTCAGCAAGTCAAGATCGAGCACATAGACCCAGAGGCGAGCTACACCCACTCCCCGTTCCTTAGTGGAAGTGGGAAGACATCTCTATGGATTTTGTGACCGGTTTGAGACCGAGTCGTGGTTTTGATGCTATGTGGGTCATAGTAGATCGACTTATGAAGACCGCATGTTTCATTCCGATCAAAGAAACATGGCCGGTGAGTCGATTAGCAGAGGAGTTCACGAGACTTATAGTGAGACTTCATGGAGTATCTAGGACCATAGTCTCTGACAAAGACAGACGATTCACTTCGAGGTTCTGACAGCAAGTTCATGCCGCCCTAGGTACGAGTCTACAGTTCATAACTGCTTATCATCCTCAAACCGATGGTCAGTCTGAGCGGACCATCCAGACTTTGGAGGACATGTTGCGAGTCTGTGTGTTAGACTAGGGACAGGTGTGGCCAGATCACCTTCCCTTAGTGGAGATTTCGTACAACAACAGTTGGCACGGATCGATCAGGATTGGCCCTTATGAGGCTTTATATGGACAAAGATGTCGTACACCACTTTGTTGGGACGAGTCTAGTAGCGCCAGCGGAGTAGCACCCGAGCAGATTCAGGATGACATGGCTCGAGTAGCAGTAAACCGAGAACGGATGTTAGCAGCACAGAGTCGATATAAGTCTTATGCTGATAAGAGGCGTAGACCTCTAGAGTTTAGTGTTGGAGCTCAGGTTTGGTTGAGAGTATCCCCGACATGAGGCGTTTGACGTTTCGGTGTCAAGGGGAAGCTGAGTTCCAGATATGTTGGACCGTTCGAGATTCTTGAGCAAGTTGGAGATGCAGCATACAGACTTGCATGCCACCGAGACTCGAGGTGTTCACCCAGTTTTCTATGTGTCTCAACTACGGGAGTACATAGCTGACCCGAGACACATCGTCAGTCATGAGGATCTAGTGATCGAGCCAGACCACACGTTCGTAGAGCACCCGGTTGCTGTCTTAGAGCGTAGTACGAGACGCTTGCGTTCGAAGGACATCCCGATGTTGAAGATTCAGTGGTCGATGCGAGGAGCTGAGGAGGCGACTTGGGAGACAGAGGATATTATCCGGAGGAACTATCCGGAGTTTTACGCTGAGCTTGTTGCACCTTTAGCTTAGTCTGTTGTTTGGTTTTTCTTTGTTGCGTTGTGAACGCTTTTGTGTGACGTTTTGTGCTACATGCCCCGAGTGGGAATATATCAGCTCAGTTCTCTTGCTGTGTGTTATGGTGACCGTTTGGCTTTTACAAGTTTCGGGACGAAACTTCTTTTTAGGAGGATTTGATGTAAGATCCTAAGTTTTTGCCTTCACCGCCCCTGCAGTGAAGAGGGCCGCCCCCACGGCCAGCCGCCCCTGTGGATTTTGCGACAGATCGCGCCGATCTGTTTTCGTTCGTTTTATCTTTCTTCCATAGATAGAATATCCGATATTCTATCTTATGGGCCGGTTTCCTTGTTTTCTTTCTAACCCTAGACCCCCTTTCCGTCTAGCGTTCCAGCCCTCCTTATATATTCTTTTCCTTCTCTCCTTTTCCGGTTCCTTGCTATCGTCTTCAAACCCTAGAGAGATGCAGTTGTTCTTTGCTTCCTACAACTTCGCTGAACGTGTAAGTTCATTCCTTCCTGATTCTTCCTCACGTTCTTACAGTGCTGCATGTCTTCTCCTTCTGTTTTGGTTTCTCCCTTGCGTTCCTTTCTTTTCTTCTTCTCCAAGGATCAAGCATGTGCCTTGATTCTTGTGGAGTATTCCGTTGTTGACCTTTCGTTGTTCTCGGGCTATCTAGAGTTGAGTCTCGACGTGTTGGAACCAAAGGTTCGAGCTTTGGTTACCCCTGCCGTGAGATCTGTCGAAGAGAAGCCCGACAGTAGCTTCTGACGAAGATCCGCCCCTGCGCCTGCACAGAGCCGCCCCTGCGCCTCTGTCATAACCGCCCCTGTGCCTGCACAGAGCCGCCCCTGCACCTTAGTCCAACCGCCCCTGCGGTTTCTCTACAGTAACTCACGTCTTTGATGAGTTGCTTCCTTCCTTCCTTTCCTCGTTCCTTCCTTGGTTCCTTATGATTGGTCCTTGTTCCCTTGAGTTGTTGTAAGACTAAGGTTGAGCCCTTAGCATGGGTTGATCTCTTAGAGATCTTTGAGACTAAAAGTGATAGACTTCTAGCAACCGTTTCGTTCCTGATTCGTGTTGCTTGTTCGTACATGCTTTCCTTGCTCCTTTCCTGAGGGAAACTGAGCTTCCTTGAGTGTTTCTGAGTTGTTCGCTGATCTCTTGTGTTACCTTCGTGTGAGGTAAGTCCCTTGCACTTACTTAGCTTCATTCCGCGTATTAGTTGGATTGTTTTGGTTGTTTGTGTTGCTATCATGTTTATAACGAATAATTGGAAATAGGATTCACCCTTTGTTAACCTTAATTGGCCCAAGTGTATCATAACCGGGCGGTGACCACTTATCTAGTTCTACAGGAGACTAGAATGTGCTCTTGCAACCTAGACCCGTTGGTAATGGATAGTACTGATCTATTCCTATTGGTAGACGGAAGCGGAGGCGAGTTTCGGGAGATTCTCGTGTGACAAAAGAAGTTGAATTAGTAATGCATAAACTTAATAAAAGATAATAACCGGTTGATGTGGGAGCATGCTATGTGTTTTCTTTACCTTGTGTGTGTTTGTGCCTTTACACTCTTGCTTATACCTAGAATGTTAGCTAACGGTTTATACCGTCGTTGTAGATGTTCTGCAGGTTCAGGACGCTGCTGAGTGATCCGGATGGTGTGGTCAGCCGGGGTTCCCATGCATTATAGGACGGGTTTAGGGTTTTGTTTCGTTTGTTGTTTCCCTTTTGTTTTGAACCCGACTGTGGAGTTTTGTGTTTCCTTTTGGTTTTATTTTGAGTTTTGGTTTTCATTCGTTTGTGCCTTGTTGTAAGATCCGGTTGCTGTTGCTACTCTGAGGGTCGGGACCCATTGTGTAGTCCTAGCCCGTAGCGCTTCATGTTCCCAGAACTTGGGGTGTTACACTATGCACCCTATATTATCACGAAAAAAGATTTAATAGAAAATTATTAAAGATATTACCTTATTAGTCAACCTTCTCTCTCCTATATAATTTTAATGTTTTTTCTAATTAAAGATTATAACAAATATTCTACAACATTAAATAAGGAATGAAATAGTATCTAATCTTAATATCTCCCATCATTTATTTACGGTCAATAACAAGATCAAAGGTTCTTTTTTATTTTCTCCATTATTAAGCGAATACAATCTCGGATTTATTGTTCGACCACTTTAATGGAGTTATGCCGTTGAAGATATGTCCTACATAAGTTTGTGCAGTCGCAAGAAAAATGGTGAACTATTCACCTCTATCCATTTATTTCTCGGATTTCATGTACACAAGTTTGTCATTTACACAAGCTTCGGTCGTTTTGTAAGTACACAAGTTCTGTTTGTTTATGTCATGTACACAAATTTGTCATTTACACAAAGTTTGGTTACACAAGTCTTTCATTTACACAATGTTTGGTTACACAAGTCCGTCATTTACGCAAGCTTTGGTTACACAAGTCTTTTATGTATTAACATTGTGTAATTGAAATTGTGTATGAACATTGTATAATTGAAATTATGTATTAAAATTGTGAAATTGAAATTGTGTATTAATATTGTGTATCATCAAAAGAATACACAAAGTTTGATTAGTACAACTTTGTGTAAAACACGTTCTTATTGGATCTGACCCTATAAGTCATCCGTGCATTGATCCGACGATCCATAATTGTTCTTATTTCTTATTGTAAAACACGTTCTTATTGAATCCGACCCTATACATACATACATACACACACACACACATATATATATATATATATTATAAGTTGATATCAATGATATTCTTTTATTACAATATTATAACGTACTATATACGGTATAATAATTTATTTAAAAATTAACTATTATTAACATATATAGTTATAGATGGGATCTTATACCACAATGACAAATAAAATAAAAATTTATCGATATGGTAAACAAGAAAATTATTTACCAATATAGCAAATTGTGTCAGAAATTACCAAAAAAAAAACCTTTTATTATTTTTAAATAAAATGAAAATAAAATAGAAAAAGGATGCAATAGTGGGATTCAAACATGGACTAATACACATTAAAAATAATTTCTTCTTGCCGGCTAAATGTAACTAGTGAACCACACTTAAATATATAATTATTTATATTTTAATTAGTACAAGGAGAACTAACCTTTAGGCTTCCATTCTTTTTTTTTTGGAAAAAACAAAGTCGTTATATATATATATATCTTTACTATACTAAAATGGGAGTTTGTCAAATGAATAGTTAATTTCCCATTATGTTCTTTTTTTAAAAAAAAAAATTGCCTCATTTTTAGCCTTGAATGGGTGACGTGTTTGCTATCCCGTATTTCATTTTCAGTAAACCCTAAAATGAGAACACGTGTATTATAGCTTCAACAGATACCACCGTCTCTCATTCCATCTTCCTCCATACGCCAACTCCTATTTCCTTCGTTTGCACGCTTCGATGTCGTCTTCATCTATATACCCGAACAAACACGAATCGTTCGCCCTTTCATCCAGATTTTCTTCCTCTACTAAAATAGTGATGTTCCTATGTTAGATCTAGGGTTTTCCCCTTTTCAGATCAGAAAGCGGAGGAGGCATTCGGGTTTGAAAACCCTCACCAACAACTATTCGTTGGAAAGTACTTGAAGTTGTGGTTCGAAAATCCTCACCAACAACAATAAAAATGAAATATATATGTTGCCATAGCTCTCTCCTTCGCCGGAAGAACCGTTTGCGGTTGGGCTACCGATAGCACACCAGGCAACTCCGAGTCAAGGGATTGACACCTTCAACCACGTATGTCCGTACTTCAAGCTCTGACGCGTCCAACTCAGGTACTTGTCCATTCGCTTTCTGGAGCCTAAGCAGATCATGTTCTTAGTTCATGACTTTTTGTATTTAGGGTTTTGTGGAGTTCGATTGGAACTTGGGGTTTTCAACTATGTGGAGAAACCACCATGCTTGTGTTGAATTCTCTTGATCAATAAAATTAGGGATGCAACTTACTTGCTTTGTTTAGGAATTGTGATTCCATTGGACCTAAACATTGTACATATCATGACAGTGGATTTTATTTGTTATATTTCCATCCCTTTCATCTATCATCAACAAATTCTGGTTCTTTCCTTAAATGGGAGCTGAATTTGGTTCCTTTTTCCATTTTTAGATGTTTTGCATGTATGTGCAAGCTGTTCTTCTATTACTTTGCTGAATCGGAGAGAAGCTTTGCTACTGACCCTGTTGTTCTCTGGCTCAAAGGTGGCTTGATTGCTCTAGGTTGGACGGATTCATTTATGAGAATGGTATTCAATTTATGATTCCAGTTGTAAATTGGTCTTCCTTGCTCAATTTGTTTTTTTTTTTATTTTAGCCATTTTGGCTCTTTAGGTTCTTCTTTCATGCTTTCTTACTGTAATTATATTAATTACTTATTGGTTATCGTATAGGCATACCATGTGGTCAACTCTCTCTACTAGGATAGTAAAAGGTATGTTTAGGTTCAATTTGTGTTAATATATGTTAAGAGTATCATTAGGTTCAAGATAACACATAATGTTGTTTTGTGTAGGACTTGCTGCTCGTGTGAAGCCTTTCATCAACTTGAAGGGTTACACGGTGGGTAATGGTGTTATTGATGAATCGTGTAGGCAAAACTATGCTCTACTGCATTTGAATGTGCGGATATTATACTATAGTGGCTTACCTTCTTACTTTTCCTGATTTAAATTAGCCTATGCATTCATCATTCCCTTGTTTTAAAGGCGCGAAACATTAAATTTCCCTCACTTGACTTACATTATGGCTAACTCTAAATTTTCCGCACTTGACTTAAATTTCCCACTTTAGATCTCGGCTTCTTCTCGCGGCACCGGATTCTGTTTCTTTCTCCGCCAGAGACCGTATTTCCCTGTCCATCTTCAGGTAGTTTAGTTATGAATTACCTTTTGTTTTCTTAATGTTGACATTCTTAACTAGGTTGTTATATTTTCATGACAACCATTGTTGACAAGCTCACTTGCTTATATATGGCTCATTTATTTGTGGCATATGGCGAGTTTGAAGAAAGTTGATGCAGACTAGAGATTGAAATATGCTTATTCAAAGAGAGAAACCACCAATCATATAAGAAGGATATGTTTTCAGATCCTTAATAAAAGTCCCTTTCTCGAAGAGTACCCAAGGATAAAAAAAATGACTCCATAGTGTGTCTGAGTGAGAATGATCTTATGGAAATCTTGTTCCTATTAGCAACATGGAGAGCTAAACCTTACAATACGGTTTATGGTAATCATATCTATATGGTAACTAATAAGGCATAATAAGATGACTGAAAGGGTGAGAATGTGACATATGAATCTTATAAAGCAAACGAATGTATGCCAAAGAGATTTATAATAATATCTTGAACTTCACACAGGCTATATTATCACAGTTTACAGAGGAACAAATGAGTAGATATGAATCCTTCCGAAGATCTGGTTTTCAAAAATCCAACATGAAAAGAGTAATTTGTTATTTTTGCTTTTATGTTTCATGAAGGGCATGAATCCTGTATACCTTGCTGATTGTTTCCGTCCTGTCTCTTGTTTTCTGTAATGACAGTTGCTTGCAAGCATAACTGGAAGTCAGAAGATTTCTGTACCAATGACTATTGCTGTTTCAGGAATTGCATAGATGTTTGTTGGAGAACTTGTGGAAACAGGTAAGCTTCTGTTAAGTCATCTATTTATATTCAGCTTCTCATTCTGTTGAACAACTTATTACATGTAAACATGAACAGGTAAGCTTCTGTGAAATATTTGTTGGCTGACTAATTGTAAAATTTGGCATCTAGAGCACTTATGACGGAGAGAAATGAATCAGGACCGATCCGCCCTTGCCACATCCGAGAATCGTATAGAAGACTGAAGCTTGAAGGTAAAGTACCAAAAAGATCAGTTTCAAGACTTTCCCGGTAGCTTATTTTTCTTTTTATTATGATTAAGCGTTCAAGTCGTGCTATGACTGCAAATACACACTGTTGTAGCAAATGACTGTTCTGGTAGATTTGTTTGATACATGTGTCACTAATAGATTTCTAAACATTTTTTGTGTTCTAACGCCCTAAGCTTCTTCTATTGGACTGCTTTGATGGATCTTATTCAAGTAGTTTGCTTTTCTTAGTTCGATTCGTTTTGTTTACTGAGTAATTCAACAGGTATGATTTTGATGCCTTACTTGATTCCCGTTGTTGGCGAGGAGAAGCTTCTTCCATCAGCACTCTTCTTCGATTTTGCGGCTGTAAGACCATATTATCTTTCGTTTCATTCCACTTCAATCTGCAAAGAATAACAATTTTGTCTTTGGTTTTGTATGCAGATGTTCCTTTATAGCATTGCACGGGCATCTTGTGTAACTCTTCTTGATATTTCCTTTGTAGTGGCTTGGTTTGTTCAATCGGGTGGATCATACTTCAATTATTACATGAATAAGTCTCTTGTAATTTATTTTATTCACCGATGTAATTTTTCATTAATAATATGAGTTATTATTTTCGTGTTTTAACCACATTTTTAAATTTAGTCGGGCATAATTATGCCAATGCAATTCACTATGATAGAGCTGAAATTGGGATACTGCAGCTAAAGACACCATAACAAAAGAGTTAACAAAACCCTCTGGCCAAAAAAGGGAGATCTTAAACACACATTTCTAAATAGCAAAGAAACAAAGACGAATAGTTCTTTCAACTTCCTTTTCGTTTTACTTGTGTTTCTTTTGAATGTAATACCCGTCTCCTTTGTATGTAGCACTTGTCCATCTTCATCATATAATGATAATTTTTTTGATTAGATTCAATATTACAGTATCTCCTTTCAAATTTTTACCGATACAATATACGATTACAAACAGCAGCGCGCGTGCGTAGCACGCGCGTCCACTCTAGTGTATATATATATATATATATATATATATAGATAGAGAGAGAGAGAGAGAGAGTGTAGATCATATGAGAACAAACTTATCGTATAATCATGAGAACAGATTCGTAATTATTAATTTTGTTACGAAGGTGTCATATCGTTTAATGTATTTTTTGTAGTTATAGTTGGTTGAGTGGATTATTCGTAGTTATTGTTGGTTGAATGGATTATTCCTAATTTTTATTATTCGTAATTATTATTAATTATGATATCTACACTAAATCTCGATCATTAATACTCACCATCCGACGGTCTAAGATTTTTCTCATGATTACATGAGAACAATCGTAGACCGTCAGATGTTTATTATTAAGGATCGAGATTTAGGGTAATTATCGTAATTATTAAGAAAATTTTAACACACCCACGCGCTTGTCATATCTCAACATTTCGAATCCCTAATTTCACTCAAAACACGTTGCACATCCGATTAGGGCGATTTTTGTGGGTTGCGGCGGTAGAAGAGAAACTTTGAGGACGAAGCAGAGAAATCCGGTGTTGGTAGTGCAACTTCGACGGCGATAGTCCGGCGAATCCTTGCGGTTGTGGTTCTCCCGGTTCATTGTTTTCTCTCACGAAGGTGTCCGGTGCAAAAGGTGTTCGACGGTTAGATTCTAAAGCGGAAGAAGGTTTCCGGCGTGTAGCTAGGTGGTTGTGGATGTCCCGGCGATAATCCCCGGCTTATTCTGTTTGCCGCTGCCTTGGGATACCGATTACTTAAGGTAATTTTAGGTTTTATGTTCACTGTCTCCAAAACCCATATTTGTTGATCAATTTCTCAAACTTAAATTATGGTATAAGAAACATCGACGGCGAGAAGCATTCCGTCGTTGGTGGCGAGAAGCAGTCCCCAGTCCGGCGAGAAGCTGTCCTTCGAGAAGTAGTCCCCGGTCGAATTTTGGGTTTTATCCTTAGCATGTTCTTAAAAAATGCTAAAATGGAGCTCAATCCATGAAATCCATAGCTTCTGGAAGTAGCAACTCGCTAGGACAATGAACTGAAGATAACTCTTTGAAACAAACTTGCCTGCGTTGGTGGCGCAGCTTCGACGGCGAGAAGTAGTCCGGCGTCTCCAAATATCAAGAAGCCTATGTTTCTTAATCCTTCGAGATTTATTGCAATTTGAGCATTCCTATTTTTTGTTTGAGCGTCCCTATTTTGTGTTTGCATACTAAATTATTACGACGTTATATGTAGGACAAACTTGATTGGAAGATGGCAGTTTCGGGATTAATGGCAGATTCTTCTGTAGGTATGTCTTGCTTGCCTTGTTTTGGTTGAAGATTGTTGGTGTTTTTCGATTGGTGTGTTGATATATGCGCCATTGTTGTCATAGTTATTAATTTATTTTATGGTATTACGATAATTATGAATAATGCAAATATGAAGTGCATATTAGCATTGAAAACATAAACTAACTATGAATAATTATTGTGTAGACTATTTATGTATGTTAATACAGTAATTATATGGAGTGCATATTAGGTTTGAAAAAACTTAGCTAACTAGGAATAATTATTGTGTATACTAATTATGTATATTAATATAGTACGTAGGTAAATGATATTTGACTTTAAGTAGTTATGTTGTTAATTTTTATGTTGTATAATGAAAACTATAGATTTGAGATCCAAAAGGAATCGTAATCCGAGGTCTGGATCACTGCGTATGATAGGTGATGGAATCACTATCATTTAGGTTAGCTTTTAGAGTCTTTTTGTTACATTAGTGTCGGTTTATGCTACTAACCCCTTGGTCCAGAAGAAGAAGACTAAAAGAAGATAAAGAAGGAGTTATAAGCACTTAGGAGTGAAGACCACTCACGAAGCAAAGCTTATGTTGCCTCACTACCCCCGCGGAGCAGTGTCACCGCCCCTGCAGGTGACACCATACTCTGAAGCGCAACCTGCGCCTTCGTCAGCGCCAAGAACAAAGACTGTCATCGCACCTGTGTCAACCCTTGGCGCCCTTGCGGTGACTTTCCCTGAAGAAGCGAAAACCAGCGCCCCTGCGCTTCTGTCTGCGCCTCTACCTGCGCCTCAACCTGGGAGCTGGAAGATGAAGAGTCAGTGTCACCGCCCCCGCGTTGACACTGGGACGCCCCTGCGGCTCAGCATCTGAACCGACAGAAAGTTGAAGAGTCAGACGTTTGAAGATCATTAAATATCCGCCCCTGCGGAAGTGCTAGGCCGCACCTGCGGCTACGAAGAAGATCAAACGTTTTTGCCTGAACCGCCCCTGTGATTCAGCGACAGAGGCTTTACTCCGGCTGTTTACACCACCTTTATGGCATTAAAGGTGGCTGTTTTGGGCTGGTCATTTACTCCTATTTAGTGTCATTTGTAGTATAAATAGACATTGGGTTGATTGCTAGAATCCAATTTTTAGAATCCACTTTTTCCATCAAAATTATCTTGCTACCTTTGTAATGAGTTGCTAACTCCCTTGCTACATTGGGTTGGTTTGAAGCTGCATTGTTACTTTGGTTGTAAGTTCTTTCTAATATAAGTTTTCATTCAGTAATACTTTGTGTTTCCTTGATCTTCATTGTCTAATTGCTTGTTTTACTATCACTTAAGATTGATCACCTTAGGTTCTAAAGCGCATGCAAAGAACTAGGATTAATAGATTCTGGGTTCGGGTCTTTAACCTAGTAGTAAACATTAAGTAATAATGGGTTGTAATTGCTTAAAGGAAAGGAACACAAATATAAAGATAAGTTTAACGGTTTTAATCTTTTCTTTATATCCCTTAGTCTTTGTTTGAAAGCTAACTTGTTAATTGTTCTTGTAGGTTTACGGAACACTAACCTGTTAAGTTGTGTTGATGCCGGTTGGCTCAACACATATATATGATTGAGACGGGAGATTACTTGAAAACTTGTAAAAAGGAACTCACCACAGTAGCAATCGCATGCTAAGAATCAACCTAGTGTAGATTCACCCATTATTGTCTTACTTGTTGTCTTACTTTCTTTCATAAGTTTTGTGTTCATAAATTCACTCAACCCCCCCCCCCTTTTTTGTCACTTGAATCTATAATCAATAATTGAATTTAATAGGAATAAAAAAAACTCTCTTGGGTTCGACCCTTACTTAACTACTATATTCGTTTTAGTGCTAAGTCGGGATTATATTTTGATAAGATAAAAACGACCCTAGATAAAGGTCGCCGTTGCCGGGGTTTACTTTATTGTTATTATTGAATATTGGTTTGAACCATTTTTATGGTTCAAACCCGTGCTACTAACTCCGGCTTTGCTTCCTTTGATCCAGAAATTGAGAGGACGCACATCCGGCAACGTAGACAATAACAACTCCAACAAGAAATGGCTGATCGTACTCTTCGTCAACTCACTTAGCCCACTTTGGCTCAAAACCCTCTTGCGGTTACTATACCGGCATTAGGAGAAGGAATCAACTTCGAGCTCAAGCCGGGTCTCATTCACTTGCTCCCATCTTTCCATGGGTTAAGTGGTGAAGACCCCATCAAACACCTTGGGAAGTTTCATACCGTGTGTATGAGCATAAAGCCGGCCAACATTACCGAAGAGCAAATCAAGATGAGGGCATTCGGTTTCACACTCAAAGATGCAGCGGATGATTGGTATTACCACCTTCCATCCGGGAGTATCGACACTTGGAAGAACCTCCACAAGGCGTTTTTGGAGAAATACTTCCCCGCCAAGAAGGCAAATAGCTTGAAGAAAGCTATAAGCAACATCGAGCAAGAGCCGGACGAAACTCTCTATGAGTACTTTGAAAGATTCGCACGCCTCCGATCTAGTTGTCCTTTCCACGAATATTCGACTCAAGATCTAGTCTTGTACTTGTACAATGGCTTCCTAGACAATGAAAGGAGGATCGTCGATGCGGCTTGTGGTGGTAACATTCTTAACTCTACCCCTGACCTTGCTTTGGAAAAGATACAGGAACTAGCTGAAGGGACCCGGAACTTTGGAAGAACCCCTTCCAAGAGAGGTGTTCCTGCTGTGAATTTCGGAAAGAGTGAGATCTCCACTGAGCTTGCGGAACTGAAGGAAATGGTGAAGAGATTAACACTTATGGGAACCCCACAACAGCTGAAGGCATGTGGAGTGTGTGCTGACCCATACCATCTAACGGACATGTGTCCCCAAGTCCAGGATGACGATGCGGAGGTGAATGCAATGGGTTATGGACAACCACAGTAGCAAAGGCCTAGGAACGATCTCTATGCGCAGAATTTCATGCCCAACTGGCATGATCAATAGAACTTTCATTGGAGGGATCAACAAAACCAACAACAACAGCCCCGACAAGGTAAGTATCAAACAACTGAGGATATGTTGTAGGTTTTGACTAAACATTTTGCTACTCATGTCCAAACAACAGAATCCGGCATAAAAAAAACCTTGAAAAACAAGTTGGGAAAATGGCGGAAGCCATAACAAGGACCGAGGCTAGATTTTCCGGAGGATTGCCTTCCCAGATGGTTATAAGCCCCAAGGAGAATGTTATTGCCCAAACATTAAGGAGTGGAAATCAAATCCAACAAAAACCAGCAAAAGAATCACAAAGCAAACCCTCTGACGAGTTTACCGCACCCACAGCCGCCCCTGCAGCTGCAACTGCGCCCAACATCGAGCAGACGCCGCCCCTGCGGCTGAATGTCTCCTCCACTGCGGTGACAACCCCTGAGCCGCCCCTGCGCCTGCATACTGACGCCCCTGCGGAAAACACGACAGAAGGTTCTGCTGAGAATGATTCTTACATCCGGCCTAAGTTCCCGCCACTGTACTCTGAGAAACCACCAGCTCCTTTTCCTGAGGCTCTAAAGGAGAGAAGAATCATTGAGGAAAAAGATCTATTTGAGACCTTCTCCAAATGCGAGGTAAACATTCCCCTCCTTAAGTTAGTGAAGAGTATTCCTAAATATGCTCGTTTCTTGAAGGAACTATGCACTATCAAGAGGAATCAGAAGCTGAAGGGGAAACAAAAAGTGCAAGTAAGTGAGCATGTGTCGGCCGTTTTCCAATGGAGAATGCCCAAGAAGTGCAGTGATCCGGGCATGGTAAGCATTCCTTGTGTTATAGGGGAAACCCGTTTTGACAAAGCAATGCTTGATCTTGGTGCTTCTATAAATGTTTTGCCATATTCTATTTACAAATCACTTGGCCTTGGGCCATCAATGGAAACTAGGATTGTAGTACAATTGGCTGATAGATCTAATGTGTACCCGAAAGGGATAATTGAAGATGTATTAGTAATGGTAGACAACCTGATTTTTCCTGCTGATTTCTTCGTAATGGATATGGAAAATGATTCGCATGATGAACCAATATTGTTAGGTAGGCCATTTTTGAAAACGGCTAGGACTAAAATTGATTATGTTAGTGGCAAATTAACCATGGAGTTTGATGGTGAAGTAGTGGAATTTGACATCTACGATGCAATGAAATTTCCTAGTGATGATCATTCTTTATGTGCTATTGGCATTGTTGAACCTTTTGTGCAAGATGTATTTGATAATTCTGATGTTGATGAATTGAAAAATGTAATTGAGCATGAGATTGATGGTGTCAAATCAGAATATGTATTAACATCCAGCATGAAAGAGGTCTTAGCCCAATTAGATGGGCATAAAAGGCTACCTATCTCCAATTTGGCCATTGGGCCCACTTTACTAACCCCAAGCGAGAAGCTTGTTCCGTCTATAGTGCAGGCACCAGAAATAGAATTGAAGGACCTTCCATCCTACCTCAAGTACGTTTTCCTTGGAGATAACAATACCTTACCGGTGATCATCTCCAACAAGTTGACTACCGGTCAAGAAGAAAAGTTGGTGAAAGTGTTGAAAGAACACAAGACGGCCCTTGGATGGACTATTGCGGACATCAAAGGGATAAGTCCATCAACTTGCATGCATAGGATCTTACTTGAGGATGAATCCAAACCCTCTAGGCAGCCGCAACGGAGGTTGACTCCGCCAATGATGGATGTGGTCAAGAAGGAGGTGTTGAAGCTCCTCCAAGCGGATATGATCTTCCCTATTTCGGATAGCACTTGGGTTAGTCTCACCCAAGTGGTTTCAAAGAAATGAGGCATCACAATGGTAGAAAATGAACATGGAGAGATGGTCCCGAGCAAAACGCAAACCGGATGGAGAGTTTGCATTGACTACCGCAAGCTCAACTAGGTAACACGTAAAGACCATTTCCCATTACCTTTTATTGACCAAATGTTGGAACGTCTTGCAATCCGTACTACTGCTTCCTTGATGGATATTCACGCTATTTCCAAATAGCTATTGCACCGGAAGATCAAGAAAAGACAACGTTCACTTGCCCATTTGGCACTTTTGCGTACTGCAGAATGCCATTTGGACTTTGCAACGCACCCGGCACCTTCAAACGGTGCATGATAAGTATTTTCTCCGAATACATAGAAAATCTCTTGAAAAATGTGTTGAAACCAATCTAGTTCTTAATTCGGAAAAATTCCATTTCATGGTGGAACAAGGAATTGTGCTAGGACATATAATATCCTCCAAAGGGATAGAGGTAGATAAGGCAAAGGTTGATGTAATTCAAAATTTACCTTATCCTACTAATATTCGGGAAATCCGCTCTTTTCTTGGTCATGCAGGTTTCTACCGACGTTTCATCAAATATTTTTCGAAGATCTCGGCACCTTTATGTGAATTGCTCAAGAAAGACATCACCTTCATAGTGGATGAGAGTTGCAAGAAAGTTTTCGACACTTTGAAGGCATGTCTCACCAGTGCACCAATCATCCGTTCTCCGGACTGGGGAAAACTTTTCAAAATCATGTGTGACGCTAGCGATTACATTGTTGGAGTTTTCTTAGGACAAAAAGACGGACGGGCTTCACATGTGATCCATTATGCGTCTATGACACTCAATGGAGCACAAAGGAATTACTCTACCACCGAGAAAGAGATGTTAGCGGTGGTTTTTTCCCTTGAGAAATTCAAACAGTACCTACTTGGGGTAAAGGTAATTATCTTCACAGACCATGCATCTCTTAGGTACCTCATGGCGAAGAAGGAAGCAAAGTCACGATTAATTCGATGGGTGCTCCTTCTAAGTGAGTTTAACCTAGAGATACGGGACAAGAAGGGGGCTGAGAACCTGGTGGCCGATCATTTGAGCAGGCTAGTAAAGGAAGAGGAGGATCCAGGAAAAGGAAAATAAATAGATGGAAATTTTTCAGACGATACATTTTACACAACTCTCTCTTGTGTAACCCCCCCCCCCCCC
>BSUD01000006.1:65505437-65596647 GCA_033239045.1 Fagopyrum esculentum | reverse complement strand
CCCCCCCCCGCGCCTCACACCTCCCACCCTTGCGGCCAGCCGCCCATGCGGCTCATTCTAGGCGCCCCTGACGAATTGCCGACAAAGGTTTGTCTCAAGCTCTAGTCCTTCAAACCATGGTTTGCTGACAACGTGAATTTCATGGTCAGGAAAGAGTATCCTCCAGACTTCACCAAGGCACAACGAGAGAAGGTGAAGGCTGAACCCCACACTACGTTTGGGACGACCCCTACCTTTGGAAGCACTGTAGTGACCAAGTCATCCGCCGTTGCATTCCGGATAATGAGGTACAATCTGTCCTAACCTTCTATCATTCCGAAGCATGTGGGGGGCACTTTGGGGCAAACAAAACTGCAAGAAAAGTTTTAGATGCCGGTTTCTTTTGACCACACATTTTTAGAGACGCTTTTTCATTTTGCAAAGTGTGTGATAGGTGCCAAAGGGTAGGAAACATTTCAAGGAGGCATGAAATGCCCCAATCCTCTCTTATATTTTGTGAAATATTTGATGTTTGGGGAATTGATTTCATTGGGCCTTTTCCTACTTCAGTCGGGCACACATATATTTTACTTGCGGTGTACTATGTTTCCAAGTGGGTGGAAGCAAAGGCCACCAAAACTGAGATTCAAAAGTGGTTGTAGCCTTCCTTAAGGAGAATATTTTTGTAAGATTTGGAATTCCGAAAGCCTTAATAAGTGATAGGGGGACCAATTTCTGCAACAAGACGATCACGGCTCTCCTTAAGAAGTATCACGTCCATCAACGAGTGTCAACAGCTTATTATCCACAAACAAATGGCCAAGCTGAGGTATCTAACTGGGAAATAAAGACCATCCTTGAAAAGACGGTCTCTCCCGGAAGGAAGGATTGGAGTGCAAGGCTAAACGATGCTCTATGGGCATATCGGACATCCTACAAAACTTCTATAGGGATGTCTCCTTTCAGGCTCGTGTTTGGGAAAGCTTGCCACCTTCCGGTGGAGCTAGAGCACAAAGCTTGGTGGACGGTAAAGAAGTGCAACATGAACGTAGAGGAAGTTGGAGAATTCCGGAAGCTCCAATTGCAAGAGTTGGAGGATTTGAGATTAGATGCATATGACCATGCCACAGCATACAAAGAAAAGACTAAAGCATGGCATGACCGAAACATTCTCCGAAAGGACTTCAGGTTAGGAAATAAGGTACTTCTCTTTCAATCACGTTTGAAACTCTTCTTAGGTAAGCTGCATTCAAGATGGACGGGGCCGTTCGTGGTAGCCGAAGTATACCCTCACGGAGCTGTGGATCTTTATGATCCCCACAAGGTGTTCAAGGTAAACGGACAAAGGCTAAAGCCTTACTTTGAAGGAGTAAAGAACAATCCAATTGATGAGATGGTGCTGGAGGAAGCACATTCAGAGAAGTAGAGCCCTTATGTCGAGCCAACAACGTAAAACAAAGGGGCTGCTCGGGAGGCAACCCAAAGGAATAAGAAGAGGAGCCTCTGTCAAGAAAACCGCCCCTGCGGCTCAATGTCCCCGCCCCCGCGGTGACACCCATGGCCAACGCCGCCCCCGGCGCTGGGCCAGTGTCTGCAACATACTGGCACCGCCCCCGCGGTGACTCCCTTACGCCCCTGCGGCGGCCATCCTTGACACACATCCTCAACGCCGCCCCCGGCGCTGAGCCTGCATGCCCCCTCTTCCTTGTCACCGTCCCCGCGGCGACAAGCCCCCGCCCCTGCGAGTTTACCCAGAAAAAAAAACTAAGGATCCTAAAAAAGTGCCTACACCTACCACACCCACCTACTCTCTTCCTTCACCACACACAACTCCCCTTCGAACCCTACTCCCTTACGCCCACGCCTCTGCGCTCCCCTCATGCACCGACTGCTCCGACGCCCCTGCGCCACCTCTACAACTCCACCACCACCAGCTCCGACGCCCTTACGCCGCACTACGCTCTCTAACACCTTCCCCCTTCCAACCTTAACCCCACAACCCTTCCTACCTCTCTCACACTCTCTACCCTCCACTGTGAGCATCTCCGGTGATATCTCCACCAACAAAAAGCCACCGGAGCACCCCCAAGAACCACCACCTTCATAGCTGCCCAGAATCGCCCTCTGCACTTCTCCCGCCCCTGTGCCTGCAAGCTGCCGCACCTGCGCCTTACCGCCTCTGTGCCTCTTAAGCCGCCCCTACGGAAAACACAACCGAGGGTTCGTCTTCTTTCCCTGTTTTTGAAAGTTGCTAATTCTTTTGCTTAATTATCTTCAAGAATGGAACCACAAAGGCAGGACAAGATGTCGGAGGGTGAGAAGACTCGCTATAGGATTGTGCAAGATCGGGTTGTGTATGCAACTCGGTTTTTGCACATTCCTACCTTAGAGAAGCTAGGCATGCTGGAGATCATGCAGTCCTTTCTAGCCAATGTTGGGATCGGAGACTTTTTACAGAAGAGTGCTCCAACGTATCCCGAGATCAGTCGACAGTTCATAGCCACCTTCACCATGGAGAAGGAGGATCATGTGTGTATTGGACTAACCTTCAAGTTCAACAAGACAAAATACACACTTGATTACAACCAGCTACAGGAAGCCTTCGGGGTGACTCTCAACCCCTCCGAGAACTGGTGGGAGCCATTCCCAACTCCGGACCTGTGTGAGTTCTGGCAGGCAGCTACCGGGTCAGAGTTTCATGTAGGGGGTGAGTACTCCAACAAACTCACTCACCCTAGCTTGAGGCTCCTCTCCAAGATCCTCATGAGTGTCTTCTGTGGGCACAAAGAGGAGAACAAGGTCGCCCTCAAGGACCTACCACTACTATACTCTTGCCTTCCGATGAGCGAGAAGGTGATGGATTGGCCGTCCCTCTTCCTTGCCGCTTTGAAGCGGATTAGGCAGAACGAGCCGAGGGACATTGTTGGCGGTGGGGTGATCTCCTTGATCGCCTCACAGGTTATGGATTTTTCCGGCCTAGAGGATGGGTTGGAGGCACCACTCTACACAGAGGGGATGTTGAGGAGGTGCAAGCCCCTCAAGAGGGACGGCGACAACCTCTTCTGGCTCTCTTTTGCCGACGGGAGCCACATCACCTACCTCCCACGGCCACTACCACTTGGAGACGAGCTCTCCGAGCTTTACATTCCGGCAGACCCTTTCGTGTCGAGGCGTCCTCAGGTGGCCATTGTGGAGAGGCATACTGCGAGCTCCAGTCGGGCTCATCATGAGGAGCACATGCCCGTCCCCGACGACGAGGAGATGCCTATTGTGCCACCGGAGGAGGATCCGGCTCTTGCGAGCCTGCAGGCTTAGATGGCGGCCCTGACCACCCAGCATCACGCATGGTAGACCGAGTACTAGCGGACCATGCTTGAGCAGCAACAGAGCTGGCATACGAGCTTTGCCACCTCCATGACCTCCCACTTCGACCAGAGGCAGGATACTTGGCAGGCGGCCCAGTAGCAGCAGCTGGAGGCTCAGCAGACCCGCATTGAGGACATCTACCGCCGATAGGAGCAGTTCTTCCGCCACTTCCCGTACCCACCGGAGGAGGGTCCGGATGGTCCAGCCGGACCATCCCACTAGTGGTATCATCATTTCTCCCTTTCCCACATTTATATGCTTCATTTTCCACTTTGAGGACAAAGTGTACTTCAAGTATGGGGGAGGGACATATCATTGCATGTATAGTTTATTTGAGTTGTTTTTCAGTATGTTTGCATTGAGTTTTTGTAGTTTGATTCAGTTTGAAATTCAGAAAAAAAAAATGAAAAAAAGAAAAAGCCAAAGAAAACGAAAAAAAGGCATGAAAATCCTTGGATAAACCGAAAACCCGAAAGGGCGGTTTAGGCAAAAAGAAGGTAGTCCGACCAACCTTAGGTTGGTGCAAAATTGGACTTGAGGGATGTGAGTTCCAAGTGAGATCATCAAAAGAAGAAGAGTGGCAAGGTGAAAACCCGAAAGGGCACTTTGGCAAAATGAGCGACACCGAGTGTAGGTTCCCTTTCCGGCGTTTGGCGACATAAGAAGGGGAGTCATAAGGAGGTTGTCCGGGTAGGTCACTCTGGGAGCAATAAAGATGGTATTTTTCTCACCTTTTTCTCACATTTCCTCTCTTTTCCCTCTTTCTTTCTTGGCTTTTCTTTTGTTTTCATTGTCGTTTCTACTTGCCCATGCTTCCTGAGGCCTTTGAGTTTAAAAACTGTTGTCATTTGTTTTACTCAAGATGAGCAAAAGGTCTAAGTATGGGGGAGTTTGATAGGTGATGGAATCACTATCATTTAGGTTAGCTTTTAGAGTCTTTTTGGTACATTAGTGTCGGTTTATGCTACTAACCCCTTGGTCCAAAAGAAGAAGACTAAAAGAAGATAAAGAAGGAGTTATAAGCACTTAGGAGTGAAGACCACTCACGAAGCAAAGCTTCTGTTGCCTCACCACCCCCGCCGAGCAGTGTCACCGCCCCTGCAGGTGACACCATACTCCGCAGCGCAACTTGCGCCTTCACCAGCGCTAGGAATAAAGACTATCACCGCACCTACGTCAACACTTGGTGCCCCTGCGGTGACTTGCCCTGAAGAAGCGAAGACCAGCGCCCCTGTGCCTCTTCCTGCGCCTCTGCCTGCGCCTCAACCTGGGAGTTGGAAGATGAAGAGTCAGTGCCACCGCCCCCGCGTTGACATTGGGACGCCCCTACGGCCCAACATTTGAAGCGACAGAAAGTTGAAGAGTCAGACGTTTGAAGATCATTAAATATCCGCCCTTGCGGAAGTGCTAGGCCGCCCCTGCGGCTACAAGAAGATCAAACGTTTTCGCCTAAACCACCCTTGCGGATCTGAAGGCCGCCCCTGCGGTTCAGCGACAAAGGCTTTACTCCGGCTGTTTACAGCACCTTTATGGCATTAAAGGTGGCTGTTATGGGTTGGTCATTTACTCCTATTTAGTGCCATTTGTAGTATAAATAGACATAGGGTTGATTGCTAGAATCCAATTTTTAGAATCCACTTTTTCCATCATAGTTATCTTGCTACCTTTGTAATGAGTTGCTAACTCCCTTGCTACATTGGGTTGGTTTGAAGCTGCATTGTTATTTTGGTTGTAAGTTCTTTCTAATATAAGTTTTCATTCAGTAATATTTTGTGTTTCCTTGATCTTCATTGTCTAATTGCTTGTTTTACTATCACTTAAGATTGATCACCTTAGGTTCTAAAGCGCATGCAAAGAACTAGGATTAATAGATTCCGGATTCGGGTCTTTAATCTAGTAGTAAAATTTAAGTAATAACGGGTTGTAATTGCTTAAAGGAAAGGAACACAAAGATAAAGATAAGTTTAACGGTTTTAATCTTTTCTTTATATCCCTTAGTCTTTGTTTGAAAGCCAACTTGTTAATTGTTCTTGTAGGTTTACGGAACACTAACCTGTTAAGTTGTGTTGATGCCGGTTGGCTCAACACATATATATGATCGAGACGGGAGATTACTTGAAAACTTGTAAAAAGGAACTCACCAAAGTAGCAATCGCATGCTAAGAATCAACCTAGTGTAGATTCACCCATTATTGTCTTACTTGTTGTCTTACTTTCTTTCATAAGTTTTGTGTGCATAAATTCACTCAACCCCCCCCCCCCCTTTTTCACTTGAATCTATAATCAATAATTGAATTTAATAGGAATAACAAAACTCTCTTGGATTCGACCCTTACTTAACTACTATACTCGTTTTAGTGCTAAGTCGGGATTATATTTTGATAAGATAAAAACGACCCTAGATAAAGGTCTTGTCAGCGTACAAAGACATCGAGAAGGAAGAAAGAAATTCTAAAGGGGGAACACTTTGTTTGTGATGATGGTAGCTCCGAAGATTTCGAAGACGTGCCGATTTCTATGATGTTGGATAGAATGACTAAAGGAAAGAGCATGAGTTCAGTGATAGAAAATAGGAAGAAAGAAATCTTCATGTCGTTGGATTCGTAATTATTCATTGTTTGTTACATTAATTTCAGGTGTTGCTCTTTGGTCTATAACTTATTGATGTTGGATTAGACGTGATTGTAATTTGGTCAATGAAACTTATAACGTTTTTATAATTTTCACTATGAAGTTTCAAAACCAAAATGCCAATAATATATTATTTACTTGTGTTTGACATAATAGCGATTATTCGTAATTACAAACGTTTTTTAAGTGAGATATAACAATGTATACAAGAATTAAGTTCGTAATTACAAACGTTTTTTAAGTGAGACATAACAATGTATATAAGCATTCTAAATTTTGAAAATTGAAATCCATCTGTTTATTATATTTATTATCAACATCGAATTTATTTGTAATTTTAATGAAATCCATCTGTTTATTATATTTTGTCTTGGCAAAACCAACCGGAATATCCTCATCACATTCTAAATTTTGAAAAATGAAATCCATCTCTTCGCCTTCTTGAACTGCATTAGACTTATAAACCTCTCATTGTTTGGTTGTGCCTGAAAAAACCAATACACTATTAGGCTTTAATGGATTTTATTCGTAATCATAATGATCTTTTCAACTGAAACTAAAATGATACAAATGTGTTATTCGTAGTTAATCTGTTTATTATATTTATTATCAACATCGAATTTTTTGATTCGTAATTATAATGATTTTTTAAACTCAAACTAAAATGATACAAATGTGTTATTCGTAGTTAATCTGTTTATTGGATTTATTATCAACATCAAATTTTTTGAGTCTATCGGTTCTTCGTACGAGTTACAACAATGCAACTCTACCATTCTATCGGTTATTCACACGAGTTATGCCAAAACGATTTAAAATACAAAGAGTAAATTTGAATACATACACTTACTCAGATTTTGCAGATGGACAAACAAACTACTTTTCTTGACGGGATATGATTTTCTTGATCGGATATGACAGCTTGTTGAAGTCTTTTGTGAATGGTCGACTTGAACAAATGTTGTAGAGAGAACGAATTGAATAAATTTGCAAATGGACAATCAATATGAGTTTTCCATTATTTTGTTTTTCATTTGACTGAATTGGGGAGATCTGTTAATGGAGTTGAACGTATAATAGAGAGGAGGAAGGAGATATCTGGTGAATCTTCTTTAACAAACGGTTTCCTATAATACAATACTCCATGAATATTTTAAAAAAATAATTAATAGAGAGTGTGTGCACTCTCTTTTAATGAGAGTGAGTAAGTATTATTCATTAATTGATTTTTTATTTATCATTTTCTATCATTAATCTAGTCCATTGGATTTTAAAAATTGGATGGTCACGATTTGTTCTCATATATACACGTTAGGAGTTGTTCTCATATGATCTATCCTCTCTATATATATATTATTTAATTTATGTGATTTATAATGATAATATGATATTAATTTTTTATACATTGTAATTAGAAAAATAATATTCAGATTTTAATAGCTTTTAAAACTTTTAAAGCTTGTTAAAAGAGAGAAAAACTCTCTACTATTTATGAGAGAAAACCCCTCAATAAAAACCCTATCCGCCGGAAGGCCTTTTCTCCCCAGCTTCAATCAGCACTAATACCACCAGTGAAAGTCCAACCCACCCGGTAAACCCTTCGTCTGGGCATTAGCGTTTCTTTGAGCACTCACCGCTCTCCTGCGAAAGAATCAACCATTACTCAAATTTTTCAATCACCAACTTCAATCGAAGCCTTTTTCCAAAAGGGATCTGCATCTTTCAACCCAAATGCGCCTTTCTCTATTCCTTTGTTTCTAGCAAAAAGAGAACGGAATAATAAGAAGAAATTTGCTTAGTACCATAGGTTTTTCGGCGGCATCCAGGCGGGTGGATGGCGGCGACAAAGCAGGGTGATGCCGACTGTAGCTCCTTGGGGAGCGATGGTCCTTTGTCTATCCGCTTTTTGCCTGCGGTGCCTTTCTCTGGAACTGAATCCTTTTGTCCGATCATTGTGGATCTACGGAGGTTTTGCTTCCATCAAAATTGTACCCGACTACTCTTCTTCTCAAAAAGAGTGGTTTTTCTGAACTACTATTTGAGAAATGATCCAAAACTCCTTATATTTAATAACAAAAACATCAGCAAACTCTTCCTTAAAATAGTTTTCTCGATTGTCTTCTAGATTGGCTTCACAAGCCTCTTGCCCGCCGCCACCATGTCGCCACAGTTTGGTAATACCCGATGTGTACCCTGGCTTCACAAGTTTTTTCGGACGCCATATTCACAAGATTGATAACATCTTATTTGCTGCCTTTGGGTGGCTGATGGCTAGGGTTTCCCCAATATCCATCTTCCATCTACGAATATAATTGGGCCTTTTGGCCCATTTGACATCATTGTTGTCGTTACAACAAGTTGATTTTGTTATTGATTAAAAATATTATAACAATAATATTTATTATTAAGAAAAATAAAGGTTATAAATGTTTGGTCAATTTTATCCCAAGGGCACGTACTTGCGGCCTAATGGCGACAATTCTAGTCTAAACGGCTCAAAAACACCAAAAAAAAGAAAAGGAAAAATAAAAACTAAGGTTGATTTAACGCAAAAACATAAAAAATGATATGGAATAATAAAAATAAAAATTTATGTCAATTGAATTTTGACTTAAATCTATATTGTCCAAGGCAATAATTGATTTTAAAAACAAAATCGATCATTTTCAGATCAATTAAAACAAAAGCTTTGTTGTTAACAACTCTTTTCAAACAATATTCCCTTGTAAATCAATACTCTTTAAACCATCAAAGTTTACACATTTTTATATCACGATACCCGTGTGCTGCAGCTTCGTCCTCTCTTCGTCCTCTCTATTTTGATGTTGTCTTGGTGGCGGTTTGAGTGTTTGTCGAGAAGGGGGCGTGGATGTGTGATCGACTCCTGTCGGCTCTATTGCAGCCCAAATCTGAGGTGTCCACAACTGTTCCCCAGACTTCCTTCCTGTGTACTTCCTTCGAAAATGAACGTTGAAGGAAGATGAACGTTTATACTCGTCGCGTCCGGCTGACTAGGATCATTCTGCTTTTCCCTGAAGACGCCCCTGTTTTCGAGTTCCTTACGCTGTATTTTTGTGCTTATTTTTTCTCATTTGTTGTGGTCCTTCATGAAGGTTAGTCCGTCTGCCGATCCTTTTCGGCCTTTCGATCCAATAGTCGGCACGCCGTCTATGAGATCGAACCGCTTTTCGTTATCAAAAAAAAAATAATAAAATAATATTCAACAAAAAGTTTGTATGATAAATGTTGTAGTTAAACCATCGAGTTTTTATTAATAAGCTTCTAAAAATTCTAAAAAGAGTTTATACATAAAATTATATTATGAATAAAATTTAGTTAAAGCAATAATTTGTATAATGTAATCATACAAAAAAAATGTTTTGATTGTAAGAGTTAGTATATAAAAACAAAAATATTAGTAGCTTATATCTTAGGTAATAAAATAAAATAAACAAAGTATATATAAAATTAAAATTTTATAATTTTACACATTAATTATAATAAAAAAAATATGTTTTATTATATTTTTGTATGCTATTTGTTAGTTTAAATATGTATTTGCTTAGTGTATAAATTTATAATAAAATAATTATTTAAATGGGCAATAGTGTTAAACACTTTTTCTCTTTCAGCGTATTTACTGTTGGTACTCTTTTTCTTCTAAAATTCTGACACAATTTGCTATGTTGGTAAATAGTTTTCATGATTGGTTATATTATTAATTTTTTTTAATTTTATTTGTCATTCTGATAAACAATCCTTATAGATGTAACACCCTAACATCTCAGAACTCGGGGAGTTATGAGTTATGACCTCACAATGGGTCCCGACACTAGTTTGACAACGCTTTCACTGGATCTTACAACAAGACACATATAAAAGAAACCGAAAATTATATAAAGAAGGTTTTAATGTTATGAATGCATCAACATGAGCCTGCCAACCAACAAACTCACTTAAGATCATAATCTCTAAAGACAACTTGCTAAGAAACAAAGTCTGATAAATTAACAACCAAACCCCATCCTATGGAGTACGGAGACCCGACTGACAACTAGCTTCTGGATCACTTGGTCACTGCTTTAACTTGTAACAAATCTAAACAACATAATAATCAACTGTTAGCTAACCATCCAAAAGTTAGAAGAATCACGATAGCACTATCACACACATAACTGGAATTTAACAATCAACATGCTTGCATAGATGTCCGGTTATTATCTTGTATAAATGTGATTCACTCTAATTCAACTTATTGTGTAGCACGAGAGTCTCCCGACTCCCGCCCCTATTTACCAACCGGAGTGGATCCGATGCACCTCACCGTGTACCAGCCTGACTTGGTTGCAGAGAACATCCCAGACTCTTGGCAAAGTTGGGCAGTGATGCTACCACCCGTTATACATACACTTGGGCCAAAATTACACTTAAAGTCATCTTATTCAAGTTATAGTTATTAAACATATGAACACATACCACTAACATTTTTCAACCAACATCTAAAAGCTAGCTAAGTAAGCCTAAAGGATTTAGTCATAATTCTCGGTATCTCAAAAAAACCGATCCGCAAACGCATGAACTTAACCGTCTGATATATAAAAGGAAGGTGAATCAATAATGTATCCAACTCTCTTAGAAGTTTCCAACTTCTAAGATACTAAAGAATAACACAAGAAAATTACCAATTTACCATAGGTAAAATACGATTTGACCCTTGGGTCTCAAAACCCTAAAAAGTTCCCTATCATACTTTCAAACTATTCTTTGGAACCTAAAATCACAATTCAACACTCAATATAAAGTTTTATTAAGTTGGAACATTTTTTCAAATTCTTCACTTTTATGAAAAGTACCCTAAGATTTTATTTGACCCCGGGATAGGAGGATGCATTTCAGGGGTACTTACTGTTTTGACATTCAACTGAGCCTTTGCAGTAGATGAGCATGAGATGAGAGGAGGATTATTTATATAGCGGACCACGGCGTTGATGATTCGGAGCATGTACCGCTTACCTGGCTCCACTGCTAGATTCTATCCTCCTGCACACCACATGTTTGACAAAATTCCCAGCTGAAGTATCCAACTCTATTCAATCAACTCCACAATAAGTGAGTGGACTGCAACAGACGATCAACACCAAGAAAAATTTGCAAAAGACAAAGTGGAGATGTTGAGGATGTCACAATGAAGAGGGGATGCAGGGCTGGATTTGTTGATGCAGGGTTTGTGATAGGTGATGGAATCACTATCATTTAGGATAGTTTTTAGAGTCTTTTTATTGCATTTGTGTTGGTTTATGCTACTAACTCCTTGGTCCAGAAGAAGAAGACTAAAAGAAGCTAAGGAAGGAGTTATAAGCACTTAGGAGTGAAGATCGTTCACGAAGCAAAGCTTCTGTTGCTTCGCCGCCCCGCGGAGCATTGTCACCGCCCTTGCAGGTGACACCTTACTCCGGATCGCTCCATGCGCCTTCGCCAGCGCCAACCACGAAGACTGTCACCGCCCCTGCATCAACCCTTGGCGCCCCTGCGGTGACCTGCCCTGAAGAAGCGAAGACCAGCGCCCCGGCGCATTCCCCTGCGCCTCTGCCTGCGCCTCAACCTGGAAGCTGGAAGGTGAAGAGTTTGTGTCACCGCCCCTGCATTGACATCGGGACGCCCCGGCGGCTTGGCATCAAAAACGGCAGGAAGTTGTAAGGTCAAACATTTAAAGAGCATTAAAGATCCGCCCCTGCGGAATTGCCTAGTCGCCCCTGCGGTCATGAAGAAGATCAAGCGTTTTTGCCTTCACCGCCCCTGCAGAGCTGAAGGCCGCCCTTGCGGAGCTGAAGGCCGCCCCTGCGGTTCAACGACAAAAGCTTTACTCCGGCTGTTTACACGACCTTTATGGCATTAAAGGTGGTTGTTTTGGGCCGGCCATTTACTCCTATTTAGTGTCTTTTGTAGTATAAATAGGTCTTGGTTGATTGGTAGAATCATCCAACTTGTTATCCATTATTTTCCACTTAGAAACCAATTTTCATTTCCATTGTAATGAGTTGCGAACTCCCTTGCTACATTGGGTTGGTTTGAAGCTGCGTTGTTACTTTGGTTGTAAGTTTTCTTTAATATAAGTTTTCATTGAGTAATGCTTTGTGTTTCCTTGATCTTCATTGTCTAATTGCATATTTTACTATTACTTGAGATTGATAACCTTAGGTTCTATGTACATGCAAAGAACTAGGATTAATAGGTTCCGGGTTCGGGTCTTTAATCTAGTAGTAAACTTTAAGTAATAACGGGTTGTAATTACTTAAAGAAAAGGAACACAAATATAATGATAAGCTTAACGGTTTTAATCCTTTCTTTATATCCCTTAGTCTTTGTTTGAAAGCTAACTTGTTATTTGTTTTTGTAGATTTATGGAACACAAACCTGTTAAGTTGTGTTGATGCCGGTTGGCTCAACACATATATATGATCGAGATGGGAGATTACTTGAGAACTTGTAAAAGGAACTCACCAAAGTAGCAATTGCATGTTTAGAATCAACCTAGTGTAGATTCACCCATTATTGTCTTACTTGTTGCGTTATTCGTTTTCATAAGTTTGTGTGCATCAATTTAACCAAACCACCCCCCCTTGTTACGTGTTTCTATAATCAATAATTGCATCTAATAAAACACCTTAAGTCTCTTGGGTTCGACCCTTACTTAACCACTATACTTATTTTAGTCCTAATTCGGGGTTTACTTTTGATTGGGTATAGACGACCATAGAAATACCTCCAGTCAAATTTTGACGCCGTTGCCGGGGAGTTTTGTGTTTTTATTCTATTGTTATTATTGATTATTGGTTTGAACCATTTTTTATGGTTCAAACCCGTGCTACTAACTCCGGATTTGCTTCCTTTGATCCAGAAATTGAGAGGACGCACATTCGGCAACGAAGACAACAACAACTCCAACAAGAAATGGCTAATCTTACTCTTCGTCAACTTACTCAGCCCACTTTGGCTCAAAAACCTCTTGCGGTCACCATACCGGCATTAGGGGAAGGAGTAAATTTTGAGCTCAAGCTGAGTCTCATTCACTTGCTCCCATCTTTCCATGGGCTAAGTGGTGAAGACCCCATCAAACACCTTGGGAAGTTCCATACCGTGTGTATGAGCATGAAGCCGGCCAACATTACCGAAGAACAAATCAAGATGAGGGCATTCGGCTTCACACTCAAAGATTCAGCGGATGATTGGTATTACCACCTTCTATCTGGGAGTATAGACACTTGGGAGAACCTCCACAAGGCGTTTTTTGAGAGATATACTTCCCTGCCAAAAAGGCGAATAGCTTGAAGAAAGCTATAAGCAACATCGAGCAAGAGGCGAACGAAACTCTCTACGAGTACTTCGAAAGATTTGCACGCCTCCGATCCAGCTGTTCTTTTTCACGGATATTCAACTCAAGATCTAGTCTTGTACTTGTACAATGACTTGCTAGACAATGAAAGGAGGATCGTTGATGCGGCTTGCGGAGGTAATATTCTTAACTCTACTCGTAACCTTGCTTTGGAAAAGATACAGGAACTGGCAGAAGGAACCCGGAACTTTGGAAGGACTCCGTCCAAGAATGGCGTTCATGTTGTAAATACCGGGAAGAGTGAGATCTCCATTGAGCTCGCTGAGCTGAAGGAAATGGTGAAGAGACTAACACTCATGGGAACCCCACAATAGCTTAAAGCTTGTGGAGTGTGTGCTGACCCATATCATCCAACGGACATGTGCCCACAAGTCCAGGATGATGATGCTGAGGTGAACGCAATGGGCTATGGACAACCATATCAGCAAAGGCCTAGGAACGATCCTTATGCGCAGAATTTCATGCCAAATTGGCGTGACCAACAGAATTTCCGTTGGAGGGATCAACAAAACCAACAACAGCAGCCCCGTCAAGGTAAGTATCAAACAACTAAAGATATGTTACAGGTTTTGACTAAACACTTTGCTACTCATGTCCAAACAACAGAATTCAGCATCAAGAACCTTGAAAAATAGGTTGGTCAAATAGCGGAAGCCATTACAAGGATTGAAACTAGGTCCTCCGGAGGATTACCTTCACAGACGGTTATAAACCCCAAGGTGATGCTGGAGGAGGCTCAATCATAGAGGTAGAGTCCTTACGTCGAGCCAACGACGTAAAACAAAGGCGCTGCTCGGGAGGCAACCCGAAGGAATAAGAAGAGGAGCCTTTGTCAAGAAAACCGTCCCTACGGCTCAGTGTCCCCGCCCCTGCGGTGACACCCATGCCTAGTGCCGCCCCCGGCGCTGGGCCAACGCCTGCAACATGCTGGTCACCGCCCCCGCGGTGACTCCCCTACGCCTCTACGGCAGCCATCCTTGACACACATCCTCGGCGCCACCCCCGACGCTGAGGCTGCGTACCCCCTCTTCCTTGTCACCGCCCCCGCGGTGACAAACGCCGCCCCTGAGGTCTTACTAAGGAAAGAAAAAAATACACTTTCCAAAAATAACCTACAACTACCGCCCCTTTTCTTTCCTCTCCATTCAATCTTCAAACCCTACACCACCTCACCTTCCACTTCGACCAGAGGCAGGAGGCTTGACAAGCGGCCTAGCAGCAGCAGTTGGAGGCTCAGCAGCTAGCTTGACAGGCCAGTTTTGAGACCTCTTTTGGCTGTCGGATGGAGGCCCAGCAGGACCGCATTGATGACATCTACCATCGGCAGGAGCACTTCTTCAACCACTTTCCATACCCACCGGAGGAGGGTCCGGATGGTCCAGCTGGACCATCCTACTGAGTGGTATACTTCTCTTCCCGTTCCCACATTTATCTTTGCCTCATTTCCACTTTGAGGGCAAAGTGATCTTCAAGTATGGGGGAGGGACACATCATTGCATATACAGTTTCATTCAAGTTTTTGAGTTTGTTTTGCATTGAATCTTATGAAGTCTGAAATTCAAATAAAAAAAAAAGAGGAAAAAGAAAAGGCCAAAGAAAATGAAAACAGGCATGAAAATCCTTGGATAAACCGAAAACCCGAAAGGGAGGTTTAGGCTAAAAGAAGGTAGTCCGACCAACCTTAGGTTGGTGTAAAATTGGACTTGAGGGATGTGAGTTCAAAGTGAGATCATCAAAGAAAAGAAAAAAGAGTGGTAAGGTGAAAACCCGAAAGGGCACCTTGGCAAAATGAGCGACACCGAGTGTAGGTTTCCCTTCCGGCGTTTGGCGACATAAGAAGGGGAGTCATAAGGAGGTTGTCCGGGTAGGCCACTCTTGGAGAAATAAGGATGGTAGTTTCTCACCTTTTTCTCACATTTCCTCTCTTCTCCTTCTTTTTTTCTTGGTTTTTCTTTTGTTTTCATTCTCTTTTCTGCTTGCCCATCCTTCCTGAGGCCTTTGAGTCTAGTTGCTGTCATTTGTTTTACTCGGGACGAGTAAAAGGTCTAAGTATGGGGGAGTTTGATAGGTGATGGAATCACAATCATTTAGGATAGTTTTTAGAGTCTTTTTATTGCATTTGTGTCGGTTTATGCTACTAACTCCTTGGTCCAGAAGAAGAAGACTAAAAGAAGAAATGGAAGGAGTTATAAGCACTTAGGAGTGAAGATCGTTCACGAAGCAAAGCTTCTGTTGCTTCACCGCCCCGCGGAGCCTTGTCACCGCCCCTGCGAGTGACACCTTACTCTGGAGCGCTCCCTGCGCCTTCGCCAGCGCCAGCCACGAAGACTGTCACCGCCCCTGCGTCAACCCTTGGCGCCCCTACGGTGACCTGCCTTGAAGAAGCGAAGACCAGCGCCCCGGCGCATTCCCCTGCGCCTTTGCCTGCGCCTCAACCTAGGAGTTGGAAGGTGAAGAGTCTGTGTCACCGCCTCTGCGTTGACATCGGGATGCCCCGGCGGCTTAGCATCAGAAACGGCAGGAAGTTGTAAGGTCAGATATTTGAAGAGAATTAAAGATCCGCCCCTGCGGAATTGCCTAGCCGCCCCTGCGGAGCTGAAGGCCGCCCCTGCGGTTCAACAACAAAAGCTTTACTCCGGCTGTTTACACCACCTTTATGGCATTAAAGGTGGCTGTTTTGGGCCGGCCATTTACTCCTATTTAGTGTTTTTTGTAGTATAACTAGGTCTTGGTTGATTGCTAGAATCATCCAACTTGTTATCCATTATTTTCCACTTAGAAACCAATTTTCATTTCCATTGTAATGAGTTGCTAACTCCCTTGCTACATTGGGTTGGTTTGAAGCTGCGTTGTTACTTTGGTTGTAAGTTTTCTTTAATATAAGTTTTCATTGAGTAATGCTTTGTGTTTCCTTGATCTTCATTGTCTAATTGCATATATTTACTATTACTTGAGATTGATCACCTTAGGTTCTATGTACATGCAAAGAACTAGGATTAATAGGTTCCGGGTTCGGGTCTTTAATCTAGTAGTAAACTTTAAGTAATAACGGGTTGTAATTACTTAAAGAAAAGGAACACAAATATAAAGATAAGCTTAACGGTTTTAATCTTTTCTTTATATCCCTTAGTCTTTGTTTGAAAGCTAACTTGTTATTTGTTCTTGTAGGTTTACGGAACATTAACCTATTAAGTTGTGTTGATGCCGGTTGGCTCAACACATATATATGATCGAGACTGGAGATTACTTGAGAACTTGTAAAAGGAACTCACCAAAGTAGCAATTGCATGCTTAGAATCAACCTAGTGTAGATTCACCCATTATTGTCTTACTTGTTGCGTTATTCGCTTTCATAAGTTTTTGTGCATCAATTTAACCAAACCCCCCCCCTTTGTTACGTGTTTCTATAATCAATAATTGCAACTAATAAAACACCTTAACTCTCTTGGGTTCGACCCTTACTTAACCACTATACTTGTTTTAGTGCTAAGTCGGGATTTACTTTTAATTGGGTATAGACGACCATAGAAATACCTCCAGTCAGTTTGCTCCGTTGATGTTTGTTGGTAATTAAGCAGGGGATCGGAAGTGTTAGAGATATAGGGAAGATGCCCACCAACTGTTTGTTGTTATGTCTCAAATAAAATTTCCTTTGTTGAGTTAAATTTTTCTATGACGTCGGAGGGCAATGGTTTCCGTCATTGTCCGCTTAGATCCTTTCATGGGTGTGGTGATGGTAGGGAGGGAAGTAGAGGTTTCTCTTGCCTAGTAAGTCATTTGAAAAGGAAACATCTCTTTGCGGTTGAACGCAAGACTGAAGTTCAAGACTTACTTGAGTGTGATCTTGATGTTTTTACGGCGTTTGTGAAGGTGTTGGTTGCTCTCAGGACGAGGTTTTGTGGTCGGTGTATGAGTCTTCATGCTTTGAGTCGTGAATGTCGTCACCCAGATGACTCTATTTCTTCTTTTGGTGATGAGGGTGGATACATTGTGGGTATCTTGAGGCCGGTTGTGGGTATTTCGAGGCCGGTTGCTGGAGATCAAGTTGGAGTGGACGATGCGGGTATGAATTTTGATATAGATCTGTTGGAGAGGGTTATGCGAGTTCCTATTTCTACCGTGAAAAGCATCCCTTATCGTTGTCGTCTTAGGTTCTCTCAAGCGTTGTTGAGTGCTCTCTTGAATGTGGTAGCTGAGCCCGGGTGTGTAGCTGCTTGGGTTATGTTGTTTTCACTACCTCGGTGCACTTTGCAGGTGTTCAAGCCTATGAGTAGGCGGGACAGAAGATCGGGAAGTAGAAAGTCGATACAACATCAGCGGATTTTGCAGACATTAATTGTCTATTTGGGGAGAGGCTGAGGGCGTTTCGAGTCTTGTGGAGGCCTTGTTAGACCCTTTGGAGGATAGGCCTTTTGAGATGGTTGATGGTGGCTCAGGTGATAGAGAGGGTTTAAAGAGAAATCCTAATATCAAGAAATGCCTCCGCAAGGTTTCAGATGGGACTTTTTACGGCAGCTGTTAAGGTTTTGTGCTCTTCTGGTGTTGCTTCTTACAGTGAGGAGACTTTGAAGGTGTTAGAGGCTAAACATCCCCACAAACCTCCACCTTCTAAGTCTAGCACTACCTTTCATGAACCACCCCTCGTTATTGACATCGATTTGGTATTTAAATGCATCAAGTCCTTTCCAAAAGGTACTTCTTGCGGCAGAGATGGCTTCAGGGCACAACACATCTTAGACGCTATGTGTGGTGAGGGTTCCTCTGTTGCCACGGTTCTTTTAAGAGCGATCACCTCAGTGGTAAATTTGTGGTTGGGAGGTAGGTGTCCGTTGAGTTTGGCCGAGTTTGTGGCATCGGCCCCTCTTACGCCGCTGCTGAAGCTTGACAATGGGATTTTTCCCATTGCAGTTGTTACTATATGGAGATGGTTGGTGTCTAAAGTTGCTATGAAGGGTGTGTGTATGGATATGGGAGGATATTTGGGAGATCTCTAGTTTAGAGTTGGTGTTTCAGGTGGTTCAAAGGCTATTCTACATAGTGTTAATAGAGTTCTGAGTGATCGTTATACCGATGGTTCTCTAGCTATGCTGACAGTGGATTTTTCCAATGCCTTCAACCTGGTTGACAGGACTATTTTACTTAGGGAGGTTAGAGAGAGATGTCCGTCTATCTCCTTATGGGTTGATTTCTTGTATGGTCAGGCCGTCCGATTGTACAGTGGACATAGATTTATCTAGTCGGCTACTGGTGTGCAACAAGGGGACCTTTTGGGGCTCCTCCTCTTCTCTCTTCTCTTGCACCCGCTTCTGCATAGGATCCGCGACAATTGCAAGCCTATTCTACATGCTTGGTATCTTGACGATGGGACCATTATTGGTCGGTCTGAGGAGGTGGCTAGAGCTCTTGATATCATTCGTGAGTTTGGTCCGGGTTTAGGCCTCATGCTGAATGTTCGCAAAACTGAGCTCTTTTGGCCTTCATGTGATGGGTCTAAACTTAGAGATGGACTATTTCCACATGATATTGCAAGACCGGTGTTGGGTGTTAAGTTGCTTGGTGGGGCAGTGAGTAGGGAAAAGGAGTTTGTTAGAGAGCTTGTCATGAAGAGAGCTATTAAGACGGTTGAGTTGATGCATCTTCTTCCACAGTTGAGGGACCCGTAAAGTGAGCTTCTCCGGCTTCGTTCTTGTATGGGTGTTGCTAAGATGTATTTTGGCCTGAGGACTTGTCATCCGGAGCATTGGGAGAGTGCAACAGCTTATTTTGATGTTGGGCTCCGTAGATCAGTCGAGGATATTGTGGTTTGTGGGGGCCCGTTTTTTGGAGATCTTTAGTGGCGACTTGCTTCTTTGCCTATTCGATTTGGGGGGCTTGGTCTATACTTTGCTATTGAGACGTCTTTCTTTGCTTTCGTTGCCTCTAGGGCCCATTCTTGGGAGCTCCAAGACCACATTTTGCGGGACAGTGGAGTTGTAGAAATGGGCTCTGAGTTTTATGGAGCTTTGGACAATCTTCAGACTTCTATTCCTGGTTTTGATATTTTTGTCTTTACTGTCAAGAACACCATTCCCCTAAAGCCCAACATGCTTTGGCGAGTGCTTTTTTTGGTAAGACCGTGCAGGAGATGGAAGTTACTTTTGATTTGATCTTTAGACAAAAAGCGGTTTTCAAGTGTCTTCAATCCACACATAGCCAAGGTTTTCTTCTTGTCATACCCATTGATGGACTTGGGCAATGTATGTCCCCGATTGAGTATCGTTCGGTTCTTAAGCATCGCCTTATGTTTCCTCTATACCCGGTTGATGAGATTTGTCCTATGCCCAATTGTCGGAGAATTTTAGATTCTTTTGGGGAGCATGCGGTTCATTGTAAGGAGCTTCATGGCTTCAAATATATGCATGATTTGGTCCGTGATGTGTTGTATGATGTGTTTAGGAGAGCGGGGTCTCGGTTAAGAAGGAGGCGTTTGTATCCTTTTTGACTGACCCACGAGAGGGGAGGTCCACCTTGAGGCCGGCGGATGTTTTGGTGTTTTGATGGGCGGGTGGAAAACAAGCTTGCATTGATTGGACTGGAGTTTCCGCACTTGTTTATTTTGGTTGTGGGCCTTTTGCGGTGGGTAAGGCGGCGCTTAATGCGGCTTCAGCTAAGGTGGCTAATCATGAGAAAGCTTGTATGAAAATCAACATGTGTTCCTTCCGTTTGCTTTCGCCACCTTTGGTTTCCTTGCGCCCGATGCTATTGAAATTCTCAAGAGGGTTTGCATAGCAACGTTACGTCTCCTAGGTCTTCTCATGTTGTTTTTTGGAGGCCCGTCTTCCTTCTAGCTCAATGTAAATTTTGAAATATTAACCTAATAAAAAAAACATAAATTAAGACACTCCAAATAAAATCTAAAAATTCAGACTCAGTGTGATATACCCTCTCAATGTTAAAGCCAAGAAACTCCAAGAATAAATTACCATAAGACTTAAGACAAAATCCAAGAATAAATTACAACCGTCTGCGATGTGTGCGCAGAGAGGGAGGCTCGCAATCGGTGTGCACTAGTTACTCGATGGCTTGCTCCGTCGGACGCTAAGAAGAGACGCCAGTTGTCAGTTGGTACGGACTGGATGGAGGTCGCCTGTCTCTGGTGCGAAGGTGATGGTATGCTGAAGCCGACCTATGTCCCTGCTGGCTTGAAGGAGGAGGTCCTGCGCCTGGGTTCAGATGAGGCAGCAGGAGGCGTTATCCACTGTTGTTGGCTGCAGAAGGTACGTTTCCACGATGATTGAGGGCTATAGCTCACGGGCCCAGCTGGCAACAAAAAAGGTAACAAGAAGGATCCTCCACTGTTGGGCCGACTGTTGTGAGCAAAAAGGAAGGGTCCTTGGTGGGCCAACAATGAGAGGAGAGAGCACTAAAGGCCCATCAAGAGTAGGAGGGAAATAATTCTCATATTGGCCCGTCAACGAACATTTATTTTTCGAATAAAACGGATCGAACTGATATCTACGGGTAATTGTTCGATCTCTGATCATACAAAAACTTCCGGTATTCGGCCGGATTCAAATCGGACTTTTATTAAAAATATATACCTAGATATCCGACCATTTGGATTGGGTCGATATGATGTCCACTCCGATCCATCTAAAAAACAAATCAGTTTCCAGCTATTGAATGAAAAAAGTGGATAACTTAAAATCCTTAACGAATATGGGTAAGGTGATAAGCATAAGTGTACAGTACGATCATGTTCTACCTTTTTCCGAAAAGGATAGGGTGCATATAATCTATACAATTTGTTGACGATGATTAGAAGTACTAAAACCGAAAGGCCGAGAGAAATCAAGATCATTAGGTTGGTTGTAAAGAGAGCTCTCTGGTACGCCCATTTATAGTTCCAAACTGTCGTATAGACAACTCATCTATGATCATCATTAATTGTTCCATGCCCTTGGTGAAGAGGATGTCATTCAGTTGTATCATACTCAACCTCTCGGCATACTGTCCCTAAAGACCAAGCTTGTTGACACCGTATCCCTTCCAAACTCATGCTAACCTCTTTCATTGTTGGTCTATTGCTCCCAACCATGCTCAAGCACTGAGCTGCAAGCGTCGCTACTGCAATCAACTCCTCTTTGCTCGCCTCCTCAACACAAGGATCGAAGATATCATCCAAACCACAACTTTCCATCAACTCCAAAAACTCCATTGCCAAACTCTTTTGCTTGTCTGATTCCGTTGCTCGAATTGGCTTCTTACCGGTTAAGAGCTCCAACAACACTATTCCAAAGCTATAAACGTCACTTTTCTCAGTAAATTGGTTGGACCGGAAGTATTCCGGATCCAAGTATCCAAATGTACCCACCACATCGGTCGTTAAGTGAGTTTGATCTATGGAAACGACTCGTGAAATCCCAAAATCCGCAACCTTCGCCTTGTACTTCTCATCTAATAAAATGTTGGAGGATTTGACATCTCTATGATAGATAGGCGTAGACGACGACGAGTGTAGATACGCCAAAGCTCCCGCTGTTTCCGCAGCAATCTGCAAGCGCATTTGCCAAGTGATGTGCAAGTCTTGGCGCGGCTCATGAATGTGTTGCGAAAGCATGCCATTAGGCACATACTCGTACACAAGCAACGGAACGTCCGTCTCTAGACAACATCCTAGTAGCTTCACTACATTCCTATGATTGATTTGTGATAGAATAAAAACTTCATTGATGAATTGTTGACATTGTTTCTCATCTACCTTCTTAGCTTTCTTGATGGCAACAATCCTTCCATCCGTCAACATACCTTTGTAGACCGTCCCTTGTCCTCCTTGCCCAACTATTCTATTCTTATTGAAATTATCAGTGGCTTTCTCCAACTCCTTTGTTGTGAAAACCATAGATTTCTCCACAACGCTATGATCATTCGAATCCATACGTTGTTTTAGTAACAAACCGCCATTTTGCTTGAAGTTTCTTGCTCTCCTCCTTCTCTCCCTCATTCTCTTCATTACCCGATACATCAAACAAACTCCCAACAACACAATCACCGATCCCGTCCCTGCAAACAATCCGGAAGCCAATGCTCGAGGGACCAAAGGCTTCGTTTCACAACGATATTCAACATCTTCCGCATCCTCATTCAACGTAGAGTAGTGATAGCTATAGGCAACACACTTTCCTTTGCATCCTTTGCACTCTTGAGGAACTAATACAACAAATACCATGTATAGTTACTTTACATTTGGAACTAATACATGTATAGTTACTTTACATTTGGAATGTAATAAGACAATAAATCTAGATAGATTGATACGAAGGGTCAAGATCAAGCGAGGAAGCTTCATAAATAGATAAGTTTTAGGATTATATTCTTTTATCCACAAAAGTATATTGGAAACAAAAGTATATTGAATTTCAAAAAAAAAATTTATTGAAAACCCTAGCTGCAAGTTTCATGCAGTAAAACATAAAAACGTTTCCTCTTCTCTCGCAACAAGTACTAATGTGCAGAGATATGATAGAATACCTTGACAACCATCAGGAAGGTAAGGATTTCCATGGTAGCCGAGTTGACATTCGCAAAACTCCATGTTGGTTCTTTGATCGGAGGTACAATTAATGTGATCCGACTTGTTGAAGCCTTTACTAGTCCATTGCAAGATAGCGAAAGGCGGGAGACTCGAGTAGAACCTATTGGATGTATTATAGTCCGTTGTGCCAAGACCAACTAGAACGCACGCACCACTTCCATTAAGAGTTGTTGTATCGTTGCTTATAGTAACACCGATTTGATACGACTCCATAGCATCCTCAAGATACGGCAATGGCGTCTGACAAATGGAATCCCCCATCTTGTTGTCGCTACAAAGTGGAGTACAACCTCGTAGCACAGTTCCATTGCTGCTCAAGATGGCAGCACCCGCGTAGCATCCATTGACAACTAAATCATTCCCGTCGGATGGTAAACGAAACGGACTACTAGAGGTAGCATTAATGGAGCTCAAGTTGGTGAACTTGATTAGGGGCATGACGGGTTGGACGCTCATGTTGTTGGTGTTGCTAAAAACATTCATAGGAGGATACGAGACGACAATCACATGTTGGTAGTAGTATGAGGTGAAATCTATGACTTGGAGATCTAGTTTGGTTAAGAATGGTGCAGGAGGGTTGGAGGAAGTGTTACAAGTGATGTCGAAGAAATGGTCGTGGGAGCAACCGGATCCGATTATGCCAAACGGGTAAGGAATATCGATGCTTCCACATTTGGTTATGTTGCAATTTTTGGGTTTTTTCATTATTCCTAGCTCGATTGGATCTTGATGAGATGATGAAGCTAGGTTGTGGAAAATGAATGAGAAGAAGATGAATGCAAACCATGACTTATACATGGTACTTGTTTTGGTAAGAAGGAAATGGGGTTTTGGTACTCTATATAACTATTCAAGAATGCCAACGAGAGCAATAATGCAATACAGCCTTTAGTGTTCATTGTTCATCACCCAATTATGAAGGTGAAGGACGTACAACCATATCATATCATGTGTGAACATGTGATTTTTTTTGACATTTTTGCAACAAAATTAGTGGACATTATAATTTTGTTGGGTGATTTTGTCTTCTCCTGCTTGTGAACAAGTGTAAACAAGGTGAGGTGATTGTAGATAGTAGAAAGAGACAAGTGATTGGATACATTTTGGTTATTGCAGTGTTCACATCAACCCCGCTTATCTTACACGTCAAGGCATAAAACTCATTTTCTATTATTTTTTTCTACTTTTTAAAAATATAAAATATAAATTTATTTCATGCATAAAAAAAAATATAAGATGATACTTTAATAAATTTTATTATTTTATCTCTTTCTTTTTTTTCCTGAAAAAATCGTAGTTATTACAAGTTTTAGGTCAAATTTTTTCGTCTTCATATTAATGGTTCAAAGTTCGTTTAAATTAGTTAAATATTTTGTACTAATAGTTTTTTTTCTTTGGATTATTCATGGAACACAATCTATATATCTATATAACATACTAAAACAAAACTCGCTAAGGCATTATGTCGACCAATGAGGTATGTCAGCTAGGACTTTTTTGAAGAAATGAGAAAAATAGGGCCCTTAAAATTTTACTTTTGCAAAATGAATCCCTGCAAAACTAGGCCTGCAAACTAGAGAATAGGGGCATAATTGAAGGGCTAATGATATGATGGTGCCTCTTTAAATTCCACTTTTTTCCTCTATTTTTTCATTTCTTCATTTTTCTCTCACCCAAATCTATCTTCCTCCCATAACCCTTCCTTCTCCTTCCCGTGTGAAGTCGCCGCCTCCAGTACTCCGGCCACCAAGGATCCGGCGACAGCGCCAGGGAGCACTGTCTCGCCGCAAGGACATTTGGCCACCAAGCCGACACCGAAGGGCGAGCGAGAGATCTAGGGTTTCGCCGTCAAGGTTGTCGCGAGGAGGGGGTACGCCAGTTGTTTCCGTCGCCGGCGCCGTTGTCTGCTCGTCGTTCCGTCACCAACCCTCTCTCTCACCGTTGTTTGCTCCGTTGTTGCTGGGAACAAGATCTGTATTTTTGGGTAGGCTATTTCTACTAGATTTTGGGTATGCATTTGATTCGTTTGTTAAGTAGTAGTGGTATGTGTTTGATGAATTGAGTATGGGCATGATTATATTATTGGGCGTATGTTTATTGTTATTGTGGTATGTTTTTTATTGTTTAGAATGTTTAAAGTGAAATGTTGGGTATGTATTATGGTTACCCAAACTGTGTTATAATGACAAAATGTCATTTGATATTGATGTTTGTGTACAATATGAATTTGTGTAAATTTTGGGTATGACAAATTCAAGTTCGGTATACTTTTAGTGTTAAGTGTGACTTAAATTGAAGAGAAAAAAAATCGATTGAGTATGTATACATTGAGTATGAATATTTTATAAAACAAAATACTACCCAATTTGTGGGCATGGTGTTTTTTGATATTTTAGTTTTTTGGGTATGTTTGGGTTTTGGGTATGTGTGTTTTCGAATATGTCTATGTAGTTTGACAAAATTATTTTGGGTATGACAGTGACGTTTTTGGGTAAACAAATTTTTGGGTATGACAGAAACAAACAGAAATGGGTTTATAAATAGGGAAGAAGGAGGGGCTGCGTTTTTTGGGTAGAGGGCTGAGTATTTTTGGGCCAAAAATTTCCTCCAAAAAATGTCAATCAAAAGTGTCACAACACTTGCATTAGTCATCAGTCATCAATCATCACTTTTTCTCCACTTTTTGTACTTTGAAAAAACTAGTCACGCAAAGTAGGAGTCCAATTTCTCAAGTCAAAATTGGGAGGGGCCTAAATTCCAACTATATAGTGTAGAAGGCCCATAAGACCAATTCAGCCGACTTTTTTTCAATATATTTACATATATGCCACAAGATATTTACATATTTGTCATTTTTTCTTTTATAAAATAAATTCTAAAAATACTAATAAACAATCAGTAATGCCACATCACATTTTAAAATTGCCATGTAAGAATTTGTTTTTGTTTGACTTATTTACAAATTTGTTAAATATATCTATCAAAATTTTAAAATAAAAAAAACATAAGATATTACTAACAAACAAGATCTTCAAATTTTAACAAACAAGATTTTAAAATCTTCTTCATATTTTTGAAACTCGATTTTTATAATTTTTCAAAAAAATAATATAGCCACAATTTAAAATTTTATTTCATTTTCTTCGCCGTATTTTTAATTTTCAAAATATAATTTTTTTCAAGTTAATTATTGTATTTAATATTTAATTTCGAATTTTATTTCACAATTTTTTTTTTCTTATTTCTTTTTTTTTTAACTTTGAAATTTAATTCGTTTTTTAAATTTTTAATTTCAACTTTTTTAGTAAATTTATATACTATAATAAAACAACCTCATTTTACCCAAGTGTCAACTTATAAAGTCATCAATTAGTATTTTTTCAATTTATTAATAGATTTGTCACACTATATTTACAAATTTGTCATTAATGATTTGATAACAAAGTTTTTAGGGTAATTTTGGTAACTAGGCTTTTATGAAAAACTATAGTAGTAATTAGGCTTTTTAATGTTTCAATTAAGTAAATATACCCTAACCTTTTGTATTTATTCTCAAACTCTACACACTCTTCTCTCAAGGGGTACATTTACTAAACACAAAACTAGAAAAAGCCTAGTAAACCAAATTGTTTTCAAGTGTTGTTGTTTTTATTGATCCGATCCAAATAAATAAATTCATCTATTATAATTCAACAAAATTGTTGTTGATACATCCCGTATGTCATTATCTATCCTGACATAATTTATTTTAGTTTATAAATCTTATCCAACAAAATTGTTGTTGATACATCCCACATGTTACGTATTTTTCAACGTACATTTATAATTTTTAATAATAAATATTATAAGTAATTATTTTGACTTAGATATTTAGTTATAACAATATCAAAATTTTAATATTGATAATAATATATACAATAAGTTTGTTTGTTACTTAATAAAAATAATTTATAGTTGATTCGACGGTCAAAAAAGTTAAAATTTACCATCTTTTCTTGATTAAAAGTTTATATGTTATTTTTAAAATCTATCTAATCTTTTCTATTTAATTTCTTATAATAAATAACTAAGTTTTAAAAATTATGTTGAGGTATAAATATAATACTCTAACAATAAATTTTTATTTATGTCCTTTTATTTTATAATATTTTTTATTTAGTGCTCACAACATCATGTTAGTCGTATTAGTTGATAAAAAAAATGACTAAGTTTGGATGAAATGGTTTTTCTTAGTCTTAAATATTTTTGTATAGATTAATATCCAATACATAATGTATAAAATTAAAAATATAAGACTTTTTTATTTAGAGAAAATTATCTAAACAGTACCCCATCTTTCGGCCTGACTAAACTTTAGTACCCAATCCTTTTAACTATCAGAACGGTATCCCATCTACTGACCCCGACCGAAGATTAGTGTATACGGCACTGTTCACACGTTAAATCTGAAGAACAACGTTAATCTCAAAGGGCAAAATTGTCCACTCCAAAATAAACCCTAATTTCTCTCTTATTTCTCCTTTCTCTCCAAAGACATTTGATTCGAGCAAAAAATGCAGAAGCAGTAGCAGAGTAGCGGGCACCAGTCCAAATCGTCCAATCGACTCTACAACCATGGATTCTAACCAATACGCCGTCATTTTGCTCGCATTCCTCTCCATACTTGCCGGCGTCCATTCTCAATCATTTCTCAAAATGCCGCAAGATAACACCACATCTACCGATGACATCAGATTTCTTGCCGGCGGCCAGAAGATCCGTATGAAGACCAGTGGCGATTCCTTCTACTGCAAGAGCTGGAAGTTCACCATCGAGAACGGCGATGCTGGAGTTTGGTCCACTGTTCCCAAACGACGCGTGAAATTCGTCAAGAAATACATGACCGGAAAAAGTACCTTTCCGATTCCGAGTTCGTCACCTCCGATTCGCTTTCCTTCGCTAATATTGTTACCATTGCTGCCGACCGGAAAAGACTACTGGATTTACTACAAAGATAATGGCTACTTAATTTCACTTTGATGTTTAAGTTACCACCCAAAGCCCAGCACCACCATTACCATCTTCTCCTCCAAATCTGACTATAATCTTGTAGACGTTAGTGGGGATGATTCGCATCAACGGATATCCATTCGGACTTGCTCTTCCTTTAGCAATTTGCATAGACTTCAACTTGTTCAATGTCTACAGTGTCAACAACTTAAATTGAAGCTATGAATGCATAGGTCGTGACAATATAGTATAATCTCTGGTTTATGAGTATTTGCTAAATCCTACAATCATCAATAAGTATCATCAAACTACAAACACAATTTGGCGATGAATAAAAAAGCTAGTTGACAATGATACATATGTTTGAATTTATAAAAATGATTTGTATTTATATACATATGCATTTTATACAGATCTATCAAAAAGCTTTTTGGACACACAATGAAAATTTTGACAGTCCATCAAAATAACAAATATACAAGTGGGAAGAAATCGTTGATTGGATCATCGAATGCGATTGACACTAGCAAACGGCATTGGAACAACCTTGGGAGCAGGTTTAGCAGCTTCAGGTGCACCGAATAAATTTCAAAATCTCAACGTCTCGTCAGATGCAGCAGATGCAATGGTACACCCATCCGAGCTCTGAGCCATGTAAAGAACTCTCGATGTGCATCCAGTGAGCTAAACCACGTTCACCATAAAAGGGTACTTCCATATAGTCAATTGGTTTTGAGTAAACCCGTGCAAGCTAAGTAATTCACGCTCATTCTTACGCCACAAAAAAAGAACAAATTCTCTCGCAACATCCGAAACGCCTTGGTGTGGTAACCCAAACCCAGGAGACTGATCCACCAACCGTTTCAAATCACCTAAATCAAGGATCAATCCACCACCTACACTTACAATCATCTTCATCCTCATCTCAATTAATTCTCCCAATTCCCTTAATCTATTAGCCACACTAGATTGCCTTAAACCCAGCTCCTGGTGGACCACTTCCACTTTTCTTAACGGCCTTGCTTCCCCCAATTCCCTCTATTCAATCCTCCTTAAGACCTCTATTAGATCGATTTCCGGTTCCGTTTCACCAACCAGAACCGGATTCTTCTTTCTCGTTCTGGACAGGATTTCAATGACCTTTCGAACGTCGTCGCCGCTGCCCTGCGTAATTGATATCCCCAGATTTGGCGCTAAAGTCAGAACCTGAATCCCCATATTAGGGTTTACACGCTAACGCTGTCTGTAGTACAAACAGAAACAAAGACAGAAATCGTAAGTTTGTTTCTTACTCTCTGAACATCAGAAAATAAAACACGCAAAAAAAAAAAGCAGAGAGATCGGCATGTACTACAGAGGTCGATTATTTTGCCCAATTAGTAGTGAAGTTATGTTAGAACCTCCATGGTTGTCGTGATGCTTATTCACCTTGGCAGTGAGATGTTCTGAATGTGAATTTCATGGTGGAAGAACACAAAGATTTGAGAAAGAAAGGGAAGAAAGGAGAAAGGAGAGAAATTAGGGTTTATTTTGGAGTGGACAATTTTGCCCTTGAGAATTAACGCCGTTCTTTGAGTTTAACGGATGAACAGTACCGTGTATACTAATCTTCGGTCGGGGTAAGTAGATGAGATACCGTTCTGATAGTTAAAAGGATGGGGTACTAAAGTTTAGTCAGCCCAAAAGATGGGGTACTGTTTAGACAATTTTCTCTTTTATTTAAACAAAAACCCGCACAAGGTGCGGGCAATAAACTAGTTTTATTATTATATTTTTATTATTACTTCACACTTCCTGTGTTATTTACTAACGGTAGATTTTCAACATGTTAGATTTATGCTTCGTGTAATAATGTGTAATATTGGTGTTGTTACTAAAGTGCACACATTTGTATTAGCTTGTAATAGAAGTCTAAGTCTAGTGTACTAGTTGGGATGCTTAACACTTGTTATAGGTGGCTAATGTTGACCTTTTTGCTGGCTAATGTGAGGGATCACTTAGTCCTTGTAGCTTGGTTACATTAGATGTTATAACTAGTGTTAAGGAACCTAAACTAATATGTAGGAAGTGTTGTTGGGTTAGTTTTGTGCTTTGCTAAGCTACTTTAGTCACACGGTTCGGCCTTGGTTTTATTATGAGGACAACGTGTGGATTATGTGTCATGTGGTGAATAAGTTCAAGATGTGCGTGTTATCTCCGAGTGCAAGACGGTGTAGTTTACTTAAGTGAAATGACGCATTTGGTTTTGAAGGAGATACTATATAAGCAAGCTTCAGCATTCCTCACGGAACCCTAACAAAAGAGCTGTCGCTCGAAGGGCGATAACTACGGTTTCCTCTAATTCGAAAGTGAAAGAGTGATTGAGAGAAGAGAAGTCGGAGATGGTCACACCAGGGTTGAGGCGTTCATCCTCATCCCAGATCTCTCCAAACAAAGATCTTCAGATTGAAGATAGCAAAGCTTTGATCAAAGCTTTGCTTAGCCTTGTAGGGACTATTTCGATACCTTGTTCTTCTTGCTTTGTCGTGTTCTTGCTTCTGTTCTAGGTTGAGGTTTATTCCAAGCTGATCTTGCATGCAAACTTGTAACCACATCTGTTGTAATCATCTTGAATGCTTAGTAAATAACTAGGACCGGATCTCCCTTCTTTAGGTTCCGTAGGTGTAGGGTTTACCAGAACAACGTAAATAATTTCTTGCGTTGATCTTCTTACTATCGATAATAACTTACATATACATGATAACAAATATCACAAATTGGTATGAGAGCATTATGTTTTGCATCTTTCTTAAGATATTGTGTGATTGATCTAGTCTTTCGTTGTGATTATCCTTATTAGGAGATCTGTTTGCTTGTATCTTGATTTTGATCCCTAACGTTTGTAGCTTTCTCTTGATTATTGTCGTTACCCCTTATATGTGTGTGTCTTTGCAGATTGTTTAAAAAAATACTAACTATCTATATTTTATCTTGAAAACATCGCAAATGCCACTGTAAGGATGAAACCATTTGATGGAAATAGTGATTTCACCATGTGGCAGGTGAAAATGAGGGACATCCTCACTAAGGAAAAAGACTAAAAGCTATCACTAGAGAATACTTAGCCATGACATATGAAGAAAGGAAACAAGAGATGGGTGAGCAAGACCATGCCGAGATTATGATAATATTAACTAACGACATGGCTCGTGAGGTTGTAAGTTACACCTTTGCCAAATCTCTATGGGATGCCTTAGAAAAACTCTATTCGAAAAAATCCCTACCATCTAGGATTTCTCTCTTGCATAGACTGTTTACCTTTAAAATGGACTTGACCCTAACTTTGAATGAAAGTTTTGATAAGTTCTTAAAAATGAACCTAGATCTTGCTAGATGTGATGATGAAACAAAAGAAACTCACCTTGCTATCTTGTTATTAGGATTCTTACATGCTCAGTTTGATACCTTAAAAGATGTTATTCAGTTTAGCTCATAAAATAATACACAGGACAAGATAATAGAAGCTATAAGTGAAAAGAATGATTCCTTAAAGGTGTTGATGTAATAGTTAGGATTTCCGAATTCTAAGTAATGTTGATTAACTTAATCATTGATAGTAATTGACATATAACTCGCGAAGATTGTGCAAGTGAGGAGTATGAGTCCCACCGTTATGTTCCTGGCGTAATTTTGGACGTATGGGAAAATTTTCACTTTTTCCCCCGGATAATTATTTTTACCCTCCGGTGTTATTTGGAGCATTTGGGAGCTCCAATTAATAAAAATGCAGTTGAGAGAAATGATCAGGCGATCGGACATGTCCTAGATATGAAATAACATGGAGAGGCAAAACGGCCAAAAGAGTCGCTATTTCGTTTCTTAACGGCTAAGAAAGACGGCTTAGAAATACACGTTTCCGAGGCAGTTGTGGAATAATTATCCCTACAATATTCCAGATTTATTATCAATCTCAACAAGTTTGGAGAAGGGGGTTCGACCCACCTTTGGATCGGTTAAAGGATAACTATCGACTTCGCTAAAGATGATTATCGTCTTCACTATAAATAGCGGAAAATCCTTTATTAATTCATTTCCTTTCACGTTTTCTCGTAAAAGCTTTGATTTCTCTCAACCTTCAAACCCAGAACTACTCTCCGTTTCTAATCCGATTTGAATTCCGTTTGAGTTTTTGGATTTCTCTCTTCATTATCTTCATATTGGTACCGAGTTTCTGCATTTCCGAGTATATATAGATCTGGTCGAGCATACATGTCACCAGGACGATTCCGTCGCTCAGATTCCGGTGAATTTGATGTTTTTCCATGTGTAGCCTGCGTCGTTGTGATTCCGAATCTTCTTTCAAATTGTCAATCGGGTTAGTAACGAATAAGTTATGAGTTTATTCGTTTTCCGTACTACGATTTGACCTATATTAACCTTAGGCTTGTCAAAATGGATAATTAGAAATTCCATTGTGGTCGTTATATTAGTCTAGTGATTATGGGTTGTTTGTTTGATGAAATTTGATGACAGGTCGGTTTAGAAATTGCGTGCGGGCAAAACGTTATTCTTGCGAAATTTAATTAATTAATTAAAGGTTAATTAATTAAATTAGGATTAGAATTGAGATTGAGGAATGTTGATTAGATACTACCTTGAGATTTGAGGAATTGTGAGTTATGTTGAGTGTTACGTCTAGGAATAGATGTGATGTGCACGCAATTTGGCGAACCCGCAGTGTACGGGACGTTTGTAGAAAGGTAAGTATTCCGAGGTCGAACACAAAGACTAAGGTGAAATCGAGTCAAGCAATCATCAAAGATAGTGTGAATCTAGACTAAGATAAGATGAGGAACAAAGAAAATGGAAAACGCAATGTTTTTGTTGGTTTTTATGGTGATCAAACAAAGATCACAAGTCAAGCAAGGAAATAAAACAACTAACAAATTAAGCTAGCAACGAGTAAGTAACACAAAGAACAAGTATATGATCAAGAGAGAAAAGTAGATTCTAGAGGTCAAGATTTCCGGTTATGGCATCGGACTCAAGGTTCTAAGGATTCTAAGGACAAACTGCGGTGTTTGGGAAAGAATGTTCACTAATGGAAGCGATTACCGGGTAAGTCTCTCACTTCACTAATCCCGCATCAAACTCCTATTACCGGGTAGGTCTCAAGGGGTTAGAGTAAGGAATTCCGCACAAACTAGATGCTACTTAAGGGTAACCCTCTCCTTACCGGGTAAGTCTCGGAATAGGGGAACCTCAAGTAATAATCCTAGCACACTCGATCCAATAGCGGCTTATGAGGCTCACTACTACCTAGCATTCATCATCTTAGGTATCTAAGGTCGGAAATCATCGGGTAGATCTCTTCCCTCACTTAGGTTGACAGCATTAGGTGATCCTAAGCTAAATTAGGCTTAATAAACACTAGGATTTGACAACCTAACACCCCAATCATACAGATTTATCATTAAAAGAGCAACAGAAGAATAAATCGGGCTGTTCTACAGATAAATCGGCCGATTTATCTGATGAACAGGTCGATTTTTCCTTCTGTTGTGAGTTTCGTGCATATAAATCATCTTAAACTAACATATAAGCCCATTCTATCATCACCCTAGCCATAACCATCAATCCATCACTCCAGAATCACAACAAACTAGCCAATAGTATGCATATTAAGATCCAAAATCATCATACAAGCATACATGGTGTTCATAGATGGATAATGAAAGATAAGCAAGCAAAATCAATAAATCTCAGCCAAATCCAAGTTGTAGCAAGACTTACAAACTCTTAAATGAAGATTCAAAACGTTCCTAACAATCCTTGCAATCGTTCTTCAATCCAAGATTACAAAAATCACTCAAAAGTCACTCAAAACCTCACTAAACTCCTACAATGGTGTTCTTCTTCTTCCTTCAATCTTTTAGAGCTTTTCTTCTCCTCCAATCTTTTCCCCAAATTGATGAGCTGTGAATGAGAGTGTGGGAGAGGAGAGATGCTCAGCAACCACCTGCAGGACCACTTATATTCTCCACCAAGAGCAAGGACGGACAAGAGATCGCACGTGGCTTAAGTTGTCAAAGCCCCAAAAATCGACCCAGTGGACAAAAATCGTCCGATTTAGCTGCTAGCTGGTCCGATTTTCTTCAGCAGAAACATGCTATGCTCGTTTAGCCATGAGTTGATCCATTGCTTGCACCAATAGTGGTCTTTGTGTCCTTTGTTGCTCCAATTATGCTCCTCCAAAGCTTTGGATGTGGACCATCATGAGGCTTGGCCCTCAAATGTATCGATTAACGTCCAATAGATCCCCGAATTACCTACAAAACCGATAAAAGGTAGTGTAGACGTCTTTTCTAGAAATGTGCATGAATTGAGCGAAGACGTCATGAACCAATGCCAAAACGTGCATGAATGAGTGAGAACTCTATCTAAATGATTACCTAATCCTAAGTCATAAATCTTGTTATCAAAAATACCCCATACTTAAGGTTTGCTCGTCCCCGAGCAAATTCCCAACTATAGACTAAGAGATGACATGATTTATGTATGCAGAAAAATGGCAAAATCTTTTTGGGTTTGTGCTTCTAATATTGGATCACCTTCATAGTCATGTTTCATGGCAATGGACAAGCAATTATGTATCAAATAAATGAAAGCATGGAAAGACAATTGCACTTAACTTGATAGCATGCAATGAAGTGTAAGGATGAAGAAGTCAAGATGATCATGAGCATATCCAATCTAAATCACTTAGTCTTACACACATGCAAGTAGGTCATAAGGACTTGTGAAATAGAAGGCCAAGAAACGTTGTGATTAGGCGGGAATTTTCTAGGCTATGTGATGCTAATCCGGGAAAGGAACTAAACAACCACAACTTTACATTTCTTTTCCACTTCCCTCAAGTGTATATTTTCTTCATTTTCTTTTCTTTCTTTTATTTTTGAGACAATGGCATTGGTGTACAAAAGCCGAAACCTTGGTGATTAGCCATTCTCGGGCTTTTTCTATTTTTCGAGATGCATCCACACCGGGCACACATACCAAAGCTCGTTAGGACTATCGGTTTATTTGACTTTGGCAAGGCACCAACACCCGATTATGTAAAGTGTACCGAATTACTTGTCATTTAAACCAACGTCCCCAAACCTATGTTTTTGTCTACACTTTCACAACAAATTCAGCATTCTTATTCATAACATTCTTTCATCAACATCTTCACCCCACACTTGCTTTTCACACACATCAACACACTATCATGCTCCTATTCCCGGATGGGTTAAAAGAGGTTAAATTTTTCATCAATTGAGGTGCTTAAGCAACATGATCAAGATGAGAAGTAGAGAAAGATGAATTTCCTTATTCATTCCTAAATGATGTGCAAGAACTAGCATGCAATTTCGACTTTCAATACTCAATTCATTCAAGGAAAACATTCATGATCACAAATCATTCATGGGATTCAAAATAAGTACTTCAAGTCCACAAATGCTATCATCAATTTGACACATAAGGCCATTCATAGCCAATTCACAAGACAAGATTCATCATAAGGGTCATTCCCAAGCTTTAGAAGCACTAAAATTTTTAAATTTTCTGATTTTTTTGGATTTTTCGAAATATGTATGTACAATGCAAGACATAATGAAACATGTGACAAAATTAAACTATCCTAGATGCTAATCATGCAAGTGATCATGAAAACCCCACCCCATACTTAGAAACACATTGTCCCTAATGTGTAAACTAAATAAAGAAGTGAAAGAGAGTTCTCACAATGTAAAATTGGTGATGCTTCGGTATTTCGGTTCACATTGGATGATGATGGTGGATGATCGATCAAGGATGGTAGAGAGCTCTTGATGTCCATTATGATGTCGAAACCCGCGCTTGGCACCGCAAGCCGTTTAAGTTCCACGTCCGCTCCATCCATACTTGATTGGAGATCATCACTTTCCTTTACAGGGGAAAAATCGGCCCAGTTGCCCAGAAAATCGGACAATTTTATGCATGAACAGTCCGATTTTTCTGGGTGCTTTCCTCCTCGTCCATGTGCTTGGATCTTGTCCCTTCAATAGCTCCAGGAGGCTTTCACATGACCTCCAACATCTCATAACTCATGACAATCAACAAGATCTAGCACCCAAAAACACAAAAGAAAAACAAAGCACACCAAGAGTGAGATTAAACAAAAGCAAGAAAAAGAAAGGGAAAAATATGTACCAATGGGTTGCCTCCCATTAAGCGCTTTTTTAAGGTCATTAGCTTGACCAAATTCAGGAGCGTTTTAATCAAGGTGAAGCGGGGCAATCACTTCCACCGGGGCTTCCGGGATGTACTTCTTCAAACGATGCCCATTCACCTTGAAGTTACCACAATGATCTCCTCCTATCTCCACCGCTCCATGAGGAAAAACTTTCTTCACCACATATGGCCCGGTCCATCTTGATTTGAGCTTTCCGGGGAAGAGCCGCAGCCTTGAGTTGAAGAGGAGGACAAGGTCGCCTTCACTCAACTCCTTCGGGATGAGGCGCTTGTCATGCCATCGTTTAGTCCTCTCCTTGTAGATCCGGGCATTCTCATAAGCATCCAACCGGATCTCCTCAAGGGCGTTTATATCAAGCAACCTCTTCTCTCCCGCCTCCTTGAGATCAAAATTTAGCCACTTAATGGCCCAATAAGCTCTATGCTCCATCTCTACCAGAAGGTGGCAAGACTTGCCATAGACTAGCTTGTAGGGAGTGGTGCCAATTGGTGTCTTGAAAGCGGTCCTATATGCTCACAAGGCATCATTGAGCTTCATAGCCCAATCCTTTCTAGTTCTAGATACCGTCTTCTCAAGAATGGCCTTTATCTCCCGGTTGGAGATCTCCACTTGGCCACTAGTTTGGGGATGGTAGGGTGTTGCCACCTTATGGGTCACCCCATACTTAGCCAAAAGTGCCCCAAAGTTCCTATTGGTGAAGTGCTTCCCTCCATCACTTATGATTACCCTTGGTGTTCCAAACCTAGGGAAGATCACTTGGTTGAAGAACCACACCACCACCTTGACATCATTTGTGGGAGAGGCAATTGCCTCCACCCATCTTGAAACATAGTCCACCGCCAATAGGATGTAGAGATTGCCACATGAAGAAGGGAATGGTCCCATGAAGTCCACACCTCACACATCAAATATCTCCACCTCTTGTATGTTGTTCAAGGGCATCTCATTCCTCCTTGAGATGTTGCCCGTCCTTTGGCAAGCATCACAAGCTATCACAAAGCCTTGCACATCCTTGAACAAGCTTGGCCAAAAGAAACCCGATTGCAACACTTTAGCACATGTCTTGTGGGAGCTAGCATGCCCTCCACATGGCAAGGAATGACAATGGCGGATCACACTCTCCACCTCATCCTCCGGTATGCATCTTCTAAACATTCCATCCGGCCCTCTTTTGAACAAAAGTGGCTCACTCCAATAGTAGTGCCTCACATCCTTGAAGAACTTCTTCCTTTGGGCATACGTCAATCCGGGAGGCACTTCCTCACACACCAAATAGTTCACAATGTCGGCATACCATGGCTCACTTCCTCTAGACACTTGGAACAAGCATTCCTCCTCCATTTGCAATTGCTCATCCCGGAATGAGTCATCAATCGGGATGTCATCTCTCTCAATCTCCAATGGTGGGAGTCTACTAAGGTGATCCGCCACGGAGTTCTCGGATCCCTTCTTGTCCCGGATTTCCAAGTCAAATTCTTGAAGAAGAAGGATCCACCGAATCAACCTAGGCTTGGCATCCTTCTTGGTAAGGAGATAACGGATCGCAGCATGATCCGTATAGACTATGACTTTCGCTCCAACAAGATATGACCGAAACTTTTCAAAGGCATACACTACCGCTAGCAACTCTTTCTCGGTTGTGGCATAGTTGAGTTGGGCATCATCTAGCGTCTTGCTAGCATAATAAATGGCATGAGTTCGCCCATCCTTCCTTTGCCCCAAAACAGCCCCAATGGCTACATCGCTTGCATCACACATGATCTCAAACGGTAAACTTCAATCCGGAGGTTGCATTATAGGTGCGGAGATCAAAGCGTTCTTCAACCTACAAAAAGCCTCAAGGCAATCTTTGGAGAAAACAAATTCAACATCCTTCATTAGTAGGTTAGTAAGGGGCTTAGAAATTTTAGAGAAGTCTTGAATGAACCTCCGGTAAAAACCGGCATGCCCTAAGAAACTCATTACCCCTTTCACCGAGGTAGGTGGTGGCAACTTCTCTATCGTTTCAATCTTGGCCCTATCAACCTCAATGCCACGGTTAGACACCAAGTGTCCTAACACGATACCTTCACTTACCATGAAGTGGCATTTTTCCCAATTTAAGACAAGATTTGTCTCCTCACATCTTTGCAATACTAATGACAAGTTAGCCAAGCAATTATCAAAGGAAGAACCATAAACAGAGAAATCATCCATGAACACTTCCATGATATTTTCAATGTATTCCGAAAAGATAGCCATCATACACCTTTGGAAGGTGGCGGGTGCATTACACAACCCAAATGGCATTCTCCTATATGCAAAAGTACCCCATGGACATGTAAAGGTTGTTTACTCTTGGTCATCGGGGTGGATAGGGATTTGGAAGAATCCACTATAGCCATCTAGGTAGCAAAAATGGGAATGTTGAGCTAACCTCTCTAGCATTTGGTCAATGAAAGAAAGAGGGAAGTGATCTTTCCTAGAGGCCATGTTAAGCTTTCTATAATCAATACACATCCTCCATCCCGTAACCGTTCTAGTGGGGATTAGTTCATTGTTCTCATTAGTCACTACGGTCATCCCACCCTTCTTAGGTACTACATGAACGGGACTAACCCACTTACTATCCGAGATAGGGTAGATAATTCCCGCATCTAGCAACTTTATGATCTCCTTCTTAACTACCTCTTTCATTATAGGATTCAACCTTCTTTGATGTTCAATAGAGGGTTTATGATTATCTTCCATCATTATCCTATGCATGCACAAAGAAGGTTTGATGCCAACAAGATCATCTATGGTGTATCCTATTGCCTTTCTATGCAGTTTCAATTCATTCAACAATCTATCAAGCTCATCATCATTCAAAGATGCATTCACAATCACCGGATAAGTAGAATTTGAACCAAGGAAAGCATACTTTAAATGAGAGGGAAGAGGTTTAAGATCAAGTTGAGGAGGACCTTTTTCGGTTGGAGACGATCCATACAATGTAGGTTGAGATGATTGCAAAGCTATGGAAGCCTCCTTGAAGTCCCTTGATGATTGCTCACACTCAAGTGGTTGATGCTGAAAAGACTCAGGAAAATCGGTCCAGGGAGAAAAATCGGACGATTTATCTGAGGGTGGGTCGATCTGAGTTTCTGTTTTGGCAAAACTGGCTGAAATTTCAGCACAAGTACAAAAATCGACCGATTTTTGCCCTTCAGTCCGATTTTTCTGGCAGTTTTCCTCTTCTTCTAGCACTTCAAACCCAACACTTGGTAGCTCGTCCAATGAATTCAAGGCCTTGATTACTTCATTGCTACTCTCCTCAATTCCTTCTTCCATCAAGCTTGAGCTAAGAACTCTCTCAAGTGGATCCTTGAGCAAGATTGAGCTCACAACCTCTCTAGACTCCTCTTCTTCAACTATTTTGAATACATCTTCATCAAGGGTTGGTCCTTTCATCATTGTGGACAGCTTGAACTTGATGTTTTCTTCTCCAATGTTGAAGGAGAGGGTTCCATTCTTGCAATCTACTAGACATCCGGAAGTAGCTAGGAAAGGTCTCCCAAAGATGATAGGAACCGGATAGTCCGCCGGGATGTCCAAAACAACAAAGTCTATGGGCACATAGAGCTTCCCTAATTGCACCGGGATGTCTTCCAAGATTCCAACCGGATGAGTGATTGAGCGGTCCGCCATGTAAAGGGTCATCTTGACCGGCTTTGGCTCTCCTAGCCCAACCTTGTTGCAAAGTGCAAGCGGGATGATGCTTACACTTGCCCCAAGATCACATAGGGCATCATACTTCACTTCTCCTACTCCGATTGGCACACAAAAGGATCCCGGATCCCTTAGCTTGGGAGGCATCTCCTCCTTCATCGTTTGAATCAACTCCGAGGATCTCTTAGTCATCCTTATCTCCCCATACTCCTCCAACTTCCTTTTGTTGGAGAGTATTTCCTTCAAGAACTTGCCATATGCCGGCATGCCTAGAATAGCATCCATGAACGGAATGTTAATATGCAATTTAGACATTAGTTCAAGGAACTTACCAAAATGATTGTCCAAGCGAGCTTTTGCTCGTGATTGAGGGAACGGTAGTGGTGGCTTGTATGGAGGCGGTGCCACATAGGTTGGCTCTACATCTTTGCTCTTGCCTCCATCTCCTTGCAAAGTCTCTTCTTCATTCACCACTTGCTTCCCTTTAGCATTCTCCTTGGGCACAGGATCCTTCATACTCAACCCACTCCTCGTTGTAATAGCCAACACTTGGCCTCTTGGGTTTTCTTCGGTTCTTCCGGGAAGCTTTCCCGGATCTCTATGTGCTTCACCCGCTTTTTGGAACACTTGTGCTTCCAAAACCTTTTGAGCCTTAGAAATTGAAGTCACCGTGCTCTCAAGACCACTCAACCTTCCAAGAAATTGCTCAAACATCATTTCGGTTCTATCCTTTGGAGGTTGAGTGAATCCGGGTGGAGGTTCTTGTGAAGCTCTTGGTGGTGGAGTTGTGCTTGTAGAAGTGGGAGGGTTCAAGGCTCCATCCGGGTTAGAGTAAGAAAACCCGGGATGGTTATGGTTGGGCCGGTGATTGTTGAATTGCCGGTTGTTGTTGAAGTTCCTTGGGCCTTGATAATTGTTGTAATTGCCCCTTCCCATGTAATTCACATCTTCCTCCTTGGAAGATAGGTTGGCTTGTGGAAGCACTTGAGGAGTTGCTTGGTTCTTCAAAGTTGTAGCACACAACTCCCTCAAGGACTTCAACTCGTTGTTGATGGCGTCAAGCTTGAAATTGCTCATGGTGACCTCACTCACCTCATATGCTCCCGCCTTTCTCCCTTCACTCTTCCTATGGGAGTACTTCTCAATTACTAGAGCTTGCTTCTCCACAAACTCCCAAGCATCATCCACATGCTTCTCCATGAAAGTCCCACCGGAAAGAGATTGGAGCTTGAATTGGCTATCTTCATCAAGTCCCTTGAAGTAGATCTCCAATAGCTCAATTTTCGGTATGCCATGGTGTGGACAATCTAGGAGAAGGTCTTTGAATCTCTCCCAAGACTTGAACAAACTCTCTCTATCCTTCATCACGAAGGCATTGATCTTCCCTCTTAATTCGGTAGTCTTGGAAGGTGGGAAGAACTTAGTAAAAAACTCGGTTGTCATCTCCTCCCAAGTACCAACTCGCCCTTGTGGAATAGATTGATACCAAGCCAAGGCTTTGTCCTTAAGAGAGAAGGAAAAAGCCCTAAGCTTATGGTTGTTGCTCTCCAATCTTGGCGGTCTAAGAGTCTCCATCAAAATCTCGTAGTTCATCAAATGTTGGTGAGGAGACTCTCCTTCCATCCCTCCAAATTGATTATGCCGGATCATTTGAAGAACTTGAGGGCGGAGCTCATAGTTGTGGGCTGCGGGATCTCCTAAGTTCACACCCGGACGGTGTGCTCTTTGTGCCGGATCCATACGTCTCCCTAGGGTTTGTGGCTCTTCAATGGCAATGGGCACAACCCTAACATTAGCCGCCGGCTGCGGTTGCTCCACCGGTGGTGGAGGAGGTGGAGGTTGTCGGCGATTAAGCTCTCCTTGAACAAGGGCTTGCCTAATCTCCTCAATCTCCCTCCTAGTTTCCTCTTGCCTCTCATTGGCAAGTCTCCTTTCTTCCTCCAACAGCTCATCTCTTAGCCTTATTTGCTCTAAGGCTTCATCCAACTCAGCTTGGAGGTTTCTTCCGGCCATCTCTTTCTCTTTTCGGATGTTCTTGGATCTAGATCGAAGGGTTTTCTCCGGTTCGGGATCGAATGGAGCTAAATCCTTGCCACGAGATCTTCGCATACACCTAAAGAGAGAGATGATGTCCTGAAAAGCAAAGACACACACCAAAGAGAGATCAAAAGCAACAAGAAAGATCTACACTATAAACAATCACGAAATGACTCAATCTAGACCTAGTCCCCGACAACGGCGCCAAAAACTTGTTACGTCTAGGAATAGATGTGATGTGCACGCAATAAGTCTTAAATTTATACTCGTTCTATTTATCCTAACTCCTAGCGAACCCGCAGTTTACGGGACGTTTGTAGAAAGGTAAGTATTCCGAGGTCGAACACAAAGACTAAGGTGAAATCGAGTCAAGCAATGATCAAAGATAGTGTGAATCTAGACTAAGATAAGATGAGGAACAAAGAAAATAGAAAACGCAATGTTTTTGTTGGTTTTTATGGTGATCAAACAAAGATTACAAGTCAAGCAAGGAAATAAAAGAACTAACAAATTAAGCTAGCAACGAGTAAGTAACACAAAGCACAAGTATATGATCAAGAGAGAAAAGTAGATTCTAGAGGTCAAGATTTCCGGTTATGGCATCGGACTCAAGGTTCTAAGGATTCTAAGGACAAACTGCGGTGTTTGGGAAAGAATGTTCACTAATGGAAGCGATTACCGGGTAAGTCTCTCACTTCACTAATCCCGCATCAAACTCCTATTACCGGGTAGGTCTCAAGGGGTTAGAGTAAGGAATTCCGCACAAACTAGATGCTACTTAAGGGTAACCCTCTCCTTACCGGGTAAGTCTCGGAATAGGGGAACCTCAAGTAATAATCCTAGCACACTCGATCCAATAGCGGCTTATGAGGCTCACTACTACCTAGCATTCATCATCTTAGGTATCTAAGGTCGGAAATCATCGGGTAGATCTCTTCCCTCACTTAGGTTGACAGCATTAGGTGATCCTAAGCTAAATTAGGCTTAATAAACACTAGGATTTGACAACCTAACACCCCAATCATATAGATTTATCATTAAAAGAGCAGCTGAAGAATAAATCGGGCTGTTCTACAGATAAATCGGCCGATTTATCTGATGAACAGGTCGATTTTTCCTTCTGTTGTGAGTTTCGTGCATATAAATCATCTTAAACTAACATATAAGCCCATTCTATCATCACCCTAGCCATAACCATCAATCCATCACTCCAGAATCACAACAAACTAGCCAATAGTATGCATATTAAGATCCAAAATCATCATACAAGCATACATGGTGTTCATAGATGGATAATGAAAGATAAGCAAGCAAAATCAATAAATCTCAGCCAAATCCAAGTTGTAGCAAGACTTACAAACTCTTAAATGAAGATTTAAAACGTTCCTAATAATCCTTGCAATCGTTCTTCAATCCAAGATTACAAAAATCACTCAAAAGTCACTCAAAACCTCACTAAACTCCTACAATGGTGTTCTTCTTCTTCCTTCAATCTTTTAGAGCTTTTCTTCTCCTCCAATCTTTTCCCCAAATTGATGAGCTGTGAATGAGAGTGTGGGAGAGGAGAGATGCTCAGCAACCACCTGCAGGACCACTTATATTCTCCACCAAGAGCAAGGACGGACAAGAGATCGCACGTGGCTTAAGCTGTCAAAGCCCCAAAAATCGACCCAGTGGACAAAAATCGTCCGATTTAGCTGCTAGCTGGTCCGATTTTCTTCAGCAGAAACATGCTATGCTCGTTTAGCCATGAGTTGATTTATTGCTTGCACCAATAGTGGTCTTTGTGTCCTTTGTTGCTCCAATTATGCTCCTCCAAAGCTTTGGATGTGGACCATCATGAGGCTTGCCCCTCAAATGTATCGATTAACTTCCAATAGATCCCCGAATTACCTACAAAACCGATAAAAGGTAGTGTAGACGTCTTTTCTAGAAATGTGCATGAATTGAGCGAAGACGTCATGAACCAATGCCAAAACGTGCATGAATGAGTGAGAAATCTATCTAAATGATTACCTAATCCTAAGTCATAAATCTTGTTATCATTGAGATATTGAGGTTTAGTTGGTTGTGAGGCTTATAGATTGAGTATGATCCTTATGGATCCCTTGGGTCTAGGTGTGACCTTTTTGATTGATAGGAGTATTGATATCTCTTTATGACTTGTTATTAGGCAGTGTCCCTCTCAGAATTGGTGGTTGATCGTGGTTGTGATTGTATGAGGTTGAGGTAAGTCCGTAGGACTTACTTAGCTACCATCCTTATATTGGGTGCTTGCTTGAGTGGTGTGTGTGTTATATGCTTGATATGATAGCATGTGATGTCGATTATTACCGACCTATGTTTTATTTATTGCCCCGTATATGTGACTTTGATAACCTTTCCCTTTTGATAACGAGATTTATGACGTTAGTATAGGTATACATTTAGATAGTTTTTCCCGTTATTCATGCTCGTTTTGGCACTAGTTCACGATGTTTACGCTTAGTTCATGCATATTTCTAGAAAAGACGTCTACACGAGCTTTTGTCGGTTTTGTAGGTATTTCGGTGATCTTTTGGACATTAATCGATACATTCGAGGGTCAAGCCTCATGGTGGTACACATCCAAGGCTTTGAATGAACATAATTGGAGCAATGAAGGACACAAGGACCCTTATTGATGCAAGCAATGGAGCACTCATGGCTAGATGATCATAGCATGCCTCTGTTGAATAAAATCGGACCATTACTCAGGAAAATCAGCCGATTTTCCTGACTGGGTCGATTTTTGTCCTTCAACAGCTTAAGCCACGTGTCCCACGATCTCTTTGCCCGGCCTTGCTCTTGGTGGAGAATATAAGTGGTCCTGCAAGCTGTTGCTGAGCATCTCCCTCTCCCACATTCTCTCACACACAGCTCATTGGATTGGAGGCTAGACTTGGAGAAGAATAAAAACTCTCTCAATTTGGAGGAGGAAGAAGAACACCAACTTAGAGTGAAAGTGAGTTTTTGGAGTGATTTTGAGTGCTTTTTGGAGTCTTTGATTGAAGAACTATTGCAAGGATTGTTAGGAACGTTTTGGAACTTCATTTGAAGGGTTGTAAGTCTTGCTAAAACTTAGATTCAGCTGAGATTTATTGTTTTTATTTGCTTATCTTTCATCATCCATCTATGAAAACCATGTATGCTTGTGTGATGATTTTGGATCTCGATATGCATACTATTGGCTAGTTTATTGTGATTCTGGAGTGATGGATTGATGGTTATGGCTTGGGTGATGATAGAATGGACTTATATGTTAGTTTAGGATGATTTGTATGCACGAAACCTAACCCAGGAAGAAAAATCGGGTTGTTCTTCAGCCAGATCGGCCGATTTATCCATGATCCATCCGATTTTTCTCTTTGTTGCTCTTTAATTGATGAATCTGTATGTTAGGATGTTAGGTTGTTGAAATCCTAGTGTTTATTAAGCATAATTTAGCTTAGGATCACCTAATGCTATCAACCTAAGTGAGGAAAGAGATCTACCCGATGATTCCCGACCTTAGATACCTAAGATAATGAACTCTAGGTAGTAGTGAGCCTCACAAGCCGCTATTGGATCGAGTGTGCTAGGATTATTGCTTGAGACTTCCCTTTTCCGAGACTTACCCGGTAAGGAGAGGGTTGCCCCTTAAGTGGAGTCCGGTTTGTGTAGAATTCCCTACTTTAACCCCTTGAGACTTACCCGGTAATAGGAGTTTGACGCGGGATTAGTGAAGCGAGAGACTTACCCGGTAATTGCTTCCATTAGAGAAACACCCTTTCCCAACACCACAACGTTATCCTTAAAATCTTTAGAAGCTTGAGTCCAATGCCATAACTGGAAATCTTGACCTCTAGAATCCATTTTTCTCTCTTTGATCACATATTTTGAGTTTGTGCTACTTGTTTGTTTTGCTAGCTTGAGTTGTTAGTTTGATTTATTATTTTGCATGAATTGTGATCTTTGATTGATTACCCCAAAACCAAACCAAAAACATTGAGATTTTCATTTCTTTATTCCTTTCTCTTTTCTTAGACTAGTTCTACACTATCTATGCTCACTTGTTGATTCGATTTCACCTTAGTCTTCGAGTTCGACCTCGGAATACTATCCTTGCTACAAAACGACCCATACACTGTGGGTTCTCTAGGAGTTAGGAAAAATATAACGAGTATAAATTTAAGGCTTATTGCGCATCTATTCCTAGACGTAACAAGTTTTTGGTGCCGTTGCCGGGGACTAGGTCTAGATCGAGTCATTTTTGTGATTGTTTATAGTGTAGATCTTTCTTGTTGCTTTTGATCTCTTTTGGTGTGTGTCTTTGCTTTTCAGGACATCTCTCACCCTTTAGGTGTATGCGAAGATCTCGTGGCAAGGATTTAGCTCCATTTGATCCCGAACCGGAGAAAACCCTTAGATCTAGATCCAAGAGCATTAGAAAGGGGAAAGAGATAGCCGGAAGAGACCTCCAAGCTGAGTTGGATGAGGCTTTAGAGCAAATTAGGCTAAGAGATGAGCTCTTGGAGGAAGAAAGGAGACTTGCCAATGAGAGGCAAGAAGCAACTAGGAGGGAGATTGAAGAGATTAGGCAAGCTCTTGTGCAAGGAGAGCTTAATCGTCAACAACCTCCACCTCCTCCTCCACCACAACCGCAGCCGGCGGTGAATGTTCGGGTTGTGCCCATTGCTATTGAAGAGCCACAAACATTAGGGCGACGTATGGATCCGGCACAAAGAGCACACCGTCCAGGTGTGAACTTAGGAGATCCCGCAACCCACAATTACGAGCTCCGCCCTCAAGTTCTACAAATGATCCGGCATAATCAATTTGGAGGGATGGAAGGAGAGTCTCCTTATCAACACTTGATGAACTATGAGATCTTGATGGAGACTCTTAGACCGCCTAGATTGGAGAGCAACAACCATAAGCTTAGGGCTTTCTCCTTCTCACTTAAGGATAAAGCCTTGGCTTGGTATCAATCTATTCCACAAGGGCGAGTGAGTACTTGGGAGGAGATGACAACCGAGTTCTTAACTAAGTTCTTCCCACCTTCCAAGACTACCGAGTTAAGAGGGAAGATTAATGCCTTCGTGATGAAGGATAGAGAGAGTTTATTCAAGTCTTGGGAGAGGTTCAAAGACCTTCTCCTAGATTGTCCACACCATGGTATACCGAAAATTGAGCTATTGGAGATCTACTTCAAAGGACTTGATGAAGATAGCCAATTCAAGCTCCAATCTCTTTCCGGTGGGACTTTCATGGAAAAGAATGTAGATGAAGCTTGGGAGTTTGTAGAGAAACAAGCTTTAGTGATTGAGAAGTACTCCCATAGGAAGAGTGATGGGAGGAAGGCGGGAGCATATGAGGTGAGTGAAGTCACCATGAGTAACTTCAAGCTTGATGCAATCAACAATGAGCTTAAGTCTTTGAGGGAGTTGTGTGCTATAACTTTGAAGAGTCAAGCAAGCCCTCAAGTGCAAGTGCAAGTGCAAGCAAATTTGTCTTCCAAGGAGGAAGATGTGAACTACATGGGAAGGGGCAATTACAACAACTATCAAGGCCCAAGGAACTTCAACAACAACCGGCAATTCAACAATTACCGGCCTAACCACAACCATCCCGGGTTTTCGTATTCTAACCCGGATGGAGCCTTGAACCCTCCCGCTTCCACAAGCACAACTCAACCGCCAAAGGCTTCACAAGAACCTCCACCCGGATTCACTCAACCTCCAAAGGAGTTTGAGCAATTGCTTGGAAGGTTGAGTGGTCTTGAGAGCACGGTGACTTCTATTTCCAAGGCTCAAAAGGTCTTGGAAGCACAAGTGTTCCAAAAGGCGGGTGAAGCCCATAGAGATCCGAGAAAGCTTCCCGGAAGAACCGAAGATAACCCAAGAGGCCAAGTGTTGGCTATTACAACAAGGAGTGGGCTAAGCATGAAGGATCCCTTACCTAAGGGAAATGACAAAGGGAAGCAAGTGGTGAATGAAGAAGAGCAATTGCAAGAAGATGGAGGGAAGAGCAAGGATGATGAGCCATCATATGTGGCGCCGCCTCCATACAAGCCACCACTACCATTCCCTCAATCACGAGCAAGAGCTCGTTTGGACAAACACTTTGGTAAATTCCTTGAACTTATGTCTAAATTGCATATTAATATTCCGTTCATGGATGCTATTCTAGTTATGCCGGCATATGGCAAATTCTTGAAGGAAATACTCTCCAACAAGAGGAAGTTGGAGGAGTATGGGGAAGTAAGGATGACAAAGAGGTCCTCGGAGTTGATTCAAACGATGAAGGAGGAGATGCCTCCTAAGCTAAGAGATCCGGGATCCTTTTGTGTGCCAATCGGAGTAGGAGAAGTGAAGTATGACGCCCTATGTGATCTTGGGGCAAGTGTAAGCATCATTCCGCTTGCACTTTGCAACAAGGTTGGGCTAGGAGAGCCAAAGCCGGTCAAGATGACCCTTTACATGGCGGACCGTTCAATCACTCACCCGGTTGAAATCTTGGAAGACATTCCGGTGCAGCTAGGGAAGTTCTATGTGCCCATAGACTTCGTTGTTTTGGATATCCCGGCGGACTATCCGGTTCCTATCATCTTGGGGAGACCTTTCCTAGCTACTTCCGGATGTTTGGTGGATTGCAAGAATGGAATTCTCTCTTTCAACATTGGAGAAGAGAACATCAAGTTTAATTTGTCCACAATAGTAAAGGGGCCAGCCCTAGGTGAAGATGTCTTCAACATTGTTGAGGAAGAGGAGTCTAGAGAGGTTGTGAGCTCAATCTTACTTAAGGATCCACTTGAGAAGGTTCTTAGCTCAAGTTTGATGGAGGAAGGAGTTGAGGAGAGTAGCAATGAAGTAATCAAGGCCTTGAATGCATTGGACGAGCTACCAAGTGTTGGATTTGAAGTACTAGAGGAAGAGAGAATCACCCAGGAAAATCGGACAGAGGGGGCCAGATCGGCCGATTTTCCTACTTCTCCTGAAGTTCCATCAAATTTTGCAAATGCAGAAACTGAGATCGACCTACACTCAAGAAAATCGGCCGATTTTCCTGACTGGGCCGATTTTCCTGAGTCTTTTGAGCATCATCCAAGTGTTTGTGAGCAATCATCAAGGGACTTAGGGGAGGCTTCCATGGCTTTGCAATCATCTCAACCTACATTGTATGGATCATCTCCAACCGAAAAAGGTCCTCCTCAACTTGATCTTAAACCTCTTCCTTCTCATTTAAAGTATGCTTTCCTTGGTTCAAATTCTACTTATCCGGTGATTGTGAATGCATCTTTGAATGATGATGAGCTTAATAGATTGTTGAATGAATTGAAACTGCGTAGAAAGGCAATATGATACACCATTGATGACCTTGTTGGCATTAAGCCCTCTTTGTGCATGCATAAGATAATGATGGAAGATAACCATAAACCCTCTATTGAACATCAAAGAAGATTGAATCCTATAATGAAAGAGGTAGTCAAGAAAGAGATCATTAAGTTGCTAGATGCGGGAATCATCTACCCTATTTCGGATAGTAAATGGGTTAGTCCCGTACATGTGGTTCCTAAGAAGGGTGGGATGACCGTAGTAACTAATGAGAACAATGAACTAATCCCGACTAGGACGGTTACGGGATGGAGGATGTGTATTGACTATAGGAAACTAAATGTGGCCTCTAGGAAAGATCATTTCCCTCTTCCTTTCATTGACCAAATGCTAGAGAGATTAGCTCAACACTCTCATTTTTGTTACCTAGATGGCTATAGTGGATTCTTCCAAATCCCTATCCACCCCGATGACCAAGAGAAAACCACATTCACATGTCCTTAGGATACAGTTGCATATAGGAGAATGCCATTTGGGTTGTGTAATGCACCCGCCACCTTTCGAAGGTGCATGATGGCCATATTTTCTGAATATATTGAGAATATCATGGAGGTGTTTATGGATGATTTTTCCGTTTATGGATCTTCTTTTGATGATTGCCTAGATAACTTGTCTTTAGTGCTTAAGAGATGTGAGGAGACAAATCTTGTCTTGAATTGGGAAAAATGCCACTTCATGGTAAGTGAAGGTATTGTGTTGGGACACTTGGTGTCCAACCGTGGCATTGAGGTTGATAGGGCCAAGATTGAAACGATAGAGAAGTTGCCACCACCTACCTCGGTGAAGGGGGTAAGGAGCTTTCTAGGGCATGTCGGTTTTTACCGGAGGTTTATTAAAGATTTCTCTAAGATTTCTAAGCCTCTTACTAACCTACTAATGAAAGATGTTGAGTTTGTTTTCTCCAAGGATTGCCTTGAAGCTTTTTGTAGGTTGAAGAATACTTTGATCTCCGCACCTATCATGCAACCTCCGGATTGGAGCTTACCATTTGAAGTGATGTGTGATGCAAGTGATGTGGCCGTTGTGGCTGTTTTAGGACAAAAGAAAGATGGGCGCACACATGCCATCTATTATGTTAGCAAGACGCTAGATGATGCCCAACTTAACTATGCCACAACCGAGAAAGAGTTGCTAGCGGTGGTGTATGCCTTTGAGAAGTTCCGCTCATATCTTGTTGGAGCGAAGGTCATTGTGTACACGGATTATGATGCGTGTTCGCTCCAAACGGTGTGTGCAAGCTTTAAATTTATAACCCTAGACGTAAGCTTAAAACAAGGATGCGAACCCGCAGTGTACGGGTCAATCGTAGTAAAAAGCAAGGAATTCCAGGGGTCGATCACAGGGACTTAGTGAAACAAAGTCCAATTATGGTAAGCTTTAGCAATTACTAACCACAAGTAATTAAGACAATCAAAAATGATAAAAGTCAATAAAGGAAATATGCAATTCTAGGGATTAAAGCATCTAGTTGTGGTTCCAACTCAAGATCTAAAGATAAGCGGACAAAGCTGAGGTTTTTGCATGGGGAAGGTGTTGCTCAAGTGGAATAGATCACCGGGTAAGTCTCACTACTCACTAATCCTAAACCGTAACTCCTATTACTGGGTAAGTCTCAAGGAATTAAGATAAAGAACTATAACCTCAAACTAACACACCATCTAAGGGAATAGAATCAACATTTACCGGGTAAGTCTCAGGCTAACTCACAAAGATGGGATGAAAGCACACTCAAACCCCAATAAAGGATAATCCTTTATTACCTACACTTATGATCTTAGGTAAACAAACTAAGGAATTACTGGGTAAGTCTCATCCTAGGCTTGCATTGAACCAGGAAAGGTGTAATAAGAATAGGATTTGGCAAACTCTAACACTTAACTCTCAGTTTCGGATCAGATAAGTCACCTCGGTCAGAAGAATTCCACCCCGGCTGAGATGTTCATCGACTGAGCGGGATGCTTAGGGTTAAGGTTAAAGACTCGAACTTTCAGGGTCCTACTGTGATTAAGATTATTCTATCATTGTTTTTCCCACAACCTTCAGTTAATCACCCTAGAATCACACAAAGAGATTAGCCACTCATCATCATGAAAGTATTAATCAAGTATATGAGAAGAAAGTGAATATTTGAACAAGAAGAATTTAATAAAAAGACTTTAATAACTGAATCAAATATCACAACAAAGCGTTCCTTGGATAGAAATCCAACAAGACAAGACAACAAGGAAGGGAATCTAAGATGATCTTACAAAAACCCTTTAAAAGCTATAAAAGCTACAATATTCCTTTTTCAACCTTCAAAAAGGTTCTTCAAATCTCCCAACTGGAGTATGGCTGCTGTGGTGTATAAACCCTGATCGATGGTATAGCATGATGTGGATTTGTGGGAAATCCGACCCTTTTTATAGGAAAATTACTCTCCAAAGATAAGATATCTTAGAAAGATCTCTTCCCATAAAAATAGGTAAAATATATGATCTAGCATATCTTCTTCCTTCCAGGAGCCAATCCCAAAAATATAAGATCTCTTTCCAAAGAAAAAAGATCTCAGCCAAGAATAATATATTCTCGCCGCGTCCCAGGTGTTCGCCTCGGTCGAGTCGACTTCTCTGGATCACCTAGGTCGAGGTGAATCTGTGGTCAACCGAGGTGAGTCACAACTGAATGTGAAATCTCTCAAATCTGGTCCAAAGTGAATCTCTAATCCATGGCTATGCTTCCTGGATGGTTCCTTATGTTCCTGAATGTAGCTCCAATGACTCCATAGCTCCTTTTGCTCCTTTTTGATGCAAAACATGCCATTTTACCTACGATTACAACAAAACTAGGTGTAGACCTCGATTCCCGCAAAGGTAGATGAAATGGTAATATAATCACATATTATACATACAAACATGCAGATTATTGAAGATAAAACGTCCAAACAAACCCCAAAATATAGACTATAATTCATGCTATCACTGCGATCCGTTATCTCCTTACAAAGAAGGATGCCAAGCCTAGATTGATTCGGTGGATCCTTCTTCTTCAAGAGTTTGATTTGGAAATCCGGGACAAGAAGGGGTCCGAAAATTCAGTGGCGGATCACCTTAGTAGACTCCCACCATTAGAGCTTGAGAGAGATGACATCCCGATTGATGACTCATTCCGGGATGAGCAATTGCAAATGGTGGAGGAGTGCTTGTTCCAAGTGTCTAGAGGAAGTGAGCCATGGTATCCCGACATTGTGAACTACCTTGTGTGTGAGAAAGTGCCTCCCGGTTTGTCATATGCCCAAAGGAAGAAGTTCTTCAAAGATGTGAGGCACTACTATTGGAGTGAACCACTTTTGTTCAAGAGAAGGCCGGATGGAGTGTTTAGGAGGTGCATACCGGAGGATGAGGTGGAGAGTGTAATCCTCCATTGTCATTCCTTGCCATGTGAAGGGCATGCTAGCTCACACAAGACATGTGCTAAGGTGTTGCAATCGGGCTTCTTTTGGCCAAGTTTGTTCAAGGATGTGCAAAACTTTGTGGTAGCTTGTGATGCTTGCCAAAGGACGGGCAACATCTCAAGGAGGAATGAGATGCCCTTGAACAACATACAAGAGGTAGAGATATTTGATGTGTGGGGTGTGGAATTCATGGGACCATTCCCCTCTTCATGTGGCAACCTCTACATCCTATTGACGGTAGACTATGTTTCGAGATGGGTGGAGGCAATCGCCTCTCCCACAAATGATGCCAAGGTGGTGGTGCGGTTCTTCAACCGGGTGATCTTCCCTAGGTTTGGGACACCAAGGGTGATCATAAGTGATGGAGGGAAGCACTTCACTAATAGGAACTTTGGGGCACTTTTGGCTAAGTATGGGGTGACTCATAAGGTGGCAACACCTTACCATCCCCAAACTAGTGGCCAAGTGGAGATCTCCAACCGGGAGATAAAAGGGATACTTGAGAAGACGGTTTCTAGAACAAGAAAGGATTGGGCTATGAAGCTCGATGATGCTTTATGGGCATATAGAACCGCTTTCAAGACACCAATTGGCACCACTCCCTACAAGCTAGTTTATGGCAAGTCTTGCCACCTTCCGGTAGAGATGGAGCATAGAGCATATTGGGCCATAAGGTGGCTGAATTTTGACCTCAAGGAGGCCGGTGAGAAGAGGTTGCTAGACATGAACGCCCTTGAGGAGATCCGATTGGATGCTTATGAAAATGCCCGGATTTACAAGGAGAGGACCAAGCGTTGGCATGACGAGCGCCTCATCCAAAGGAGTTGAATGAGGGTGATTTAGTGCTTCTCTTCAACTCGAGGTTGCAGCTCTTCCCCGGAAAGCTCAAGTCAAGATGGACGGGTCCCTATGTTGTGAAGAAGATCTTTCCTCATGGAGCGGTGGAGATAGGAGGAGATCATTGTGGTAATTTCAAGGTGAATGGGCACCATTTGAAGAAGTACATCCCGGAAGCCCCGGCGGAAGTGATTGCCCCACTTCACCTTGAGTGAAACGCTCTTGAATTTGGTCAAGCTAATGACCGTAAAGAAGCGCTTAATGGGAGGCAACCCATTGGTACATATTTTTCCCTTTAGTTTTTCTTGTTTTTGTTTGATCTTACTCTTGGTGTGCTTTGTTTTTCTTTCGTGTTTTTGGGTGCTAGATCTTGTTGATTGTCATGTGTGATGAGATGTTGGAGGTCATGTGAAAACCTCAATGAACTGTTGAAGGTACAAGATCCAAGCACATGGACGAGGAGGAGAGCACCCAGGAAATTCGGATTGTTCTTCATCCAGATCGGCCAATTTTCCTGGGTAACTGGTCCGATTTTTCCTTCTGTAAAGGAAAGTGATGATATCCAATCAAGCATGGGTGGAGTGGACGTGGAACTTGGACGGCTTGCGGTGCCAAGCGCGGGTTCCGACACCATAATGAACATCAAGAGCTCTCTACCACCCTTGATCGATCATCCACCATCATCATTCGATGAGAACCGAAATACCAAAGCATCACCAATTTTACATTGTGAGGACTCTCTTTCACTTCTTTATTTAGTTTCCACATTGGGGACAATGTGTTTCTAAGTATGGGGTGGGGTTCTCATGATCACTTGCATGATTAGCATCTAGGATAGTTTAATATTGTCACATGTTTCATTACGTCTTTCATTGTACATATATATTTCGAAAAATCCAAAAAAATCAGAAAATTTTAAAAAAAATTTAGTGCTTCTAAGCTTGGGAATGACCCTTATGATGAAATTGTCTTGTGAATTGGCTATGGATGGCCTTATGTGTTGAATAGATGAATGCATATGTGGACTTGAAGTACTTATCTTGAATCCCATGTGTGAATTGTGATCATGAATGTTTGCCTAGATTGGATTGAGGATTGAAGGTCGAAATTGCATGCTAGTTCTTGCACATCAATTAGGAGTGATTAAGGCAATTCATCTTTCTCTACTTCTCATCTTGATCATGTTGTTTGAGCACCTCAATTGATGAAAAACTTTACCTCTTTTGACCCATCCGGGAATAGGAGCATGCTAGTGTGTTGATGTGTGTGAAAAACAAGTGTGGGGTGAAGTTGTTGATGAATGAATGATGTGAATGAAGTGCTGAATTTATTGTGAAAAGTGTAGAAAAAAAAAGGTTTGGGGACGTTGGTTTAAATGACGAGTAGCACGGCACCATTCACATAATCGGGTGTTTGTGCCTTGCCAAAGTCAAATAAACCGATAGTCCTAACGAGCTTTGGTATGTGTGCCCGGTGTGGATGCACCTCGAAAAATAAAAAAACCCGAGGACGGCTAATCACCAAGGTTTCGGCTTTTGTACACCAATGCCATTGTCTCAAAAATAAGTGAAAAAGAAAAGAAAACAAAGAAAAGATGGAGAAAATTATACACTTGTTGGGAAGTTGAGCAAAAACGAAATTGTGGAGTTAGTTCCTTTCCCGGATTAGCATCACATGACCTAAAAATTCCCACCTAATCACAACGTTTCTTAGCCTCTTCTTTCCCAAGTCCTTGTGACCTAATTGCATGTGTGTAAGACTTAGTGATCTAGATTGGATATACTCATGATCATCTTGACTTCTTCATTTTCACCTCTCACGCATGCTTTCTAGTTAAGTATAATTGTCTTTTCAAGCCTTCATTTATTTTATGCATGATTGCTTGTCCATTGCTATGAAACATGACTATGAAGGTGATCCAATGTTAGCAGCACAATTCCAAAAAGATTTTTGTTGTCTTTCTGCATGCATAAATCACGTCATCTCTTAGTCTATAGTTGGGTCTTGCTCGGGGACGAGCAAATCTTAAGTATGGGGTATTTTGATAACGAGATTTATGACGTTAGTATAGGCATACATTTAGATAGTTTTTCCCGTTATTCATGCACGTTTTGGCACTAGTTCACGACGTTTACGCTTAGTTCATGCATATTTCTAGAAAAGACGTCTACACGAGCTTTTGTCGGTTTTGTAGGTATTTCGGGGATCTTTTGGACATTAATCGATACATTCGAGGGTCAAGCCTCATGGTGGTACACATCCAAGGCTTTGAAGGAACATAATTGGAGCAATGAAGGACACAAGGACCCTTATTGATGCAAGCAATGGAGCAACTCATGGCTAGACGATCATAGCATGCCTCTATTGAAGAAAATCGGACCATCACTCAGGAAAATCGGCCGATTTTCCTGATTGGGTCGATTTTTGGCCTTCAACAGCTTAAGCCACATGTCCCACGATCTCTTTGCCCGGCCTTGCTCTTGGTGGAGAATATAAGTGGTCCTGCAAGCTGTTGCTGAGCATCTCCTTCTCCCACATTCTCTCACACACAGCTCATTGGATTGGAGGCTAGACTTGGAGAAGAAGAAAAACTCTCTCAATTTGGAGGAGGAAGAAGAACACCAACATAGAGTGAAAGTTAGTTTTTGGAGTGATTTTGAGTGCTTTTTGGAGTCTTTGATTGAAGAACTATTGCAAGGATTGTTAGGAACGTTTTGGAACTTCATTTGAAGGGTTGTAAGTCTTCTAAAACTTAGATTCAGCTGAGATTTATTGTTTTTATTTGCTTATCTTTCATCATCCATCTATGGAAACCATGTATGCTTGTGTGATGATTTTGGATCTCGATATGCATACTATTGGCTAGTTTATTGTGATTCTGGAGTGATGGATTGATGGTTATGGCTTGGGTGATGATAGAATTGACTTATATGTTAGTTTAGGATGATTTGTATGCACGAAACCTAACCCAGGAAGAAAAATCGGGCTGTTCTTAAGCCAGATCGGCCGATTTATCCATGATCCATCCGATTTTTCTCTCTGTTGCTCTTTAATTGATGAATCTGTATGTTAGGATGTTAGGTTGTTGAAATCCTAGTGTTTATTAAGCATAATTTAGCTTAGGATCACCTAATGCTATCAACCTAAGTGAGGAAAGAGATCTACCCGATGATTCCCGACCTTAGATACCTAAGATAATGAACTCTAGGTAGTAGTGAGCCTCACAAGCCGGTATTGGATCGAGTGTGCTAGGATTATTGCTTGAGACTTCCCTTTTCCGAGACTTACCCGGTAAGGAGAGGGTTGCCCCTTAAGTGGAGTCCGGTTTGTGTAGAATTCCCTACTTTAACCCCTTGAGACTTACCCGGTAATAGGAGTTTGACGCGGGATTAGTGAAGCGAGAGACTTACCCGGTAATTGCTTCCATTAGAGAAACACCCTTTCCCAACACCACAACGTTATCCTTAAAATCTTTAGAAGCTTGAGTCCAATGCCATAACCGGAAATCTTGACCTCTAGAATCCATTTTTCTCTCTTTGATCACATATTTTGAGTTTGTGCTACTTGTTTGTTTTGCTAGCTTGAGTTGTTAGTTTGATTTATTATTTTGCATGAATTGTGATCTTTGATTGATCACCCCAAAACCAAACCAAAAACATTGAGATCTTCATTTCTTTATCCCTTTCTCTTTTCTTAGACTAGTTCTACACTATCTATGCTCACTTGTTGATTCGATTTCACCTTAGTCTTCGAGTTCGACCTCGGAATACTATCCTTGCTACAAAACGACCCATACACTGTGGGTTCACTAGGAGTTAGGAAAAATATAACGAGTATAAATTTAAGGCTTATTGCGCATCTATTCCTAGACGTAACACCTTTCATCCCGCCGTGGAGTCTGGGAGGTTCTCTGACGTCAGGCCAGACTGGCTTTACAGGAAGGGCACAATCCACTCCCATAGGGTACACGTGTTGTGTGACCGATACTACTACAACTGGCTAGCAGGCCCAGAGGCGAGGATGATACGTTCCTCGTATTACATAGTTTCATATATCTATATATATATATATATATATATATATATATATATATATATATATATATATATATATATATATATATATATATATATATATATACGATTTGAGTGAATGACTATTATTTAAAGATGATAAAATGGGTAAATGTGTGACAACATGATTATGTGTTTATCTTTCATTATTTGTGCTTGCGCTTATGCATTACCTTATATACGAATGGTTAGTTAATGGTTTCATACCATGTTGTAGATGTCTTGCTGGATAGACAAGCTGTTGAGTGATCTAGCAGGGTGACAGGCCGAGGACTCTTGTACAATTGTTGGTTATGGTTTTGGGGATATTTTATATACCTCCTGCGTGAGGATAATTTTTTGTAAACCTCCTGTGTGAGGGCGATGTTTTATACTCGGCTATGATCTTCTATACCTTTTGATGTACAATTTTATGTATTTGTTTTATATATGTCAGTTTGTAAGGTCAGTGAACTTGTTGTTAGGCTAGGGTCAGGATCCACTGTGAGATCCTAGCCCAATGTGGCATCCTGAGTCCCGTGGATTCGGGGTGTTACAGAGTTGGTATTAGAGCCTTAGGTTGACAACAATGACACTTGCTACCTGCAATGAGGTCGGATGGATAAAATAAATAAAACCCAAAAGGGGTCTGATGTTTTCAATAGATTTTGGTTCTAAAAGTCGTTGTTTTGGTATAGAATGTACGAGAAGTCGTCACCTCTATCGTGGATCTGAGCAGTATAGATATGTATATATATGTATTATGGATTGTATGTGGATGTGTTATATATATATATATATATATATATATACACATATGACATATAAGCTTTATAAGTTAGGTGTGTATACCCCTCAGATGGCTCAGACAAGAGTAACATCTGTAAAAGGATGGGGTAGAGGTAGATCACCTCTTCCTCCAGTATTGATAGGTCAGGGACCAGTGTCCGTTGTTGTTTCGCCTATAGCATAGAACGAGCCTGAGGAGACTGATTACGTCTCAATGAGTGGACCCGAGATTCGAGAATATATACGCAAAGTACAAGATGTTGCTAGAGCAGGTAGACCTACACCGGGTTTACCAACATCGGTGGGACCTACTGAAGCTTCCGGATCAAAGAAGGAACAACGAACTGAACTAGTAAGTGATGAAGCAGATCCTTCAGGTGTTAGCTAGAGAGAGTTTGGCACATGGACGTTTGAGTGATCCTTTGTCCACATGGACTTCTGGTGGGATGAGATCTTGTTTCAACTGTGGGGTAACTGGACATATACGACCAAAGTGTAAGAGACCTTTCGTGACGTGTTTTACCTGTGGTAAGATCGGACATCAATTGATTTTCTGTCGAGAAAACAAGATACTGCACCAGCAAGTTTCCTCCCCTCCTAAGGATACTAAGGCTGAACGAAGAAGATCGAGTTTCCCTTCAGCCCCAGAGGTTGTGAAGACAGGGCGACCGTGTTTCAACTGTGGTGATCTAGGCCATTTGCGCTTTGAGTGTTCTTTAGCACCGATAGCTTACTTCACATGTGCTGAACTAGGCCATTTGGCTCCCTTTTTTCAGCAAGGTAGTGTTCCTTCTCAATTGCACTCTTCTCTTTTCGGTGTAGATGGATGAAGATGACGTCACTGATACTTGAAGAGCGTAGACTCGAGTTATGAGTGGTGAGGTGTAGTGGAGTTGTTAACATTAGTTGTTTTCTGGTACCATTCTTAATAATGGTTTATCTTTTTAAGTTATTTTGGTGCTGGTGTTATGCTTTCTTTTTGATGTATGTGTTGAACGTGGGTTTAGATGTGACACAGGGAGTACCCTTTACTTAGGGTTACTCAGTTGTTTTGGGGTCAAAGGTACCCGCGAGATGTGTGTTTAGTCCAGTTATATCGGGACTTGTGATTTTCTCTTGTAGATTTCTTTGTTATGTCTTTGAACGTGAGGAAGAAGTGGATTGAGTAGATCATTATAAGTGTAGTTTGAACTATGATAGATGGACCATATTGACCACTGTTATATTAGATTAGATTGTGACCTTTCTTGTGATAGAGATCTTGAAGGATGTGTACTGTAATCAGCAACGAGGCTGATTGCGCAAGCCTTTGAGGCCTTCTGATGTATGTAATGAGGAATACGAGAGTCTTGGTAATACAAGGATTTGTGAGAATGTTTGATATACCATTTATTATATGGTATGGAAGAGCGTGGATTCCGGCATCAAGTTAGAGCTGGAGCATCTAGTTTATTTTGAATATATCCATGTTTTCGTATGGAAGAAGGAATGTTGTGGTTGTGCGCGAATTTTTGAGTAAGTAAGATGATTATTAAGAACGAGTTTTCATTACCCCACAGGGATAAATTAATACATTTGTTGCAAGGAACTTCTTAGTTTTCCAGATAAGAGTGGTGACCTGGATATCACCGAATGAGAATGAGCGAATAGGATGTGCCCAAAACGGCATTTCGGACTCGGTATGGCCACTATGAGTTGTAGTGAGGTCATTCGGGCTCACGAAAACGCCGCCACATATATGGTGAGGAATGAAGTTTTATTGATTTCGTGGATCTGCTATAGTGAGTTTTTGTAGATAATATCCTAGTGTACTCTCAGAGTTGAGAGGGACACGCAGAACATTGGAGAATATTTTATGAGTCTTGTAAGATTAAGAGTTGTTTGTTAAGTACGAGTTTGAATATGTGACCTGTTGAAGGAATCTAGATTGATTCGAGAAGGATTATAACTGTTGTAGTTGGAACAATACCGACGAATGTCGATGAAGTTCGTAACTTTTTGAAGTAGCCTTTTCGGAGTAACCAGATATTATCGTTGTCTGTGGAGGAGTTTATATGATAGCCCGATCATGTATCAGTCCGTTGAGGAGACTATTTGATTTGTATAGTCTGAGCCGTATTCTTATCGATTGAGAAGCGAAAGGAAGATGGACTTCTACTCCTATATTAGTACAGCCATAGGGCACTGGTGGTTTCGTGTAGTATGATGATGCTTCAATCTTGGCTAAGATGTGTGTTGATGAAAAGGGGCAGAGTTATTGCATATGTGTCTCGAAAGTTGAAGACATATGAGGGGAACTACACAACTCATGATTTGGAGTTAGCAGCGGTACTTCATGCTTTGAAGATCTGTAAACATTACCTGTATGGTGCTATATGCCAGATCTTCACAGACCATAAGAGTCTGAAGTATAGTTTTACGCAGCGGGAATTGAATAACCACCAACGTAGATGGTTTGAGCTAACCTAGGATTTTGACCTTGAGATTCTGTATCATCCAAGAAAGGCCAACGTTGTTGCCGACGCCCTGAGTATGAAGACACCTCGAGAGAAGGCGATTGCGAGACTGATAGTTCAACCTCAGCTTCATAGGGATCCAGCTTGGCTAGGGTTGGACATCTAGTTTCCTGATGAGGATGCCCAACTATACACTTTAGAGGTTCTACCTGGTCTGTTGGGTGAGATGCAACAGTAGCAGACAACTTGCCCGACCCTGACGAGGATAGAGAAAGGATGTCTCGTGGTGAGGTACCACAGTTCTCCATAGGAGCAGATGGAGTGATGAGACGCCACGACCGCGTCTGTGTACCTGCTGATGCAGAGCTGAGATAGAGGATTTTACAAGAGGCTCACTGTACACCTTACTCAGTACATCCAGATACGAATAAGATGTACCATGATGTGAGACGATCATATTGGTGGGGAGGGCTGAAGCCCGATGTAGCCAGATTTGGGCACAATGAAGACCTGTCAACATGTCAAGATAGACAATTGCAGACTTGGAGGTGAGCTTCACCCACTCCTAGTGCCGTAGTGGAAATGGGAGGACGTCTCCATGGATTTTGTGACCGGATTGAGGCCCACTATGAGTTTTGATGCTATCTGGGTTGTTGTTGATAGACTGACAAAGACGGAACGTTTCATTACTATCAGAGAGACGTGGCCAATGAGCAGATTAGCTGGGGAGTACACTAGGAAGATAGTGAGACTCCATGGTGTACCGAGGACGACCGTCTGTGATCGAGATGGACGATTTACCTCGAGGTTTTGACAGCAGATTCACATTGTTTTGGGGATGAGTCTACACTTCAAGATTGCATTTCATCCTCAAACAGATGGTCAGTCAGAGAGGACCATTCAGACGTTGTAGGACATGCTACAAGCTTGTGTGTTGGATTGGGGACAGGGATGGTCAGATCACCTCTCATTGGTTCAGTACTCGTACAACAACAGCTGGCATGCATCGATTGGGATGACCCCGTATGAGGCACTGTATGGACGGAGATGTCGTACCCCGTTGTGCTGGGATGAGCCCAACAATGTCAGCAGTATAGCGCTTGAGCAGATTCAGGATGATATTGCACGAGTAGCGTTGATTAGAGAGAGGATGCTGACTGTACATAATCACTAAAAGTCGTATACAGACAAGAGGCATCGACCTCTAGAGTTCAGGGTAGGAGCTCATGTCTGGCTGAGAATATCTCCGAAGCAAGACGTCAGACGTTTTGGCATAAAGGGGAAGTCGAGTCCCCGATATGTCGGTATTTTTGAGATACTGCACAGAGTTGGGAGGGCAGCATACACATTGGCTTTACCTCCGAGGTTAGAGGGTGTTCATCTTGTATTTCATGTGTCTCATGTAACACCCCAAATTCTCGGAACTCGGGGAGCTACTGGTTAGGACCTCACAATGGGTCCCGACCTTGGTTTAACAACAACATTACTTGGATCTTACAACAAGGCACAAATGTACTTAAAACAGTTTCAAAACATAATATTTTTATTGTATAAATGTACACATGTGACAGCCTTACAAAACATAAACATATACATAACATGCATGCTGTATGGGAGACTTCCCCGTCCCCATCTAATGAGTACGTGGACCCGGCTGACCATCCGTTTCGGATCACTCTGCAACTGTCTATCTCTACGAATCTACAACACGGATAAACCGTTAGCTAACAATCCAAATATAAGCAGAATAAGGATAGCACAAACACAAACACGGTAACATAAACAATCATCATGCTGGCACACAAACCGGTTATTATCTAGTAGTTAAGTGATTCACCTTATTCCATTTTACAGTTGTGGCACGAGAATCTTAAGAGTTCTCGCCTCCGTTCCTTATCCAACTGAGTGTAGGTCTAGCTTACCTCCGCCGGTAGCATCACTACAAACCGAGTGTGGACTAGTCCCTAAAGAAACCCCCAGCGCCCTCAAGCTAACTGAGCAAAATGCCACCGCCCGTTACTCTTAGGCCAAGGTATAGGTCGGTATATAAATATCACTAAAATATAACTATAAGCATCTCATTCACACACCACTACCATTATTCATACTCATATCTAGAAGTCAGCTAAGTAAGCCCAAAGGACTTACCTGAATCAAATCTCATATCCCGTTATCTCAACTCGGCTTGTTACCGTAGAAACTCCATCGCCTGTTAACAAGGAAAGTGAATCAATAACGTATCTCACTTTCTTAGAAGTCTCCAACTTCTAAGATATATGATCTATCATAAAGAAATTACCGAAATACCCTTATATGGGTAGATGACCATTTTACCCCTGGTGCCGAACTCTATAAAATTCTATAACAAAGTTCCAAACTATTCTTTGGAATTTAAAACCACACTCCAAACTCTCAAGGGAAAGTTTGTTAAAGATTTAGAAGAGTAACTACATTCTTGACTTTCGTAAAAAGTCGTTAAGGTCCAACTTTGGCCTATAATACGAGACTCAAATAAATTTATAAAAATTCTAAGAAAATTACCCAAGTCATCTATGATATGACTACAAATCATAATGTCAAAGATCTCCCAAAAATACTCAGTCAAGAATTCTACATAAATTCCCAAAGTTGGGTCCAACATCCATAAATCCCATACTTAGCCAAAATTTTACTGTTTATAGGAATTGCCCAACTGTCTTACTTTGGAACCTTATAACTTCAAATCCGGCCATTGAATCGTTCTGAAAATTTAATAGATTAAACTAACTATATCTAACTACAACATATTAAAAACTCAACGGTAGATGATCATTTTTTTAAGCCTCCAAGACTATCCTTAAAATCAGTCGTTCCACACCTCACTTTTGAAATTAAAAGTGCATACATCAGGTCTCTGCTTCGATCTCTCCCCTTAACATTTCTTGCCACATAGATTATTGATTACTTAGAGATCTCCAGTTCAAAACTCAAGAGAAGCAGGACAGAAACAAAGTGAATTCACCTATTCTATACACACTATACCACGACACTAAGAGAAACTATGACCACACTTAATCCAAGATGGGCAGACGTAGATAGCCTGAAAACTACATCCATGAGCCTGGAGCCTTTTAGCCTCAGTCCTTGCTAATAGTTAGACCCCCAACATACGTCCACACCTCGTACTTCCCATACTATTGCTACCTTCCTGGTACATACATGCTACTACAACACTTCAGAGAAAGAAAAGCAGGACTGCAAAGTGAAGAAGACTCACTGCCCCGGGATGAAGCTCGATCGAAACACTCGTTATCAGTCCCCGGCAAGAAGAGGAAGAAGGGCTGGCTTTCTGGCGTGGTCTCCTCGAGGTTCTTTCGATCTTGCCCGTTGGAGTACGCGACAACATCGGGCACAACGACTGCAATGGCGATGGTGCTTATTGGTTCTGTCTTCTGTGTGAAAGCGAGGACACGTCGTTCTAACGCCTGCTGTGTACGAGAGGGAACTATCTCCCTTGGTGGTGGTGTTCGAGACTGATCGTCTGCAGAATCGTAACGAGCAGGTGTTGAAGGAAACCGCATGTTGCTTGTGTGATGAGAGAGAGAGTCCAACGCCAGAGTCGGCTAGGGTAGTATGAAGTTAATCGTTGTTGGCTAAGGAAGGCTATCATGTAAGGGAGAGAAGGGAGGAGACGAGGCGCTGGTGAGGGTGGTTGTGAGAGAGGGATGACAAACCTGGACGTTTTTCGAAGGAAGCTACATGCCGTTCCAAAAGATCCTATACCCCAGCTGCAAAGGAGAGTCCGTGCTGATCAGATATACACTTACCATATTTGATTCGTGCAAGCCGACGGTTTCGGTACGTGAAGGAAATGTGAGGATAGGAGAGAGAAAAGAATTAAAAGAATGGGGTTAACTGTACGTGAGAAAAGAGCCCTAGCAAACGCCACACTGTTGGGCCTTGCTGGCGTGGAAAGGAGGGAAGGCTTGAAGAGGCTGACGGGCCCAATTGGTGTGTAGCAGCATTGGTTGTTTATCCTAGGAGGCTGACGGCCCATTTAAAACCAAAGGAGAAGATGGGCCTTGTCATATCCTTGTCTAATGCCGTATGGCCTTGTCAAATGAGCCCTCTAATTCTAGTCTTACAAGTATTTTATATAATCAAGACTTCACACAAAAACTTAGAATTTGCCAAAAGAAAGAATTATTGTAAACTTGGTATCATTTTATGTTGGTAATAAGCTCTCATAAAATGATATGAATTATGTTGACTCGGAAATAACGAAATAAAAAAATTCCGGGTATTACATCAGTACCCCCTTAAATTAAGTTTCGTCCCGAAACTTAGAATAAGAAACATCAATGTGATAAGTTTCTATAATTAGAGATGGAGTAATTGACTTTTCTACTCAAGGGTCTTTGTTCCACCTCTCTACCTAGAAATACCACTCAAATATCATAGACACGCAACACATGAAATTACTAATGCTTCAATCATAAAAACAAATATATAGTCACCTAGGTGACACATCTCAAAGTCCGAGTACTAATCCGACATGTCCTCTCTCTCAACTGAGGCATGTGGAACCCTAGGTGTACACTCTCTAGTACGGGTAGGGATGCTAGTCGATATATAACTCCCCAATCCTCCTTAAGATGTCAACGGTTTGCTTTCTAAACTCACTTCCAGCTCTTTTGATGACGCTACCGAAATTAACTATAAAATTTATTCATTCCGGTGAATCCACTTACTTTGACCTTCCGAAAGATTTTGACCATTCAATTTGGGGAAAGGATCTAAGACATCTCCCGGCACTTCACTAAGTGCTTAATGTTCTTCGTAATACTCCTCACTTGGTCTTGTCTTCTTAATATGACTCAGACGGACCGGCCCGCTATTAGTGAGTTATCCCCTAATTCTGGTTGGTTTTTAAATTTTGTACTATAACCCCCAAAAATCATACTCTAAGTGGATATTGAAATTTAGATCTATAATTCTTTAACTTGAGGTCATATATAAAATAATATGGAGTTTCCTGATATGCGGGTTATGGGCTCACCACGCTTCCGCTGCGCTACTCTGATTAATATGTTGTCACCCATTAATCATAGTGACATATCTCGTGAGCCACGATGATTTACTAAACTCTTGTAGGTACTTCCCTTCTCATAACAGCGAGATTTTCTCAATCGCCCATCAATATAGCGATGAGTTACTACAGTAAAGGAAAGGCTCGTACTTTAAGTCGTGAGTACTGGTTGTCCGGCATCTCAAAATAAATTGTCCCTATTTGTCGAAACTTTGGTCCTCGACCCCCATGGAGTTTTGTGATTGGTCTAAAGAATTCCTCAGCAAAATAACTTACTGTTTACGCCTCCTTGGAAGGATTGGAACATGCGGTCTTAGAATTTCATGGCATTCACTTAGGTTTCATTGGAACTCTACTTACTACTCATCAGTGCTACCCAATATGGTCATATTTCCACCATCTCTCTGACCTCTAACGTAGGACACATCACGTTAACCTACAAGTCCTTAACTTGATCAATTTACAATCTTAGCATGGAGTTTTCTATTTAGATCCAAATTCTCGAGGTGCGGTAATAAGTCTACACCGAGGCAATAATATCAACCACATGATGGTCTCTCATGCTTGTCTTATGAACTTTTCTACTAGGTGACTCATCTTATAACGTTTTCCTTCTCCGAATCGGTCTTAAACTGTCAGTTGATCGTTACTACCCCTTTCGTTTTGGAACATTTGTTACGTTGTACTCTTGCATAGATTCAATAAAGACATCCTCATCTCAAAACTTTATTGAAATTTAGCATGACCCGGATTTTATACATGACTTTCCTTCTCACTGGTTAAGTTACACGCTTGGTTTACACTTATCCATCACAGTGTCATCGGTCCAATAGTATGACTTTTATTAACAATTACTAGTACCAATTGTATACGACACATTAGATGCATATGATTTTATCACAAATCAAAATTCTCGCATCGCATTTATTATGTTTCCTTATTCTCATGTCGTTTTATTTATTTATTTATTTATTTTATTTATTTATTTATTTATTTATTTTTATTTATTTATTTATTTTTTATTTATTTTTTTTATTTTTATTTTTTTAAATCTTTACACCAATAGGACAGTTAAATCCCTTTGAGTTTTCTCGTATACGCCCACGGGCCATGTTACATGGACTTATTACTTTCATCAACTCTTATGTCATCGGTCAAGTATGGACTTCTAACACACTATTTGTACGTAGTCTCACTACTACTCCTCCATCTACGTATTATTAGTTATCAAGATTAACTTGAACTTTCATCGGAGTACCGCTATTTCTCATTAGACTCTTATATAACCAGTTTTCGGTAATCATCTTATTGGGGTGATACAAGATCCGTATAACAACTTTCAGTCATACAATCTTACTATTTTTCATGTTTGTTCCATCAAAGATGTAGATATCCTCTATAATCACCTCACCGCTAAATGAGACATTTTACCAAGGCATTACTCATACTCTCTATGTTTGTGCAACTTCTATAATTCCAATTATCCTGTGTCACATCGGTAGTCACTTTCTTTCTCAATCTTGGACATTAACCCCAACTTTTCTCGAAATAGCACCAACAATCCAGCTTGTGTGGCATGCTATGACATACGACATGTTCACAATCATCTATTTCTTCTTACTCTTCTAGTTCTTCTTACAGGGATCCCTCCAGACTAACTTTGATGTGTATCCTTCCTTCGTCCGTCATAAGCAACTGCTCACAACAATTCTCTTTACTCCATTACTGTCATAAATGGCCATTACCGACCATCAGGAGCTTCTCTTTAATTTCTTAATTAGAGTTATCATATTGGACTCATTCAATGTTACTATCAAGGCTACTGGCACTTATATTGATTTAACCTCACCATTGTTGCCGTTGATCTCTTAAAGGGACCTCCAGATGTCTTTAAATTCTTCCATAATTCTATGGTTATCCTCCTTATCTGCCAACCAGTTACTACTAGTTGACCCGCACGTGTTATGTCTCAGTTATTACCAACTAGTCTGTAGTTGACCTTCTATAAGATCACGGACTTATGGTTCTTCTATCTCTTTTGGAGTTTGATACACTTGGTAAAATCTATTTTCTCCAGTCCTTCAGCTCCTACCAAGTCTGCACTTCTCTTGTTCTCTTATGGGGTCACTATACTCTTTTGAGTCTAGTCCCAACATTCATCTGTCGTCAAGGAGTTTATCAAGGCTTCCACAATAACTCATAAGCGTGTCTCCACGATTCTTCTTACTTTGTTCATTGTTTGCTTGCGGTTCTTCGATATGACCGTCAATTTTGGTAACTTAAACCTTTAGGTGAATGATAAGTTATTGTGGACTCTCTCTAGGCCACCAAAATTACTTACCCACATTGTTACCCTTGATTGGTGTTGTTTTGATCCTGCTACATTTATAGATATTCGTTGTCTCAGTTTTAGACTTCTAGTTTCTTTGATACTTATGTCGGAGTTTCATTCAAAATTCTAGTATCGTTGAGGACTCCACATGCTTCTATGGTTACAGAATTTGTTTCTCGTCATTAGACTCACTCTCTATCTTTGTGCTTTTTTAATTTCTCACAACTGGGTCAACACTCTATCTTCTTTGTACTCTCATGCCCATGCTTGCTTATGGCGGCGTCCGCCTTGATTGTAACGTCCTTTACTCCGCAATTCTTGGTTGTACTCCGTTCTTTATGATTCTTGTTTTTCCATTATTATCTCCATTCTACGCTCTTGTCGTCTCTTGCATGGTTCTTCTAATTCATCTCTCGGCTTCCTACGACAAAGTCCCTTTTATGACTTCCAATTCCTTCTATCTAAGCTCACTCGGGAACTTCTTTCTCATCCGGTTGTACTGGTGGTAAAAATTATCTCAACATCTTTACTGTTTTGCCTACCCGTTCATCGAATGATTTATAAGGTCACCAGGACATCCACCAGAGTATCATACTCAATCCTGGTCTGAATCCCTTATCTCGTGTGGAAAACTCTTCAAATTCGTTACCGATTTATCATGAGGTGCTAATCGCTTCATGATATCATAACTAAAGGATATAAGGTATCCTTTAGGATACTAACATGCTAAACATACACATTTATATAATCATACATTAAAACATATCAATATAAGTCTATATACTAACTCACTTATCATTCCAAGTTGCAGAGATCCACGGAGACGATGATGGTCCGACGTACTACTAACCCAACAACCCGACTATGCACGTGTGTAAAAACAGAAATCCGTTTTGAAAATCGTAGACTCCTTTCGGCTTCTAGTTATTTTATACATTCGGTCTTTCAAAAGATTTCAAGTGCCATTGTTGCCAACCCAGAGCTCTGATACCATGTTGTAACACCCCAAATTCTCGGAACTCGGGGAGCTACTGGTTAGGACCTCACAATGGGTCCCGACCTTGGTTTAACAACAACATTACTTGGATCTTACAACAAGGCACAAATGTACTTAAAACAATTTCAAAACATAATATTTTTATTGTATGAATGTACACATGTGACAGCCTTACAAAACATAAACATATACATAACATGCATGCTGTATGGGAGACTTCCCCATCCCCATCTAATGAGTACGTGGACCCGGCTGACCATCCGTTCCAGATCACTCTGCAACTGTCTATCTCTACGAATCTACAATACGGATAAACCGTTAGCTAACAATCCAAATATAAGCAGAATAAGGATAGCACAAACACAAACAAGGTAACATAAACAATCATCATGCTGGCACACAAACCGGTTATTATCTAGTAGTTAAGTGATTCACCTTATTCCATTTTACAGTTGTGGCACGAGAATCTTAAGAGTTCTCGCCTACGTTCCTTATCCAACTGGGTATAGGTCTAGCTTACCTCCGCCGGTAGCATCACTACAAACCGAGTGTGGACTAGTCCCTAAAGAAACCCCCAGCGCCCTCAAGCTAACTGAGCAGAATGCCACCGCCCGTTACTCTTAGGCCAAGGTATAGGTCGGTATATAAATATCACTAAAATATAACTATAAGCATCTCATTCACACACCACTACCATTATTCATACTCATATCTAGAAGTCAGCTAAGTAAGCCCAAAGGACTTACCTAAATCAAATCTCATATCCCGTTATCTCAACTCGGCCTATTACCGTAGAAACTCCATCGCCTGTTAATAAGGCAAGTGAATCAATAACGTATCTCACTTTCTTAGAAGTCTCCAACTTCTAAGATATATGATCTATCATAAAGAAATTACCGAAATACCCTTATATGGGTAGATGACCATTTTACCCCTGGTCCCGAACTCTATAAAATTCTATAACAAAGTTCCAAACTATTCTTTGGAATTTAAAACCACACTCCAAACTCTCAAGGGAAAGTTTGTTAAAGATTTAGAAGAGTAACTACATTCTTGACTTTCGTAAAAAGTCGTTAAGGTCCAACTTTGGCCTATAATACGAGACTCAAATAAATTTATAAAAATTCTAAGAAAATTACCCAAGTCATCTATGATATGACTACAAATCATAATGTCAAAGATCTCCCAAAAATACTCAGTCAAGAATTCTACATAAATTCCCAAAGTTGGGTCCAACATCCATAAATCCCATACTTAGCCAAAATTTTACTGTTTATAGGAATTGCCCAACTGTCTTACTTTGGAACCTTATAACTTCAAATCCGGCCATTGAATCGTTCTGAAAATTTAATAGATTAAACTAACTATATCTAACTACAACATATTAAAAACTCAACGGTAGATGATCATTTTTTTAAGCCTCCAAGACTATCCTTAAAATCAGTCGTTCCACACCTCACTTTTGAAATTAAAAGTGCATACATCAGGTCTCTGCTTCGATCTCTCCCCTTAACATTTCTTGCCACATAGATTATTGATTACTTAGAGATCTCCAGTTCAAAACTCAAGAGAAGCAGGACAGAAACAAAGTGAATTCACCTATTCTATACACACTATACCACGACACTAAGAGAAACTATGACCACACTTAATCCAAGATGGGCAGACGTAGATAGCCTGAAAACTACATCCATGAGCCTGGAGCCTTTTAGCCTCAGTCCTTGCTAATAGTTAGACCCCCAACATACGTCCACACCTCGTACTTCCCATACTATTGCTACCTTCCTGGTACATACATGCTACTACAACACTTCAGAGAAAGAAAAGCAGGACTGCAAAGTGAAGAAGACTCACTGCCCCGGGATGAAGCTCGATCGAAACACTCGTTATCAGTCCCCGGCAAGAAGAGGAAGAAGGGCTGGCTTTCTGGCGTGGTCTCCTCGAGGTTCTTTCGATCTTGCCCGTTGGAGTACGCGACAACATCGGGCACAACGACTGCAATGGCGATGGTGCTTATTGGTTCTGTCTTCTGTGTGAAAGCGAGGACACGTCGTTCTAACGCCTGCTGTGTACGAGAGGGAACTATCTCCCTTGGTGGTGGTGTTCGAGACTGATCGTCTGCAGAATCGTAACGAGCAGGTGTTGAAGGAAACCGCATGTTGCTTGTGTGATGAGAGAGAGAGTCCAACGCCAGAGTCGGCTAGGGTAGTATGAAGTTAATCGTTGTTGGCTAAGGAAGGCTATCATGTAAGGGAGAGAAGGGAGGAGACGAGGCGCTGGTGAGGGTGGTTGTGAGAGAGGGATGACAAACCTGGACGTTTTTCGAAGGAAGCTACATGCCGTTCCAAAAGATCCTATACCCCAGCTGCAAAGGAGAGTCCGTGCTGATCAGATATACACTTACCATATTTGATTCGTGCAAGCCGACGGTTTCGGTACGTGAAGGAAATGTGAGGATAGGAGAGAGAAAAGAATTAAAAGAATGGGGTTAACTGTACGTGAGAAAAGAGCCCTAGCAAACGCCACACTGTTGGGCCTTGCTGGCGTGGAAAGGAGGGAAGGCTTGAAGAGGCTGACGGGCCCAATTGGTGTGTAGCAGCATTGGTTGTTTATCCTAGGAGGCTGACGGCCCATTTAAAACCAAAGGAGAAGATGGGCCTTGTCATATCCTTGTCTAATGCCGTATGGCCTTGTCAAATGAGCCCTCTAATTCTAGTCTTACAAGTATTTTATATAATCAAGACTTCACACAAAAACTTAGAATTTGCCAAAAGAAAGAATTATTGTAAACTTGGTATCATTTTATGTTGGTAATAAGCTCTCATAAAATGATATGAATTATGTTGACTCGGAAATAACGAAATAAAAAAATTCCGGGTATTACATCAGTACCCCCTTAAATTAAGTTTCGTCCCGAAACTTAGAATAAGAAACATCAATGTGATAAGTTTCTATAATTAGAGATGGAGTAATTGACTTTTCTACTCAAGGGTCTTTGTTCCACCTCTCTACCTAGAAATACCACTCAAATATCATAGACACGCAACACATGAAATTACTAATGCTTCAATCATAAAAACAAATATATAGTCACCTAGGTGACACATCTCAAAGTCCGAGTACTAATCCGACATGTCCTCTCTCTCAACTGAGGCATGTGGAACCCTAGGTGTACACTCTCTAGTACGGGTAGGGATGCTAGTCGATATATAACTCCCCAATCCTCCTTAAGATGTCAACGGTTTGCTTTCTAAACTCACTTCCAGCTCTTTTGATGACGCTACCGAAATTAACTATAAAATTTATTCATTCCGGTGAATCCACTTACTTTGACCTTCCGAAAGATTTTGACCATTCAATTTGGGGAAAGGATCTAAGACATCTCCCGGCACTTCACTAAGTGCTTAATGTTCTTCGTAATACTCCTCACTTGGTCTTGTCTTCTTAATATGACTCAGACGGACCGGCCCGCTATTAGTGAGTTATCCCCTAATTCTGGTTGGTTTTTAAATTTTGTACTATAACCCCCAAAAATCATACTCTAAGTGGATATTGAAATTTAGATCTATAATTCTTTAACTTGAGGTCATATATAAAATAATATGGAGTTTCCTGATATGCGGGTTATGGGCTCACCACGCTTCCGCTGCGCTACTCTGATTAATATGTTGTCACCCATTAATCATAGTGACATATCTCGTGAGCCACGATGATTTACTAAACTCTTGTAGGTACTTCCCTTCTCATAACAGCGAGATTTTCTCAATCGCCCATCAATATAGCGATGAGTTACTACAGTAAAGGAAAGGCTCGTACTTTAAGTCGTGAGTACTGGTTGTCCGGCATCTCAAAATAAATTGTCCCTATTTGTCGAAACTTTGGTCCTCGACCCCCATGGAGTTTTGTGATTGGTCTAAAGAATTCCTCAGCAAAATAACTTACTGTTTACGCCTCCTTGGAAGGATTGGAACATGCGGTCTTAGAATTTCATGGCATTCACTTAGGTTTCATTGGAACTCTACTTACTACTCATCAGTGCTACCCAATATGGTCATATTTCCACCATCTCTCTGACCTCTAACGTAGGACACATCACGTTAACCTACAAGTCCTTAACTTGATCAATTTACAATCTTAGCATGGAGTTTTCTATTTAGATCCAAATTCTCGAGGTGCGGTAATAAGTCTACACCGAGGCAATAATATCAACCACATGATGGTCTCTCATGCTTGTCTTATGAACTTTTCTACTAGGTGACTCATCTTATAACGTTTTCCTTCTCCGAATCGGTCTTAAACTGTCAGTTGATCGTTACTACCCCTTTCGTTTTGGAACATTTGTTACGTTGTACTCTTGCATAGATTCAATAAAGACATCCTCATCTCAAAACTTTATTGAAATTTAGCATGACCCGGATTTTATACATGACTTTCCTTCTCACTGGTTAAGTTACACGCTTGGTTTACACTTATCCATCACAGTGTCATCGGTCCAATAGTATGACTTTTATTAACAATTACTAGTACCAATTGTATACGACACATTAGATGCATATGATTTTATCACAAATCAAAATTCTCGCATCGCATTTATTATGTTTCCTTATTCTCATGTCGTTTTATTTATTTATTTATTTATTTTATTTATTTATTTATTTATTTATTTTTATTTATTTATTTATTTTTTATTTATTTTTTTTATTTTTATTTTTTTAAATCTTTACACCAATAGGACAGTTAAATCCCTTTGAGTTTTCTCGTATACGCCCACGGGCCATGTTACATGGACTTATTACTTTCATCAACTCTTATGTCATCGGTCAAGTATGGACTTCTAACACACTATTTGTACGTAGTCTCACTACTACTCCTCCATCTACGTATTATTAGTTATCAAGATTAACTTGAACTTTCATCGGAGTACCGCTATTTCTCATTAGACTCTTATATAACCAGTTTTCGGTAATCATCTTATTGGGGTGATACAAGATCCGTATAACAACTTTCAGTCATACAATCTTACTATTTTTCATGTTTGTTCCATCAAAGATGTAGATATCCTCTATAATCACCTCACCGCTAAATGAGACATTTTACCAAGGCATTACTCATACTCTCTATGTTTGTGCAACTTCTATAATTCCAATTATCCTGTGTCACATCGGTAGTCACTTTCTTTCTCAATCTTGGACATTAACCCCAACTTTTCTCGAAATAGCACCAACAATCCAGCTTGTGTGGCATGCTATGACATACGACATGTTCACAATCATCTATTTCTTCTTACTCTTCTAGTTCTTCTTACAGGGATCCCTCCAGACTAACTTTGATGTGTATCCTTCCTTCGTCCGTCATAAGCAACTGCTCACAACAATTCTCTTTACTCCATTACTGTCATAAATGGCCATTACCGACCATCAGGAGCTTCTCTTTAATTTCTTAATTAGAGTTATCATATTGGACTCATTCAATGTTACTATCAAGGCTACTGGCACTTATATTGATTTAACCTCACCATTGTTGCCGTTGATCTCTTAAAGGGACCTCCAGATGTCTTTAAATTCTTCCATAATTCTATGGTTATCCTCCTTATCTGCCAACCAGTTACTACTAGTTGACCCGCACGTGTTATGTCTCAGTTATTACCAACTAGTCTGTAGTTGACCTTCTATAAGATCACGGACTTATGGTTCTTCTATCTCTTTTGGAGTTTGATACACTTGGTAAAATCTATTTTCTCCAGTCCTTCAGCTCCTACCAAGTCTGCACTTCTCTTGTTCTCTTATGGGGTCACTATACTCTTTTGAGTCTAGTCCCAACATTCATCTGTCGTCAAGGAGTTTATCAAGGCTTCCACAATAACTCATAAGCGTGTCTCCACGATTCTTCTTACTTTGTTCATTGTTTGCTTGCGGTTCTTCGATATGACCGTCAATTTTGGTAACTTAAACCTTTAGGTGAATGATAAGTTATTGTGGACTCTCTCTAGGCCACCAAAATTACTTACCCACATTGTTACCCTTGATTGGTGTTGTTTTGATCCTGCTACATTTATAGATATTCGTTGTCTCAGTTTTAGACTTCTAGTTTCTTTGATACTTATGTCGGAGTTTCATTCAAAATTCTAGTATCGTTGAGGACTCCACATGCTTCTATGGTTACAGAATTTGTTTCTCGTCATTAGACTCACTCTCTATCTTTGTGCTTTTTTAATTTCTCACAACTGGGTCAACACTCTATCTTCTTTGTACTCTCATGCCCATGCTTGCTTATGGCGGCGTCCGCCTTGATTGTAACGTCCTTTACTCCGCAATTCTTGGTTGTACTCCGTTCTTTATGATTCTTGTTTTTCCATTATTATCTCCATTCTACGCTCTTGTCGTCTCTTGCATGGTTCTTCTAATTCATCTCTCGGCTTCCTACGACAAAGTCCCTTTTATGACTTCCAATTCCTTCTATCTAAGCTCACTCGGGAACTTCTTTCTCATCCGGTTGTACTGGTGGTAAAAATTATCTCAACATCTTTACTGTTTTGCCTACCCGTTCATCGAATGATTTATAAGGTCACCAGGACATCCACCAGAGTATCATACTCAATCCTGGTCTGAATCCCTTATCTCGTGTGGAAAACTCTTCAAATTCGTTACCGATTTATCATGAGGTGCTAATCGCTTCATGATATCATAACTAAAGGATATAAGGTATCCTTTAGGATACTAACATGCTAAACATACACATTTATATAATCATACATTAAAACATATCAATATAAGTCTATATACTAACTCACTTATCATTCCAAGTTGCAGAGATCCACGGAGACGATGATGGTCCGACGTACTACTAACCCAACAACCCGACTATGCACGTGTGTAAAAACAGAAATCCGTTTTGAAAATCGTAGACTCCTTTCGGCTTCTAGTTATTTTATACATTCGGTCTTTCAAAAGATTTCAAGTGCCATTGTTGCCAACCCAGAGCTCTGATACCATGTTGTAACACCCCAAATTCTCGGAACTCGGGGAGCTACTGGTTAGGACCTCACAATGGGTCCCGACCTTGGTTTAACAACAACATTACTTGGATCTTACAACAAGGCACAAATGTACTTAAAACAATTTCAAAACATAATATTTTTATTGTATGAATGTACACATGTGACAGCCTTACAAAACATAAACATATACATAACATGCATGCTGTATGGGAGACTTCCCCATCCCCATCTAATGAGTACGTGGACCCGGCTGACCATCCGTTCCAGATCACTCTGCAACTGTCTATCTCTACGAATCTACAATACGGATAAACCGTTAGCTAACAATCCAAATATAAGCAGAATAAGGATAGCACAAACACAAACAAGGTAACATAAACAATCATCATGCTGGCACACAAACCGGTTATTATCTAGTAGTTAAGTGATTCACCTTATTCCATTTTACAGTTGTGGCACGAGAATCTTAAGAGTTCTCGCCTACGTTCCTTATCCAACTGGGTATAGGTCTAGCTTACCTCCGCCGGTAGCATCACTACAAACCGAGTGTGGACTAGTCCCTAAAGAAACCCCCAGCGCCCTCAAGCTAACTGAGCAGAATGCCACCGCCCGTTACTCTTAGGCCAAGGTATAGGTCGGTATATAAATATCACTAAAATATAACTATAAGCATCTCATTCACACACCACTACCATTATTCATACTCATATCTAGAAGTCAGCTAAGTAAGCCCAAAGGACTTACCTAAATCAAATCTCATATCCCGTTATCTCAACTCGGCCTATTACCGTAGAAACTCCATCGCCTGTTAATAAGGCAAGTGAATCAATAACGTATCTCACTTTCTTAGAAGTCTCCAACTTCTAAGATATATGATCTATCATAAAGAAATTACCGAAATACCCTTATATGGGTAGATGACCATTTTACCCCTGGTCCCGAACTCTATAAAATTCTATAACAAAGTTCCAAACTATTCTTTGGAATTTAAAACCACACTCCAAACTCTCAAGGGAAAGTTTGTTAAAGATTTAGAAGAGTAACTACATTCTTGACTTTCGTAAAAAGTCGTTAAGGTCCAACTTTGGCCTATAATACGAGACTCAAATAAATTTATAAAAATTCTAAGAAAATTACCCAAGTCATCTATGATATGACTACAAATCATAATGTCAAAGATCTCCCAAAAATACTCAGTCAAGAATTCTACATAAATTCCCAAAGTTGGGTCCAACATCCATAAATCCCATACTTAGCCAAAATTTTACTGTTTATAGGAATTGCCCAACTGTCTTACTTTGGAACCTTATAACTTCAAATCCGGCCATTGAATCGTTCTGAAAATTTAATAGATTAAACTAACTATATCTAACTACAACATATTAAAAACTCAACGGTAGATGATCATTTTTTTAAGCCTCCAAGACTATCCTTAAAATCAGTCGTTCCACACCTCACTTTTGAAATTAAAAGTGCATACATCAGGTCTCTGCTTCGATCTCTCCCCTTAACATTTCTTGCCACATAGATTATTGATTACTTAGAGATCTCCAGTTCAAAACTCAAGAGAAGCAGGACAGAAACAAAGTGAATTCACCTATTCTATACACACTATACCACGACACTAAGAGAAACTATGACCACACTTAATCCAAGATGGGCAGACGTAGATAGCCTGAAAACTACATCCATGAGCCTGGAGCCTTTTAGCCTCAGTCCTTGCTAATAGTTAGACCCCCAACATACGTCCACACCTCGTACTTCCCATACTATTGCTACCTTCCTGGTACATACATGCTACTACAACACTTCAGAGAAAGAAAAGCAGGACTGCAAAGTGAAGAAGACTCACTGCCCCGGGATGAAGCTCGATCGAAACACTCGTTATCAGTCCCCGGCAAGAAGAGGAAGAAGGGCTGGCTTTCTGGCGTGGTCTCCTCGAGGTTCTTTCGATCTTGCCCGTTGGAGTACGCGACAACATCGGGCACAACGACTGCAATGGCGATGGTGCTTATTGGTTCTGTCTTCTGTGTGAAAGCGAGGACACGTCGTTCTAACGCCTGCTGTGTACGAGAGGGAACTATCTCCCTTGGTGGTGGTGTTCGAGACTGATCGTCTGCAGAATCGTAACGAGCAGGTGTTGAAGGAAACCGCATGTTGCTTGTGTGATGAGAGAGAGAGTCCAACGCCAGAGTCGGCTAGGGTAGTATGAAGGTAATCGTTGTTGGCTAAGGAAGGCTATCATGTAAGGGAGAGAAGGGAGGAGACGAGGCGCTGGTGAGGGTGGTTGTGAGAGAGGGATGACGAACCTGGACGTTTTTCGAAGGAAGCTACATGCCGTTCCAGAAGATCCTATACCCCAGCTGCCAAGGAGAGTCCGTGCTGATCAGATATACACTTACCATATTTGATTCGTGCAAGCCGACGGTTTCGGTACGTGAAGAAAATGTGAGGATAGGAGAGAGAAAAGAATTAAAAGAATGGGGTTAACTGTACGTGAGAAAAGAGCCCTAGCAAACGCCACACTGTTGGGCCCTGCTGGCTTGGAAAGGAGGGAAGGCTTGAAGAGGCTGACGGGCCCAATTGGTGTGTAGCAGCATTGGTTGTTTATCCTAGGAGGCTGACGGCCCATTTAAAACCAAATGAGAAGATGGGCCTTTTCATATCCTTGTCTAATACCCTATGGCCTTGTCAAATGAGCCCTCTAATTCTAGTCTTACAAGTATTTTATATAATCAAGACTTCACATAAAAACTTAGAATTTGCCAAAAGAAAGAATTATTGTAAACTTGGTATCATTTTATGTTGGTAATAAGCTCACATAAAATGATATGAATTATGTTGACTCGGAAATAACGAAATAAAAAATTCCGGGTATTACGTCTCAACTGAGGGAGTGTATACCAGATCCGAGACACATTGTGAGTTATGAAGATTTGGTGGTTGGGCCGGACCACACTTTTGTTGAGCATCCGATTGCAGTCCTAGAGCGAGGTATGAGACACTTGCGTTCGAAGAACATTTCCATGTTGAGGATACAGTGGTCGAGACGAGGACCTGAGGAGGCTACATGGGAGATAGAAGATAATATCTAGAGGAACTATCTAGAGTTTTATGTTGAGATAGATGCACCTGTAGGATCACCGAGTAGATCTTAGTGCTATCTTGATGAGTGATGTGATTATGTGCTTATATGCCTTGATGTGTTTATTTTTGTGCTAGTTGTGATGTGATATATGATCTTATTAGATCTTGATGTGCTAGCGCGATTTACGATTATAGTTGGAGATGGTTCTTTCCTCCATGCTATCTGAGTGTGATTAGGATTTAGCTAGAGATTGTTCTTTCCTCCATGCTATTTGAGTGTGATTAGGATTTAGCTGGAGATGGTTCTTTCCTCCACGCTATTTGATGGACATAGTTTTGCTGGAGATGTTTTTCCTCCATGCCTTGGGTTATGAGTATGATATGGTTAGAGATGTGTTTCTTCTATGCCCTGTGATATGTGTATGGCAAGAGATATTTTTCCTCTATGCCTTGTGATGGGAATATAGGTTGGCTAGAGATGGTTTTCCTGTATGCCTTTGGATAGCGTTATGATCTTGTTGATGGAGTTGGTGATTCCTCCATGCTATGTTTTGAGGTTATAGAGTGTTATAGGTTGATACCTTTAAACGGAGATGAGATACCTCCGATAGAGACATTGTTTATACCTTGGCTCGTGGGTCCGAGAGGATTTGGGAATTGTTCAAGTTTCGGGACAAAACTTTTTTTTAAGGGGTGTGTGATGTAATAGCTAGGATTTCCGAATTCTAAGTAATGTTGATTAACTTAATCACTGATAGTATTTGACATATAAATCGCTTAGATTGCGCAAGTGAGGAGTATGAGTCCCACCATTATGTTCCTGGCGTAATTTTGGACGTATGGGGAAATTTTCACCTTTTTTCCCAGGTAATTATTTTTAGCCTATTTGGAGCATTTGGGAGCTCCAATTAATAAAAATGCAATTGAGAGAAATGATCAGGACATTGGATATGTTCTAGATATGAAATAACATGGAGAGGCAAAACGGCCAAAAGAGTCGCTATTTCGTTTCTTAACGGCTAAGAAAGACGGCTTAGGAATACACGTTTTCCGAGGTAGTTGTGGAATAATTGTCCCTACAATATTCCAGATTTATTATTCCAATCTCGAGAAGTTTGGAGAAGGGGATTCGACCCGCCTTTGGATCGGTTAAAGGATAATTATCGACTTTCCTAAAGGATAATTATCGTCTTCACTATAAATAGCGGAAAATCCTTTATTAATTCATTTCCTTTCACATTTCCTCGTAAGAGCTCTGATTTCTCTCAACCTTCAAACTAAGATCTACTCTCCGTTTCTAATCCGATTTCAATTCCGTTTGTGTTTCTAGATTCCTCTCTTCATTCTCTTCATATCGGTGCCGAGTTTTTGCATTTCCGAGTATATATAGATCTGGTCGAGCATACATGTCACCAAGACGATTCCATTGCTCAGATTCCGGTGAATTTGATGTTGTCCATGCGTAGCCTGCGTCGTTTTGATTCCGAATCTTCTTTCAGATCGTCAATCGAGTTAGTAACGAATAAGTTATGAATTTATTCGTTTTCCGTTCTGCGATTGAGCCTATATTGACCTTAGGCTTGTCAAAATGAATAATTAGAAATTCCATTATGGTCGTTATATTATTCTAGTGATTATGGGTTGTTTGTTTGATGAAATCTGATGATATGTGGGTTTAGAAATTTCCTGCGGGCAAAACGTTATTCTGGCGATATTTAATTAATTAATTAAGTTTTAATTAATTAAATTAGGATTAGAAATATGATTGAGGAATGTTGATTAGACACTACCTTGAGATTTGAGGAATTGTGAGTTATGTTGAGATATTGAGATTTAGTTTGTTGTGAGGTTTATTGATTGAGCATGATCCTTATGGATCCCTCGGGTCTAGGTGTGACTTTTTGATTGATAGGAATATTGATATCTCTTTATGCCTTGTTATTAGGCAGTATCCCTCTCAGGATTGTGGTTGATCGTGGTTGTGATTGTACGAGGTTGAGGTAAGTCCGTAGGACTTACTTAGCTACCATCCTTATATTGGGTGTTTGCATGAGTGGTGTGTGTTATATGCTTGATATGATAGCATGTGATGTCGATTATTACCGACCTATGTTTTATTTATTGCCCCGTATGTGTGGCTGTGATACCTTTCCCTTTCATCCCGCCATGGAGTCTGAGAGGTTCTCTGACGTCAGGCCAGGCTCGCATTACAGGAAGGGCGCAATCAACTCCCATAGGGTACACGGGTTGTGTGACCGATACTAATACAACTAGCTAGCAGGCCCAAAGGCGATGATGATGATACGTTCCTCGTATCACTTAGTTTCGTATATCTATATATATACGATTTGAGTGAATGACTATTATATAAAGATGATAAAAATGGGTAAATGTGTGACAACATGATTATGTGTTTATCTTTCATGATTTGTGCTTGTGCTTATGTATTATATACGTATGGTTAGCTAATGATTTCATACCATGTTGTAGATGCCTTGCAGGATAGACGAGCTGCTGAGTGATCTGGCAGGATGACAGGCCGATGACTCTTGTACATTAGGTGGTTATGGTTTTAGGGATATTTTATATACCTCCTACGTGAGGATAATGTTTTGTATACCTCCTGTGTGAGGGCGATGTTTTATACTCGGCTATGATCTTCTATACCTTTTGATGTATAATTTTATGTATTTGTTTTATATATGTCAATGCCATGTTGTAAGGTCAAATGAACTTGTTGTCAAGCTAGGGTCAGGATCCACCGTGAGATCCTAGCCCAATGTGGCATCCCGAGTCCCGTGGATTTGGGGTGTTACAATTTAAATGTAAAATTGAAAATAAATCATAAGTTAAGCCTGAAGTTCTAATGACCAAAGGAAATTCCAAAAAAATTTAAAAAGAAGAGGAAGGACAAATATGAAAAAGAAAAACCCGGATCTTATGATTTTGATAAAAATAACAAGAAATGGTAATACTGTGAAAAACCTGGTCATTATGCAAATGAATGTAGAAAGAAAAAGAGGGATGATGATAAAAATAGTGAATACCCTAATGAAAAAGTGTCTTTATTTGAGAAAATTCATTCTGAATATTTATGTGAATTACTGATGTTAAATTCAGATGTCTGGATCCTAGACTCTGGTTGTACCATGCATGCTTCTTATGATAAATCTCTGTTTAGTTCTTTTCATGGATTTGATGGTGGTGAAGTCATGTTAGGAGATAATACTGCTCTAGCTATTAGAGGAGTAGGAAATATTCCTATATGTACGTTTGATGGTAAGATTAGAGTCCTCCAGAATGTTAGATGGGTTCCTCAACTTAGAAGAAACTTAATGAGTAAATCTGTTTTAGATGACCTAAATTGTCAAATTAACACTAGCAATGGGATAAGGGACGTCATAAGGAGTGGAACTACTCTTATAAAAAGTATCAAAAAGGGTGGGTTATAGCAGGTTATCATTACACCTAATTTGATTCTCACCATTTCTAATAATAAGATGACCTTAAGTCATACTAAAAATTGGCATAATAGACTTGGACACATAGGAAATATTGGACTCAAAAATCTGTACAAACAAGGCATTATTGATAAAGAACTTGTTGACATTGTCTTTTGTGAAAACTGTGTTTTGGGAAAAAAGCACAAACATAGTTTTAGTAACTCTTCATATAAGGCTCAAAAACCCTTAGAATATGTTCACTCTGACCTATGAGGACCTACACAGATTGACACCATAGGTGAAAAGAGATACTTCATCTCTTTTATAGATCACTACTCTAAAAAAGTCTCGACATACCTCCTTTGGAATATAAATGAAGCTTTTGAGTACTTTAAAGAGTGGAAACAAGCTGTAGAAACTCAATCAGGTTATAAACTAAAATGCCTTAAAACTGATAATGACCTAGAATTCTGTAATTCTCAATTTAACAACTATTGTAAAACTCAAGGAATTAAAAGACACTTCACTGTACCCGACACACCACAACAAAATGGCACAGTTGGAAAAATGAATAGAACCCTTCTATAAAAAAATAGATGTATGTTGATTAGCTCAGACATGAAGCACTCTATGTGAGGAGAAGCTATAGTCACAACTACCTACCATATAAATAGATCTCCATCCTTTGTTATTGACTTTAAGACTCCCCAGGAGATGTGGACTGGTAAGAAACACAACCTAGCTCACCTAAAGCCTTTTGGTTGCACAACCTATTCTCAAATCTCCCAAGAATTATAACACCCTAGAGCCATAAAAGTTGTTATGTTAGGGTACCATGAGGGGGTTAAGGGATATAAACTATTGCTTATTCAACCTCATGGATATATAGTCATTACATCTAGAAGTGTGACCTTCAATGAAGAAGATCATTTTAAATCTAAAACTGACAATGTTGTTAGCCCTAGTTCAGATGACAATAATGAATATGATATTCCCAATATAGCTAGAAACTTCTGCAACCATAATGACCAACCTCACATAAATCAAGATGAAGAAGAGTTTGACATTGGTTATTACCAACCTGAAAACTCCAGTAATATAGAGACCCCTCAGGTAGATAATACTTAGGAGGATAGGAACATTGTACATCTTGTGGATGATAACAATGATGATAACACTCAACAATTATGGGAGGAAAAAAATGAACTTAATAACTATTTGACTAATCGTGAATCTGGTAATGATAGTAATAACGGGGATTAGGATGAATCGCGTACTAGTGCCTATAGTGCTGATATAGAGGAGGATAATTCAAACCAACTCGAGTCAAGCAATAGACATGAAGACCGGAATCACTTTGATTCTCATTATCACTATCAGTTAACCAGGGACATGTATGCTTAAAATTCCTAATAAGAAATATTTTAATAATGTTGAGTATATCATGCTTACGGATGAGCTAAATATAGTAGAATATGCCTTCTTAATTGGAAATGTTATTGATAATTTCTACAATCCTGACACATATGAACAAGCTGTAAAATGTCCTAATGCAAAAAATTGGAATCAAGCCATGAATGATGAGATTGAATCTATGAGTTCTAATAAAACTTGGATTCTAGTTCCTAGGCCTGACAATGCTAAGCTAGTCAGTGTAGGTGGCTTTACAAGTTAAAAGAAGGTATAAAACCTAGTGATGCACCTAGGCATAAAGCCAGGCTTGTTGCCAAAGGCTTTACTTAGAGAGAAGGAATAGATTACACAAATATATTTGCTCCTGTGATTAAGTATAAAACTTTGAGAATACTGCTTGCTATGACTGTTGTTTATGATTGGGATATTGAACAAATAGATGTTAAAACTGCTTTCCTTCATGGTAACTTGAATGAAACTATTTATATGAGTCAACCTAAAGGGTTTATAGATAAAAATAAACCTGAGCATGTTTGTTTGCTTAAAAAAAATCAACTTATGGTTTAAAGCAGTCTCCTAGGCAATGGAATATTAAGTTTGACATTTGTATGAAAAATTTGGGCTTTATGAGAAGAAAATTTGATTACTGTTTGTATTTCAAGAATCTCTCTACTTCAAATGCTTTGTATGTTCTTTTATATATTGATGATATTTTGATTATATGTAAATCTAAAATTGTCATCATTGTTGTTAAAAGACCCCTTAAAATGCATTTTGATATGAAAGATCATGTCCCAGCTCTAAAAATCCTTGGTATACAGATTATAAGGAATAGGATTAAGGATAAAAATGTTCCTTTCTCAATATGATTACTTACAGAAAGTCCTGGACATGTTTAACATGAGTGAATCTAAACCTACCCCTATGCCCTTAGGAGGGCACCTAGATCTAACCAAGAAGCAATGCCCTAACTCTCCCCGTGAGTTGAAAAAGATGTCTTGTATTCCTTATGATGTGGCTGTTGATCTGTGATGTATGTTATGTTGTGTACCAGGCTTGATTTGTCTTTTGCTATAAGTGTTTTGAGTAGGTTTATGTCAAATTCTGGATTAAAACATTGGACTGCTATGAAATAATGTTTGAGATATATTGTAGGAACTAGGAAGTTATGCCTTGTTTTTGTTGAACACACTTCTCACTTACAATATTCTTGGATATGTTGATTCTGATTATGCCAATAATAAGGACACTAGAAAATCTACTACTACTTATTATTACACTTGGATTGATAACTGCATATTTTGGAAATCACGACAACATCTATTGTAGCAATATCATCTACTGAAGCTGAATATATAGCTATTGTGGAAACTTCTAAAGAAGCTATTTGGCTGAAAGGATTGCTTACTGAAATTCAACACAAATTGTGCATTCGTGTTCTGCATATAGATAAGAGAAAATTGGTGTAGGAAAGCCCTTTTTGTATCCATGATACAATATAGGCCCCTCTAATTTTCTCCCTAAAAATAAAACTAAATTAAATTATGAAGGAGCTATATGCGTAATAGTGTAATAAAGAGGTTATTAGTTGTGGGGACTACTCTCATTAAAAAGATTATCTCCCTTAATTAAGAGAATAAATAACTATTAAAAATTAAAAAGATAAACTAAATTAAAAAGAAAAGTGAATATTAATTGTGGGGATCACTCTCATTAAAAAGATTCTCGCCCTTAATTAATATGGTTGTTTTTTAATAAAAATAAAAAAAATGAGAGTGCTCTCCCACAAATTCTGTACGTAATTTTATGTACATAATTTCGCACGCAAATTACGTACATAGTTACGCACGCAAATTACATACATAGTTTCGCACGCAAATTACGTACATAGTTTCGCACGCAAATTACGTACATAGTTTCGCACGCAAATTACGTACATAATTGCACGCAAACTATGTACATAATTTCCCACGCAAATTATGTACATAATTTCGCACGCAAATTATGTACATAATTTCGCACGCAAATTATGTACATAAAATTATGTAATTAATTTTAATGCCAATAAATAAGCGACTCTTTGAAAAAAAAATAAGCAATATTAATTAAGGGAGAGAATCTTTTTAATGTTAAACTAATTCCTTAATTGTAGGGGACCACTCTCATTTTCCTTTTTTATTTTAAAAAATTAAGGGAGAGAATTTTTTTAATTTTGAATAATTGTAGGGGACCACTCTCATTTTCCTTTTTAATTTTGAAAGTATCTTAAATTATTTTAGAGTATCTTTTTCTCAAAACTACAAGGGACCTAGTTAATACAAATTAAAACATAAAAGCCTACTTAATCTACATTTATACAATAAAAGCCTACTTACCCCTTTTACTCATAAGAGAAAATCAAAGTGCTCTTTATATGTGTAAGGACCCGGTGTATCATGAAATATCAAAACACAGATGTTAGATGTCATTTTGTAAGGGATGAGATAGAAAAGAAACACTTTGAAGTTAAGAAAATCAGAGGTGATATTAATCTTGCTGATTTTGGAACTAAAATTGTCCCTGCTGACAAGTTTATCTTTTGCAGAAATTCCCTTCACTTATGGGATGTTCCCTAAGGATAACTGGTACTGAATTTATGACGGACAGGAGAACCTTTCTAATTGCTACTGATGATCAAGATGGTGTTATTAATATGAACCAAGAGGGAAATTATTAGCTTCATGATTCATGTAATAATGTGTTATATTGGTGTGGTTACTAAAGTGCACGCATTTGTATTAGCTTGTAATAGAAACCTAAGTCTAGTGTATTAGTTGGGATGCTTATCACTTGTTATAGATGGATAATGTTGACCTTGTTGCTGGCTAATGTGAGTGATCACTTAGTCCTGGTAGCTTGGTTACATTAGATACTATAACTAGTGTTAAAGAACCTAAACTAATATGTAGGAAGTGTTGCTGAGTTAGTTTTGTGCTTTGCTAAGTTTTACACCCCAAATCCGCGGGACTCGTGGCGCTAATGGGCTTGGATCTCACAGTGGATCCTGACCCTAGCCTAACAACAAGTTCACTAGATCTTACAACAAGGCACAGATAGATTAAAACCAAACACATGAAACTATATATATATATATATATATATATATATATATATATATATATATATATATATATATATATATAATCAAAAGGTTTACAAAACACACCCAAGTACAAAACGGCAATCCATAATCATATGAGTACAAAACATCCCATAACCCTCGCACAACCTAGTGTACGGAAGCCCTCGGCTGATCACCCATCTGGCTGACTCTGCAATCCTCCTATCCTGCAGAAGATCTACAACACGGTATGAAACCATTAGCTAACAAATCATAGATAAGAATGAAGCAATAGCACATATAACACACACAACATCACAACATGTTATGTAAACACACATATCCATTTATTATCTTTATCACATAAATATCATTACTAATTTATTCCTTGCGACACGAGGAGTAAAACTCTCTCGCCTTTGTCCCCGTTTCCCCTTAGGTTTGGAATTGGTGCCAATCATCACCACTTGGAGGATTGGTCGTAGAGAACCTCCTAGCCACCCAATTTTGGGCTAGACAAGTTATCACCGCCCATTAGCATACACTTGGGCCAATTAATATGCATATATGGTCATCCTAGTCCGGTTAGGTTATCATTGCAACATACATATACACACACACCACTAAAGCAAACACTCAAACTCATAACTGCTCGCTAAGTAAGTCCCAAGGACTTACGTGCACAACGTAATCTGTATCAAGTGGTCACAATTTCCCCTCGGGGAAACGATCAGTGCCTGCATCAGCAAAGCACATCAATATCAACCGCCGTCCAAGTTTAAGAGTTTCCACCTCCTAAACCCCAAAACCATACCCAAACCATATCTCGAAACTAAACCTCGATATCTCAACACATAGCTCACAAATGCCTAAGGCATTATGTTAACATACAACTCATCATCTCATAAAACACACTGCTAGCCTAGCTATACTCTAAAGCCAAGGCCAAAAGAAAGGAAGGACACATACCAAGTCTTGGTATCTCCTGGACAAACGCACCTACGGGAGCAAGAAGATACAGGAGTGCAGCACACCGCAGGGGTGGCAAAACTGGCCTGGCCGCAGGGGCGGCGACTCCAATCCGCAGGGGCGGTTGAACAACAAAGTGGCGCCTCTCCGACTTCTCTTCGATCCTTCTCACAATCTCTTTACTTCTTCATTGCCCCAAAGGCAATCAAAATACATATATATACATATGATCATTAGAAACGTCCAGGATAGATCATACACAAGCATTATTTGTGGATTTCCTAAGCTAAAGAAGAAGGAGAAAGGAAAGAAGGAAGAAGAGAGGAAGAAACCTACCACAACTAACTCAGGAGTGGAAGGACGTCCTCACAACAACTCAACCACAACCCAACAATAACACAAACTCTACATCTCAGCATAATCAAACATAAACCAAAGCTTTCCTTCCAGAATGAAGCCCAAATAAGGATGAATCAAGGAAAAGAGGAAGAAGAAGAAGAAGAACGTGAGGGAGAGAGTAAGCTGGAGAGGAAATGGAACCCTCATCACAGAAGAAGGAAAGAAACTTAAGAAGGAAGGAAAGGCAAAAATCACGGGTCAACAAGGTCAAGGAAAGCGGATGAGGTTGTCATATCCGCAAGGTCGGGTCCTCAGGTACCGCTGGGGTGGCTCACCGCACCTGCGGCCAAGCCCAACCGCAGGGGCGGGTTCCTAAGGAAACTAAGGCTCTTACATTAAGCTACTTCAGTCACACGGTTTGACCTTGTTTTTATTTTGAGGAAAACGTGTGGATTCTATTTCTTGTGGTGAATCGGGTTCAAGATGTGCGTGTTATCTCCAAGTGCAAGACGGTCTGGTTCACTTAAGTGAAACGGAACGTTTGGTTTTGAAGAGGATACGATATAACAAGTTTCAACATTCCTCACCGAACCCTAAGAAAAGAGCTACCGCTTGAAGGGTGATAACTAGGGTTTCCTCTGATTCGAAAGAGAAAAAGAGCGAGTGAGAGAAGTGAATCCGGAGGTGGTCTCACCATGGTTGAGCCTTCATCCTCATCCGAGATCTCTCCGAACGAAGATCTTCAGATTGAAGATAGCAAAGCTTTGATTGAACCTTTGCTTAGCCTTGCAGGGGCTATTTCGATACCTTATTCTTCTTGCTTTATCTTGTTCTTTCTTCTGTTCTAGGTTTAGCTTTAGTCCAAGCTGATCTTGCGTGCAAACATGTAACCACATTTTTGATAATCATCTTGAATGCTTAGTAAATAATTGGGACCGGATCTCCCCTCTTGAGGTTTCGTAGATATAGGGTTTACCCGAACAACGTAAATAATTTCTTGCGTTGATCTTCTTAATATTGATAATAACTCACATATACATGATAACAAATATCACACAACAAAATTATAATATTTTGTATATTGAACTTTTACACTATAATTGCAGTTAATCATCTAAAATAGCCTTGGACATATACAAACCAAGACCGTGATTTCTAACTCATGTTGTAACACCCCGAATTCTCAGAACTCGGAACGTTACTGGTTAGGACCTCACAATGGGTCCCGACCTCAGTTTGACAACAATATTACTAGGATCTTGCAACAAGACACAAATAAGACAAACCGAAATTCATAAAAATACATTTGTAAAAGTATGAATTGAACAAAGTCTAACAGCCTATCGTACTTAAACAACGGAAAAGACTAACTGTCTTAACAAAAGGAAAAGACAACCAAGCAACAACCCAAACCCCCACTCTAAGGAGTACGGAGACCCGGCTGACCACTACTTCCGGATCACTCAGCTGCTGTTCTAACCTGCTGTAAAACTAAAACCACAAGAAAACAACCATTAGCTAGTTATCTAAACATTAGAAGAATAATAATAGCACACACACACACACACACATAAAATAAGAAACACTCATCATGCTTTCAAACAATCCATTTATTATCTTCATTTAAGTCATTCACTCTAATGATACTTATTTTGTGACACGAGGGATTCCCAAACCTCGCCTCCGCCCCCGTGTACCCATCAGGAGTGGATCCGATGCATCTCACCGTGTACCTGTATGGTCTGGGTATAGAGAACCTCCCAGTCTCCTGGCAGAGCTGGGCAGTGATGTCACGACCCGTTATACATACACTTGGGCCTTAACACATAATAACAACGGTCGTCCTATCAAGTTGTTATTATAAACACACATCGCACACACCACCATTATCATTCAACTAACATCCAGAAACCGGCTAAGTAAGTCGCATGGACTTACCTGAATCAATCCACAACTCTCACAATCTCAACTCGGTCTGTAACCGTAGAAACTCAAACGCCTGTCATACAAGGCACGTGGATCAAAATACATCCCATAATCTTAGAAGTCTATAACTTCTAAGATGCACAAACTCATCAAGAGAAAAATTACTAAAACGCCCTCTTAAGGTAAAATGACTATTTTACCCCCGGTTCCGAAACTCCCAGATTTGTCTATATCTTAGTTTCAAACTCTCCTTTGGAACCCATTTCCACAATTTAGTTCTTACGGAAAAGTTTGGTAAAGATTTATAATAGTCACACAAAATTCTAGTTTTCTTCAAAAGTCGTTAAGGTCCGGCTTTGGGGTAAAATACGAGGCTTGAAAAAAAAGATAAAAATTCCGGAATAAATCTCTAGATCCTATATGATATGCATACTAACTATAGGAGCAAAGATCTCTCAAAAATATTCAACCATAACTCCTACATAATTCTCTAAAGTTGGATAAAAGCTAAAATTTCTATACTTAGCCAATATTTTCCTCTGCTGGAAAAACAGCCCTACTGCTCTACTTTAGAACCTTATAACTTCTAATCCGACCGTTAACTTTCTCCCAAATTTTAATACAGTAAACTTCATATTTCTATCTCAAACATATTAAAAATT